>OX359247.1:35414149-36164009 GCA_947179485.1 Allacma fusca
TGAAGAATACCCGTTACAAGGAAGAATTTCCGATTCTATCAATTTTTTCATGGACGTTCTAACCGTTCTAAAAATCAAGAGATTAAGTCTGAGATGATTGGTTCTTGTGGATGCTTGAACCAGAAATGTAAACCTTCAGAAGTTTTCATCAGAAACCTTGTATGAAATACATTGAAATTCTCTAAGGATTCCGACTTTGCTTCACGTTCGTGACCCCGGTGACCGTAAAAACTGACCAAGAACAATAAAACAAATTTTATAAAATCTAGAGAAGAATTTTCTACAAGTTGGGGGGATCAAATATTTTATGAGTTACTACCTTATGAGGGCAAACGAGGAAATGGCTGTTTCGTGCCACCCTGTCCATGCATAGCGTAACTATGTCGGATCCTCTTATTTTCGTCAATCAAAATGAGAAGTTCTTTTGTAATGTTAACATTTATTATTGTCTTCATACAGTATAACTGAAGGACTGTAACTTTGCAATGCTTTTACTTGCTTTCTTGGGTGATTTTAGAAGGCGGCGTACTTTGTCAAGGGAAAAGATTTATGCGAGGGCATTCATACCCATCAAATGGCCATGTCTTAAATATTCATTCCAAAGACGCTCAATAATGCAATTCCATTTTCCGTCTTCAAAGTTATTTACTGCAAGTTTCTTAAATTATGATTTTTAAGTTTATGACAAATTAAACGTGATTTCAATTCTAGTGCATTTCCTAATTAAATATTATAACTGCATGAGTATTTAGTTGAAGTTGCATTTGAAATGATAAATGAGTTCATTAATCTGGACCTTTCACTATTGAACGTAAAAACGGTTTATTAGGTTGTTATACAAAATATCTGTACACACTGAAACTTCGTCCAGCTATCAATACGGTATTACTTGATATCCGGAATGTTTTTGGAAGTATTTATTGGGACTTTAAACTTCCAAGTTAATCCCACATTGATTCGGAAAACCTTGCGTTACTAGATTTTGAGTGCCCCAACAATGCATAAAGACACTTATTTTGATCATTACAGATATTGCACTCAAATGTAGATGGGAGAAAGGTAAATGCGCACCAAATTATAATTGTGCTCGGATAAATGTGCACCTCTCGCTACCTATAAATTAAAAATACAAATGCTTTAATAAATATTATTGCTTGAAAATTTATCTGAATTAAAATTATCTTATTAAAAGTAACTATTATTACAAGAAATTTGTAGGCAAATGCCTTGACAACAACCGTGTTTCTTAGAACGGTCTTCAAAGTGCGATCTCGCAGATGTACCCTGGTGTGATTGCTGCGGAATTGTTGACATCAGTTTCCCTCTGGCCGACTCAAGTGCTCTACGCGATAAATATTTTGAAGACTACTGTTTTGTAGCACATTTTCTGTCACATTTCCCAAGTTAGTTTAATTAGTGATGTCAATAAGATGCATGTATAACTTCACCCGAGTGTACTTTAAAACTACGTACATGTATACGCATATGTATATTCACGTAATGACATAATATCTATATAGTTATATGTATGCAGGTATGCAATGTTAAGGCTTGTAGAAATTACCATTGTTTACTGACTGACGATGTCGATATTTCCATTCGATAATAATCTCTGAAATAAGACAGAAAAGTGCAGACAGCGTAGCAACAGCAAGAAATAAAAAAGCTGTTTCGGTATGGTGAAGTGTGATTGATGTGATTCCATCCCCAACATTCTCACAAGCTCTATATCCTGGACGGGGCAACCATCTTATCGTAAGGTATCGGATGTGGCCTGTTTCTTGTAATTTAGCAATTCTAAAATCAAATACATCCAAAGTTCCGATATCAATTACACTAAGTAAATTTAGTAGCAACTGACTGAAATTCTCAAAAAAACATCTAATAACTATACGTTCCCTTCAAAGTTATTTCACTTATTGTAGTTTCCTAGAACTATGTTTATTAAAGCTATAGGTCTTCCGAAATTAGAATAATTTCGAATGTTGTTAACTTATATGTGTACCCAAAAAATGTAATGAGGATTGATATTTTACGAAATCTTCTTCTATAATACTTGCTTGTCTGTTTAGTATTTTGACGTTAACGTGCTCACCCATAATTAATTGCAGTCCGGAATTTAGACCCTTTCCTTAAATACATGACCCAGGGTAAACTTATATCAGCAAAGCTCACGCTACCAAAGTCACAAGGGAAATATCCTCGCAACGTTGTAACAGTTTGATACCCGGTCACCTCGTCAATGATATATTGTAAGGTATACATACATAGTTGTAAGAAGTGTAGTTGTAAGAAGTGATTTTAGTCATGTAATAAAATTGTTATTAGTGTTAAAGGTCAGCTCTAGCTGCGTCTAGAGCAGAGTAAAGAATCCCTGACGAGGGACTTCTCACGCTCCACTTTTGGACGCGTCTCATCTTATGAAATGATGTAATGATGTATGAATCACACACGACAGTGTTAAAGTGTGTGCAAATCTTATTTGCGAACTTCAGTCTTAGACTGAGAGTTATTCCTTTCTGTTTGATTTTTGGAATCCTCTGAGATTCCCCTTTTGTTCTATTTTTAAGTTTCTGAAGTTATTGTTGAAGTAATTATCATTTCGTTTTCAGTTTCATTTTGAATAAACAATCAGCCTTCGGGTTGTTTCATTCAATAATTCTCTGGATTACATTTGAGACTTTTATTAATTGCTTTCATCCAATTAATTACATTTTTAGCACGATTCATAATTAGTCAAGTTTGGAAAGTTACTCAAATGGAGTGACCTCATCCTGACCTTAATATGGTGGCCCATGTCAAAGACTTTTCACCAGTTTGCCCGTGAACAAGTCACCCGAATAGCTCTCAGATTAGGCTCCCCGGGTTAAAAGCGCAATAATTAAGGAAAAAGTTTGAGATTTTGGCATTCATTTGAGATTGAATTTTAACACGAGGTTTGTCTAACGGTTGATTTTATTCCCGTCTCGAGAAATTTTTTTTTTAAGGACTTGTAGATTGCAACTACTGAAGTCAGGTGGCCCAAGTGGCGACAAAAGCTGTCTTGGACTACCCCCGATTCTACTCTCCTGGCCCACGGAGGTTCCGAGGATTGAGTCATACTAAGCAGAGGATTTGCCTGCCCGTACAAGATTTTGCAGAGGATTTGCCTGCCTTACTGGATTTTTGCAGAGGACCTTTACCTGCTTTCAAGTTTTCCACAGAAGATTTTCCTGTGTGTGTTGTTTTGACAGAGTGATTTTCCTGTCCAAGTGTTTAAACAATTTATTATTTTGGTCATATCAAGACTTACTGATGTTTTACTGGAAAAAGGTACGTAAATAATTATGGTTTTTTATGTCTGGCTCAAAACAGCCTCCAAAGAAACCCCTTGCATCTCAGTCATCAATTTCACCTCCGCCTCAAGGGCGTTCAACTCGTTCAAATTCTAACCCTGACATTTTAGATAAAGATCAATTAGCTAAGGTTTTAAAGGCTGCTCGTAAGCGCCAACCTGTAACTACAGTTTCCAGTAGCACAGCTCAGACTCCTCCAACTACTACAACTGTTCCATTAATTCCACCCCTTAAAACCAAAACTACTAAACCTACCCCTAGTGCTAGTTTTACTCAAAGTGCTTCGCAGAAAAATGCAAAACGTGCTTCTCGTAAATTTAAGATCCCACCTCCGGTAATAAATTTATGTGATTTATTTCAAGAACCTAGTGGTTATTTTTCAACAGTTTACTATCATACGAATAAAATGGCGACGACAGTTCCGCCTACGATAGTGATTCAAACCCCTCCAGCGAATTCTTTTCTTAATTTTAAGAAAACTAATCAGTTTGATCCGGCGAATCATGATGTTTTTGATTTTATTATGGATTTGGAGCGGATTATTGGTTTACTTAAATGGGATTGGGCGGAGTTACAAAATAATCTCCCCAATTTATTATTGCCTGATCCATTTCTTTGGCTACAGGGTGAAATTCGACGTGCAGGTTCCACTGTAGTAGATATTCCCACTATGTATACAGCTCTTCGAGAGAGATACGGTAAAAGCCGTCAAGTTTATTTGCACCAACTTAAATCAAAAGTTCAGGTAGAAAAAGAGTCATGTGCAAAATTTTTGTATGCTATGGATACACTTTGTTCCCGTTATGATGCAAACATGCCCGTCGCTGATAGAGTGGCTTGGGGCATTTCGGGACTACTCCCAAAATACGCCCAAGCTACTAGCGGCTTGAGTTTTACAAGTATCGCAGCCCTTGTTAGATTTTGCGAGCATCGTGAATTTCAACAAGAAGCTACTCCCATGCCCGATACTACTGCTAAATTATTAGCTTTGGAAGAACAAATCAAAAAGTTAACTACATCTGATGCCCCACATGCTCAAGTTAACGCATTAAATGGTAACCCACCTGCTCAACGTAATAATAATAATCGTCGCGGACGAGGCGGTGGTAGAAATAATAATAATGGTACTCCTCGTAACAATAATAATCAAAATAACGGTAATAATAATAATCCCAACCCTGCTCGTGGGCTCCAATGCTATAATTGCAACAAATTTGGTCATTTTGCTCGCGACTGTCGGTCGGGAAATGGGCAGCGGGGACCCAACAATCAGAACCAGGGTCCCCAAAACAATCAAAATCGACAACAATTCCAGAACCGCAACAATGGTCAACGGAATTACCAAAACAACAATTACCGCCGCAACAACAATTACAATCCCAACAATCGCCAGAATGTTCAAAGAGTGGAACTTGCTTTTGCGCCTCCTCAACAGGCTGCAGTTCCCCAGCAAGTTCAAGCAAATCCCACTCTACAGTCATACCCACAGATTACTTACCCTCTGTAAATGTATTAAGTGCTACACATTGCCCCTACATCATGTGCTATTTTACCTCAGTGACAATTGATGCTTTAGTTGATACTGGTGCTACACATACTTTAATTTTACGAAGTGCAGTGCCAGCTGAGAGTAAAATTTTGCCAGGCCCTTCCTGTCATATTATGACCGCTGACAAAACCAAACTTAAAACTTCCAGTGTAGTAACTTTGTGTTTTAAGTTAGATAATATAAATTACACAACTACAGCTCATGTGTTAGATACTCTCACCCCCTCATTCATTTTAGGGTGTGCTTTTCTCAAACAATACACATTGGTTGTAGATGTTAGTCGTAGTATTATGTATAATTCACAAGTGACCCATTATCTTCGTAGTCATGCATACAATGAAGTGTGCTCAGTGGAATGTGGATGTTCCTTACCAGTGAAGTCCTTGTTTACCATTAACCTTCCCCCTCGACGTCAAATGTACATTCCAACCACAGATATGAATTCCACTCATTCATGTGCGTTCATTCCCAGCCCTACAGTAGAAAAACAACTTCAAGTTATTTTTCCCCCTGTCATCAACCATAGTAAAAATGTTTTATTGGCTTCCAATGTGTCTCGCTCTCCTCAACTTATTGTTGCGGGCACAATTTTAGGTTACTCACAACGGTATGAGTTTGTTCAAGCCCTCTCTTCTGTCCCTGTTATTCCCTCTGAAATTAAACCATTGACTGCTGAACAACTTTCAGTTATCAATATTAATTCTCAACTTACCCCAGACCAGCGTCATGCTATTATTCAACTTTTAAATCGGTATTCTTATCTTTTTGCATGGAGCATTAATGATTTACAGGCTTGCATTCTCCCTCCTATGCGTATACAGTTGAACTCGGATGTTCCCGTTCAGTCCAAACCGTATAGACTCAGTCCCCTTGAACGTGAAATATTAAAAAGTGAACTTGACAAACTCATACAGGCTAATGTTATAGTCCCGTGTGAGTCTTCCAATTATTCAACCCCAGTATTTTTAGTTCGACAAAAATTAAATAAATGGAGATTAGTGTGTGATTTTACAAAGTTAAACAAAATCACTAAAGATGAGTTATTTCCTCTTCCCCGCATTGATGATTTACTTTTCCAACTCCGTCATGCAAAATATTTTTCCCCCTTTTCGGATTTATTTAGCGGCTATTATCAGGCTCTGATTCATCCTGATGATAGACATTTATGCGCTATTATTACTGAATTTGGTATATATATGTACCTCCGCGTATGTTTCGGTCTCAAAAATGCTCCGGCCTATTTCCAAAAATTAGCTATAGCAACTTTGGGACGCTTACGCTATACACATGCTGTATCATATATAGATGATATAATTCCATACAGTCGTGATTTTCCTTCTCATTTAGTCGCCCTTGAATTAGTTTTTCAAGCGTTATCCCGAGTTAATTTTCGACTCAGTCCATGGAAATGTAATTTTGCTATGCAAGAACATATCATTTTCGGATTTTATTTGACCCAACAAGGATTAACAACGGAACCGGCTAAAGTGGCTGCTATAATGCGCCAGCCGAAGCCCAATAATTTAGATACTCTTAGAAAATTTTTGGGCACTATAGGTTATTACCGAAGATTTATTTTAGGTTTTGCTCAGATTGCAGCTCCATTGCAGAGCTTACTCAAAAAAACATTCTTTGTACCATTGGTCCAAGGATTGTGATGAGTCTTTTGAAAATCTCAAACAGGCCGTGTGTAAAGCCCCTGTGTTGAGACATTATGATGAGAATCTTCCATGTTTATTGTACACGGATGCGAGCAACCTTGCAATTGCAGGGATTCTCCACCAACAGTTTGAGGATGGTGAGCATCCCGTTTATTATGTCTCTCGTGCACTCACTCCTACGGAGAAAAATTGGAGTGTCACTGAGAAAGAATGTCTTGCTGTTGTATTTTCCACGAAAAAGTTACGTGAATTTTTATTTTTAAAGCCTTTTACAATTGTCACTGACCATCATGCATTATGCTTTTTAAAGTGTCAGCGTGACCCTACTGCTAGACTTACAAAAATGTCTATAATTTTACAGGAATATAGGTATGTGATACGTTATAAAAAAGGCTCTCTCCACAGGAATGTGGATGGCGTCTCCCGTTGTCCATATGCACTGTCTAGTGATACACAATCTGAGGAGGATTTGATTTTACCTGGTTTTACTTCCTCTCTCATTACTCCTTTTGATCCGTTAATTAATCCTGATGACTTGAAACATGCTCAAGCTATTGATCCTGTTTTGCAGAGATTATTAACAAAAAAGCGCTCAAAAGTTACTTCGAATAGTGATGGTGTGTATTTTATTCAGTTTAATCCTAGGCAACCTAATTTACTTTTAGTTCCTAAGGCCTTGATTCCCACATTATTACATAATGCCCATAATCATCCCTTAGCAGGTCATCTCAGTTTTCGTAGATGTTTGGCAAGGATCCGTCCCTATTATTGGTGGCGATCCATGACCGCGGACACTTTCAAGCATTGCTCACAATGCCCCGAGTGCCAAAGTCGCCAACATCAGACTCGTCTACGGATGGACAGTCTTAAAATAATTCCCATAAAAATCCCCGCTAGTACTTACGCGATGGATTTATTAGGCCCCTTTAAAGAAACACCTAGAGGTAATAAATATGTATTAGTTTTAACAGACTTGTTTACAAAATGGGTTCATGTTTCATTGCTTCCTGTCAAAGATGCTGCGAATGTTTCCATGCATCTCGAGCAATTTATTTTAACTTTTCCAGGCATGTCCACATTAATTTCTGATGGTGCCGCTGAATTTAAGTCGGCAGTTGTGCAAAAGTTAACACAACAATTTAACATTACTCATAATTTTAGTGTGCCCTTTCACCCCCGGTCTCATGGAGCCGTGGAAAGAGTGAACCAAACTTTAGCAATAATGCTTAGTAAGTTTGTTTCCGATAATCAAGATAATTGGGACGTATATGTTCCATATGTAATTGCTGCTTACAATACCAGTGAGCATTCGGTTACAAAAATTTCCCCTTTCCAAGCGTTTTTCGGGCGCCAGCCTCCAGCTCCCATGCTAAACTCGATCCCTAATTCCCTTTTAAGTATTACTCAGTTAAGTCCGAATCAAGTAAAAATTATGCATCAGCGAATTGCTCAATTAATTCGCAAAGCTCAGATTCAGGCCAAGGAAAAATTTGATGCGCAATACAGACCCTTTGAATATAAAGTTGGTTCCCACGTTAGATTTTACTTACCACAGCGTAAAGTTGGTCTTTCCGATAAATTACTCTGTAGGTGGATAGGCCCCTATACAATTGTAAGTATAGATAAGAACAATAATGCTGAGCTAGTTTTAACATTCCCTTCTCAAAGGTTGCGACCTAATGTCCGGTGTCATCTTTCACAGCTCAAGCTTATAAGTTTAGATTTAGGTAATGGTATAATACACCCTGAGTATGTATACACAAGTGATGACCAAGATGAGTTTAACTCTTGGCTCAGTCATTTTCACTCCTCCGACTCTCCTGACATTTCCACTCCATCATCATCTTCTGAAAGTGCGACTCGTGTTCCAGTTTTATCCAAAGTTTCGTCTCCATCTAAACTCCCACTTCCGGTTCGAAAATCTCAGCGATTGATTGATAAAGCCAAACGTGTATAAATTTTTGCTATACTTACTTTAGTTGCCCTACTGTGTCGTTTTACACATGCATCGTCATGAATTCTTCATCCCCCAACTCTCCAGCACCCCCGCAATATCCCACTCTCCAAGGCCAACTGACTCCTATGACTACGCTGGGAGTCAGGCCAATCTTCAAATTAGGAGAGAACCCTTGGTCGCAGTTAGCTTCGGTTACACTCCCTACTCCATCCAATATCCCAGTTTATTGTCCGGTGGCCGAGTGTATTGTAAAAATTTTTCCCCTTCAGTTTTCGGATGCAACTGGACAAGTCATTGCTGCAACGGATTGTTCAGTTCCCATCTACTCCAGAACTTTTCGTCACGTCGCCCTGGGACTTGTGTTACCCAGTGTTGTGCCCTTGCTCATAGATCAATTGAGAGGTGCTTATTGTGCGGCAGCGTACCGCCAGGCTATAACATGGAAACAATTGTTGCATCAAATGAGGGATTCCCCAGCGGAATTCGTTCTGTCCACTCCAGTGATTTTAGTGGACCCTCAAATCCACATCGAAGTTTTTACCCAGTCAACACTCGAGCATCTCAAGGCAGTTCCGAAACAACGGAAGTTGCTCCCTACCTCGAGTCCTTTGACAAACGCGAAATATCATTGCCACAGTCGCCCGCCTATTCAAATGTCAGCTCCGAGTCACTCGCGAGCTCAGTTTTTAGTAGTTCCGCCAGAGATTCACCCCAACCCGGTACCTCCGGCGTGTCAAAATTTTTCCACCCCAAAAGTGACTCACCCCCAGTGTCAGTTCAAAAACCTGTCATTAATCCGACCCGCTCAAAGCGATCCAATTCGCGTGCGGAACGAGTCTCCTGCATATCGCCTTCCCTCCTTCGAAGTGCTCCGTTCGGGACTTCCGTCCACGACAGTTTCTTCCACAACGAGCATGATGAGCCGGCCTCCGCCCTCTTCGGAGAATCCGCCTCATCCCCGGGAATCATCGTCCCACCTTCCGGGGACTCCTCAGATGACTCAGTCACATATGTCTCAACAGTTCCTGCTAAACGACAGAGGAGAATTTGTGGCCTCTCCACAAAGTTCACCACGCTCTGTGTTTTCTTCCTCATCTGCTCCGGCGGAGCGGCCCCACTACCCCCGCCCGGCAGATGGAACAGCGTACCATCCCTCACAAGTGGATTCAGTCTCTCCAAAATGAACAAGCAACAGGCTCTTTCCAACCAAAAGTTGGTAATTCCTCCTCAAAGGTCAGTAAGTATTAACACGCTTCATTCTAAAGTTGCCCCAAATCCTTTTCTCACTGACATAAATAAGAAAAAGCGTGCTAATGCAACCGGCTCTTGGAGCCGGTTTTGTGCTTGCTCCTCCCGTAATTGCTAAAGTGCTTGATTTTGTGCCTTCACCTTCTAATACCTTCAACCAAAACCTTCCTCCTCATCAACTTCTCAAAGAAGATGTTACTAGTGCGAGTGAAAGTATTAATTTCAGCCCTAACGTGACCTTGTCTCCCATGGATCAAGCCATACAAGATTTCAAGTTGCTCCAACTCATGCTGATTGCCGACCCTAAAACTTTCAATTTCGAGAGCGTCATAAAGTCCACCCAAGCTACTCCAGCCTCTCCGACTGCACAAGAGCAGTCATTCAAACTTCCAGTCATCCCTGCTGTCATTCCAACCCCTCAACTTGAAGTTGGCCTCGGCACTGGTGATTATAATTTGGAATTCAGAATTTTCTCCATAACTGGTATTGTTTTCTTTACTCTTTTTGGTTTACTTTTAATCATTTACGGTTGTTACCGTTATCGCCGCACTTCTTCGCGTCAACACGGACACCTCCAGCAGGCCGTCTTCGTGTCAACTCCTGAAGATAATAACAACGCCCAGCATCCTGCTCCCGTTGTTACCTTCCCCCGTGCTTATTGACTTTCATCAATAAAGTGCTTGTGTATATAAAAGTGTGGTGTTAAAAATATTTTTAGTCAGTGCTTTTGGTACTTAGAATTATGAAATTAATCAAATTGTCATAGTTTTAAGTGGCTTCCGATTGTGAGGCAAACGTGATAATGTCTTCCTTGTAAATTATCAAGTGTAAGTATAGATGAAAAATACAAAACCAATCTTTTGTCTCTCTTTTTCTCTTGCTGTAACTATCTACTCTATCATTTTCAGGTTTGTACTTTACAGGTGCTTATTATGGTATCATTTTGACATAATTTTGGTCATTTATATTTTATTCATGATAAAATTGTTCACATTTTGAGGACAAAATGTTTTTCCCGGACCCCGGGATGTAAGGTATACATACATAGTTGTAAGAAGTGTAGTTGTAAGAAGTGATTTTAGTCATGTAATAAAATTGTTATTAGTGTTAAAGGTCAGCTCTAGCTGCGTCTAGAGCAGAGTAAAGAATCCCTGACGAGGGACTTCTCACGCTCCACTTTTGGACGCGTCTCATCTTATGAAATGATGTAATGATGTATGAATCACACACGACAGTGTTAAAGTGTGTGCAAATCTTATTTGCGAACTTCAGTCTTAGACTGAGAGTTATTCCTTTCTGTTTGATTTTTGGAATCCTCTGAGATTCCCCTTTTGTTCTATTTTTAAGTTTCTGAAGTTATTGTTGAAGTAATTATCATTTCGTTTTCAGTTTCATTTTGAATAAACAATCAGCCTTCGGGTTGTTTCATTCAATAATTCTCTGGATTACATTTGAGACTTTTATTAATTGCTTTCATCCAATTAATTACATTTTTAGCACGATTCATAATTAGTCAAGTTTGGAAAGTTACTCAAATGGAGTGACCTCATCCTGACCTTAATAATATGCAAATGGGCGTTTTTGAACTTCTTCAAAGGATTTTTCAAAAGTATCAAAGCGGAATTTGGACTTCATCATCTTGGCAAACATTTTATTGAAAGTAGAAGAATTTACTCCCTGAAAAAAGGACGTTCTAAAATTAGAACATGTATGTAGAATATGGTGAAAATTGTCACTGAGCATGCGTGAGAATAGTGAGATTGATTCGCAGGTTAAGGGGTCGGAAAGTGAATTAGCAGATCTATCTAGGGCAAGTAAGTTAATTGTGTCTAAGGGGTCTGGGGATTCTGATCCGAACTCCATACCACCGGCCGATGGACGCGAGAATAGAGAGAGAGAGAGATTGGAAGCCGACCAGGAGAGAAGTGTCCCGAATAAGCTCAAGTGAATGAGAGACTGCGCCATAGATTATTTTGTAGATAATTGATTGTTGTTTATTAGTAATTGGAAGTGGACATAAAATAAGCGAATCATTATTATATACATACATGGGATTGTGTATGGACTTGTGTTTATTTGTGAGAAGTTGAGGTTTGGAAATCTGCAATAAATACCTAAGAAAACCTACGGTAAATATAACTCTGCCAGATTCGGATTAAATAAATATTCTTGTCGTCAGGACGTTCATAATTTTAGGAACTATTGAAGGCGGGGTTTTGCCGCATCTCGACAAATCAGCGACATAGTGGTCCTTCGAACCGGATCGGTAGTGCAGTGATTTCCTGAAAATTTGGAACTTTTTAGTGAAAATTTGAGATTTTCAAGCGTGTTGAGAACTGAGTAACTACGCAATAAGTGTCATGGCGGACAGTGGCCACGAGGCAAAGCAATGTGATGGCGCATTAGCTGGGAGTGTTAGACGAAGCGAACGACTCAACAAAGGGCAGCCCCCTTCCAGATTTGGTGACGCAGTGGATTGGAACAAAGAGAAGGAGAAAAGAGCAACGGCGGGACCACGGGGAACTGCGACGCTACCCTCAACTTCTCAAGCCAATATGGCGGATGACCAAAGAATGGAAAAGGAGCAATCTTTCCTGAGTAGGAGCTTTGAAGAGCGGCGATCGCCAGTTAGGACCTTTTCAGTCACATCTTCATCTACTCAGAACATTCAAAAACAGATTCTGATGGCTAAGCTGGAGTCAGCGAAAAAGCTTCAAGCTATCAGGGAGCAAGAAGCTCTAGCAAAGTTAAAGGCCGAACAAGTCTCAATAGAGGCACAGAAGTCGGTACTTGCTCTTGAGGAAGAGCTAAAGTTAGCACAGATCGCTGAGACTGCCGAGTTAGAGCAAATACTTAGTGATGATCAAGCTTCTGGTTCAGGGAAAGATTCCCAGAAGTCTGTCCGTAGATCTACGCGTGGAAGCAGAAAATCTCGTAGTAAGTTACCGTTTGTTGAAACCTTTATACATGATGATAATAAGGGGTATCGATCTATGGCTGAACATAAAGAAGATTTAGATGAAGAGTATGATGATGATTACTGCGCAACTAAATCCTTCGAAGACTCAAAGAGGGTTCAAGGTGTGGATCCGATGGGTGTAACGATCACCTCGTTTAGAGATTCTGTGGAGTACCGAGATCCTCCTGGGGTTCAGGGTTGGGAGTCGAAAAGGCCTGCTTTGGGACTCGGAGCACCCAGTGCGATGATGAGTCAGGTCACTGATGGCTACCTTCCTTGGTCCTGGGATCGATCCAGGCTTCAAGACAACCCGTTCATGACAGTTGCAGGAGCACAGTTTACGAGTCAACAGCAACCATCACAGATGGATCTCCAAGCAGGTTCAACAAACGAACTGCTAAAATTTGAAGAAGTCAAAACACCAGCTAAAATGGCAGGTGTGACTTTTGTTGGGCCATTTGTTGGAACAAACCCGGCTTTACCAGCAAATAGGGCCGATCGGCATGGTCGGAACGAGAAGCCAGCAGAGCAATCTGCAGGTAGCCATAGTGATTGGTTTGAACAATTGTTGAAGAAACGGGAAGATTTAAATCCCAAAACTCCCACATTGTTGCACAGGAAGAGTGAAAGTGTTTCTAAGGCAACCCGGGATCAAGAAGGGAAAGTTGGGTTTACATTAAATAACCCTAAGCCAGTCCCAAAGTTTCAGTCACACCTTAGTGTGGAGGATCCGCCGTTAGCTGCTAATTGTGATGCTTCAGTTATGAGGGATATGACTACATCTTTTGGTCATATTAAAGACATGATGATGTTTTTAGCGTCAAACCAACAGGCAGCACAACCAAAGGTTAAATCTGACGGAGCTGAACTGTTTATGACTCGCCAGTCAATGTTGCGAGATCTTCCTTTATTTTCGGGGGAACCAGAAGAGTGGGCAAATTTCTATGCTACATTTATGCGGACCACGCAGATCTGCAAATTTTCTGCGGATGAGAATTTGGCTCGATTGCAGCGGTGTCTCAGGGGAGCTGCTAAGGATGCAGTTTCAGCCCTAATGTCAACTCCATTCAACGTTCCAGAAATAATGTCCACCCTTGAAGAGCAGTTCGGTAAGCCTCGAATAATTATTGGCAGGCTGATAGAGAAGACCAAAGCCCTTCCTCCAGTAAAGGAGGAAAAAATGGAAGCATGGACGGAGTTCTCAACGAAGGTTCGAACTCTTGTCACATCAATGCAGAATTTAAACTGCAAAAGCCACCTTTGTAATCCAGCTCTTTTGGACGAGTTAATTTCGAAACTTCCTCTTAGCCACCGAGTAAAATGGGGGGAGTATTTGGAAGATCTTTCCGAGGAGCCAGATCTGGAGAAATTTTCCGTTTGGGTCACAAAGCGAGTGAAAATGCTCCGAAATATTACCGTATATCCTAAAGCTACGGATGTGAGCCAGAAGAGCAAAGATCAACCAAAGCAAGCCAAGGAACCTACAAAGCCAAAGAAGAAGGAGGCTGAAACTTTATTAATGGTAAAGGAGCAGACCTGCTCAACAGAGGAGCAGACAAGCGCAGAGAAATCAAATCCCTCCAAGAAAGAATGTGCTTATTGTAAGCAGGAGGGTCACTGGGCTTTGAAGTGCCCGAAGTTTCACGGGGATGCGATCGATGACCGATGGAAGATTGTCAGGTCATGTAAATTGTGCCTTGGCTGTCTCAGTCCCAAACATTCGTGGAAGGAGTGCAAAACTAAACGGCAATGCACAGCTGAAGGATGTAATTATTCTCATCATCCCAAGTTACACAAGGACAAAGCATGTACAGAGAATAGTGCTGGAACCAGTCCGAACAGTGCGTTCAAGAACGAAGAAAGTGTTTCCAATATTTCTGAAGGAATAAAGCACAAAGTTCTTCTCCGAATAATTGAGATTTTGATCAAAGGAAAGAATGGGACCAAGAGGATCTTCGCACTATTTGATGAGGGTGCTAGTTGTACACTGTTGGACAAATCTGTTGCCAGTGAGTTGGGACTTATTGGGTCAGCAGATCCACTCCAGGTGAACATGGCCTTTGGTCCAAGCCAGCAAGATCGAGCTTCGGAGAGAGTGGATTTCGGGGTTGCCGACCTGCTGGGAAGTGAGTTTTTTCCTGTTCAAAGAGCGCGAACTGTTACTGGCCTTAATGTTGCGGCTCAATCCGTCAACGTGCCACAGATGAGAAAAACTTGGAAATATTTATTAGATAAAGGAATTCCAAGTTATCAAAATGTAAGACCGAAAATGATTATTGGACAAGACAATTATCATTTAATTGTACCCCGAGAGCTTATTGAGGGCCCACCTAACGCACCGGTAATGACTCGCACTAAGCTTGGCTGGATGATTCACGGAAATGCAATGCCATTCAAAAACGGAGTTAATAAAGAATTTATTAGCTATTATTCCGTGGATCTACGTGACGATGAGCTCCACCAGCTTATCGAAAGCTACTTCAGTATTGACTCGTTGGGAATTCATGCGACCGCAGAAAGGGAGTCTGAAGAAAATAAGAGAGCCTTTAGAATTATGACTGAGAGTACTTCTAAATTAGACGGGAGATTTCAGACCGGACTTCTTTGGGCTAAGGACGACATTAAGCTGCCTGAGAGCAGAACTGCTGCTGAAAAGCGACTCAAGTCTCTCGAGAACAGGATGACTAAGGATCCTGTCTTTGCCGAAGAATATTGTGCGAAGATGGACCATTTCATGGAGCAAGGTTATGCTCGACCTGTTAATCCAGGGGAGTTAGCAACCGCTGGAGAAAGGAAATGGTACATTCCTCATTTTGGAGTCCGAAATCCCAGAAAACCAAAGAAACTAAGATTGGTTTTCGACTGCGCAGCTAAAAGCAATGGTTTAAGCTTAAATGAAGCTCTTTTGACTGGACCGGACTACTTAACAAGCCTCCCGAAAAGTCTTTTTAATTTTCGGAGAGGGAGGATTGCCCTCACAGGAGACATTAGGGAGATGTATCCCCAGATCAAGATTATTGGAGGTGATCAGCCATCGCAGCTGTTTCTTTGGCGTGGTTTACGGAAAGATGTGGAGCCTCAAGAGTACGTGATGACAAGTATGATGTTCGGTACAAGATCATCACCGTCATCGGCTCAGTTTGTGAAAAACCTAAATGCTGATCAGCACAAAATCCAATATCCTGAAGCGGCTCGAGCCATCAAGGAAAACCATTACATGGATAACTACCTTGATAGTTTTGACACAGTTGAGGAAGCGAAAAAATTATTTGACGATGTTTTATTTGTGCACTCTCAGGCTGGATTTAAGATGGTGGATTGGAGCAGCAACAGCAAGAAAGTCCTCCAAATGATTCCAACAGAGCTGATCAGTACTGCGTCAAAGGACTGGTCGATCGACTTGGAGCTTCCTATAGAGAGAATCTTAGGAATGAAGTGGGATCCAAATACGGATAGATTCACTTTTGACTTGAATTTTTATAAAGTGAATCCGAAGCTACTCACCTTGGAGGAAATCCCCACGAAGAGGGATGTAGCCAAAATTGTGATGGCAATATTTGACCCACTGGGTTTGGTTAGTAATTTGACGGTGGCCGGCAAGATCTTGCAGCAGGACGTGTGGAGATCAAAAATCGATTGGGATGAAGAGCTTCCCGAAAATATTCTTAGTGACTGGGGGGAGTACATTCACGGATTGGAGAAAGTTAAAGCAATCTCGATTCCTCGGTGCTATATTTTGGGGAAAGGAAGGCTGGTCGACCGACAACTGCACGTATTCTCAGATGCAAGTACGCAAGCATTTGCAACGGCAGCGTATCTGAGAACAGTTTTTCAAGATAGAGTTGAAGTAGTTCTGGTTATGGCCAAGAATCGTGTGGTACCCCTGAAGCCCACCACACTTACTATTCCCCGATTGGAACTACAAGCGGCTGTTCTGTCAGCTAGATTAGCGAAATGTGTTCAAGAAGGACATGAACAGCTGATCAGCTCCACTACTTTCTGGACAGATTCCCAGGTTGTCTTAAAGTGGATCAGATCTGATGCTACAAAGTTCCAGGTGTTTGTTTCTAATCGTTTAGGACAAATTGACGAGCTGTCAAAAGTGGAGCAATGGAGATTTGTTCCTACTAAGCATAACCCAGCAGATATTGCCACAAGGCTCAGATCTGACGTTGACTCGAAATTCTGGTTTGAGGGTCCGGATTTTTTGAGGAGCCCAGAGTCTGATTGGCCGACCGAAGTCTCAGCTGAAATTTCAGTGGCTCAGTTGGAGCTGAAGAAATGTGAGTCATTAAATTATTTCACAGACAATGATAATTTTTTTGGTCGGTTTTCTTCATACTACAAGATGTTAAAAGTAGCAGCGATCGCTCTCAGAGTCCTCACATGGAGAAAGGCAGTACCTACCAAAAAGGGAATAATTACTGCTAAAGAAATTCAAAGAGCCAAAATCAGACTGGAAAGGAAAGCTCAGACAGAATCCTTTCCGCAGTATATGAATGAAGATCATTGTGCTCCCAAGGAAAATCCGCGATTGATCAGATTGTTTCCATTCAAGGATCAAGATGGAATTTTGAGGGTTCGGGGCAGGATCGGCAAATCTAAAACTGCCTCTTTGGCTAATAAGCACCCCATAATTCTGGACCCAGCTCATCGGTATACTCAGCTGCTGATTAGCTCATTCCACGAAAAGGCCATGCACCAGGGTCAAGAAACGGTGTTAAATAATCTCCGTCAGAATTACTGGGTAATAAATGGAAGACAGGCCGTTAAGAGGGCTTTCCGAAATTGCCAAAAATGCAAAAACGCGAAGGCTAACCCCATTCCTCCGATTATGGCAGCTCTGCCTTCCTTCCGAGTCACTAAGCAAAGTCGACCGTGGTCAGTCACCGGAATCGACTATTTTGGACCTATGGAGGTTACCATTGGGCGCAGACATGAGAAGCGTTGGGGTGTACTCTTCACATGCCTGACTACAAGAGCAGTTCATATAGAATTAGCTGCATCTTTATCTGCTGACTCCTGCATACAGGCAGTAAGAAGATTCGTATCTCGAAGGGAAGTTCCAGACCGAATAATTAGTGATAATGGGACTAATTTTCGGGGTGCATCAGCAGAACTGCAACAAGCACTTGAAGAATTAAACCAAGACAAGATAGCGGTCGCTTGTGTTCATAAGGGAATTGACTGGTCATTCATCCCTCCTCACGCACCACATATGGGAGGTTGTTGGGAGCGCTTGATTGGGTCAATCAAAACAGCTCTGAAGGCAGTGTTGCGTGAGCGATCACCGAAGGAAGAGACACTACACACACTCTTGTGTGAAGCAGAGGCGGTGGTCAATCAACATCCTCTTACTCACGTGTCTTTGGATGCAACGGATGCGGAGTCATTGACGCCAAATCATTTTTTGAAGGTGAATTATAGCGCCGGTCGGCGGGATTGGGGATCCAGACCTGGAAATTTTGACGATGGTGTCTTCAGTCTCCGGAAGCAATGGCAAATTGGTCAGAGACTAGCTGATCAGTTTTGGAAGCGATGGGTTCATGAGTACCTTCCTGTGTTGAATAAGCAAGGGAAATGGTTCAAGCACTCGAAGCCCATAAAAATTGGTGATCTGGTACTAATAGTGGACCAGAATTCAGCACGGAATTGTTGGGAACGCGCTCGTGTCGTGGAGGTTCATCCTGGGTCAGATGGAGAAATCAGAGTTGCCACTGTTCGAACGGCAGCGGGTAACGAGTACAAGAGGCCAGTGGTGAAGCTTTGCATCTTGGAAGTGGAGCCGGAGGATGGTAAGGGTTTCCCCTTACCAGGGGGGAGGATGTCACTGAGCATGCGTGAGAATAGTGAGATTGATTCGCAGGTTAAGGGGTCGGAAAGTGAATTAGCAG
Source organism: Allacma fusca (assembly GCA_947179485.1). Taxonomy (NCBI): domain Eukaryota; kingdom Metazoa; phylum Arthropoda; class Collembola; order Symphypleona; family Sminthuridae; genus Allacma; species Allacma fusca. Next base: position 35,432,753 of record OX359247.1, read on the forward strand.
ATCTATCTAGGGCAAGTAAGTTAATTGTGTCTAAGGGGTCTGGGGATTCTGATCCGAACTCCATACCACCGGCCGATGGACGCGAGAATAGAGAGAGAGAGAGATTGGAAGCCGACCAGGAGAGAAGTGTCCCGAATAAGCTCAAGTGAATGAGAGACTGCGCCATAGATTATTTTGTAGATAATTGATTGTTGTTTATTAGTAATTGGAAGTGGACATAAAATAAGCGAATCATTATTATATACATACATGGGATTGTGTATGGACTTGTGTTTATTTGTGAGAAGTTGAGGTTTGGAAATCTGCAATAAATACCTAAGAAAACCTACGGTAAATATAACTCTGCCAGATTCGGATTAAATAAATATTCTTGTCGTCAGGACGTTCATAATTTTAGGAACTATTGAAGGCGGGGTTTTGCCGCATCTCGACAAATCAGCGACAAAAATTCTTAATAGTTTATTGCGTATTGAGAGCAATTTTGGGCTTGACTGACTTGGGCGACAGTTTCAATGGAGGAGCAATTGCCGAGACCATAATTGAAACTAATGTCGAAGTCCGACGATACGATTTGGTCGAACGTATTAATGACATATTTCTTTACCGAAAGGAAGGATATAATTGTACCAGAGTATGTACTATACAAAACGAACGAGGTGAAGAAAGTCGTCCAAAGTATTACTCGCGATGTCAACGATGCAAAAGGTACACGTCCGTCTGAAACACAACAGGTAAAAGTAATTTTAAATATGTAAAGCGATTCCTTATTAAAACTTTTATCAATGTTTTTGGAGGCTTGACGCTAGTTGACGCCAAGTAGTAATAATTTGACCTTTTTGAATCATAAGTGTCAAAATTTGGAAAGCCGAATTTCCTAAGTTGTTTCCATCCTTGAAAACTGAACTTATTTCAATAGCAACTGAGAGAACCAAAGTGGTAACAACCAGCATGCACCAAACTTTTGTTTGTAACGGTGCGAGAATAAAATTTTGCATTGATTCCTCGAACGCATGGTTGAAAAAGACTTTACTTCTGCAAATAAATAAGTAATGCAAATAAAATGTCTAACAAGTTTCATCAAATTGACGGTTTTAGATTTCTTCATCACCTGGTCCTAGTTAAGGTGAACGTTGGATCAGCTATCACATTGCGCTGTTTTGTCATAGCATACGATGTCGCAAATAGGTCGATTGATAAATTTGACGCTTTTTCAAATCTATATGCCAGAGTTTTATTGCTGTCCAAGACTAATTCGTAACTTAACATCAACACAACACAAATTTTATTATCAAATCCAATGCAAATTAATAAGTAGGTGCTGGAAAAAATATTATTTGTTTTCTCCAATGTATCTGTATTATTCAATAATACAATACAGTAGTTGAAGGAATGTGCAAAGTGTTAAATCACCTGAAATTAAGGTAGGAACTCAGTTGAATCAAGAGATTGGCTGCAAATCCTCCTTTTAGGAGGTAAGAAGTATTTAATGGGTTTCCAGTTCCAATTTTTTCAACTTCTACGTCATAGGCAAACATGTTGTCATACTATAAGGAGTTTTAGGGCATAGGTTGAAATACGTTATTAAAAACTAATGTGAACTAAAGTAAACATATAGACTAACTATTTACACCATGAGCAGTACAAATTTTTTGAATCCCTGATTATCTATCTGAATACAATCGAAAATGTAAAAAATAATAACTTTTACCCTGGTAGCAACTCGCAACATCGTTTTGTTTAAATTAAACATTTCCCAGATTTTATTTCTGCTATGTACAAAACGATCGATCGTCATATGTCGTAGTATGGTAAGGACTGTTATTTATCTGCTCCGCTATTTGTATGCTGACTTGATGGAGTCCGTGATAAAATGATTCATTCCAAAAACAAAATTGAAAACTGTATTTTCATTTTTGCTAGTTAAGTCAACAGAAATACCTGTGTCCAGACTATATTTTCCCGATTTGAGTAAACTGAAGTTGCAAAAGTTCCTTATCTTGTACGTACATCACAATCTTTTTATCTATTATGTCTGCATGTCCAATATATTTTTTAAGCCCAATCCATTTTCCCATAATTACTTTCATTAATTGATTATTGACTGTTCGATACCAATCTTATTACAATAGAACTGACACACCTTTTGTGTTCATCACTGTTAGGAGACAAAAACTGTACGTCTTACATTATAGCCTATGTATAGTTATGAGTACATACATAATTACAGCGTAAGAGATTATTACGTACAGGTTAATGGCGAGAGACGCCGTAAAGAACGTCAGGAACCCGTCATACAACAGAAACATATATTTGGGGGTATCCGTTTTACAACCATGGTTGTTTCTCCTTACACATGGAGTAAGCGTTTGGTATAACTGTATTGTATTATTCTGGAACTGATAGAGAGGCTATACTGTATGTCAATGTTGTCTCTTTTGACTTCCTTTGCTAAACTGAAAATTAATAAATAATATTCATATAATGTCCGCAACTTTATATACAAATAGAAAATTACAAAAATCGTAGTTGAACAAAGAATGTATTTTAGCACGATCTATTCCGTTCTCCTTCATAAAAAATCGTGACTCGTATTGATTATTTATTATAATCGTATCTTAGTGCGTAAAAATTTAAAGCTAGCACTGCCTTAACGATCTAGTTATTTTAAGAAATTACTATTAAGTCGCTGTTTAGGTACCAAATCCGGTATGTGTGTGATATTGACCTGGGAGGTCACAGCTGGGTCATCGTGTCACCAACTGGAACTAAACTTGACAGGCAACTGATCTGGTCTTAAATCAAAAGTTCTAGCCTATTGACGGGTAATTCGAATGATTTGTAGGTACCAAATCCGGTATGGGTAAGATATTAATCTCGGGGGTCACAGCTGGGTCATCGTGTCACAAACTGGAACCAAACTTGGCGCACGTTTAATATGTGTCTAGTCAAAGCCCTAGTTCTAATCTGGGCCAGTTAAATTATGAAACCGGTATCGACGCTCTTTGACCTCTTGAGGTCAGTATCTTGGAATTTTGAGGTCATATCTCACTGAAATTTTTTTGCACGTCATTTAATTTTTATTCTTGCCATTTTTGAAATTATATAGATAATTTTCACTGTTTGAATTTTTTGGTACCCCATGAGCCCCTCCCCCTCATTTTTTGCTAACTTTGACCCGGGATATCTCCAAATCCAGTGGTCAGATGTTATTGGGACAATTATGAAAAATGATCTACGTATCAAGGCGCACCCTGCAGTAACTTTTTTGTTAAAATCGAACAGAGGGCATTTTCTCGTAAGGATTGTGCGGTGTTCCTTTAATTAAAACGTAGCGAATCTACCTTTTGGTAGCATTTTTGTATTTGTTTTCGTAGCGTTGCTTTTCGTCATTTCAAGTTTTCATTATTTTCAGTAACAGATTGGGAATTATTTTGACAGCATCAAATAGAATACTTCTTTTCAACTTTTGAGAGGGCAAAATCAACTCTTTTTTTGCTAATAATTTAGTAACCTTTTATAAAATAGATTGAAATTCTCTAAGGATTCATACTTTGCTTCACTTACCTGACCTCTGTGACCGTAAAAATTGACCCAATGAAACAAATTTTATAATCTTGAAGATATTTTTCGACAAGCTGGGGGACTCAAATATTTTACGAGTTGCTACCTTATGTGGGGAAACGGGGAAACGACCGTTTCGTGCTACCCTGTCCATGCATAGCATAACTGTTCCGATTCTCTTATTTTCTTCAATCAAAATGAGAAGTTCTTTTGTAATGTTAACACCTACTATACAGTATAACTAAAGGACTGTAACTTTGTGACACCTTTTACCGGCTTTCTTGGGCGATTTTAGAAGGCGATGCACTTTGTCAAGGGGAAAGATTTATGCGAGGGCATTCATTCAACAAATTGACATATTTGTATTTTAAATATTCATTCCATAGATGCTCACCAATGCAATTCCCTTTTCTTTCTTCAAAGTTACTGCAAGTTTCTTAAATTATGTTTGTTTTAAGTTTATGACAAATTAGGCGTGATTTCAATTTATTGCGCATTTCCTAATCAAACATTATAATTTCTTGAATTTATTTAGTTGAAGTTGGATTTGAAATTAATGAGTTCATTATTCTGGACCCTCCAATATAGGACACAGAAATGGTTTATTAGGTTGTTATAAAAAATATTTGTACACACTGATTGTGAGACTTCGTCCAACTAACCATATACAGTATTACTTGTCCAGAATATTTGTGTGTGTGTATGTATTTATAGGAACTTCGCATATCCAAGGTAATACTATTTTGATATTCCTGATCAACTTTTAAAACTAAAAATTTATTTGCTTGAAGTTGGATTTGAAATTAATGAGTTCATTAATCTGGACCCTCCAATACTGGACACAGAAATGGTTTATTAGGTTATTGTAGAAAATATTTGTTCACACTCCAGCTGTCCATACGGTTTCACTTGATATCCAGAATGTTTTCGTAAGTAATTACTGGGACTAGAAACATCCAAGTTAATCCCACATTAATTCGGAACCCTTGCGTTATTAGATTTTTAGTGCCTCAACAATTTAATGCACAAAGACACTTATTTTGTCCTATCTGTGGTTTTTTCATTCTCAAATGTGGATGGGACAGAGGCAGATGCACATCAAATTATAATATTTTGCTTGGATAAACGTGTCCCTCTCGCTTTCTATCAACTGAAAATATAAATGCTTCAATAAATTATTATTGCTTGAAAATTAATCTGAATGTATCTGAATAATTGTAAAGGTATACATACATGTTTTTGAAAGTAATTATTATTACAACATATTTGTAGGAAATTGTTTTGTCAAGAATCGTGTTTCTTAGGACGGTCTCAAGGTGCTATATCTTAAATGTACCCTGGTGTGCTTGCTACGGAATTGTTGACATCAGTTTCACTCTGGCTGACTCAAGGGCACTATGAGACAAATATTTTGAAGACTACTATTTTGTCGCGCATTTTCTGTCAGATTTTCCAAGTTAGTTTAATTAGTGATGTTAATAAGATGTATGTATTAATTCAGCCCAGTATTACCATTTTTTACTGACTGACGATGTCCATATTTCCAGTCGACAACAATCTCGGAAAAAGTGCAGAAACCGTAGAAACAGCAAGGAATATAAATGCTGTCTCGGTATGGTGAAGTGCGATTGACGTGATCCGATCCCCAACATTCTCACAAGCTCTATATCCTGCACGGGGCAACCATCTTATCGTAAGGTATCGGATTTGGCCTGTTTCTTGTAATTTAAGAATTCTAAAATCAAAAGCAAAGTTCCAACATCAATTGCACACAATTTAGTTGCAGCGCACTGAAATTCTCAAACCGAACTTCTAGTAATAAGCAGACGTTCCCTTCAAAGGTATTTCACTCATCATAGCTTTCTAGAACTAATATTTGTTGAAGTTAGGTCGTCAAAATTTAAATATTAACGCACCATTACCCAAAACTGATTCAGCAATGCGATGCAAGAGTTTACGGGTAACAAAGTCTATACTACATTTTGATGTGTTCCGAAATTAGAATTTTGAATGTCCAAACATTTAAGAAAACTTGTATGCGTACCCAAAATTTGCAGTGATGATTGATATTTTACGAAATCTTCTTTTATAATACTTGTTTGTCTATTTAGTATTTTGACGTTAACGTGCTCACCCATAATTAATTGCAGTCCGGAATTTAGACCCTTTCCTTAAATACATGACCCAGGGTAAACTTATATCAGCAAAGCTCATGCTACCAAAGTCACAAGGGAAATATCCTCGCAACGTTGTAACAGTTTGATACCCGGTCACCTCGTCAATGATATACGCAAATGGGCGTTTTTGAACTTCTTCAAAGGATTTTTCAAAAGTATCAAAGCGGAATTTGGACTTCATCATTTTGGCGAACATTTTGTTAAAAGTAGTAGAATTTACTGCCTGAAAAGTAGACATTAAATTACCTACATAAAATTAGTACATGCATGAAGAGCATTTCGAAAATGGCTATAAGTTTACTGAGTATTGAGAGCAATTTGTTCTTGACTGACCTGAGCGACAGTTTCAATGGAGGAGCCATTGTGGAGCCCATAATTGAAACTAATGTCGAAGTCCGACGATACGATTTGGTCGAACGTATTAATGAAATATTTCTTTACCGAAAGGAAGGATATAATTGTACCAGAGTAGGTACCATACAGAACAAACGAAGTGAAGAAAGTCGTCCATAGTATTACTCGCGATGACAACGATGCGAAAGGTATACGTCCGTCTAAAACAATAGGTAAAAGTTATTTGAAAAATGTAAAGCAATTTACTTATTGACAGCTGATATGTTTTTGGAGGCTTGACGCTGCAGAAAAGGCATGCCCTAAAGTAGTAATAATTTGACCTTTTTGAATCATAAGTGCCAAAATCTGGAAAGCCGAAATCCCCAAGTTGTTTTCATCCATGAATACCGAACTTATTTCAATAGCAGCTGAGAGAACCAAAACAGTAACACCCAGCATGCACCAAACGTTTGTTTGAAACGGTGCGAGAATAAAATCTTGCATTGATTCCTCGAACGCATGGTTAAAAAAGACTTTTATTCTGTTAAAATTCAAAATAAATAATGTAAATAAAATGTTTATCAAGTTTCATCAAATTTCGGTACAAGATTTCGTCCTTACCTGATTCTAGCTATGGGGAACGTCGGATCAGCTATCATATTTCGCTGTTTTGTCATAGCATATGATGCCGCAAAAAGTTCGATTGATAAGTTTGACGCTTCTTCAAATCCATGTTCCAGAGCTTTATCGCTGTCCACGACAAATTCGTAACTTAACATCAACACAACGCAAAATATATTATCAAATCCAATGCACAATAATAAATTAATAAATGCTGGCAAAAATATTATTTGTTTTTGCCAATATATTATCAAAAATACAGTACAAGCTGATGGATTGCGCCAGAAGTTAAGCTACCTGAAATTCAGGTAGGAACTGAGTTGAATCAAGAGATTGGCTGCAAATCCTCCTTTGAGGACGTAAGAAGTATTTAATGGGTTTCCAGTTTTTTCCACTTCTACGTCATAGGCATATAAGTTGTCATACTATAAGGAGTTTAAGGGCATAGGTTGAAATACGTTATTAAAAACTAATGTGAACTAAAGTGAACATGTGAACTAACTGCACCAGTACAAATTTCGTGAATCCCTGATTATCTACTTGAATACAATCGAACATGTAAGAAATATTAACTTTTACCCTGGTAACAACTCGCAACAGCGTATTATTTAAGTTAAACATTTTCCAGATTTTATTTCTGCTATGGACAAAACGATCGTCATATGTTGTAGTATGATAAACACTATTATTTATCTGCTCGGATAATTGTGAGTTGACTTGATGGAGTCCCTGATAAAATTGTCCATTCCGAAAACAAAATTATTTTCATTTGTGGTAGTTAAGTCAGAATAGAAATACTGCCTCTAAATGTCTAACTAGTCTCTAAATGAAAGTCCATATTTTCCCGATTTGAATAGACTGAAATTCCAAAAAGTCTATTACCTTGTAAATCAAAAATATATTATGTTTGCATGCCCAATTAATTTTTTAAGCCTTATCCATTTCCCTGTAATTACTTTCATTCATTGATTACTGACTGTTAAATGCCAATCTTATTATAATAGAATTGACACTCCCTATGTGGGGATCATCTTTGGGAGACAAAAACTAGCTATAGCTTATATATAGTTATAAGTAAATAATTACAGTGTACTTTCGCTTTAGGAGATTATTGCATAGAGGTTAATGGAGAGAGACGCCGTAAGAACGTCAGAAACCTGTCATACGGTGACAAAAAATATTTGGGGGTATTCGTTTTACAATAATGGTGATATTTCTCCTTGGACGTTCTATATAATAATAATTATATATACATAATTACTGATATAATAGTATACTGCATGTCACGTTGTCTCTTTTGGTTTTCGTGTTCTAAGCTGGAAATTAATAAATAATATTCATTTCATGCCCGCAACTTTATATAGAAATACAAAATTGCACGAAAATTGTAGTTGACCAAAGAAAATATTTCGGCACGATCTATTCTGTTCTCATTAAATAACAATTTTTGACTCATATCGATTATTTCTTGAGAGATACCAGTCCAACTTCGAAAAAGCAGACACATGTGCCTAATATGTAGAATAACTACGCTTACAGTTAAACTTTATCTTCAGTAATAGTTGTAGATATCAAAATATGCCTATTCTCTCCCGTGTATTTTCTAAACTAAAAATTGATTATCTAGTGTCACTTTCTATTTTATTGCTAGAATACAATACCTGCAGTAGCTGATGGTTTGTCAGTTAGGTGAAAATATGCTTGTCAAAAATTAAACAACAAAAGTTAAATTTTAATGGACAACCAATATGTAATTACATATATCGTAATTCCAGTTTCGTTGCATTGTATTCTCTGCAAAATAGGAAGCTTTTGGGTTCTATTGGTAAATTGACGCCATGGCAAAAAAAAATAGTTACCAGAGCATTCCAGTTATACAGTATGTCATATGGTCATCACATATACACATTTATGATTTAGTATTTAAATTAGGGTTATCAAAAGTAGGGTTGTTAATCATTTAATTCTTCCAGTCATTCAAATTAATAACCTAGTTTTTGGCAGCAATTACATCATGCTAGAAGTAAAAATAATTACTTCGATGTTACTTGTTGATATACATACTATATAGATAATTATATACTACATTCGGTGGAAGGTATATTTTCAGTGAATAATAAGAATTGAAGAATCATGCAGTAAGTTTTTCTTCACATATGCAAAAAGCAATCTTTGGGGATCCTGCGAGGAGGGCGTATGTACATTGGTTTTACTCCAGCCATTTTTCCAGGAACTAGGGTCGATTATACTTTCATTCTGCATAACAATCATACTATTTTAAAGTTGCGAAATACAGACAATTTCGATAAAAAATCAATTGAGCATGTAATTTATCGTCAACATCAGTTGCAAATTTGAGCGGTCCCTTATCAATCTCAGAGATTTTTACTGCACGGGTTCAAAGTTCAAAAGAAAATAATGTTATTGACCGCCCCTGCATATGTATCATTTATTTTCATAAGAGTAATCAATTATATCACCTCGTTTCATTGAGAATAAATTGATTGGAGTTTCATTATTCCTGTACAAGTAAGTAACCAGACATACGCATCTCTGACTTTTCCCATGCTGTGTCCCTATACATTTGGATACATATTCTGAATCTAAGCTAGTGACTCAATTTTGGTGCTCATAAAACTATGATTAATTGTCACAATAAATTTGAACCTGGAAAATGCCCAAAAACAGCGAATTTTCAAAAGTTGACCACATGCCCAATAATTGGACATGCAGGCAGGCATTTTGGCATTTTCATATGGACGGGCAAATACTGCAGGAAATTTTCAATCGACATACCCTAAATGTGAGAGATCTAAACTTATTGCTAGCTTTAGACAGATCCAAGCTCGATATGTCAGTGGAGCCTTGTACATATGTACTAAGTTGGGAGCTCGAAACATTTTATACACAACGGTCCTTGTTACCCAAGTACAGATATTTATTATAGTAAATATCTGTAACAGAAAAGTTCTGAGATTTTTGTAGAGCAATTCCAAACAGAGACCATAAATTAAAAGAAAATTTCATAAGAAATTGGCCTGAACCAAATTTGATTAAAAATTGGGCATTACAGAATAATTTGTTGTTTACCTGTTTATGAATACTTAGAAGCAGATATAAGGCTTATTATGTATATAATACTGCATTGCCAAGTTTCCGGTAAAAATTGTAAAAAGTATGAGTTCCAGCTCAAAAAGAGCCAAGTGGAAAATCACATCCGTGTGACCATGTATAGTAAAAATATTTTGAACTAAATTACATTTACTGCTTTCTGGTTATAATTTCTCCAACTGCCATGTAATTAGTACTAATTAATGATTGTGAGAAAATACTTCAAACACACAGTTCCCATCAGGCTTCAAGTTCAACGAGTTTGTTAAGGATAAAATTCCATGATTTCGTTAAAGATGTAATTTATTTGCTTCATATTTGAGTTGCAGGAATACGGTCATATAGAAATTAATGAACGGCATGCTATAGTTATGACTGGCATTCTGGACAGTTTCTACCTTGCAAATCAGGCTAATGAAATAATGTAATTACTCAACCCTTCTGTATAACAGCTTTCAGATGTGACTGATGCGAGATTAGCCACAAGAGAACCTCCGCAATTCACAATCAGTGCTCAGCAGAGTAGAGCACAGTCCACATGCGTACGTAATTGTATCAGATTCACTCAGTTAAACTATAGTTACTGATTATTATAATTATTGACAAATTGATTCAACTAGATAGTATCAATGGAGGCAACCAGTAATTTTACACTGCCGGGTTTCTTTGCGAACAAATCCGTTTTTCTAACAGGAGCCACTGGCTACGTCGGCAGAGCCCTTTTAGAAAAAATACTTCGTGGATGTCCTGAAGTCGCCAAAGTTTTTGTTCTTGTTCGGGGCAAACACGGAAAATCCCCAGAAGAGCGAATAAATGAGATCCTTGGCACTACGGTATGCCTAGTAATTTAATTAACCTAGTTGACATGTTTTTACAACTCTTCGGGTAAAATAAGTATAAAAAAATGTATGACATGAAAAAAGTATCGGCAAGATTTATTGAGAAAGAGAGTGTATGTACTTAATAATGTATGTCCAAGTTTTAATTTTTAAATTTTAGCTATGCGGTAAAATTTGGTATATAATTATTTTAAACCATACAGCTATTCCAAAGAGTCTGTGATATGGAATTGGATTTACTGAAAAAAGTCATCCCAGTAAGTGGGGATGTTACCTTCGACGGGCTGGGAATAAGCCCAGAAGATTCCCTCGCTCTGAGAGAAGAGATCTCCGTAGTTATTCATTCGGCTGCAAACGTTAATTTTGGGGCCGGGTTGAAAGAGTTGTTAAAGGCCAACCTTGAGGGCACTCAAAATACTTTAGAATGGGCAAAACAGCTTACAAATCTGAAGGTTGGTTTAACTGGGGAATGTCGTCATAAATAATTATCCCGTTGGTAATTACTTTTGTGCAGATCCTTTCCTGAAAAATAATTTGAACTTGCCAAAGCCCTAGCGCAAAGTGTAAATTGTTTAAATAGAAAACAATTTTAAAATTATGACGGTAAGAAATACAAATTTTAATACCAGGGAATCTTGGGAGCAATTACTTGTGTGAATTTTAATTCTACTAGATGGATACAACCCTTGACAAATTATGTGACCACACATTCACAAAGTGTAGTTTATTCAGTTACTTTCCTTTATAGTGGTCCCGAAGGGATGGCAAAGCCCTTGCCAAAATATATACATAGCTATGCCTTTATATCTTACAACTATGTAGGTACTGTGAATGAATGCACATACATACATACATGTAATCCTGATTTTTTTGGGGGATTTTCCTACAAAATAGGCCTTCGTATATATTTCCACTGCCTTTTCCAATTCGGATCAGTTGAAAATTGAAGAGAAGGTGTACCCTACTCGTATTGACCCCCGTGCTGCCATGAAGCTCTATTCGGTGGACCTACCAGAAGCTTTAGTGGACGCAATCATTCCACAGTAATTATTAATTATTATTATTATTACTAATATTAATTAGGAGCATTATGTTCCATGGGCTTAAATAATTCAGTCTTAGTTCTTAGTTGACAATTCTCAATTAATATTATGTTAATAGATTATTGGGAGATCACAAGCTGGAGTACACGTTTACTAAGAATCTTGCGGAAGGCTTAATACAGGAGTCTCGGTTTGACCTTCCGGTATGCATTGTGCGACCAGCTGTAGGTAATTCATTACATGTAAAGTCGGGGAAGAGGCAAATGTACATGGAAAAATAAAAATTCGTACAAAGTGGTACAACCAAAAGTATTTTGTAATTGTATTTTGGTATTTTGTATTCCACAAAATGTACTGTATTTTGACAAAATATTTCAAGGAATTTCAATTGGTAATTTGTACTCTGGCTTTTTTACGGAAAGTATTTTATTTGCAATTTTGCTTTTCTTTGCAAAATGCATTTTCCTCAGAATTTTGAATTTTATTTGCTTTGTAAAATGTACTTTCCTCCGAATTATGTATTTTGATCTTTTCCAGATTGTCTGTATTTTATTTTATATTTTGACGACGAAGACCAAGTATTTTGCAATACTCTGGATTCAGTTTACCTTAATTAAAGTAGTTACTAGAATAGAAGAATTGTGGGAAATTATTTGGTGTGTGTGCAATGAAGCAAAATTTTTATTTTTTTACACTGATGAATCTCATTGTCAGTTGGACCAGCATATCAGGAGCCCTTTCCAGGATGGATTGACAATTTTACGGGCTTCACTGGGGGCTTCCATGCAATGTCTAAAGGAATTGTTCGCGTTTTCTATACAAACAAAAGTGGGACAGTGGACATAGTTCCGATCGACCTAGTAGTCAATCTTACAATAGCAGCAGCCATGAGTCGTAGTATCAATCAGTCCAAAGAAGTTCAAGTGTTCAATTGCTCAACTTCGGATCACCCCTATGTTAATGTTAAAGACATTGCAGTGGAAGCAATTAAGCAGTGCCCCCCAAATAAAATATACTGGTACCCGTCCGTTATCATGGTCAGAAGTCGGTTGTTAGCACGTATTCTGGATTTTTTCCTTCACTACATGTTGGCCCTCATAGCAGATGGAGTTCTGGTACTGATTGGGAAGAGACCAAAGTAAGCTTAAGTAGTGGCTCGAATTACTTACTTCGAAAATATCCTTGGTGAAGAGGAAAAATATGCTGCAGTTTCACTAATATCAAAATTATCTATACGTGCAATACAATTCAATAGCGTCCCTTTTGATTTTAGTCGAAAATGAGTCTGTCGAAAATGTTTAATCGAAAATTTTATGCTATAAGAAGCACTGAAAATGACTTGGTGTGGTATTCCCGGCATTTTCCCTTTACCTGAATTTGTAAGCACAAATTAATGTACTTTCTATTTGTGTCGTACATAGAACCAGTGTAACAGAAATTTACCACAAAATGAAGAAATTGGAGGCCTTAACCCTAAAATTGGTTGAGGTAGAATACGACATCAGCATAGAGAATACAAAGGATCTTTACAAGAAGCTGAGACCAGAGGACCAGGATTTATTTAATTTCGATATTTGTGGAGTTAATCAGAACTCATACATTCAAAGGGTAGTGTATGGTTTAAGACGTTATGCTGCAGGAGAAAAAGATGAAGATCTACCGGCAGCTAGGGAAAATATGAGAAGGTGAATTTTAATTTCCTTATTAGTTAAAAACATTTTCGTACTTGCAATTCATCAGTTTGTGAGGAGCTATGATTTACCGACTCAATTTTATGATTCCGTCGGCTTTACGAGAAAGCTTTTCTTACATTTCCATTGTACGTTGTTGGTAAACAATGTAATTGGTACATTTAATTATATTTACTTATAATCAGTCTGAATTTGTTTAAATTATTTAAATGCAGATACTACTGGTACTACATGGCGTCCTGGGGAGTGTTTTTCTTGGTTGTGACACTTTTGATCCGACTATTTGCATGAGACATTGGTCATCGTATATTCAAGAGGATGTGACACATGCGACGTAGGCAATTACTGACATTCTTGCTACCTCGAACTTGTTATTGGATTTCAAGATTGAAAGAGCATATCGTCTCTGAAGAGGCAAAATGATCTACCATTTTGCCTCCTCCGCGACGATATACAAGTAATTATCCAAATTTTCAGAATCTGTTTTTACATTATAAATTTTGTCTACATAGATATTTACACTTGCGTATGTCTAAAGAGTATACAATAAAATAAAATAAAGCGTACAAATTTAAATTGAACAAGGGAAAATGTGTTGGTCATAAATATGGTTTCAAACCTTTTAAATATTTTGAAGACAGTTTTTCCTGACGTTTTATCTCAAGCAAAATTGCGGAGTGGGGAGGAGTCTGTATTTTCCTACCTCTTTGGATTTCGAAACTGGCAATGGGATGAGAAGCATTGACATCTACTCAAATTAATGTGAGACCAGAAAAATAGTGTGAACTGTAAAAATTTCTCTAAGCGTGAGAAGTTTCGTAATTCAAAATTGATACGGTCTAATTTTATCTATGATCACATAAGTGATCAGCTACACTTGAGTTCAAACTCGAATTCCATATGTCCTAATGTTCGAACTGGAATTTCCAATTGGACATGAGTGACACTTGAGTTCAAGCTCTAATTTCTCTAGTTATGTATGTTACACTCAAATTCCTAGTTAATTCCTAATTAGTTGTACTTTAGTTAAACTTGAGTTCAAACTTCAAACACGAATTTAAAGTTGTACTTGAGTCACACTTGAGTTCAAACACAAATTTAAAGTTGTACTTGAGTCACACTTGAGTTCAAAGTCAAATTTAAAGTTGCACTTGAGTCACACTTGAGTTCAAAGTCAAATTTAAAGTTGCACTTGAGTCACACTTGAGTTCAAAGTCAAATTTAAAGTTGCACTTGAGTCACACTTGAGTTCAAAGTCAAATTTCCTGCACTTGAGTTCCAAGCTACACTGAAATTCTAACTTGAATTTGACGGGCGTATTAAAAAACTTAAAACACTTTGAGCTACTTATTGTTAGTACCGCCTTCTACAAAATTACTGTCAAATCCCATAGTATCTGCATTAGATTTTCGCTTTATATTTTTCAGATAAAATGTTTCGCTGGGAAATACCGTCGCTGAGGAGGCACAATGGTTTATGTGTGCATGCATTTGTCTTCAGCCACATTGCCCTTGTGCATGTTTATAAAATGTATGAGTGGTCTTCCAACAATAAAATGTTGTTCCTGAAAACATTGAGTCAATAAGCCCGGTTTATTCCTTACATTTTTGTAAGAATCGGTGAAAAATAATCAGCAAGGCTACCCCCCCCACTTGGTATACACAAGATCATCAGTTTCAGGGCCCCCTTCCTCCCCCAAAAATGAAACTTGATATGTGCATGCTCCCCGAGCTAATACTATTTTGATTCGGAAACAAGTGCGTTATCAAACTTTTATTGTCCTAACAATGCACAGACATATGCGAGCTGTGTCAAACCTGGACATCTAATTTCTGATTAACAGAAAACACGAGTGCTTTAAATATTATGTCTCTATTGGTATTTAAATTATTTCCTGGAAATGGTTTTGACAAGAACCATTCTTCGTAGAAATGCCTTTAAGGTACGATATCTTATTGTCAGATGTACTCTGGTGTCCTTGATACGGGATTGTCGATATCAGTTTCATCTGACATATGTTTAAGGGCATTGACCTACAATTTGTATTTTGAAGATTACCATTTTCTAGCAAATATGTTGTCAGATCTCCCATTAGTTAGTTTAATAAGTGGTGTTAATAGGATGTATATATTCTTCCGAGTGTACTTCACAACTCGTGTACTTCGTTGTTAAGGCTTGCAGAAAATACTATTTTTTACTAACTGACGATGTCCGTATTTCCAGTCGACAGCAATCTCAGAAAAAAGAAAGAAAAGTGCAGATATCGTAGCAACCGCGAGAAATATAACGGCTGTCTCGATATGGTGAAGTTCAATTGATGTGAATCCATCCCCAGTATTCTCACAAGTTCTATATCCTGTACGGGGCAACCATCTGATCGTGTGGTATCGGATGTGACCTGTTTCTTGTAATTTTACAATTCTACAATCAAATACATACAAAATCCCAGTATCAATTAAACACTGCAATTAGGTATGTTCCAACTTTTGAATTCCAAAAGTGTCAAAATTTAGGGTAATATAACTGGCCACCTGTAACATCAATTATTGGGAGTTTTGAAATCGTCATGTAGTATGTTTAAGTAATTGTTTTGCTATTTTATGAGTGAAGCTGCATAAGCAAGCATATACTCCTTGAAAGGCTCTGTTGATACGCAGATTCAATGCTTAAATTTGAATTTCCATATTTAATTTTTCTTATGGGTGACTGTAAACCTTGCATACGAATTGGCGAATTAGGCCAACATTCATATATCTATGTCTACTTGTATGAAATCTAATCGTAATTTAATCCCAGAAGTATTACAAAGCTAAGTTTTGGAGTCTCTTTTTCTTGTTTTGGTTAGTATGTTGTGACCTAAACTGCTCACCCATAATTAATTGCATTCCGGAATTCAGACCCTTTCCTCAAAAACATGGCCCAGGGTATACTTATATCAGCAAAGCTCAGACTACCATACTCGCATGGGAAATATCCTCGCCACGTTTTTACAACTTCATGCCCAGTTTCCTCATCAATGATGTATGCAAATGGGCGTTTTTGAACTTCTTCAAAGGATTTTTCAAAAGTATCAAAGCGGAATTTGGATTTCATCATCTTGGCGAACATTTTGTTGATAGTAGTAGAATTTAATGTCTGAAAGATTTAAAGTTAGTATATGCATATAAAACAAATTTTGAAAATCCCCATTAGTTTATTGGGTATATTGAGAGCAATTTGGGCTCTATACTTACTTGAGCTACAGTTTCAATGGAAGAGCCATTGCTGAGGCCATAATTAAAACCAATGTCGAAGTCAGAAGAAACGATTTTGTCTAACGTATTAATAAAATATTTCTTTACCGAAAGGAAGGATATAATTGTACCAGCGTAGGTCCCATACAGAACGAACGAAGTGAAGAAAGTCGTCCATAATATTACTCGCGATGACAAAGATGCGAACGGTATTTTTCCATCTAAAAACAACACGTGAAAGTTCTAAGTTCTGTATTTTGAATACCTAAATCTAATCGTTTTTTATAGTTGATAAGTTTTACAGGCTTGAGGCTGTACACATTGAGCATGACCAAGAATAATAACTTTAAACCTTTTTGAATCATAAGTGTCAAAATTTGGAAAGCCGAATTTCCTAAGTTGTTTTTATCCATGAAAACTGAACTTATTTCAATAGCAACTGATAGAGCCAAAATAGTAACACCCAGCATGCACCAAACGTTTGTTTGAAACGGTGCGAGAATAAAATCTTGCATTGATTCCTCGAACGCATGGTTAAAAAATACTTTAATTCTGAAAATAAATAAATGATGCAATTAAAATGTGTAATAAGTTTCATCAAATTAGTATACAGTATAGATTTCCTACTTACTTGGAACTAGCAATGGGGAACGTTGGATCAGCTATTGCAGTACGCTGTTTTGTGAGATAATAAGATGCAGCAAAAAGGTCGATTGATAAATTTGAAGCTTCTTCAAATCTATGTGTCAGAGTTTTATCGATGTCCACGACAAATTCATAACTAAACATTAATACAGCAATCAAGTATTATCAAATCCAATACCCTATACTACGTACTGAAACAAAAAATTCAAATTCTATTGTGTTTTGACGGATTGCCACAAGTTTTTTTTATAAAGAATAAATGACAAAACAATATACTATGCTGTAGACCAAATAGAAACTACCTAAAATTAAGGTAGGAACTCAGTTGAATCAAGAGATTAGCTGCAAATCCCCCTTTGAGGACGTAAGAAGTATTTGAAGGATTTCCAGTTTCAATTTTTTCCACGTCTACGTCATATGCGTATATGTTGTCATACTAGAAGGTTATTTAAGTCACAGGATAAAATATGATATTATACACTCTAAGGGTTTTACGGCTAACGTATACGGGTACGTATTAAGTACACCACGATTAATAATAATTTATTATGGATTTCTAAAATGCCCAGATATCTAAAATCGAACAAGTAAAAAATATTAACTTTTACCCTGGTAACAATTCGCAACAGTGTTTTGTTTAAGTTAAACATTTTCAGGATTGTAATTCTGCTATGCACAAAACGATCACCGTGTTTGATAAGCAAAAATATGAGATTATATCTATGAGCTCTGCTGAGTTGATTTGATGGATCCCATCACGCCATGATAAAATACTAATCCATTTCCAAATTTACACAATAAGAAATTGTATTTTTACTTTGGTGTTTAAAAATAGAAATGCCACGTTTAGTTTTTAAATGAATAGCCTATATTATTTCGTCAATTCAAATAGACCGAAGTTCCAAAAGTTCTTACGTTGTAAATCACAAACGTATTTTTGTATACACTTGTTTTTTTATATATAATAATTTTTATATAGATACTTACATACTCAAAGAATATATTTTTTGGCCCAATCCATTCTACTATAATCAAACACTTTCATTCATTGATTATGGCCTGCTAGATGCCAGATGCCAATCTTATTTCATGGAATTGGCACACCCTAAGTGGGAATCATCTTTAGAATACAAAAAATCTACGCCTTACAAGCATAATGTATGTAGAGCTATCTTATAAGTATATATAATTGCAATGATATTACACACAATGTAGGGAAATAATATTGGAGAGAAAAAAAACTGCAGAGGAAAAAAATTGGATTACATTCAATTTACAACCATGTAGATTTTTTTGCCTACACGAGCACATTTTAAGCGTCAAATTTTTGCACGGCGTTATACATATGTACATGTACTGCAATACTCTCACGCTGAGTGACAGACCTTACTGTTTGTCAACGTTGGGCTCTTTCGGTTTGTTTTTCTAAATTCAAAATTAATTAATTACTCATCAATTGCTCAAAATTTCATTGCAATAAATAACAAACAATATAATATAGATTTCAGCACAATCTACATATATATTCTGTTATCCTTCAATCAAAAAATTAACCACGGTTGACTCATATTGATTATTATATTTTGAAATACCTGTCCACCTTCTATACGATAGGTATACATATATGCCCATACATGTAATATGTAATTGTGGGAATAATAATTTTAAGAAGAAATAATAGATACATACTTGCAGTCAAACCTTAACCTAATGTGTATCAAAACGAGATACGTTCTAAGACGGGACGATAAAAAACAGGACGGGATAGGTAAAAATGAGTAGGACGGGACGGAAAATTCATGCAAGAATAGTGGATACAGACGGACGGGACGGGCTGATCAAATGACATAAGACGGACGCAAACGGATACAAACAATACTTAGTACTTAGTTAGAACTAGAGCATCACCCCGTGGGATATTTTAGGCCCGTACCCGCCCGCGGCCCGTAAATGTTTACCCGTGCCCGCCCGGCCCGAAATTAAAGTTCAACAATAAAGCCCGGCTCGGCCCGTAAAATTTAAAAAAGCCCGTAGCCCGCCCACTAATACCAGTGCAGCTTGTAAATCTATAGCTATAGACCCAGAACAATTTTTTAATTCAATTTTTCATTTTCGCCTTTTTTTGAATGAAATTGGTAAGAGCTGGTGTTGCTTCCTCTGTAGAATTCTTACAATTATGTTTGGCCAGAGTTGACGTACCTCCTTGGCGCGATTGCCTGCTAAAATGTCCCTGCACTCATTGCATTCACATAATTTATGGAAACCTAAATTCAACTAGTACGTGTTTAAATGATTTCCAAACTTGCAATCTCCCGACTGTTTCCTGTAATTTAATTCGTTGATATTGGATGTCAAGTCTTTTTTAAAGATAAAATTACAAACGTTCGAAAATCGTTCCATGTATTCAAGCAAATGTACTTTTACAACCCCTGATCCAGTGTGCACCACACATGAATTTTTCCACGGGCTTTTACGGGCTTTCACGGTCTTTTTCAACCGCATTGAAAAGACCGTACCCGCCCGTAGCCCGTCAAGTGTAATAAATTTTACCCGTACCCGCCCAAAGCCCGGGCGGGCCGGGCTTTTTACGGGCTTACCCGCAAATTTCAACCGCCCGAGATGCTCTAGTTAGAACAGACTACGTGAGACGACACCAGTTAAGTCTAAACGATGTTTTCTTTTTATTTCAAAATTTGGCTTCGACCGGCTGTTACTACGTTTACAAACTCGGGGGTCATTCATGCATTTTGTGTAGTACGGAGAGATATGGGATACGTGAGGGACAAGAAACGGATAGGGACGTTATTTATGAGCTACAAATACGATATGGGACGGAGGGGACTTGAGTGGGAGCTCATCTAAATAGATACGGACGGGATAGCTACATGTGGTAAAAGACGTACATGAGATACGAACGATCCCTATAGGGATTTTGAAACACATGCTTAACCATCGGTGTTAATATGTAAATATGCCGGTATTGAATACTCTGGGTTTTATTTTTTAAACTTAAAAATTGTCTAGTATTACTATCTTCTTTAATTGCTAAAATGCAATAACTCTAGTAGCTGAAGGGTTGTCAGTAATGTGATAGGTTTTGCTGAAAATAAAACAGTAAAAGTTATAGATTTTAATGGGTCAAATTTCGTAATTGTGTCTTGTATCTCATGTCAGTTTTGATATGGCGGGGAGTAATTATTCTCTGTACAAAACAGAAAAACAAAAACAAATTTTAGGTACTCTTGCTTCATTAAAACGCGGTAAAAATAACAAAATAATTACCACAGCATTCTGGCACTGCGTCATATACATATACAAACACTGTCATCACAACTACTTATTTACACCAAGGGTTTTCAAAAGCAATAATCTCCTTAACGTCGAAGAAATTAATAATATTCGACAACAAAATTTACTATGTCAGACCATAATTATGTTACCACGTAATTCAGTCTAGTTTTTGTAGTTTACTCTCGAATTACATTTACATTCTCCCCTCCCCTTTAATCAAAGTAACTACAGTTTTTTGCAGCAATGGCATATGAGGAAATTGGGTCACTATTAGATGTTGATATACATACATATAGCAATAATTACTCCATCTAGTAGGAACATTTTCGGTGAATCATAATTATAATAAGTATATATAGTCCCGACAAAACTAATGCTTTGCGATACGACTGTATTCGTGTGATTTAAATAACGAATCATACTTAGAGTGTAAATAGTTAGTTATTAGTTTCTTATAACTGTATCCAATTAAATAAATAAAATGTTATCCAGAAACAAGTATCGTATATCCCGGCAAGTGTACTCGCTTGTATTTAGTACATATAGTTATTGCCCTAGGTAAATGTTCCTACGTAACTTTCTTTAAATATAAATCAATATTTGTTAAATTGTATATTGCCATTATCTTCTTTGTTGCCGGAATATTTGCAATTCCAATGTCTAGACTGTTATTCTCGGTCAAGAGCTTATTTTCACATGGAGAGTATTTCGTCCACTTCTATTTACATACATAAAGGGCAATGTTGACCTATCAATCCGAGCAATGTTTATTTCTGTACTTTAACATCGCGTCCAAATTAAAGCTGTTACCTTTTGAGCCCGTTTGGACTAAAAAGTTCGGGAGTCAAATCAAGGTATCAAAAAGGGTTAGGCAAATTTTATTATGGAAATTCAATACCTTATACTTCTGCGGCTACACACTCTGGATTTCCTACACTTTCTTTCAAGAATTGTTTTTGAAGGAAAGTTCAGTTTTTGAACTGGCCATTCATTTCATTTTTGTTTTTGCGTTCGGTTGTAAGAGCGTATTCCATTTAATCATTGCCAAGACGAAAGATGAACTCGCACACTTGTTAAACCAATGCTTGAGAATTAATCATGAGAACAGAACATGGAGTAGGTTTTATTGAATTGAGTATATTGAATTAAATAAGCTATTCATTGAATTTGTTCATTTATATTTTATTATTACAAGGAAGTCTTATTATAATAAATAATAATTATAGAAGCCACGGGATCAAAGGAGGAAGAGAAAGAAGGTAAAATAGATGTCACCGCTTGGGTGATAAAATCTTTTACTATTGGAATTTTTACCAACCCAGTTCCATTCCTTTTTCTGATTGTAAACAACCCCGAAAGACCAATGTATTATATTCGAGGGACTATCATTTCTGAATCCAAGGCCCTCCTTGGAATTTATGTATGTTGGGAGTATCTGACCTACATCAATATGAGTGTTGCAACGTTCTTTTTTATGTTCCTCACTCTGGTACATACGAAAACGATGTTGTTTGGACTGGAAATGTTTGGGTTAGTTTTATCTTATTGCTGAGCATAAGGGATTTGTATCAAGTAAATATCAAGAACGAAATTAATGGAAACTTAAAAATTACAGGAGAGGCCAAAAGGCGAAAACAACTCCGGAAAAGAACTACCTTTCTTACAAGACCTATTGGAACCTCAATAATTCCTACAACGAATGCTGCTCTAAAGCTGCATGGCCGAGCCTGATTATTCTCATGATTTGTGGGCACTGTCTTGCATTTTATGGAGTAGTTCGATTGCATGGTATTGTCCCGTTGCCTGCATTCTTCATATTTCCAGTGACACTGGTTTTGTACACGTCGATGGAGTTCTGTGTTTTTACACCTGTGGCTCGATTGGAAAGGGAGTCACAAAAATTGCTGAACATATGGCAGGTCAATTCAGGATGTAGGGCACAACGTTGCGGGACGAAATGTCTGCGGAAACTTGGAGTGAAAATTGCAGACATGTTCTTGGTTGACAAAATGTTTATTCTGGAATTTATGCTCTTGATTAGTACCACAACGAGCACTATAATATTGACATTCAATGGCGGTGATTGAAATACTCCCCGCCTGTGTGTGAAGTACCAGGTTGCTCATATTTGTTTGGAAATTGCTTTCAATTATATGTACAATTACACACACTTGTGTGTGTATTGTATTTTATTGTATATGCAAATGTACATATCTGCACTTGGAAATTGTTATAAAAGAGCCTGTACTTATCAAAAATTAAAATTTCAGGTTCCACCGAGATTTGAACTCGGATCGCTGGATTCAAAGTCCAGAGTGCTAACCGTTACACCATGGAACCTTTCGTGATTAGCTAAATGAAATCATGAATTCATTAATTATCTTCAAAATATTTACTTGTAAAAACCTTACTAAACCTATTGATTCGTCAGCGAAATCTATGCACATACAAATGTACAACACTTCTTATTGTAGATAAAATGTAACTTTGTAAAATTTAATGCAATTATTGAGCATATTCTCATTTCTTTAAAAATGTGACAATCTTGTTTCTGCATCAAATCTGAAAGGGTTGAAATTGTATAGGGTTCCATGGTGTAACGGTTAGCACTCTGGACTCTGAATCCAGCGATCCGAGTTCAAATCTCGGTGGAACCTGCGAACCTTTTGCAGCAAAACGATTTGGGCTGGAATAATGTAACAATTGTTGGAATATAACGAGTTAAGTGTTGGTAGTTTTATTTTGTTTTACTAGTAACTGATTAGAAAAACGAGATAAAAAATGTTGGGAGCATATTTAATTAAATATTTTAATTTAAAGAGGTGCCTAAATTAGTATTTTAGGTACATAGGTATGTTGACACTTGTACATATGTATATGATATTTTGATAACTGTAGACACATTATTTAGTACTTCCAATTAGTATTTTCAGCTGAAACGATGCATACAGTGTATTTTCATTTTTATTTGATATTTCATGCACAACAATGTATTTCAGTTACTTTCAGAATACATTTTTGGACTAGCTATTATTAAATGTGGGCATGTCGTAAATACACAAAGATTTGTGTGTCAATCTTTACTGCAGCAATTTTTACTAGCACCCTAGCAAAGATTTATTCGTGTGTCCGTTCTCGTGATAACTCACGAGCGATTCAACCGATTTCAACCACAATTTGGAGTTGGACACGTGAATATTACGTTATGGGTAACTCTGATATTGATTTTGGTCGAAATCGGTCCAGAGGTTCTATCTACAGAAATTGATCGTTTAATTATTGGGCATGCGCGTGCACATACGTTCGTCGAATCTGAACGTATTTAAAGAGAGTGGGGAGCATCTACACCACATAAACATTAGGTCAGGAGTCATGACACACACCTCAGAATCCTACCACGTTTTAGTGATTATTTTTGTATGAGGGATTGCGTGCACGCGAATGTGGAGTCCACCCGTTTTACTAACGGCTGTAGTACACCAAACTAATCATATGCCTGATTTTTATGATTGAAGCGATATAATGGAATGATCTCGGTTCTGACTTCATGGACACAAGGGCTTCCATGCTATTCAGCTTACAATTAGCTGGAAGTCAAATTCAGCAGCACAATCTCCTGACCACGTAGATGTACAAATTCCTTTAATTTTTCATTTTTCAAAATTTTGAAAAAGAAATTAAAATTTTCAAAATCGCTATTTACGTTTCAAATTTGGTTTGAATGATTCCCTGACCTCGTGAATGATCAAACAACCACATCGAATTTCCTAGTTTTCCAAAATTCCAAAAATTATGTGAAACTTCTCAACAAACGGAATCCTGGATCGATATGGGTTTTGACCTTGTGGACACAAATATGCTTCTATACCATTAAGTTAAGCGGAAAAAAATTTGCCCAACACTAACTCCTGACCATGTGAATATGCAAACCGCTTCAAATTGTTAATTTTTCGGTATTTCGAAAAATTTAGAAAAATTTCAAAAACATAATTTAAGTTTTAAATTTTGCTTGCACATTTCCCTAAACATGAAATTGTGCAAACCACTTCAAATTTTCGAAATTTCGAAAAAATTTCAAACAAAATAGAGATATCATACGAACTGGGATTGCTTTTAAAAATTCCCTTCAACATTTCAGCAGGCGTGTATGCAAACCAGCTCAAATTTTTCAGTTCCTGAGAACTTCGGAATAATTTCAGAAAGAAATTCGCTCATAAAAAACCAATTGCGCTACCTGCAATTAATTTACATTTATACTCATGTCAAACGCATAAGACGCCTATCGCTTCGCTCATTGAGATGTCGGTCTACCTATTGCAATTTATTTATGTGTCTCACTACAACTGTGTAGTGTAATACAATTGTTTAACAAATCAACGCAACGCAAAGCACTGATTTCCAGCGATAGACATTCATAAAGCTAACCAATTAACTTGATACTATAATTTGATTTAATGTATACATTGATGTACTATGACATTTTGTATTTACATTCTCTTGCCAATCAGCCATTTTCTTAGCTAAAATTGAACATGTCTTTAATATTTTTTGTTTGCAGTTGGCCTATTTGGGGATCAAATTCCTTGTTTTTGCTTAACGATATTGAAGAGAATTAGATTAAAATTGAGGAAATGGTTACTGTCTTGACACTCGCTCCGTCGGAATGTGTGTTATTTGTTCCAGGCATTCAAGCTTATCTATCTGTTTGTGGAATATTTTTGCCATACAGGTAGTAATAAATGTATTCCTTTCAAAGATAGTTAATATAGAGAACTTTTCATACCCAGTAAACATATCAGTTGTATATTAACAGTAGTATTGGCTCTGGTTAGAATTTGCGTAAACATGGGTTTGTTAAAGCAAAGGAAAAAGATTTCACTTACTTGGTAGGTTCACCTTATATTATTTGAATGAGTAGTCGTTTTGTTATCAAATATTTCAAGATCACAACCTGCTTAGTGAACTCTCTCCATTGTAGCGATCAGGCACTCCGGAATAAGGGGGGACAGAGGGGACAAGAATCAAATAAGCATTTTCCAGACTTTTTGCTGTTAAGACTGCAATAAGGTTTCATCTTTTTTTAAAATCCTGCATAAATTGCTATTAGTATTATTTAAAAAACATGAAAGAATCTATTTCTTCTAAACAATAGTCTTATTAACACCGTGTTGCCAAACATCCTTTTCATCCTGGTATGTTCTTACTTGTGGAGTTCGGTTCATCTAGGTAACTACCAAATTATGTAAGTAGTAAAAGTTGTGGTTCATGACACTGTAGTCCGAAATAGATTTTTTAAAGCGACCCATTTTATCCTTGATAATGATTTTGAACTAATGTGATTCTATGTCAGCATTGAAATAAACTTCCAGTGTTGAAATTGTGTGATGGGGTGATAATTAAAATATAAACAGTTACTTAGGAACTTAACGCAACGCGGCTCATCAAGGAATTAGAGTATATTTTATATCCATCATTATTTGCTATTTTTGACCTTCTTAAACTTGGAATGTTGTTTTCCACTACCTTCGTCGAACAATTTGACCTCCCCATACCAGATAGATCCAAACAAAAATTTTGTTCTGGATCAAAATTTTGAACAATTTGAAAATTTTGCTTTGAACTTTCTACCAAATTCATGACAGATCAATAAATCTATTCCAAAATGTCGGAGCAGACAGTTATTACCATTCCTGTGTTAGGAGCATAATGAACAATTTGGTCACACAAATTATAAACTCGATAGGTTTTTTTGCGCTGATATTTTTGAAAAGAATACTACAGAGTATTAAATCGTCCGCCAAAGGAGTTTATTTCAGGATATTAATAATTGCCATTAAATATACGATGTTGGGAGAAACATTAACTTCAAAGAATTGACCGCCTTAAACTTTGGTTCATTTGGTGTGGTCCAACGGATGGACCAGGCCGTGTACTTCTAAACCAGTAAATCCACCGGAGTATGTTCCTTGGACCAAGATTGTGGTGCAGCTCTTGCTTGGACCTGACCATACCAAAAATTAAAGAACAAATCGAACCATTCCCGTAGCTAGTTAGCAGTCAGTGCAATGACCATGATTTTGCTAGTGTTTAGTGTTTGTTACAAAAAATACCTACTGCATGAGAGCTGTCTTTTGTGAAAGCTTGTTCTTTTAAAACTAAATTTCTTTTAAAAATTAGAAGATCTATAATCTGCATGTTAGCTAACGGAAAATTATGAATAACCTTATATGTACGTACATACATACGTTTGTATATGGTCAATAGCAAAGAAACTAAAGCTAATAAAATTTTTAAAAAATTAATTAAAAAAAATGTTGTCCCCCCCCCCCACTTTTTCGAAAGTTCCGGAGTGCCTGGTATAAATCAATGAAAATAAAGCGTGTGATTTTAGCCAACTATTGCTGCCGTTAGTAGACCGGCTATGGGCTCCACTGGTTATTTTGTAAGCAGACTTTTCTGAAATCAAGCATCAATTTATCTCAAGGAAATTGAAATTTGTTTTAGTGAATGTATTTGAAGCACAAATTGATTTCATGCCGTAAAAATAAGACTTAATAAGAAATTCAAAAGAAGTTGTGCTGCTTCAAAAAATGATAGCAGGTTCCACCGAGATTTGAACTCGGATCGCTGGATTCAAAGTCCAGAGTGCTAACCGTTACACCATGGAACCCTCATTGGTAAATATTTTGATTAATGAACATCTTGGAAATTTGGTTACTTCATATTTAATTAATTGCAAATTAAACGATAATGTGTATGTACTATTCACATTTTTGCTTGCATTGCTTAATTTAATCTTGAGTAAAGTACAGTGGCAGTGTATTGTGGAATCATGTGAGACCGGGAGGCGCTCTTTTGCTGACAATTCAGAAATCCATGATAATATTATGAACATGAAAGTTACAAAATCTAATTAGAATACTTTACGGCAAAAATGTCTAACCACCATAGGTTCCATGGTGTAACGGTTAGCACTCTGGACTTTGAATCCAGCGATCCGAGTTCAAATCTCGGTGGAACCTACATTATATTTTTGATTGTTTTGGGGTACCGCAATATCCCAACAATACTGTCGTCCGTACAAATGGCCGATAGCTCAAAACACTCGAATGCTTCCATATGTGCATGTAATGAATGTATGGCTTGGATTAATTCGATTCTGGTAAAAATCACGATAAAGTGTTTTTAAAAGAATGTTTAAAGAAATATTTAAAAATTAAAAATAATTACTGATGTACACACTATTGACTACTTGGGCTGTAATTTCATTCCCAAATGTTTTAATGCAATTTCTCAAACTATTATATTAACATTCCTCCAAAATCTTAAGAGTTAGAATTATAATTTTACATATGCCGGGCATTATAAAACCGGGGTGCAAAGCCCAGATGTCACTAACGCGAAAACAGTCCGACGCCCAACAATCATTAACGTATTGCTACAGCAACAGTCACGAATTTTAGAATATTTATGAATATGGAGTATTTGTATTACCCGGTTCGCACAGTAACCCAATGGGTTCATTAAAGTATAAACTAGTGACACTGACAATCCATCTAGGGTACGCGATCATTTCGTCGAATTTTTGCATAACTTCCAATGGAAAATCGTCATGAAAAACCTCACCATTCTCGTTGTTGACAGCTCTTGACACATCACTTCTGTGTACAGTTTCCTCCATTCCTTCATTCAGGTTAACACTTGGACTGGAACTTATTCCTTTCGAATTTGCAGAAGTGACTACTGAAATTTTAGACACTTCTGGGACCCGGTTCGAGGAATTAGTGACCACAAAATTTGGAACACTCCTGAGGACAGTCTTCTTCAAACCTTGATGGACCATTCCTTCCTGCAATTGCAAAACCTCTCTGTTTTAGTTGTAACTTGTAGTACCTCACCACATTATGTAGATTATTACAGACATGAACAGAACTTACCTGAGCCTTGGATATTTTAAAACAATATTTGATGAACTCTGCAATCACTTTTTCGTTACTAGAATAATTCCAACGCAATTTGAAGATAAGAAGATAAGAAATGAACTGACCTATTTGTAAACTAAACCCATACAATTGAATGACTGGAGAACCTTCTCACAGTCAAAGCGATTAAAGAGCCATGAACTATGACTCTACTGCAATAACTCACATTCAGGGGGCTTCGTCCCTCTACAATTTACTTACTTTAATTTCATTAATGAAATTGTTTGTGTTCCAATATATTTGCCCCTAGTTGGTGTATTTAAAATCTGAGATTAAAATCTACTGCCTCTCTGTCGACATCCATTACGGGCTCTGTAAAATTCCACAAGTTTATCAACAGATCTACACCATCTGCAAATATGATTGAACCCTCAGGGAAAGGCAAGGAAATGCACTGAATTTATTATTACCCGGATGTATAGGGGCCACTGGGCAGTGTAAGAGTGGGACGGAGTTAAAATTAAAGGACAACGTCCCAGGTGATTCCTTCCCGGCAAAAAAAAAAGAAATTTTGTTAAATATACATTTTTGATCATTCCGCCTAAATGTTGATTATTATTTCAAAATTTCAAACAGGATAATTAGTATTTTATGTAGGGCAATTAAATTTCTTTTTAGGCGAGTACAACGACCAAGATGCGATGACCGAGACAAAAGTTATTTCCATTTTTTAGTCATGTCACGTTGTCATGCCACGGTGGTTCCAGTAAGTAATTTTTTCGAAATTTTGAGCCCCAGTCTATATGATTTTGGTATTTTTTAATTTATACAAAAACTTCAACGAAGGACAATTTGTCCTCAACAGTGGTCGTCACGAGAACGGGTGACACCCTGGTACATGGGATCGGGAACGAGTACAGGAACAGGTACGGGAACAAAAAATATTTTGTTCCCAACCAGTTTTGGTACGGGAACAGGAACACACTCAAATGGACCCGACCCCCCGTCGCAGGAACAGGGATCTTCATTTTCTATAATAGTTTTACATATTAATATAAAAAATATGAAAATACATATTATTAGTTTGTGCAAATTCTGTTGCAAGTTTGACGCTTTGAAAATGGATTGCTTGAGTTAATGGTTTTTTTTTAAATAATACTAACACAGGGTGTAATCTCCTAATAATCACACTAATCCGTTCAGAATTGTTTGAAATTTAGGGTGTACTCTCCCCAACACTGATTTTATCATTATATTTTGCGAAGAATTTAATGTATCTAAGGTATCGGGACTGCTAATCATACACAAATGGTAGTGTATAATTATTACCATGTAACATGGACATGGTGAAAATTTTATTCGTTTTTTGGGGTGTACATTCTGAGATCAAGCCGGAAAATGATATTGGACTCAATGAGTCCCCATGAAATTTGCTCCAATTACAGCAGAAATATTTTTATAAACACTAGGTCGCCCATGACAAAATTTCAATACCAGAATTCTTTTTTTCCCTCATCTTCGTCACTTTTGCTCCTGAAGCTCACTTTCTTCAACCTTCCACCGGGTCTTTTCCGGCGACATCCACATTTCTCAACATACAAACCTGTGTTATAGCACCCTATGGTAAGCTCATAAAACTTCCTACAAATTAACGTCAAAACATCATCTGAAAAAAATTCTGCGAGAATCAAAAAATAAAGAAATTGGCATTCAGAAAACAAAACCGACTTTACTTGACGTCTCTTGACCCTGTAACCTCAAATGTATACCCAGGTCAATGAAATACATTTTTTTTAAATTTTACACTAAATTTCCCACAAACTGGGGGAATCAAATATTTTATGAGTCACTTCCTTATATGGGCCAGAGGGGGGACAAATGATGATGATCACCCTGCGCATATAAATAAAATTAATTCGGTAACTATGTATCACCATTAATTTTGTTCAACTGTCTACACCTAATTTTAAAGGCATCTATCATCTATTTGTAAGCAATTTTTGCTGTGCTTGTTTCAAACAAAATATTGAAGGGGCTGTTGCTCAGATCAATGAAATCTTATACTACTACGATTATGCTCAGCTCAATGAAATCTTAAACTACTACGATTTAATTTTAATACGTTATCTCACTTAGTATTCAAAGTCACTAAATACTACCACGGAATACATCGATAATCAAATGTGCATTCACAATCATTACTTGCTATGTCTGTGTGTAGCTTTCCAACCTAGTGCTGATTGTGAGTAGTGTGTTGCAATGTTTTGGAGCAGGTATCGCTCCTCCATCCCACTATTTAATCTATGGATGTGCAAATACAGATACAGCAGGGTTCAAAGTATCAATGAGTCAAATCACTGGACGAGGCTGTCGTCCAAAACATGTGTTTCACTCTATTTGTATCCATTCTCTGTTCATAAGCAACTATACACTGAGCTTGCCCCACAGTTTAACAGCATGATAGCTGCGTGATTCTCAAAACGAACAGAGACGAGTGAAGAAACAAACTCAACGTGGGATAATAAAATTTTATCAATAATAATGGTTATATTCGCGTTCGCTCTTTGGGCTTTATTTTTAAACCTAATTTATAAATGTCTGAAGAAGTTTAGAAGCAATCGCTTACCAGGTTCGTGCAAACATTTCTAAATCGTTTTTAATATTGATTGTTTCTTTGAAATCTAATTTATTATTTTCCTTTTATATACTCTGCAGGTCCATCAACAATTTCTATCTTGCGTCATGCCACTGCAAAATACTCGCACCTTACCCTGTCAAAATGGGCTCAAACTTACGGAGACATATTTCAAATCAAATTAGGTCCTATCAGGTAAATTAGGATGTAGTTTTTAAAATTTCAAATCCTGAGCTTTATGATGAGGAAACAGATTTGTGTTCAATTGTTAAACTTTATGCTTTCAGAATTGTCGTTTTATCAGATGGAAAGCTTATACAAGAAGTCTTTGATGAATCCGAATATGTAGGACGGGCTGACAAGAAAAACCTTCAGCTGGCTCGGCCTTATGGTAAATTTTGTAGTTGACAGATGATTTGTATTTACTATTTGATCACAACTCCTAGCTGTCATGCCAACTATATTTGATTGAGGTTAATATAAGAAACTTTGATGTCAATATGTACAATTACTAAAGAAAATGTATAACCATATCATCCATTCCAGGAATGACCTCCCAAGGTGCAGTTCCAAAGGAGCAAAGAACTTTCACAGTGAGATACTTGAGTCAACCTTCAATGGAATCCTTTATTCAGGAGGAGATTTCTGAATTTTTAACGTGGATGTCATCGCATGAAGGACAAATGGTTGAGATGAATCAGAGATTGACTTTGGCTGTAGTGAATACTTTATGGAAGATTCTTTCTGGGAAGAGGTATCCCCAAGATGATGACAGAATCCTGAGGGTTTTGGATAAAGAGAATAAGTAAGTTTCCCTTCGTGGGGATTGTAAAATAACTTTTTTCGCTGTAAAAATATCCCTAACAGTAGGTACAGTACAAACATATTTTCGTACCTATTATATTCTTGTTATATTGTGTATATTATGTAATTATTCTTGTTACAGTTTTATTGAATTTTCTCAAAATAATTACCTACTTCGTACTACACAGGTTGAATGAGTCATTGAGTAGAAACCCATTACTTCTGTATCCTCCTCTAGCGGAATTGTTCCCCAGAATAACCGGCTGGCACGATGTTATAACCTTAGCTGAAGACATCAGAGATGACTACGAACAGATCATTTTAGAATGCGAGATCGACGATGTCAAGTCAGAGCACCCAAGTTTTATAGTGGAATATTTACGTGAAATTGAAAACTCCTCTGATCCTGAATGCGACTTTTACAAGGATGCTGGAAGTATAGCTTGAATATAATTTTTTTCCGTACTACTATTTTATAATAATAGATATCTATGATTGTTGATCTTGATTGATGCAGTTCATTACTTACTTAGTGAAAGTGCTTTGATATGACTTTTTATTGGCATATAATAATTTATTGGTTCTTGAAAACCCATTTGTAAACAGAAAATTCCTTAGTTACTACTCTCGCGGATCTGTTCAATGAAGGATTAACTACCATACCAGTTACCCTGAGTTGGGCCGTCGTTTACATCAGCAAATTCATTGACGTGCAGCTAAAACTCCAGGAAGAGCTGGATAAAGTTGTTCCCAGGAATAGGCGACCATGCCTGGCTGACAGATCCAAGTTAGTTAATGACATTTAAGAACATATTTTGAGAATTGAAGTTCGGTACAGAGTTTTAAAATGTTTGCAGGTTACCGTACCTCGAAGCTACAATAATGGAAACACTGCGGATCACATCTAGCGTTTCAACCGGAGCTATGCACAAAACACTTGCTGATATGAAAGTACGTGATTATGAAATACAAACAGGGACTTGGATTATAGCTAACGTATATCACGTCCACCATGATCCAAATGCTTGGCAAGATCCGGATATTTTTCTTCCTGAAAGATTTATCAACTTGGAAAGTGGTTCAGTGAATAGCACTAATTTTTCTACCGGTGAAAAAACTTGTTTAGGAGAAACAATTGCCAAAGACGAAATATTTTTATTTTTAAGTAATATTTACCAAACATTCAACACGGTGCTAGATGAGAATGAATCTGCGGGCGTGACTTGTCACCACAAGCCTGAAATAGTACTTCAGCCCTCAGATTTTAACGTGTTGCTGACACGCAGGACGTAACTTCGTTAGCTCACTGCTGGAATTTATAACTTAATTATTAACGTGTAACGTGTACTAAATCAAGGCAATTACACTCAATAACAGTTTGTTTCTACTTATGTACATACAACATTATCAAAATATATGCCTTTTAACTTACCAAATAAATTTACAGCTAACCTTCAACACACGTCGATGAGCGTCATTGATTTTTGGATGCACTTCAATTTTCTTATGATGCCAGAAGATATAATCAATTGTGAAACAATAACCATCAAATCAAAGCGAGTCTAGTGTTTAATTTATCTATGTTGGGAATCCCTTAAATCACAACTACATATACTTAGAGACTGAACTAGTTAATAAATATGGAAGGAATAAGGTAATAATAATTATTATAGAACGTTGCATACAGCAATCATTTAAAACATTTGCAACAACTTCATGAATATTTAATTTACCCTTTTAGACACGACTAACGGTTATTTATCTAGTTGTGAAATAACAAGAGCATAGGTGATGACCAGGCCGCATACCTAAGAAACCCATAATGTCTATTAGAATACAATATTTCACAAGGATTGCAGTGCCCCAGGCATTGTAATAATTATGAATTACTAAATTCGGAACTATTTTCAATTTAAATCACTTTTTAATAATTTAAGGGCCTAATTAAGAGTCCCACCCACACACTATATGTAAATACATACTGGGAATCCGTGGGATGGTTTGTAGAATATTTTAAAATTTGGCAACTGATTTGCAATACTTACTGTGCCAAAAAATCCGTAGGTAATCACAAAATAATGGCCACTTATCCCAAACTGATTTGCATCTATTTGACTCATAAGTAGCATGATTCGGAATTGCAAAGAATCTCCAAAGTAAAAGGGGACATGATTAAAATCGGTAGACATTGACTGGTATATCCAGGTTTTGACTGATTTGATCTAAATAAGATATTACATTTTAAAACATAATCCGATCGAAAATAATTAACTACGTAGCATCAGTTAGCTTTAAGAAGTGTCATTTGCAGAAATCCCTTAAATCCGACTTCAGTTATAGCTTTTTGTAATCTTTTAAATCCTACCATTTAGAAAGAAACTTTTCAAACGTGAGTACAGGCTTTAATTCAGCAATATTTTTATCCTGTCGTATTTTTTATCTTTTTGAGGGAGAAGCAAAATAATACTTAATAAAGCTGGCGATTTCCACCAATGATACTACAAATCCTTTACTATTAAAGAGCACTTTCTGTCCATTTATTTAAAGTTTTGCACTTTCATAGTTCAATGGCATCACACAACGCCCAAAAGGTGGCATGCCAAGCACTCATTATTAACTAGCACTACCTGCCCGTTTATTTATGCAATTAAGTGTCCACGACAGGGCTTGATTCGTAAGTAAGCAGTTTAGATTTTAATTTCTACACTCACACTATCACCTCTCTAATTGTAAGTAAGTAATTGTCCCTGTGAATCACAGGGCTTTTACTAGTAATAAATTATTCCTCGGAATGACTTTTTGACGCTTCCACCATTTTGGTCATTTACTTATTACCAAAGAGTTGCAGCTCGCCGCAAGTACTAACGTAGTTACAAGTACTGTTGCATCAGCCACGAATTCCACTCCTTCAATAATGTTTTCGTCAAAGAGGTGAGGAAATTCGACGGCCAAGATTGGTATAAAAGTAAGACCAGCCTGAGCGTACAGATTTCCGAACGCTTTTCCTGATGATCCAAATACTTTGCTTATGTGTACCAAAGTGTCCAGAACCTTGTAATAAATGTTATCGAATGTGCATTAAATTATTATAGTACATGTCTCATATAATAAATTGTGGGATACACTCCTTGTAGTAGAACGTACATAATGTATTTCTCCAGCGTTTGAAGATTTCTTCTGTAAACTTGTTTCAAAACCTTCAATGATTAACCAAAGTGACAAGGACACTCCAAGAAGTATTAAAAATCCAAACATTGTAAATGAATTTATAAGAAACCTGACGATTAGTCTACCAATCGATAACGCGCAGCAGGCTGAGCAAGTTTATTGGATCATGAAATTAACAATAAGACATCTTTATATGTATCTTGGGTCATGTGCGACTAAAATCAAAATGACCTAATTGCTAGAAAATGTTAAGAGCTCTTCGCCAACGATATACTTAATTATGTGATTTGAATAGCATGTGGCGTAACGTACCTTGTCTGATACTACCAAGGTTTTGTATCAGAAAAACTGACTGAGGTTTTGTTCCATTATAGTAGACTTGTTCCTTTCGATTCGGGTCAGGAACAAGTATTAAAGTAAATCCATAAATAATGACTGTAGGTGGTAACAACATTTTGAGTATCCAGATCTTCGAGAAAGTAAATTATAAAGTTCAGATATCCCTCTTGTCCTGGTTAAATAATCGTAACTGCAACCATATGTATATACGATAAGAATTCTTAAGATCTTACGATTCTCTTACGAATCCGTAGGAAGTCATTCTGATTCAGATGATCACATAATACTCTCATCTGATTCAGGAAATCCATCACCTCCTTTTGCTTGAACCATATTGTATATAAAACCATCATTAAATACCATCCGAAGGATATGTTAGACAGGATCTTTGTCCAGTACAGCACTCGATCTTTCGTCTGAAGCCATTCGTAGAATTGAAGAAAATAGTGTCCAAATATGCTGAGGTGTAAAAATGCAGCCAAAATCTGTAAAAAGGACTTTACAGTTGAAAATAGAAATAGTGTGGGGATTCCCTTACCATTTTGCTTTGTTGTTGTAAATTCACCTTGCGATAAAATTTAGAGTCCGCCACAAATTTCTTCTCCGTTGCATCGTAGCGTATCAAGAAAGGGCTTAAGATCGCTAAAGAAGCGTGGTTTATGATATTTTGGAATATTTTAATGGGATATCCGTCCGCTGGATTCATGGTACATTTGAATGTCAGTTGCATGATTCTGATGGAGATTCTGTTGTCTCTGGTATTATTTCGTATTTGTGGTTTCTGTAATAGTACTGTATATAGTACTCACTGTGTTGTTGCATGTAGACAAATCGCTTTTAATGGTACTTGCATTAGTTTGAATAGCTGTCAACGAACGGTAATTCAATAGGTAAATTGACATCAGACAATTATGCTGCAATTCAATAAATGGTGATAGTACATACAATAGTCGTGCAAACTTTTTTTAATAGAAAAGAAGCAAATTTGATCATTTCCATATTTATTTTCTAATCCAACACGATTGTCTGATTGCATATGACCATTAAGAAAATGAAAGAAAAAAAATTAAAAATTGAAGGAAATGTCGAATGAAAGGCACTAACCCAAAGGGAAGCTCTTGCTCCCTTGATTTCAAGAAATAAAACTATTTTGCTATTCATTGATACTATTTACACACAAGTGTTATCACAAAATTGTTATTTATGCCTAAAATATTTGCATGCATACGAGTATACAATGTGTGTAATTAGCAATTAATTTCCTAAGACCAAAACTGGCAAATATTCGCATACCATACATCCTGCATATTTTTAGATTCTTATATTGAGACTACATAGATCACTCCCGTGATTTGTCCCTACCTACATCCGACATACATTTTTATCGGAATTGAATCCTACCTGCAAACTAAAAGGAAACTATGCACGCATAAATTGAAGCCTACAAGTTATTTACAACGCTCTTACTTTTAAAATAAACAATACAGAGTTGGCAATGAAAATGCATGTCCAAGTCACTTTACTAAAATCTGCTTTCGTAAAGTTTCAGGTAATGTTTCAGCAATTTTTTGTGTTATGCAGCAAAAATCAATTTATGTTGCTTTCTTTTATTTTGGAGGGAATCAAGACATACTAGCGTTAATGGAAACGAATTGAAGACGTTTGCACTGCAAGAAGTAAACAAAAGTAAACAAAACTTATGTGAATGAAAATCTAGATGGGACTTTATGTCAAATGACTGTTATCTCTAAAACTACTGAATCGATTTCAATGAAACTTTTTGAGAATATTGCTTATGTAAATAGTAATGACTACTGTATATGACGTTGAAATCGGCCTGATAGGTTTTTCAAAAAAAATTCTTGAAATTTTGGACTTTATGTCAAATGACTGTTATCGCTAAAACTACTGAATCGATTTCAAGGAAACTTTTTGTGAATATTGCTTATGTAAAACGTAATGGTTACTGTCTATTTGGTTGAAATCGGCCCGATAGTTTTTTCGAAAACAATTCTGAAATTTCGAAAAGAAACGAAAATTTTTCCTACTTTGACGGCCGCGGCTGACGCCACCCTACGCGAAGCCTCAAATTATCGCGTAGCGATGATTTTTATTTGATGTGGATTTTATTGGCTAAAATATCATAAACGAAAATACTATCCAGTTAAATAATCTAATGTCCAGGCCAGTGGTTGATATTGGATTTTACCGGCATCTTTTGGCTTGTGGTAATAATTGGTAACAATTATGTCCGATCACGCCACGTTCTCCAAAAAATTAAAACTCCGCTTCTTTTACGTCCGACCCTACTTACTCCCTATATAAATACGATTTTCGTTAGTTACCAGCAGCCCAATTTAAATATTGTGGCAGACCGGTAGTTCTCTGCAGGATTTTCCGCTTTCTTGACCCGTGTCACCTTTGGCGATACGGTGAGTTACGTTGTGAATGTATGAACAAAACAATCTTACCAATTTTAAATAACCGTAAGAACTGAGGTAGAATCGGTGAATAAACACATAGTACAACTATTATCACAACTTCCAAGTGAGTTGTTTATTTACCTCCAGAAATGCTTCAACTTACTACTGCTTGGAGATTCGACTAATCAATAAATATTGTGTAACAAAATTATGGATTAGCCTCACAACGGTAGCACAGTATAATTTTGTTTGATGAATACTTTTAGTCGTCATCCTAAGATGTGACTAGACTAACGGCCATGAAGTTGTGAAACAACGAGGGCGTAGGTGATGACCAGACCGCATACCTACAGAAATGAAACCCATTGTATATTAGAAACCTGTGAAATATTTCAAAAGTATTACAGTCCCTAGTATTTTTATCTGTTAGTATACTCCAGGATTTTAATTTGGTTTTATTTTAAGATTTTATTAATAGTCTCACTTTATCTGTACGTTTTATTATTATTATTATTAAAAACTTTTCCGAGCATGCAAAGGGAGGCCTGAAAGCCTTGAACATGTGTGTATTCTAGGTTATTGTGCAACAGGTGAACTTTTAAAATAATTCAATTATTTTCAAATATTAAAGGACACAAAATTGGAAGATGGCTCGAATCAAACAGGGTGGACAACTGGTATTAAGTATAACGTGCAATCTGTGGTAAAATGTACATACATATGTCATTCCTTCTGTAAGGTTGGAGATATTATCTGTATTATTTATGGCACTTGAAATTCACCTAAAAATTGAAATGCATGAAAACCGCATACCCTATTTCAAAAAAAGATACTGCATTAATGTTACTGATTGGTAGTTTGTTAAGACTTCTGGTTGTAGCTTTCAAATTTTTTTTTGAAGATTTCAGAAAGAAGCTCAAATAGACAAAATGGTTTGGATAAAGATTCCATTACATGTGTTGTGCGGTATTAGATAATCATCGTGTTTGTGGAATAATGCGATCATGGAACATTCAATAATTCCTAACCAATAAGGAAACCTACAGTTATATTTTAAAACCTTGTAATATTATGTACTGTGTCGTTAGCAAGAATTATTTGCGGAATACCAGCTGTAAATAGCATTTAGTTCGCTCTCTCTATTGATTCATGTTAATCAAAATCTCGATAATAAAAAATTCCAATTGGATTCTTATTCCAGCTTTCTGATTAACAAATGATTTATGATAAACTAATTTTAGTTCTAATTTGTAGTGTGCTGATATAGGGGTCTAAATGTTTACTGTTGTGTATAATTATACATATGTATATATACATGCAGAACGTTCTCCTTATATTCGAGCACTTCTAAAAGAAATCGAAAATTCACTGTTGCTAAAAACTTTTTCTTTTATGTTCTCAAAATAAGGTACATACGTAGCGATTAGCGATAACGTGTAAAAATAATTTTGAACCTTTACAGAACGCATGCTCATATGGAAAAGATATTCCACGAGAGCGTGTCTACTACATTACACATTTTTTGACAGAACCTTTTTTTTTAATTGAAATACTTATTTGCATTATTTACAATACTTACGGTGCCAACAAATTCGTAGGTAATCACGAAAAAATGTCCACTAATCCCAAACTGATCTGCATTGATTAGATTCATGAGCAACGTGCTACGGAATTCCAAAGAATGTCCATAGTAATTAGAAAAATGTTTTGAGTCAGTAGAGATTGACTGGAATATCCTGATTGGGATTGATTTGATCTAAACACAAATTGCATTTTAGTTCATACATTAATGGTTTCTATAATTGAAATAATTTAAACTTGTTACGTGACAAAATTATACTCCGGTCCTATTAAGGTTTGGGCTTATTCGGCTTTATTATTAGTTATTAATTCCAAATAACTAATTCCATAACCTTGGTTAAGCTTTAAAAAGTACATCTTACAAAAATCTTTAATTCCGAAAAACTCTCCTCGGATCTATCAGTAGTTACGGGACAAGTAAGTATAAGTTATGTAACACTACAGTATCTTTGAAAAAACACGAGTACATACTCAAACCCTAACCCATCAACGCAACGGTTAGAGAAAAACTTAATTTTTTACAGTATCCTTTTACTTAATAAAGACCGAGTGCAATTGGGCTCCTACTAGGATTAAGGTCCCGTGCAAGTGACGCTTTTAAAAGGTGCTACAAGTATGAACTTATTAAGGCTGGGGTTTGGGACCGTCTTTTTGTAGACGTTTCCACCATGTTGGTCAGTCACTTACCAAAGAGTTACAGCCCGCCGCAAGTATTAACGTAGTTGCAAATATTGTTGCATCCGCAACGAATTCAATTCGTTCAAAAACATTTTCTTTGAAGAGTTGATGACATTCGATGGCCAATATTGGAATTAAAGTCAGACCAGTTTGAGCGTACATAAAACCGAATGTTCTGTCACAAGACCCAAATACTTTGCTGATTTCTACCAAAGCATCCAGCACCTTTCGATTTCACATATGATATTATGTTTCTATACTCATATAGGTATACCAATAGTGTAATTAATTAGTAACACTTACATATTTAACTTGCTCAGGTTTTGGGGATTTTTCCTGTAAAATGTGTACAAAGTCTTTGATGATTAACCAAAGTGACAAAGACACTCCGAAAAGTAGCAAGAACCCGAACATTATGTGAGCGTTCTGCATGAACTTGAGAATCAGTCTAGCCTTCAAGAACGAACAGTACGCTGATTGTGAGAAAGATTCATTGCCTATGGATTTATTAAAATATACGGAATTTAATGTAGGGAAATTATTTTCGTAACTGGAAACTTGAAAACCGCGATATACATATAATTGCAAATACCGTACCAAAGATGGACGTTTCATTAGTAGACATTATGAGAAAAACCGAACAAGTTTCTGTCCAATTATAGGCTTGTAACTTCGATTTATGGTTAGGAAGTTGAAGTGATATCAGTCCATAAATAATGACAGAAGCTGGTGACAATATTTTCAATACCCAGATCTTCGAGAAATTTACAATTTAAATAGTAATAATTACATTTTAATCTTGTCGTAGAAATTTAATCGAAACTGTAACTTTAGTATGACATTAGTTCAGAGCTTACAATTTTCTTATGAATTCGCAGGAAGCCATTCTGATTCAGATGATCACATAATGCTCTCATCTGATTCAGGAAATCCATCATCTTCTTTTGCTTGAACCATATTGTATATGTAATGGAATACAAGTGCAATCCTATGGCAATGCTAGACAGGATCTTTGTCCAGTACTGAACTCGATCTTTTGTCTGAATCCGCTCGTAGGCCAGAAGACAATATTGTCCAATTATCCCGATGTGTAAAAATGCAGCCAAAATCTGTGAAAAGGTTTTTACAGTTGTAAATAGTTATAGTGTGGGTATTCCCTTACCATTTGCTTTGTTTTTGTAAATTCACCTTGCGATAAAATTTAGAGTCCGCCACAAATTTCTTCTCCGTTGCATCGTAGCGTATCAAGAAAGGGCTTAAGATCGCTAAAGAAGCGTGGTTTATGATATTTTGGAATATTTTAATGGGATATCCGTCCGCTGGATTCATGGTACATTTGAATGTCAGTTGCATGATTGGGTGCAGATTCTATTGTCTTTGATATTGTTTAGTGTTTTTCAGTAACTTGTGGTTAGTATTGTAAAAGTATTTAGCAATAATTGCTTTGATGCAGACAATCGTGTTATCGACAGCTTTTTCTGTGAGCTTAGAACACTTTGACCATTCAAGTGGTTCAAGCACAATTAATAAACAAACATTCTGGGTTTTACGTTTAATAAAATTCCATATTAATTCCAATGTTACGATTTAACATTCAATAGTCGTGCGGAATGTAGCCTTTGAAAACCGAGAGCAAATTTCTGTAGAATATTTATATTTCCATATCTGTATATTTTCGATTCATTATCTAATTGCTTTTATGATAAGGGCTGGGCAGATTAACAAAAGAAATATTGGATTACTGGGTACTATAGTTTTAAAAGAATTTGCGGATTACGTGCTTTGAATTACAAGCTTAAAATCAAATTTTTGGATTGTGATTGCGTAATTACATATTTTCAAACTCTGGGGCTGTGACTACGGATTACAGATTACTTTCCTAGAATTTTCAAAATGGGATTACGAATTACAGTTTAATTTCAAATATTTTAGCAGGGGGATTACACATAATTATGGTTTACGGTATAAATAACTACAGCTACAGAATTATGACACTGGATTACTCTCCAAATTGTATAAAAATTGAGGGAATAGCGGTTTATGATATTGTAATCACAAATTTTACCACATGAAATACTGTATAGTTAGTACGTCTTTGTAAATGTCGGTTGCTGAAGGTAAAATTGGGGATTACTTCAGATTTAGATGTAAAATACACTATAATTTTTTCGCTTTCATTCGGACTACATGTCCAAAATACATTATTATTTTATGATTTTATAAGTTTATGAAAGTCCTTAGTGGTATATTCAACCCAGGCAGAACCTCTAATAACTAATTTTTATGCACTGTCAAATAGGAAGAGGGAAATTAAACCAGTGGAAACTTAAAATGTTGTATATACATACATTATACACAGGCTAAAAGGTAAAGTCCCCCAACTATTGAGTGTTTTTTTGGAGTACATTTACTATTTTAAGGAGATTACTAGGATTACAGATGTATAGATTATATGTGGGATTACCGAACACACATACATATATAATTATATTCACTTGTGGGATTAGGGATCACAGATTCTTTTCAAAAAATATTGAACATGGAATTACTTTTAAGGATTACGACAGAACAGTTTTCCCGAAGATATTACGGATCGGATTCTCTATTTTCAATAATCCCGGATTACGCCCATCCCTGATTATAATCATTAAGCAAATAAACAGCAGTCCATGTACAGTATAGTCATTACATAAAGACACGAAAGTCGAATTAAAAACATACGTACTAATGAATGAGCGTAACGACATACGGAATTGTGGATATTGGAAATGACTGGCAAACAATTTGGCAATG
Organism: Allacma fusca; assembly: GCA_947179485.1. Lineage (NCBI taxonomy): Eukaryota > Metazoa > Arthropoda > Collembola > Symphypleona > Sminthuridae > Allacma > Allacma fusca. Next base: position 35,475,641 of record OX359247.1, read on the forward strand.
TATTTCTTATTGAGTAACTAAGGAATGACAGTCTATGCTAGTGCGAAATAAGGTACATAATGTCGCCTGCATGGCGTAAATGCTGCATATCAGCAATAACCCACAAAGAGATCACAAAGAACCAAAATGACAACAAGGCTATAGATAGTAACAGGTTCGGCCAAAGCGTATGCTGAAACAACCCCCTCGCTGTGACGTCATCAAAAGTCATTTCTTACTACACATACTACACAAAGTATGTAAACAATTCGCACAATAGTTTGAATAAGATTTTAATTCTTTTCAAGTATTACAATTAAATTTAAAATTAACCCACGACAACAACAGAGCTATTAACAAATTGTTTCCTGTTCACAAAATTAACCCGTGACTTCTGCTTTTTAGCAGGGAATTAGTTAAGATTAAAAATCCCAGCTGACACTTGCGTTTCTTGCTGTTTCTGTAAATTTGGATCTTGCTTATTCCATCAATGCCTTTAAATTGAATAACGACACCGTGTGAAACTCTATGTGAACACCAAATCCCGACTAATTATTATTTTTTGAATCAAATTGAAAACGGGAAGTTAGGTAAAAATCTCTTCGTCAAAAGTCAACTTGGTCGTTCGTCTTCATAAAGTTCTGTTATTGCAGTGGAATTTGCAAATTTTCCTTGGTCACATGAGGTTTTAGTACTTAGGTACTTGATTGTCAATGCCTTTGAAATATCCCCTATGCTCCAGTTGACACTTTTGTGGCCACTAATTAATTTGGCTTGGTCGGGGGAAAGAGATATTTAAGTGGTTTGTGTTTACTTAATGCAGCTTTTAGACAGAACTTTAGAATCACACAAATAATCTTCACGATTTCAGTTCTCTGTTTTGAATTAATTGATCGAAGTTTCTTCATAAGCTAATTATGATCACCTTAAATTTGATATGCTTTACAATAAGTTGTTAATTTCATCTCTAAATTCTTTTTTTGTGTACACAGTTACTTCGAATTAATTGAATGGAAACTGGCTGGGTTCTGAATGGAAACACATTGGAAACGGTCGTACTTTTTAATATTATTTTAGGTGTCAATGTGTCAATTCCAAAAGTTCATTTTTTAAATCGCAGACATAATCACTTTCACTGAAATGATGTAAACAAATCCCAGCAGTTACACAATTTACATTTTCTTTCCTCTTACACTTAACAACCCAAACCTTAGCCGTTTGAGAATTTTTAGGGAACTTGTAAAATATTAAATCTGATCGTCTACTCTGTTTAATATTTTTAGTGTTTTTACATTCGCTATTGCACAAATAAAGTTCACATTAAATAATTTTATTTGCTTCTATACAGATTGTCAATTAAAGACAAGTAGAGCGCGCGCTGAGATCACTTTTAATGACGTCACAGCCCCCTACATTTGTCCACCTCTCCGCCCTATTCATTTTTACGTGCGATTTGGCCGAACCTGTTACTATCTATAGCCTTGAATGACAATAGGAAAATGAATTACATTTTATCACACACTATTTGGTCAATGAATGCTTGTAGGTAGAACCCATTAATTGTAAGTGTCTTGTAAAAGAATTTTAATTTAATGAATATTCTTATACAAACGTGGACAAAGTAAACAACCGGATATTTATTTCTCGATGAGAATTTCAGGGAATATAATAATATATTAACAATATTACCTGTTTAGAATCAACAAGTGTCGAAATAAAAATTATAAAATAAAAAAATTACTCAGTCAATTTTCAGTAATATTTTATTTAATAGGAAAGCCAATCTCAGATAAAGCCAATAGAGAAACCTCATTCCATTTCGGAGAAAATTACAGCAAAATACAACACGAGTCAAAAATATATGCTAAATGTATATGTAATATACCCGAGTAGAAACGGTTGATCAGCTGAACGTCTGGATATGGTAATTGACGGTCGTTGACGTTAAATTGACTAAACTCAAATTTTCGGTCATTTGCGGGATGTCGTATGAACGTCAATGTGACTACCACAAATATGAACCACAATTCGCAACGAATGAACAGCGTTCTTTGAACATCAAGTTCTAACGTTAATTAATAGAACATTCATAACGTTTTCTTAACGTAAAATTCCCGGCATATAACGACAGTAACTATACCGAAGGCTATATTTACGTGAACCTGACGTAAATACCAATAGATTCTAGCGCTTGCCTCCTATACACACATTATGTCAAGCCCGGTCGTTATTACAACGTCAAATTTAGGTCAAACATTGTAAACTCAGCACATGCGTACTTACAAACTGACCGGGAGCGTTGTTTAGACCAAGTTTGTATAAGCTCCAAGTTCAAACTTTAAATGACATGACTCATTTATCACTTCGCTCTAACTTCTAATTGTAAGTTCCAACAGTCAAAGGTTCGGGGTTCCGTTTGTAAATTTTTTCAGGTAAGCAATATAAATTATTATTTTAAACGATAATACAAGTCATGTGTGTCATTTCAGCAGGAACTTACAGTTATTAGAATTTTAGTTTTAACTATGTACTGTATATCAAAGGTACTTTGATACATAGCTATACAGAAGTGAATGTAGATAAGGACGTGCTTATGGTGAAGTTAAGAAATTGTAATTTTTAATTATTATCAATAATAATATTATTATAGTTTCAAACGGCTGTCAACTTTGAGCATTAATAGTACATTTAAGTGCCACCAATATTATCACGTATATGTATATACCTACCAGTAATAATCAACTTCTATCAAGTAAAAAGTTTCATGTACAAGGACAAACAAAAAATAAGTTGTGAATACGTACAATGATCTAAGGTGTTATTTAGCTGCAAGTTTTTTTAAAAAAGTAGGTGATTAATTGCTGGGCCTTATTTTAAGTTACAACGGAATATATAAAGCAAATAAATATTTCTGTTATTTTCAGACTTCGTTTTTCCGTTTGGAGTGCGCAGAAAATGAGATCAGGAATTAGGACTGAAGAATACGGGTTAAATACCTATGAATGATTATCTGGAGAGAAATATGAAATGCATTACTTAATAATTTTTTTGTAATGGAATTTAATCAGTAAATAATATTTTAACCTAGGTGAAATGGGGACCATAAATTGCGTTGCCTAAACGACAAATTTGACGTAAACCAGACGTCCCGTTTTAAAGTAATATTTTCGTAAGTATCTGACGTTCAGCTGTCGTTGTCAAAGCGGACATATTGTATTCAGCTGGACGTCACAACTGGACGTTGTTCGGACCAATTGACGTCAATTTTTGACGTACTAGTAACGGTGCACTGACCAAAATTTCTACTCGGGTATACATACGTCCAAAAATAAAGTGATAGCTAGCTTCCTACTTACAAGCAACCCTCGGCCCATGCACACTCGGGATCGGAATGAAATTTTGTGGGAGCTTAGGTACCCGGCCCAATGTCCCAGCGAGACCAACTGTTTGGACCATCTCGCCATGGTTTGCGCGGGAAACCACGCAGAAGTTTTAAATTCTAATTCGTGAGCAAACGGTTCCTCCCTTCCTCCACTCTGTCCAATGTCCAATCTAAATTTTCCCATGTTAAATCCCATCAGAAATTTTCATTTTCGAAAGGCGATGCTATTTTATATGAATGACACTTTTATGGCATGCATTCATCATACGTGGTGTCTTCTTGACCTTAGATGGACCATGGTGACATGGTCCAAACATTTGGTCTCGCTGGGACATTGAGCCGGGTACCTAAGCTACCACAAAATCTCATTCTGATCCCGAGGTGGCATGGGCCGAGGGTTACTTGTTAGTTCTTTCTTGAGCTTGGCTCCATACCAAATGGCAGCTGGATATCACTCTTGTCTTCGTGCCTCTTGCGGACCTCACTGCCTAAACTTCCTGAAACAATCGTCATCGGCGTGGCACCCTCTGGTTTTCAGTCATACCTTGGCGAGGAGAAGGTTATACTTCATCCAATGCTCTTCACATCAACCAAGCCGTAACTCTAGCGACTTCCCAACGAAACATTGGAAGTTGGAACGTCGGTCATGTTACCCAGTCATTTTCTTAAATGAATATTACTCCCAACGTTTCTGCTGCGTTCTGTGACGACACATAATACGTAGACAAACAATAGCTGGAAATTATTGTCAATACTCGAAATTTTAAAAATAAAAAGTTAGCAAATGTTCGGGTCAGAGGAGTCAAACATAGGCCCATCCTGACCCGGCCAAGATATATACACTTTAGGGCCTTAAAGAAAAATCCAAATTGAGTAATGATGCAATTTTTCCTACAAGGATGGTAGTTTTGCTTACATAGCTTTTCAACATCTTATCTGGAGTTCAGAGAAAGCTGACTTGTCAGCAAATGAACGTGATCAATGAAATATTATCGGGACAGTACTGAAGATGAAATGAGAACTGCGGACTGCAGATGAAAATCATTTATAGCATGTACACATTATACATTAATTTGGAATTAACTTTAGTTTAACCACCAAGGAGGGTTCCATGGTGTAACGGTTAGCACTCTGGACTTTGAATCCAGCGATCCGAGTTCAAATCTCGGTGGAACCTGCAATGGAAATCCTTTTTTGAAATTCTTATGACAGTAATATAACTGATAATTATACGGGTTAGGTGGAAATAATTCCAAATAGTAGGTATACGTGTGTGTCCCTGGGGTATGTATGTAAATACCCTTAAGTTACTTGACAGCATTCGACACTTCTCCGTCTGCACGAAGTCCGTAGCCCTGCTTAACTCGATTGATTCGACAGGATAGAATGTGGTTAGTGAATTCTGTGCAATTAAGGATGGAGGAAGACATTCTGATTGTGAAGCTCGGATGAATTTTTCGCCTGATTGATTCGTCGGTCGACTCATCAAAGTTGTTCATTTGGGTCAGTCTCCCAGAAGAAATTCCTGAGATGGAACACATCCGTAGGATCAGAAATGAAGTGAATGAATCAATTTGGATGAATAAATCGAATCACAAGGGTACATACAGAATGGTGAATACTTTAGGAGTGCCAACCCGGGGCAACGTGTAATTCCGCTCCTGAAGAGTCTAGGTAAAGTCATTGACGCCGACGAAGTCACCATTCTCCATAGAATGAAAGCATAAGGGACTCAAAAACTTCTGCTGGATTACAGGGTTGCACAAGTGAAACTGTCACGATATTTTCGACATTATTGATATTTTCATTTTATGGTATTTAGGGGGTCAAGAAGCGATGCAGATCGGGTAGTAAATAAAACAAATCGACCACGAGACGGAGCAGAACACCTGAAACTCCAAACTACACGGAATCATTAATCTGTGAGCCTCACCGGTAAATCAATCACCAAACCAAGAATCTACCAGACACCATAACCATGACAGCCACCAGCTCCATATTTACAAATATTGTTTCCCATCAATCATCGCTACAAACACAACGATCCAACTATTTGAAAACACTCAAGGAATTTAAAACTCCAACCAATATTAAGTCGCCTTAATAATAAATGTGTGTCAGCATACTAAAATTGAAATTCTCAAATTATAATAGGCAGCTTAATGTACTTGATGATACTGAATATAACAAACTAAACCTAAGCTACGTGATTTAATCATTAATCTCTACATTGTTAATCTTTCTCTAAATATTGTAATTACATGTCGGCTACCTTCAACACTAATCACTTCACAGGTTAACTCCAGGTGAATACAGTGCTAGTGTTGCGTATGCATTACTGACAATAAATCAAATCAAATCAAATCTACAGCATTCTGAGCATTGCAACTATTAAGATTTTCAGTTAAAGTTATCAAATCATGTTCGAATATAAAATATATAAATAAAAAGTATCACGAATTGAACATGCCTGTAGTATAAGGGAGATTTTTACTGACTAGAAAAAGACCGGGAAAAATACACCTTCCTGTGCAGGTCTGCTTATGTATTATTTTATTATGTCTTATTCTACGTAAATTCATTCTCATGAATCCAAGCTCGATAGTTACATACATAATAACTATTCAGATAATCTCAATATATTTTACTTGTTCTTCCGGTTTGGTTTCCACTGCACTGGAAGGCTGTCGTTATCATTTTCTTATATTGAACATGAGCAGATTTCATCGTTTACACTGATTTCCAGTCACTAAAGTAAACAGCAGCAGTCGCGTCCACAGGTTTTGTCGCGTAAACAAGTGTAGCTCAATAAAATAAAATAGCAAGGCAAATACGTCCTTGTGGAAGTCCGGAACAGAAAGGAATTCATTTTTGCAGTATTTCCTATTGACATTAGTGTTTCTTGTCAATTGCAAGTTAACCGCAATTACTAATTGAACTTGCAAGTTCGGTTCAATTCCGGTTATTTTACACCAGGGAATTGCAATTTTCGGTGCAAGTGCAATTTGTGTGTACTTAAATTGCAATTACAAAAGCATTAAGTACTTGCAATTATCGGTTAAGCACAACTGAAATTGCAAGAGATTCAATTGCAATTGCAAGTGTTTGCACTGCAAAAAGTTGCAATTTTAAAAATATTTATCAATTTAATTGCAACTTGCAACCCTTTCGAATTTGAGCGCAAAATTCCATAAAATGCCTCAATAAGTCATTTCGCTCTAGTAACTAATTATAATAATCTTGAGTATTGTCTCAACGAGTGCAGTTACTGTACTTCCTGTACAATTTCGTCGGTGAGGACGCAAAATGATCTAAATTCATTTTCGATTAAAATTAAAATGTTCCCATTTGCACAAAATTATATAAAAATAGGCCAAATATTTTAAGGATACGAAAGATATGCTGAACGATGAAATTTTACAATATTTCAGCCTTCGAGGCCTTGAAGGAAGGCAATTTCATTTTTGCATCTCTGTTTCAGTATGGATTGCATCTAGATTATTTTATTTAATACATTTTGTTCAATTTCGTGAAATAGCATGTATACCATCTTGCTACTAATCAAAAATGCACGGATCATTTTGTCTTTTCACCGACGATTTATACTGTATATATCAGTTAACTTGCAATTACAAATTGCAATTGCACTTGCAATTGTACTTATCGGTGCAATTACTTCCAAATGTTTTTGCAATTGCCTTACCAATTGCAAGTAACTTATGAACTAATTGCAAGTTCAACTTCGGTTATTTGCATGATTAAATTGCCACATTTTAGCAAGTACCAGTTACGGCATTACTGGTACTTGCATTATCAATTTAATTGTAATTGCAAGTTCGGTTATTCCCAAAACTTGCACCGACAGAAACACTAATTGACATACATGCACATTGTATGCCAAATATAAGTCACTAGGAGTATACAAACCAGTGAGGGAACCGTAGATCGAACGAGGTAACAGCAACTCATGCATAAGTATATATCAACAGATAATAGATTCACATCCTTACACATGTCACTAATTGTATACAGGGTGCATGATATCCTTTTAATACCCCAAAGCCCCTATAAGAGTCGGTGACTCAAACTAAGTGCCTCTCCCATTTTCAAGAAAATCATTTTCAGCATTATCAAAAATTTGTTTTATTTACTTAGGCCAAAAATTTGCGGGCACAGTAATGAAAAACGTGAAGCAAAGCAGAGATTACGTATTAAAATTGATGCAAAAATAAAAAAACGACTTTGCCTGGCGTCTTTTGACCAGGTGACCTCAAAAATTGATGCAGGTCAGTGAAGTCCATTATAGAACTAATTTACTACAAACTGGGAGTAATTATCAAATATTTTTTGAGTCATTTCCTGACGTGAGCGAGGGGAAATGTTTACGATCATCATATATGTAAATAGAGCTTCGTGTAATTTTCTGTCTAAACTAAAGGCTTATCAATCTTTTTAGAAATTCCTGATGAGTATTTATTTTGTAATTCTTTATCTGCTTTGACATATATGTAGATACTACTACTGTATATATATGCTACTTCTCATGTTGCTATTATTGACAGACAGCTGAGCATTCAAATTCAAGCTTTATATTCCACACACTGTCCCAATTTGTTTACCTTTCCTCTATTTAATTACTCTACGTCACTGTTGTTCCCACTAATCCAATTTTTTGAGAAATGTTTCATATTTGCAAGTAGTGGAAGTAGGTTTCTATTCCGTGTGTATATTTGATAAATCAATCAAACACGGATAAAACCACAAAGCACAAAGACGTTACTTGTTCATACGGAAGTGGTCCTTTTATCAGCAATAATTGCCCCTATAAAATGAGACCCAAGTGTTTCATTCCGACATCAGATCACCTTCAACAATCGAATAGAATCAGTAAAATAGTAAAAAGCTCTGAAAACTGCAATTTCAAAAAAACAACTTACCTATTGAATTCCTACAATTTAGTTCTGTTTTGAAGATTTATTCCAACAATTCCAAAAATGTTGAGCTCCAAAATTATCATCTTAGTCACCGTTGGGATCACAATACTCCTAGCCTGTCACATTGTAAGTGATTTTTATTTTCGTTGGGCTATTTAATATGGCATTACTGTATAGTACAGTATGCTTTCCCAATACGGGCATCGAAAAAAACGGCAAAAATTGAATTTTATACTAGGGCCCTCCTTATAAGAGAAATATTAGTACAGATTACAATATGTAAAGCGAAATTTCCTCAACGATTTTTGCTCCCATAGATAGAGAACTTGTCCTAATCCTAAGGGTGTCTTATTATGCACCGTGTACAATACTCATATTCGTAAATCAGGGGCTTAAACGAGTAATATTTTGTTTCCAACACAGAGCCAGTCGTTCAAGATCCAAGAGTCTAAGGAAGGAGCAGAAATTAAAAGCGCGGACGCTGAATCTAAAGGACTTTCAAGAAAACATCTCCCATTTCCCCTAATACTCTCCGTGAAAAATCCCAATAAAAAAATCGACACTACTGAGGAAGGCAGCCCACGTGAAGGGTACTGTGATGGATTTACTGAATACGAATGCTCAGTTGTGTGTGCCTACTATGAATTGCCCTACTCAAAATGTCAAGGCAGCATGTGTCTTTGCGAGCTATATCCCTGGCCAGAAGAATAATCTCAACAATTTTGTATTCCTTTATTACCCTCGTGTTATTTTGTGTGTTTCGTTTGTAAATAAAGACGTTCTTTTATAGTTGATTATTTCGCCATCTTTTAACTCTTAATATCTTAGACAAAAATATAATGCGTAACGGTAGCCGTAGTCAGGTGCTTGCTCAAATATCTGCCATTTATAATGCATAACGTGTTTTAATAAGGTTTTTATTACAACACTTTTTCATGAAATTTTGCATAATGTTTCTACATATAAATAAAATTGTGGTAACTTTAAGGGTTCACCTCGAAAATAATATGTTGGAAAGTATTCCATGTCAGTATTGCCAAGGATATGTAGTATTACTATAAACTGATTCTGTGCAGGCAATAAAAACTTCATTAATACAAAATTGTGTAAAGCATAAAAAGGAATTTCAAATAAATTATTCTTTCAAGGGACTTTTTTGCTCCGTTTATGTTATGATTACCATAAACTCAACATTCGAGGGATTGGTTATTTGTATAAAATCCAGAAGTACTGCTAACGATAGAATCAAGTCCAATACTCCGTTCGAACCGCCATGATAACTTGGAATCAAATTTGGAATTCAATATACAGGTTTTCAAAACTGTGACCGGGAAATTTTGAATCAATTTTGACGTATTATTTCGTAATACCTCCACGATTTTCTGACGTACTTACTGTAGAACAAGTACAATACCATTTGGAGAAAATTCGAATTTACGCCAGAATTTCAACATTTATTTTGACCAAGAAGGAATTATCTGCGACTTGGCTCTCTCCCCTGAAAAAATGTCTTTTGGTGTAGTTGCTGAATAAATTTGTAAAAAAATGAGATTCATGCCCACTGTTGTTTTAAATTTCTTGTAAGCTCATTTTAAGAGTGATTGTGAAATTCGAAAAACGCCGGAAATTTTAAAATCCTAGTCAGAATTTCGGACGGGTTTTTAAATTCGCCGATTTTTAACGATTTCACTTTTTTTTTGCTGACAAGAAATCATCCGAGAGTGGACCACACTCAGACTACGTGTGGTTAGTTAAGAGCTCATTTTCACGAAATTTAATCGCAAAACAAAACAACATATTTCATATCGTAGCTACATTTTGGTGGGGTATTCAAAAACATGGACGTCTCGATAAATATTTTCAACAAACGTGTTTAATACAGAAAACACTACGATTTTTGCACGTTGTGTTACAAAACAGTATGTATGGCGATCAATATCCATGGTTACAAATTTTGTACACACAATGTGTAACCGATGTATACCAGTGATATCGCAAATTAAAAATTGAAGAGTTTTACTTGTCATATTTATTATAAAACTTTTCAAATCACATATTTAATGGATACAAAATTACCAAAGCTTGCAGCAATTACAAAAATACATAAACTGCGACATAAAAGGTAGATACGTCTAAACTTCTAACAATAAGCACTTCCATTGCTGTGAGTACCTTATTAACAAAAATCATCGCTACGCGATAATTTGAGGCTTCGCGTAGAGTGGCGTCAGCCGCGGCCGTCAAAGTAGGAAAAATTTTCGTTTCTTTTCGAAATTTCAGAATTGTTTTCGAAAAAACTATCGGGCCGATTTCAACCAAATAGACAGTAACCATTACGTTTCACATAAGCAATATTCGAAAAAAGTTTCATTGAAATCGATTCAGTAGTTTTAGAGATAACAGTCATTTGACATAAAGTCCAAAATTTCAAGAATTTTTTTCGAAAAAACTATCGGGCCGATTTCAACGTCATATACAGTAGTCATTACTTTTTACATAAGCAATATTCACAAAAAGTTTCATTGAAATCGATTCAGTAGTTTTGGAGATAACAGTCATTTGACATAAAGTCCAAAATTTCAAGAATTTTTTTCGAAAAAACTATCGGGCCGATTTCAACGTCATATACAGTAGTCATTACGTTTTACATAAGCAATATTCACAAAACGTTTCATTGAAATCGATTCAGTAGTTTTAGAGATAACAGTCATTTGACATAAAGTCCAAAATTTCAAGAATTTTTTTTGAAAAACCTATCAGGCCGATTTCAACGTCATATACAGTAGTCATTACTATTTATATAAGCAATATTCTCAAAAAGTTTCATTGAAATCGATTCAGTAGTTTTAGAGATAACAGTCATTTGACATAAAGTCCAAAATTGCAAGAATTGTTTTCGAAAAAACTATCCGGCCGATTTCAACCAAATACGAACTCAGCCTTACTTTTGATATAAGTAATGCCCATAAAAAATTGCATTGAAATCAGTTGTAGTTTTTGCATAATCGAGCGGAGGGACACACGGACGTACGGACGTACGGACAAGGCTATTTTACTAGGGGGCTGACGCCACCCTAAAAACCACAACAGCAGGAAATGATTTAAGCAATGCTAAAATTAAACGTTTGTGTCAAGTGTAAATAAATGTCTGCATCCCCAATGTTCCGTCAGCTAAATTGGTCCTTCGGTAGTTCAAACACCTATACAGGATGCATACCATAATATATTTATGTATATTACGTGGTAAACTATGGTTTTAAAAGTGTGTTGCCATGTGTCAACATCATCCCGCCCGTTTATTAGTGTCAAACCGAAACCCGTCGAGAAAGCAACTCAAGACCAAGGCCGATCTTAACCCGGCCCAGCCAACCGATGCAAAACCCCGGCCAGGTTCGTGCCAGCCCATTTCCATGCCTTTAACTATAGCAATCCTACTACCATCTTCATTTCTAACTTCGTAAATGTAAGTAAATACATACATGTAAACCAGCATTAACACATAGATGGCCCTAACATATTGCATGTTCTACCTTGATCCAAACTGAACTGGGATCACTGGATTCTGAGTCAGCAGAACGTCCAGAATGTGCTAATCGTTACACCATTCCACATATTATATTTTTTGTTCTTACACAACAATTACTTAGAACATTATTTGCACAAAAATTACGATCTTCAAAAAAGTATTGCAGGTTCCACCGAGATTTGAACTCGGATCGCTGGATTCAAAGTCCAGAGTGCTAACCGTTACACCATGGAACCCTCATTGGTGGTTTTATAATTTCAGAAACTGCTCGGAAGTCTCTTTAAAAAACTAAAGTTAATTGCAAGTTAATTTTTAATATGTACATGCTATAGAGGATTTTCATTTGCAGTCCATAGATCCCTTTTCATCTTACGCACAGTCCCGATAATCTTTCGTTGGGAAAGTAGTTTTGCTGACAAGTCAGCTTTCTCAAACTGCAGATAAGATGTTGAAAAGCTATGCAAGCAAAACTACTATCTATGAAGGAAATTGTAATGTTACTCAATTATGTTTTTGCATCAAATATGGAAGGGCTTTCTGATTCTTCAGCGAAAGTGTGTATAAAGAAAAGATGATAAGAAGTCACCACGAAGACAAGATAAAATGTTGCACTGCAAGCACAAATGCATGAAATTTAACAATTTAACAATAATTTAATTTGTAATAATTTACTTGCACCATGTGTATCAATGAGTGCAATTACCAACTAGGGTTCCATGGTGTAACGGTTAGCACTCTGGACTTTGAATCCAGCGATCCGAGTTCAAATCTCGGTGGAACCTGTGATTGCATTTTTTGGTAGTAAATATAACTCTGCAACCACCGTTTTGCAATACGTCGAACGATCGTGCCTTAAATGTAAGAATTACGTAATATTTATGAGATGATTGTAATGTTGTGGTATTAATGGTAAAGTTGGTGAGAATTTGTACACAGGTGCCAAAGGTCCAGTAACTATGGCGATAAAGCATCAGGAAAGAGAACTCAGTGCATGTGCTGCCATGGGTTGCAAAAAAGTGATCCAAATGCCGTTCCACCTTGCGCTCTCTGTATTATTTTCTTGCACAACAATTACTACGGATATTTTTTACACAAAAATTGTTATCTCAAAAAAATTAATACAGGTTCCACCGAGATTTGAACTCGGATCGCTGGATTCAAAGTCCAGAGTGCTAACCGTTACACCATGGAACCCTCATTGGTGGTTTTATAATTTCAGAAACTGCTTGGAGATCTCTTTGGAAAACTAAAGTTAATTGCGAATTAATGTATAATGTGTACATGCTATAAATGATTTTCATCTGCAGTCCGTAGTGCTAATTTCATCTTCAGCAGTGTCCCGATAATATTTCCTTGATCACGCACATTTAAAGGCTAATTCCTCCCATACCAAATAATGCTAGTTTTTCACTTTTTAGAGTCGTAAAAGCATCTTCGTTTGGTTTTTTTAAAACCTCATTTTTTTGTATTTTGTATCTTAACTACTCCTAGTATCTGTATTTTATATTTTTATTTTAATGTTTCTGGAAATGTATTTGTATTTTGTATTTTAATCATAAATGTCATGTATTTTCCACATCTCTGCACGTTATTCAGATGGATGCACGCCTACTATCTGTAAAACTGAACCTCCGATCCGGACATCGAAATACCGTTACCTTTACGCATTATATTTTTGTCTAAGATATTAAGAGTTAAATGGTGACGAAATAGTCAACTATAAAAGAACGTCTTTATTTACAAACGAAACATACAAAATAACACATGGGTAAAAAAGGAATACAAAATTGTTGAGATTATTCTTCTGGCCAGGGATACAGCTCGCAAAGGCACATGCCGCCTTGACATTTTGAATAGGGCAATTCATAGTAGGCACACACAACTGAGCATTCGTATTCAGTAAATCCATCACAGTACCCTTCACGTGGGCTGCCTTCCTCAGTAGTGTCGATTTTTTTATTGGGATTTTTCACGGAGAGTATTAGGGGAAATGGGAGATGTTTTCTTGAAAGTCCTTTAGATTCAGCGTCCGCGCTTTTAATTTCTGCTCCTTCCTTAGACTCTTGGATCTTGAACGACTGGCTCTGTGTTGGAAACAAAATGTTACTCGTTTAAGCCCCTGATTTACGAATTTGAGTATTGTACACGGTGCATAATAAGACACCCCTTAGGATAAGGACATGTCTCTATCCATGGGGGTATAAATCTTGGAGGAAATTTCCCTTTACATGTTGTAATAGGTATTAATATTTACGTTGTAAGGAGTGGTATAAATTTCAAATTTTGAAGTTTTTACGATGCCCGTATTGGGAGAGCATACTGTACTATAATGCAACATTAAATGACCCATCGAAAATCAAGAAACACTTACAATGTGACAGGCTAGGAGTATTGTGATCCCAACGGTGACTAAGATGATGATTTTGGAGCTCAACATTTTTGAAATGGTTGGAATAAATATTCAAACCAGAACTAAACTCATGGAATTCAGTAGGTGAGTTATTTTTTGGAAATTTCAGCTTTCAGAGCTTTTTTCTATTTTACTGATTCTATTTGGTTGTTGCTGGTGTTCTGATGTCGGAACGAAACACGGGTCTCGTTTTATAGGTGCAATTATTGCTGATAAAAGGACCACTTCCGTATGAACAACTAACGTCTTTGTACTTCGTGTGTTTTATCCGTGTTTGATAGATTTTATCAAATATACACACGGAATAGAAACCTACTTCCACTACTTCCACGTACTTGTAAATATGAAACATTTCTCAAAAAATTGGATTAGTAGGAACAACAGTGACGTAGAGTAATTAAATAGAGGAAAGGTAAACAAATTGGGACAGTGTGTGGAATATAAAGCTTAAATTTGAATGCTCAACTGTCTGTCAATAATAACAACATGAGAAGTAGCATATATATACAGTAGTAGTATCTACATATATGTCAAAGCAGATAAAGAATTACAAAATAAATACTCATCAGGAATTTCTAAAAAGATTGATAAGCCTGTAGTTTAGACAGAAAATTAAACAAAGCTCGTATCTATGTATGGGGTGATCATTAATATTTCTCCTCGCTCACATCAGGGAGTGACGCATAAAAATTTGATACTCCCAGTTTGTAGTAAATTTAGTTGCAGAATTTCCATAATTGACTTCATTAACCTGCAACATGATGTACATTTTTTCTTTTTGCAGCAGTTTTAATAAAGAATCTCTACTTTGCTTCCTGTTTTTTCTTACTGTGACCGCAGTTCTTAACCTAAGTAAATAAAACATATTTTGGATAATGCTAAAATAATCTTTTTGAAAATGGGGAGGCACATAGTTTGAGTCGCTGTCCCAGTAGTAAATATGTATTAACATGTGTAAGGTTTATTTATGTTGGTATTTATTTATGCATGAGTTGTTGTCCCCTCGTTCGTTATACGGTTTCTCTTACTGGTTGTGGATATTCCTAGTGACTTATATTTGACATACAATGTGCAAATATGACAAAAGTAAATGCTGCAAAAATGATTTCCTTTCTGTTCCGGACTTCCACAAGGACTTGCTTTGGTATTTTATTTTATTGAGCTACACTTGTTTACACGACAAAACCTGTGGACGCGACTGTTACTGTTTACTTTAATGACTGGAAATCAGTGTAAACCATGAAATAATGTATGTTCATGCTCAATATAAGAAAACGATAACGACAGCCTTCCAGTGCAGTGGAAACCAAACCGGAAGAACAAGTAAAATATATTGACAATATCTAAATACACTTATTCTTTAACTATTGAGCTTGGATTCATGAGGATTTAACTGAAAAACTTAATAGTTGCAATGCTCAGAATGTTGTAGAGCCCTAAATTCCATAAAATTAAAATATCAATAATGTCGAAAATATCATGATATTTTCATTTGTGAAGCCCTGTAATCCCGCAGAAGTTTTTGAGTCCCTTATGCTTATGCTTTCATTCTATGGAGAATGGTGACTTCGTCGGCGTCAATGACTTTACGTAAGCTCTTCAGGAAAGGAATTACATGTTGCCTCTGGTTGAAATTCCTAAAATAATCACCATTGTATATGTGCCCCTGTGATTCGATTTATTCATCCAAATTGATTCATTCACTTCATTTCTGATCCTACGGATGTGTTCCATCTCAGGAATTTCTTCTGGGAGACTGACCCAAATGAATAATTTTGATGATTCGGCCGACGAATCAATTAAGCGAAAAATTCATCCGAGCATCACAACCAGAATGTCTTCCTCCGTCCTTAATTGCACCAAGGCTATAGATAGTAACGTGTAACGTGTGAAATACTAAATCTGTTCCTCTACCTTTTAACCTTTTTCGTATTTTTACATTCCGCTACTGCACAAGTAAAGGTCATATTAAATAACTTTAATATTATTTAGCTATACAAATGATGAATTAATGAGAAGCAGAGCGCGCGCTGAGATCACTTTTACTGACGTCACAGTCCCCTAAAGTTGTCCACCTCTCCGCCCCATTCATTCTTACGTACGAATTGGCCGAACCTGTTACTATCTATAGCCTTGAATTGCACAGAATTCACTAACCACATTCTATCCTGTCGAAGCAATCGAGTTAAGCAGGGCTACGGACTTCGTGCAGACGGAGAAGTGTCGAATGCTGTCAAGTAACTTAAGGGTATTTACATATGTACATACCCCAGGGACACACACGTAATATGTATCTACTATTTGGAATTGTTTCCCGCAAACCCGTATAATTATCAGTTATATTACTATCATAAGAATTTCAAAAAAGGATTTCCATTGCAGGTTCCACCGAGATTTGAACTCGGATCGCTGGATTCAAAGTCCAGAGTGCTAACCGTTACACCATGGAACCTTTGGTGATTTGTTCATTATACTATTGATTCTTCAAGTTATAGGCTTTGGCACCTCCAAGATCACGGCATTAATGCTCACGGATTTTTGATACTTCAGCAAAAGTGTGTGTAAAGGAAAAAAAATGATAAGAAGTCACCACGAAGGAAAGATAAAATGTTGCACTGTAAGTAATTACAACTGCATGAAATTATACAATTTAACAATAATTTAATTTATAATAATTAAGTAACTTGTAAAATTTGTATCGATCAGTGCAATTACCAACTAGGGTTCCATGGTGTAACGGTTAGCACTCTGGACTCTGAATCCAGCGATCCGAGTTCAAATCTCGGTGGAACCTAGAGGTTTAGTTTTGTTCTGGATTTCCAAGGTGCCATTAACTTTCTTTAATTTTCTTTTAAAATTTGTCCGAACCAGGGGCACAGTCATAAGAGGTTTAACCCTTGCCCTCAGCTTTAATGTGGAAAGTTGGGCCTGGGGGGTTGTAATTAAATTTAATAACTATATCGAAATTTAGTACCCTGGCACTAAAATACTTGTACTTTCGCCGGGCCAGGATAGACTTACCTTTGAGTCCTCTTACCCGAACATTTGCTAATCTTTTATTTTAAAAAATGTGAGGCTAGATGGAAATTTCCAGACATTTTTTGCTATATATTATGTGTCGTCACAGAATGCAGCAAGAACGTTGGGAGTAACATTTGTAAAGAATACGATTGAGTAACGTAGCTGGCGTTCCAACTTCTAACGTTGCGTTGAGAAGTCGCTAGAGTTCCGGCCTACAGATGATGTGAAATTGTGAAGAGCATTGGAGTCAGTAGCTGCGAAAATTGATTGTACAAGTGTGGAGGCCAGAAACCAGAGGGTACCGCGCCTAAGCAACTTCTTAGCTACCTGTTTGCGAGTGGGTACCTCTTGTGTGCCATAGTACACTTCGTTTCAGCTCACATTTTTCCTACCAACTTAATGGATGGGTATATCTAATCCACTATAACAAATATGTTCTTATTCGTTATTAATTCTGTCTACCGTTTCTTAATCTAATTGCGTCTGTCCAGAATAGGTATGTTTACGGTTGTATTCATTGTCCTTTTCGAGAAAAAACTGAACTTGTTTCTTCATAGATTTATACTGACTGGAGAGAAAGTGACGGTAGAAAAAATATCTTACTGTACCTTCATTAGCTACATAATGCATAAATTCCCCTATAAGGTTTGAAGAGCCCGTGGATGTAACAAACGGACTGTGATAGGTGTGAACTGAGAATGACTGTGAGAGAAGGATTGTTGTATGATAAACACGGTTGGATAGTGAAAGAGATTTGGAGTTTGGGAAAGTTGAGTGCTTTCTCCGATTGCAAAGAATGACTTATGTTGCGATGAACTACGATTAGTAAATAGGTGATGGTAGAGTTCAAGTAATGCCAAAAACAAGAATAAATAATTATTATTTCGTCAATGAAATGCTATGATACAATATGGCACAAATTAAAAGTATAGAAAATTGGTTACAAGTGACAAGAAGGTTTGATGTGAGCGTCACCTTGGGTTTCAAGCTACTGTCTTCAAAATACATAAAAACATCACTCCAAGCTTGGCTTGGGTGGGATGGAAAATTCCAAGAACCAAAAATCATTTTCTTTAACATAAGTAAATGTAGGTCATGCTTAAAATAGATGAGATATTAGCCTGGTCACTGTTATCATTGCTTCATTTACATGAAGCGTTAACATTGATAAGGTGTGTTACCACAGGTAAGCACAAAATTAAATATTAGAGTACTGCGTTGCTTACTTCTATACAAATTTTGTTCATGACATTGGGAAGTGAACATGCCGCCCACCAAAATATGTATACAATATTTTTAAATAAGTAAATAAGTCACACAGAGATCAAAGAAAATATATTTTAAATATCTTCGTCTTCTGGAAGCGGCAGTAATATAAGTTTAGCAACTGGTCGCTTATAACTTCCGGTGGCTGTTTTCACCGTCACGGTCCGAATTAGCTCTTCTGGATCATTCTGGTTGGGGTGAACGGCTTCCACTCGTCCTAGTTTCCAAAACTGCGGTGGGTGATTGTCATCCTTAACAACCACTAGGTCTCCTACTTGGACGTTCCTTTCCCTGCTTTTCCACTTGGTTCTTCGTTGGAGTTGTTGCAGGTACTCCATGTGCCAGCGGTTCCAGAAGTGTTGTTTCATCTGTTGTTGGTGCTGCCATCTGTCTAGGCGGTTGACGGGCAGATGAGTAACATCCAGTTCCGGTAAAGCCATTGGCGGTTCCCCCGTGAGGAAATGTCCCGGGGTTAAGGCTGTTAAGTCATTTGGGTCTGAGGATCTCGCACACAGGGGTCTTGAGTTGAGGCACGCCTCGACCTCCTTCAACAATGTGTCCAGCTGCTCATATGTGAGTGTAGTCTTTCCGATGACCCTCTTGAGATGGAATTTCGTCGATTTCACGGCCGCTTCCCATATTCCACCCATATGTGGTGCTGCTGGGGGTATGAACGACCAAGTGATGTTGCTATCACTGAGGTAGCGAATGACTTCGTCGTCAAATACCTGCTTCTGCAAAAAATCATACAAATCCTTCATCTCATTATTTGCCCCCACAAACGTCGTTCCGTTGTCGCTTTTGATTGTTGTGGGCTTCCGGCGTCGAGATGTAAACCGTCTCAACGCAGCGAGGAAACAAGATGTGGTTAGGTCACTGACCAGTTCCAGCGTCAATGCCTTGGTACAAAGGCACACGAACACCGCTATGTAAGCCTTGCCTGCTTTTGCTCCTCGTCTCATTGATTCACGAATGGGAATTGGTCCGGCGTAGTCAACTCCGGTGTGGGTGAACGGAGTTGAGATCCTTACTCGTGGCTCTGGAAGGTCGGACATGAGTTGTTGGATAGTACTGGCTTTGTGGATGACGCAGGTCTTGCACTGACCTATTACCTTCTTGACCTGGGTTTTTCCTCGGATTAGCCAGAACTTCCGTTGTAGCAAAGACAGTGTTAGACTGGTTCCACTATGGTTCAATTGCTCATGGAGTTGCCTTATAATGAGGGTGGTAACATGATGTCGGGGTAATAAGATGGGGTGGCGGTTGTCGTACTGAAGATTTGCCTTCGCAATTCTGCCGCCCACCCTGAGTAGTCCATTTTGAAGGAAGGGTGTCAATGACAGCAGTTGGGACTTCTTATGTATCGATTTCGATTCCTGTAAGGACTGCAACTCTCCTGAGTAAGCTTGTTGCTGAAGAAAGCTAACGATTTTCTCTTCCGCATTTGCCATTTCCTTTGGGGTCAGGAACTTTTCTGGGGTCGACTTTTGCGGACGCTGGTTATGGTACTTCCATAATCGAATCCACCACGCAACATGCCTTCTGAGCTTAAGCCAACAGGAATAGCGCTCCGTAATGTGGTTGAGGTCAGGTAGGGTTTGGTTGGAAGGTTGGTTCAAAGTCATTGCTCTTGGATTGACTGGTCGTAGTTC
The DNA here is from genome assembly GCA_947179485.1 of Allacma fusca. Taxonomy (NCBI): domain Eukaryota; kingdom Metazoa; phylum Arthropoda; class Collembola; order Symphypleona; family Sminthuridae; genus Allacma; species Allacma fusca. The sequence continues at coordinate 35,495,811 of OX359247.1, forward strand.
AGCTTGAAACACTGAATGTTGCTGGTCCGAAAGTGGAGGGAATGAACTGGGATACGAATTGTGGCCGCCAGTGGAGGGAGTGTAAGCGTCTCCCTTGGGATTCTGTCCGAGACAGAAGTCCACTGGCTTGGGGTAGGGCAGGGGAACATGGAGGAACTCCGGTCCTCGAAACCACAACTCACTTTTTAAAAAATCGTCTGTGGAAATGCCTCTTGAAGGCAAATCTGCGGGGTTCAAGACACCTGGTATGTGAGACCATTGCTTGCTGGAAATATTTTCCTGGATTGTGATTACCCTGTTACGTACGAAGGTCTTCCACCGCTGAGGCTGGTCAGTCTGTATCCAGGCCAATGTGATGGTTGAATCTGTCCAGGCAAATGACTCTGCTTCAATGATACTGAGGGCCGTCTTCACCGTTGTCAACAGTTGTGCTAAGAGGACCGCACCGCATAATTCCAATTTGGGAAGAGTTTTCTCTTTGGTGGGAGCGACTCTAGATTTGGATGCAACGAGTCTCACTTCAGCCTTTGAGTTGGTTATAGTCCGAAGGTATACCGCTGCAGCGTAGGCTTTCTCAGATGCATCCGAGAATCCATGCAGCTGGTAGCACTTGGGATTGCTGGTGCTGATTCCTCTGGATAGACGAAAACCTTTGAGCCCCTGGATGTCCTGTTGGTAGGCCGACCAGGTCTGGAGCAGTTTCTCCGGCACTCGGCTGTCCCATCCAGACGTGCATTTCCATAGATCTTGCATAATGAGCTTGGCTGTTATAGTTACAGGAGATATCAGTCCCAATGGGTCAAAGACCTTAGCAATTTCGGATAGGATTTTTCTTTTTGTATTGATCCCTGGAACCGGACTGTCTACCTTGAACCTAAATTCGTCGTGGGTTGGCAACCAAATAAGTCCGAGGGCTTTAGTAGCTTCGTGATGGTCCATGGACAAGGGCATGGTAATTCCCTGAAGATTCTTGGGGATGGATTTCAACACGGTGGCATTCGAGGAGGTCCACTTCCTAAGTGTGAAATTTGCCTTTGAAGTAATCGACATCAAGTCCCTTGCCAGTTTTGTCGCATCTTCTGTCGAGTTAGAACCCGTGAGGCAGTCGTCGACATAAAAGTCTCTATTGAGTACTATTGCTGCTTCTGGAAATTCGTTATGATGGTCATCTGCCAGCTTTTGCAATGTTTTGATAGCCTGGTAGGGAGCAGACGCTGTCCCGAAGGTAACCTTTCGTAACCGGTACTGTGTGAGGACATCACTGGAGTTATTTCTCCAAAGTAGTCGAAGAAAGTTTCGGTCCTTGGGATGTACGTTAATGTATAAATACATTTGTTTGATATCCGCGGACAGGGGCACTAGCCAATACCTCCAACGAATCAGAATGGAAGTTAGGTCGTCTTGCAACACAGGTCCGGTCATAAGTTTTTCATTAAGGGAAGTTCCCGTTGAAGACTTGGCACTCGCATCGAAAACGATGCGCAGTTTGGTAGTGGAGCTGTTCTCCTTCAATACTGCGTGATGAGGCAAGTAGTACGTGACTGCGTCGGGTAGGTTGACCTGGTCACCTGGAACCGTCTCAATGTGTCCGTCTTGAATCAAATCATGAATCACCTGGGTGTACTGGACCTTCAGAGATGGATGGCGATTAAATTTGGATTCTAGTGCATAGAATCTCTTGATAGCCATTGCTTTGGAGTTCCCAAGTGGTCCCGATTCAGGTCTAAACGGAAGCTCCACTTGGTAGGTTCCATCCGACAACCTTGTTGTTGTGGATGTGTAGTGGCTTTCACAAGCCGTCTCCTCTGCAGTCAACTTCTGCTTCTCGTTGGGACCATGTTCTATCTCCCAGAACCTTTGCATTTGGGATTCTAGACTGTTGGTTAGGTTGCACCGGAGGTAACAGTTGTCAGAGGGTGGTATGGTTGGGAAGGTTCTGGAGCGATGGGATGTACCGCCACCTACTATCCAGCCAAAACAAGATTCCTGAGCCACGGGTTCTCCTGGTTGTCCGCGTAGAATTCCGCTCCTTATGACGTCATAAAATATGTCGGTTGAAAGGAGTAGCTCTACCCTTTGTGGTTTGAAGAATTGTGGGTCTGCTAGTCCAGTTTTTGGAATGTGGTCCCATCGTGCAGCATCCATAGATTTTTGAGGGTAGCACCCACCAATTTTTGCAATAACCAGAGCCTTTATGGTAACTTGTATCTGAGGATAGTACGTAGAGATGAGATCAAGGGTTGCAAATTCTGTAGCGGTTGTGATGGGTTTGTCTTGGAGCGCCTCGATGACTTGCTTATGGGGGAGCTTTTCCTTAGTCAGTCCAAGCTCTTGAACCAGATTGTCTTGAATCAGGCAGACATCGGAACAGTTGTCAAGTAGAACGCGGCATTTTACTCCTTGACCTAGGATATTGTTGACAGTAACAATTGCTGTTGGTTTTAATTTGGTGATGTCTCCGAAACCTTTGCTTTCTGTATGGGTTGTTAGGGTCGACACTTTGTCATTTGTGGCTTTGAAGAAGGAACTATGGAGGAGGGAATGATGCTTCTGCTGGCACGTCTTGCAGGTGCGGGAAGACTTGCAGTTCTTCCACCCGTGGTTAGTGCTCAGACAGTTGGTGCAAAGCTTTGATTCCTTTACTATCTTCTTTCTCTCCTTGTCTGAGCCGTCATTAAGCTTGGGACATTTGTAATGGGGGTGAACATTGTTGCAGATTACACATTTTCTCTCTGAGTATTCTTTCTTTTCTAGCGTGGGGTTATTAGGGGTATAAGCTGAAGTACTAGGGTAGTTACCTTTAACAATTTTGGTATTCGAGGATACTTGAATTGACAGCATCTCCTTGTCCAAAAAATCCAGTAGTTCCTTCAGGGGAGGAATGCTACGGTCTTCCAGAGATTGGTTGAAACGTTCCAAGGTAATAGTGTCCAGCTTTCGGGTGACCAAACGAGTTATGAGTAGTTCTCCTAGGTTGGCACTCTTGTCAATGGCTTTGATGGAGGCTAGGGCGTTGGAGGTTGTGTTAGTCAGGCTGATAATATTGTCAGAGGTTCGAGTGGTCATAGAAGGGTGTTCAATTATTGTATCCACCAGTTTGAATGCAATTTCTCGGGTATGTTCAAATAACTTGGTTATGCGATCATATGCTGTGATGTAGTTGTCATCACTTATTGGAATGGACTTCACGGTTTCTGCGGCCTTACCTTGCAAGGCAGCCAGAAGGTACGTGAATTTCTCAGCACCGGAAAGGTCCGACCTTGAGTGTACGGCTTGGTTGTAGCGGTCTCGGAATGGGAGCCATTCTTCGAACTTTCCGTCAAAGGTAGGAAGAGATAGCTGTGGTAGCTTGGGCTTCTGAGTTGACGGAACCGTGGGTGCTGGACCTTGATGGGATGAGCTGGGTGTTCCCATTTGTATACGCTGGGCTTCTAAACGTTCTTGCATCTGCATTTCCATTGCGACCTTCTCGCGGGCCAGGGTTTCTTCAAACTGCCTTTGTTTGTCATTTTTTCTTTCTTGCTCTGCTCTTTCTTGTTGGTTGAAAAAGTGCCAGCAGTTGCCCACAAATTCATCTATTTCGTCTAACTTCGCTTGCATTTGCTCAAAATGTAGAGTAATGTCATCGGTGTTGTCCTGGTCCACAGCTGCCAAAAACTCCTGATAGTTTTCATCAACTTTAGCTTTGAGTTCGCTTAAACTGGAGCTAATGTTGTCCAATACTGACTCGGTTATGGTTTCAGGTTTGCACCTACCCGTTTTACTGATGAGGGATGTTATCCTGCCTTTTAAGTATGTTCGCGTTGCTTTGCAGGCAGCTAGGACTTCCTCTGCCGTGGACATTTTGAAATCGGGGTGATTGGAGACGAAATAGAGATTTTAGCACAGCACAAAACTCACACAGAGAACCAAAGTCTACACGCTGATTTAATCACTTTAACTCGAAGGACCATGAAGAGCCCGTGGATGTAACAAACGGACTGTGATAGGTGTGAACTGAGAATGACTGTGAGAGAAGGATTGTTGTATGATAAACACGGTTGGATAGTGAAAGAGATTTGGAGTTTGGGAAAGTTGAGTGCTTTCTCCGATTGCAAAGAATGACTTATGTTGCGATGAACTACGATTAGTAAATAGGTGATGGTAGAGTTCAAGTAATGCCAAAAACAAGAATAAATAATTATTATTTCGTCAATGAAATGCTATGATACAATATGGCACAAATTAAAAGTATAGAAAATTGGTTACAAGTGACAAGAAGGTTTGATGTGAGCGTCACCTTGGGTTTCAAGCTACTGTCTTCAAAATACATAAAAACATCACTCCAAGCTTGGCTTGGGTGGGATGGAAAATTCCAAGAACCAAAAATCATTTTCTTTAACATAAGTAAATGTAGGTCATGCTTAAAATAGATGAGATATTAGCCTGGTCACTGTTATCATTGCTTCATTTACATGAAGCGTTAACATTGATAAGGTGTGTTACCACAGGTAAGCACAAAATTAAATATTAGAGTACTGCGTTGCTTACTTCTATACAAATTTTGTTCATGACATTGGGAAGTGAACAAGGTTTTTATAAGAGATGCATTCACATGGTCCCGGCGGAAATCATATACATACAATGTATAAAAAAGAGCTTATAAGGGATAAATTTGTGAGGTGGAAAATCGCTAAAGCGATGCAGTTTAACGTCCCCAGAGGGCATTTTGTATCTATAAAGGATTTTGTGTATGTATAATGTAATAAAAATTGTACCATTTATAGTTTTCTCCCAACTTAAATTAATGGGCAACATTAATCGTACAGTTATTCCTTAGGTTCGCCCCTTTTATGAAGTAAAGATTGATAAATCACATAATTATATAAATACTTGCAATTTTCAAACTCATCGTCTCTTCTCGGTAATACATTGAATCGCACACTTATAAGTTGTATATTTTATTTTTAAAAGTGAAAATGAAAATTTATTTAAGATCTCATGGTATGTGGTCTTGTACAAAGTACAGTGCGTGCAGATTTATTTCTATGTATATATTAGAATCTTGAAGGTATTTTGTTTGCTCAGAATCACATGTCTTCAAATATGAATCAACCCAACGTTACGGACAATATTAAACCTGTGCTTCCAATTTAATTGAAGAAATGAGCATCGGTGGGGCTATTGAATTTATTATATTTTTATAAACTAGGATATATGTAGTGAAATCATTATTGTCTCTTGTAAGGGATATTTATCCTTTATAAGCTGATAAGAGGTTACTTTTATAAGGGATTAATTTCTAAGGTCCCTTGGAAATCCCTTATAATGGAATTTTACTATGTATATTCAGATATTCTCATTGTATTTTACTTGTTCTTCCGGTTTGGTTGCCACTACACTGGAAGGATGTCGTAACAATTTTCTTATGCACTCTCGCTATAGATAACAGATGTTCAAGGGAACGGAAAAATGTGTCCCTTATTAGCATAGTTTTATACATTGTGTAAATGGGAATCCAGACTGTAAATCCCAAGCCTTTATATCTAAAAACCCCTTATAACGGCATCCGTTATAGAGAGAGTCACTGTATTGAACATGGACGGATTTCGTAGTTTCCACTGATTTTGGGCGTCCACTGGTTCTGTCGTGTCAACAAGTACATTTCAGTAAAATAGAACACCCAAGCAAATTCAATCAAATCTCCATTTAACGGATGCCTACATAACGGTTATTATACATATAGCGTAGAGTTTTGGCCGTGCCAAAGTCCCGTTTGGGTAAAATTACTTCTTAAGGAGTATGCACCGAACGTAAAAATCATTATAGCGTATAAAAAATTGCCGTCCCCTGAACATACTACCTTATATCGAGATTTAACTGTACGTCCTTGTGGAAGTTCGAACAGAAAGGATTTATTTCGCAGTATTTCCTATTGACATAATATGCACATTGCATGGTAAATATAAGTCACTAGGAATATACACAAATAATTGCTCCATCATCAATGAGAGATCCGTAGATCAAACGAGGTGCCAGCCATTTATGCATAAATAAATACAAACAGATAAACGTTGCACATACTGCTTACTGTATACAGAGTGTATCACATCCTTTTATTCCCCCTATCTTGTATAAGGGACAGAGACTAAACTATCTGACTTTCCATTTTCAAGCAATCCATCGCTACAGATATTGCTGATGAGTATTTATTTTTTCATTCTTTATCTGCTATTACATACACATATGCTATTTGTCATGTTGCTGTTATTGACAGACAGCTGACTAGTGCAAAGTTTTTCCACAAACTATTCCAATTGTTTACCTTTCCTCTACTTAATACTACGTCACTGCTGTTCCTACTAATCCAATTTGGTGGCAAACGTATTATGTAAATATATATGCAAGTATGTGGAAGTATGTGGAAGTATGTAGAAGTAGGTTTCTATTCCAAAAATAAATTCGATAAAATCAATCAAACACGGATAAAACCACAAGTATACTGTACAAAGACGTTACTTGTTCATACGGAAGTGGTCCTTTTATCAGCAATAATTGCACCTATAAAACGAGACCCGTGTTTCGTTCCGACATCAGATCACCATCAACAACCAAATAGAATCAGTAAAATAGTAAAAAGCTCTGAAAACTCAAATTTCCAAAAAATAACTCACCAATTAAATTCCATCAATTTAGTTCTGTTTTGAAGATTTATTCCAACCATTCCAAAAATGTTGAGCTCCAAAATCATCATCTTAGTCACCGTTGGAATCACAATACTCCTAGCCTGTCACATTGTAAGTGTTTCTTGATTTTCGATGGGTCATTTAATGTTGTAGTAATGTTATAGTACAGTATGCTCTCCCAATACGGGCATCGTAAAAACTTCAAAATTTGACTTTTATACCACTCCTTACAACATAAATATTAATACCTATTACAACATGTAAAGGGAAATTTCCTCCAAGATTTATACCCCCATGGATAGAGACATGTCCTTATCCTAAGGGGTGTCTTATTATGCACCGTGTACAATACTCAAATTCGTAAATCAGGGACTTAAACGAGTAACATTTTGTTTCCAACACAGAGCCAGTCATTCAAGATCCAAGAGTCTAAGGAAGGAGCAGAAATTAAAAGCGCGGACGCTGAATCTAAAGGACTTTCAAGAAAACATCTCCCATTTCCCCTAATACTCTCCGTGAAAAATCCCAATAAAAAAATCGACACTACTGAGGAAGGCAGCCCACGTGAAGGGTACTGTGATGGATTTACTGAATACGAATGCTCAGTTGTGTGTGCCTACTATGAATTGCCCTATTCAAAATGTCAAGGCGGCATGTGCCTTTGCGAGCTGTATCCCTGGCCAGAAGAATAATCTCAAAAATTTTGTATTCCTTTTTTACCCATGTGTTATTTTGTATGTTTCGTTTGTAAATAAAAACTCTCTTTTATAGTTGACTATTTCTCGACCTTTTAACTTTTAATATCTTAGACAAAAATCTAATGCGTAATGGTAACGATATTTCAATGTCCGAATCGGAGGTTTCCTTTTAGTAGGCGTGCGCCAACAGCCATGGGAATAATGTGCATCATTACCACCATGATAATTTGTTAGTCTCTGATTAAACCTTTACCTTGACTCCTTTCCCTAGTTGACTTAATATACTTACAATTAGTATATATAATTATTTACGAGTCTAAAGGTTTGGACTAGGCTGCTGCATAGGTTTTACTCCACGACGATACAGTTAAATACATTTCAGTAATATTATTCCAGATGAGCAAAATATTTGCACAGATTTTTGTAATTTATTGGGTCAAGTATAGCATAGTGCGTAGTTTAATTTAAATTTAAACGCTGTGTTAATTAGGCTTCAAGTCATGGCTTTCCCATGAAGGATTTCTTGCTTACGGTTACAGTACTATACTACTATTATCAATTATTTTAAGTTGCTCCCTATTGAATATCCTGCATATGCTTTTAATTTTCATTCATTTAATTAGTACAATGTCGAGTGCATGAATGAGCTTGCACCTAAGTACTAAAAGTGTAAATGTAAATACGAATGGACTGGGATGAAATTATTGCTACACAGGGATGCTCATAAAGTTACTTATCATATATGTATGTTGTGCCATTCCCCTGTATTTGATTTGCTTTGAAATTGTCTTAGAAATTCTGGTGTTCTCAATGGTTTGGAAAAATGTCTATTTTGAGAGTCTCAACAACGTTGTAACGTAAGATCCGATTATTCTTAATGGACAACTTTTACAACTTAAAACAGAGTAGTTGGCAAGACTGACGAAAGGAAAAGTTATATTATAGGTACGTATGTACATATAAGCACATACTTGCATTTGTATATAGGACCCGTACATTAGATCAACTAAAGTGATTACCATCGAAATCCATTGTTGACCAAAGATCTTCTTCAGACCTCACGACCACCAAATAGTGAATGAATCTCAAATAATAATAATTATTATGACATGGGACAACTTATAGATATATGCACGAGCAAATTCCCCACTCATTGTTAAAACTCCCTTGCCTGTCATTGCCTTTTCCATCCACAAATTGGTTTAAAGCTGTCACGTATTTTGAGACCTGACTACAGGGAAATTCCTTTGTCATGAGAGGGAGGCGTGTTGCGTAAAAATACTTGGAATTATAAAGAAAGTAAATAATTCTATGCAAAACTGCCGGTTGTGAGGAGTAATTGTCAGCAAAGTAGTAACAACTCAATTAGGTCAGGAAAATCGAAGTTGAACGTATGTTCACATTATCACATATTTAGCGACTTGCTAAATATGTACTGTACTGTAGTACACTTGTAGCATTTAGACATGTTAAATTATTTCTTTAATTGCCTATTTTGAAAAAATGCTTATATATACATAAATTCATGGGAGCAGTGTAGGTATGCATTATGTATCCTTTTGTACCTTTGGATTTAAAAACATCCTTGAAGATGACCAAAACGGTGACGGCATTATATTTGTACCGCTTCAGAAAACAATCACGGGTTGTGTGGCTTACGGTTGTTTTACAACCCCATACAATTGAATTGCAACTATTCCAATCCCATGTATTCGCACAATTGGGTATGTGCAAAAAACGGCAATCATAATAGGCAGTGCAAGATGTAAAAATACAAGATCCACATCTCTGTACATACAGGTAATACATAGGAAGGGATAAAGGCATATCAATACCACAGCAAGTGAGAAGCGGGAGTACTTACTTGTAGCAACTGTCAAAGAGTTTATCGTCAAAAATTCGACTCAATCTTTGTTACTCCTCAGTCAGTTTATCTTGTGAATCGTAGGAGTGAGAGTGGACAGTGAGCGAGGGAGTGACTTTCGCTAATTTTCCATGTCAGTAATAATTGACAATTTTTGAAAAGTTTGCAATCATGATTTTACATTTTGTCCAGACGTTTCCCTTACTATCCCTGGCCATTGTGGGACTGGCCATAATCCTAATCAGTTTAACAAAGGACCGACGGATTAAAATCCTCATGGGAAAGCTCCCAGGCCCAGCCAGGTATCCCATTATAGGCAGTGCCTCGGAATTCAACATTTCCAATGAAGGTATTCAAATATGTTCATTTCAAATTATTTGTTATATTTCATTCATCTATAAAATTTCTGCAAAAAAAGTATCGGAACGCTAATTAAAATATTAACGGCAGTTGAGTTAACTTTGAATAATGGGGTAAACTGGAACAGGAGAAAACAAATAGGATTTAAAGTAGTCTTAAAACTGAGTGCTGTAGTAGATACTTACGTCTTGACGTTCAAGAGATCCCATTTTCATTTTCATTTCACAGTATCTACGTAAATTAGAAAGACGATTCCATTCATATTTTCTATTAAGAACTCTTTCTTCTCCGAGTATGCTTACCATGTGTCACCATCCAGAAGTTCAGGTATAAGCTCGGGAATTGTAAGGAGGGCTTTAGAAAAATTGAGGTTCTTTAAAGCTATAATAATTCAAAAATCAAGGTAAATAGTCCAGAATTCGTACATGAAGTAATCAAGGTCCCGTAACTATTGAAATTATTCCAGCACTTGCACTTCTGCAATTTAAATACCGTCGACTTTATGGGGAGAGATACATAGTCGCCGTCGGTCCTTACTACTACATGTCACTGTCCAATCCGTCGGACATTGAGGTAACTCGCGTGCATAATATTATACATCTATGAACTGAATATAGAATAGATAAAAGTGAATGGTTGATTAATTTAGAACGGTGGTTTAATTATTATTATGAAATTGCACTTGTTTAAGAAACTCCTCACGTCGTCAGTTTGCACTGAGAAAGGAGAAACGTATAAATTTATAATGCCTTGGTTGGGAGAAGGTCTGCTGACAAGCTCAGGTATGTTATCTATTTACAATAGCAAATAATTTAACAGAATCAAAATTGCACGCATGTATATGTCAAAAAAAAATTCCATATGTCTGGCTTATAAATGTATAATAATTATGTGAGTGCATAAAAATGACACACATTCTAATGGCTGAGCATGACAGGCAAGAAATGGCAGAAGAGGAGGAAGATGATTACACCTGCTTTTCATTTCAAAATTCTTGAAGACTTCCTCGTCATTTTCAATGAGCAAGCAAATATCCTAGTGGAGATTCTGCGTGAGGATTTCCTTAACGGGGAGGAAAAAGATATTTGTGAGTACGTTACCCGGTGCACGCTTGATATCATTGGAGGTATGTACTTACATACATATAATTATGTATACATACATACATTAACGTAAGCCAAATATTAATTACATAATTATTTTTACAACCCTTCATGTGCGTATCTCATGTACTGTATATGTGCAATCCTTACGCCAGAAATACCCCGTACAATAGGGAGTGTACGATCATTATGAGCTTACTTTAGGGATTTGGTCCTTATGATGAAACTCTATAGGAAATTATAGTTCCAGGGCAAAATTCTTTATTGAGCACAGTCACGAGTCTCTATTGAACATCAATTAAGAACATCTATCCCATCCATTGAGTCTATTGTACTACCCCGACGTCCACTTTTTAGCTTTTGCTCGGGATAATGTAATTCTTGCCAGAAGCAGTTACATCACAACCGTTCATTTGTCATTTATTGTGTGCTATATTTGAAAGTTTGTTTATCCCAAAGAGAAATTAATATTATAGTATATGAGTACCTATTGGAAACTCCAACCTGTATACGCAATTATGACACGAGAAATATTTTCTTCCAAATTTAGCCAGAGAATAAATAGTAGCACATATGACAGGAGTTTCCACTAATAGTACAATGTACCCTAAGACTAATCCTGCGAACACGCATAAACCACATTTGTAACTGTTGGACATAGCACTGACGTGAAAGTGATGTGCTCAACTCATAATAGTAACGCAATGAACTAAATGCTGAAGTCTTGCTGATGTGTGATTATATGATTGATTACTTTGACGGCTGACTATGGAGCCCTTTGTTGCTGTTTATGTTCGGCAGACACCAAAGTAATGCTATGTGAATATAAAGTTGATAATCAGGACTGACTACATATGTACATATGTACACTACACATAGCAGATTTCACCCTCGTGAGACAATTACTGAGTTAATTATATATGAGGTCCTAATGTATTTTCAGCATTTATTTAAGTAACCTATAGCTGTGAAGATATGATGTAATAATAAATAAGAATGCTCATAGTACTCACAAAGGAGCTTGTAATCCAAGTATTGATTTCCCATTGTAGAGACTGCCATGGACCGTCGGATAGACTCTCAAAGGAACAAAGATACTCCTTACGTTATGGCCGTAACAAAGTACTAACCCTTTGCTATTTACAAGACTTTAAACCTTCATATTTAAAACTCTCCGTAGAAGTAATGTGCATGAGTAATCTAATGGATGCTTAATCTACATATATCCAATGTAAAGAGTAGATACACAAATAATGAACTTGTTGTTGTTGCTGCAGAGCTTGCGAAATAATGTTACATAGAGCAACCCGACCACTGTTGTGGCCTTACTTCGTGTTTTCGTTAACACCTTCCGGTCGGGAGTACCAAAAGTCATTAAAGATTCTACATGATTTCACAACCATGGTAAGGATATGTGTTTTAAATTAGCATTAGTAGCCTGTAGCCTGGGCAAGGGGGCAGGCTGACTCCTTGCTACATTTCTCACGTAGTTAATTCTAATTGACATTTGAATGATTATTTCGTATTTGGTAATCATAGATATTATGTATCTGTATTATGTTGATGGAATTTAACGTGACGGGATGTAGGTCATCAAAGAAAGGAAGAAGTCACAGCTGGCGGAAGCCCATGCGAAAGCCTCAGAGGTTGTTACGAATATAGAGACTGATGAAATCTACTGGCATGGGAAGCGCCGCCTGGCCTTCTTAGATTTGCTCTTAGATGCTCAAAAGAATCCTGAGAATGAACTGACAGACACTGATATTCGTGAAGAAGTGGATACGTTCATGTTTGAGGTAAACAATATTTACATAGATAAATGTATGTGATCAACCTATGGAACTCAAAATGTTTATGTAGTAACTTTTACTGCAGAGAGAGCTTACTATTCATACTGCATGGTATTATTTTTTTTCAGGGACATGACACAACCGCAGCGAGTTTGAATTGGACGATTTTCCTTTTAGGATGCAATCAGCATTGCCAAGTAAGACCTTGTTGATGTGAGGGATCTTGGTCCTGAGCTAAATTCATAGTAATGAGTAAATTCAACATTTGTTTTTTTTTGTAGGCGAAGGTCCACGAGGAACTTGACAGGATCTTCGGAGATGATCGAAGCAGGCATGTTACTACGAAGGATTTGGCTGAAATGAAATATTTGGAACTTTGCATTAAAGAAGCCCTCAGACTCTATCCCAGTGTTCCATTTCTAGCTCGATATTTAAATTCAGATTTGACATTAGGTAATTTACCCTTCAGACAAACTACTAATTATATGTGCTAATGTAGGTTGGGCAGGCTGTTGTGCTTGGAATAATTGAATGAATCTGGGTACCAGGAATATCGCGTGTAATATCTATTTAAGTAATATAGTTATTGTAAGTACTTTTTACAAATTTTATGTACTTTCCAGATAAGGATATAGTCATCCCTGCAGGGGTCAACGTTTGTTTGATGTCCATGTCGATTCATCGAAACGAAACGATATACCCAGAACCAGAAGCATTCATCCCTGAGAGATTCCTCCCCGAAAATTGTGCTAATAGACATCCTTTTGCCTACATTCCGTTCTCAGCTGGACCAAGGAATTGTATAGGTAATTTCTATTAAAATTAGTGTCAAATTAAATTTGCATGTTTGTAATACAATTATTACTCATGCTGTTTTAGGACAAAAATTTGCCATGATGGAAGAAAAGGTTGTCCTGGCTCAATTATTCCGGAACTACAAAGTTGAAGCAGCAGAGCGTCGCGAAGATGTTGCTGTCATGATTGAAGTTGTAACTCGTCCACGGGATGGACTTAAGATACGACTATCACCACGTTGAATTTAGTATGGGATGCATAATCACCTTGATTTATTTTTGTATGCATAATTTGTGTCGTTTTAAGAATAAGTACCTGAAAGAACTCCCAGGAAAGACGGCTGCCCTGAGGCGTTCCAATCCCCCAAGAAAAATACTACTGATTTGCTGCTCTTTGAGACATGTTTCAATATTCATTACTCTTGGTAATATCTACATTGAATAACATATATTTTTATTTTCCAAGTTGATTTATATTTTTTACCATGTGCATATAATTGAAAGTAACAAATATACTAGTGTGCATAATGGTAACCTCCAAATAAAGAGGATTCGGTCTCTAAAAGCGGTTTCTGTGTAAAAGTAGATATGTACAACAGTGTTTGATTCTGTACATGTACATAATATGTGCTTCATAGGATAATACAATCATAATTTATAACAATTACAAAATCTTTGATTCATCGTAAAAAAAACACATAATCAAAGTGTGGAAAGAACCATTTATTTGCTTTTACCACCTTTTCCATTTTTGTTACAAATTTTTGTGCAGGAATTTTTCTTAAACTATTGATAATATTATGTGAGAAGCATGCGAAAAGGATTGGGTAAGTCGGTTCCAATCCTGGGAAATATTGATTATGAAACATCCACTTATGTGCCTCTATACATATGCGTATAAATAATTATAGATATACAAACATATTCTCACTGTGGCGTGACACAGTACAAATTGTACGACACAATAGTAATTCCAATGAATGAGTATGTTACATGAGGATATTTTCCAGTCTCTATGGCAAGAACTTCTTTTGTAGTATAATCCTTCTGTAAAAACATTTTCTATATAGAATGGTTCGTTCATTTCATAAACCGCTCCAAAATATAATGTTTCCAATATTATATTCCCTGGTAGTTTACTTACATGCATACTTACATGCATAATAAATTCTTGAAATATACAAAGGTTTGAATCAATTATTTTCTTTTTTGTCAGGAGAGCTTTGAAGTACATTTGAAGGACCTCTCAAAATAATGTTGTATACATATACATATGTACACACACTACACACTTAATATATGTACATATAACAGCAGATGCTTACTTTCTCGGGGCACCTAAATGACTCTCACCGAGCCCGAAATAGACGTAAAAGGAAGTTACAAAAGCATGAAGTTGAAATATTACTTCCTGAAGTGTTTTTGCGTTTTGAAGCTGATTGCTAAAATGTAAAGGAATTTCTGTTGAGTCTATTACCCTCCCCAAATAAATTGTCAAAAAAATATCATTACCTGCGATTGAATGGGAAATACATTGTCCTGTGGGTGTAGTAAATTCTATCAGGTTATATTACAAGATAAAATGAGTGAGATAAATTTTGATCTGACTCATTTATTTGAAAATCAACAAGAAACTTCGGACAGTGGTGAAATCGGGACTGTCAAAGGTAATATTCCAGAGTGGATTCAGGGCACGATTTTTACAACCGGCCCTGGGAAATTTCACTTCCCTGAAACAAAGTTTTCAGTAAATCATTATTTTGATGGGTATGCAATCATCTGCAAACTTGAGATCTCTGGCAATAAAGTTACTCTATGGAAAAAATATGAACAGTCGGATGCATTAAAAAAGGCGACTGCAGCAGGAAAAACTGTTTTGACGGAATTTTACACCCCACCGTCACCCGAGGTGACTCCAAGTGGCTTAAGCAGATTTAGCATCGTAAGTTTAAGGGAGCCGCTTGAGCTTGTTTTTAAATTAAATGATCATTCAAGTTCTTCATCAGAAGCATTTGTTAATAAATTGGTGCAATTTTTAGATTCCCAAGATTTCAGACAATGGCCATGTGAATGTTTTCTTCTTTGCTAATCGGATTTACACCACTAATGGAATGCTCCATTTCAGGGAAATTATCCCATCAGATTTATCCACTGGGGTTAAATATGACTGCAATGCATTTGGTCTCACAGGGGTAACCCCACACCCTTTAATAGATTCTGATGGAACGATGTACAATCTCGGTACCGCCGTCACTGCAACTGGATCAAAGCAAGTTATTATCAAAATACCCCCAGTTCATCCTACAGAGAATTTTGACATCGCTCTACAAAAATTTGAGACTGTTTCAACCATCCCTACGAGTAACTTTTTGTACTTTAGCATTGCCCACAGCTTTGGAATGTCTGACAATCATTTTGTCTTAATCGACCAACCCTTCGTGATAAATATGAGGAAAACTCTCAGACTGATGATAACAGGAAGTCCAGTGGCTACGATTGATTACACGGATTGGCGGCCGGAAGAACTGAACCAATTTGTCACTATTGATAAGAATTCAGGCCAAGTTCGCAAGCAAAAGATAATTTCATTGGAACCATTTTTCTACTTCAACATGGTCAACTGTTATCAAGAAAATGATCATCTAATCGTGGATGTTGTAGCTTGCCCTGATATCTCTGAATTTCAGAAAACTCTTCTGAAAAATATTATTGCAGGGAACTGCTGCATTGAAGAAGCCAGTGGAATTTTAAAGAGATTTGTTATTCCTCTCAATGAAAACGCAGAAGTATTAAGGGACACTTCTGGGGCGACAGCGGAGTTGGGTGTAGATGGAACTGTAACTCTAATAGCGGCATCTATGTCCAAGAAGGGTTTGTACTTAAATGCCATTATTAACCCTAAATTCAAAGGGAAAAAGTATCAGTTTGCTTTTGGAACTTCTGTGTTCTTCATGAATGGTCAGTATGGTCGAAGAATAACCAAGTTTGATTTGTTAACGGGAAATGAGTCCTCTTGGAATTCTGGAGGGGATTATATGGTTGGAGAGCCCATTTTCATACCGAATCCAAATGGTATTCAGGAGGACGACGGAGTATTAGTTGCTGGCGTTTTCGATGTTCGCAAGGAAGGAAAATCCTTTGTTGTTTTTGTTTGCGCCATTACAATGCTGGAACTGGCACGAGCAGAGTTCCAAAATGCTATGGCCGTTTACTATCATGGTCTCTTTGTACCATCTTTATTTTAGATGGTACTCCTGAAATATTTAAGTTCCGATTTATTCAATTTCGCAGGAGAAACGAACAATAGTGGATAGTATATGTAATCACATAAAACTACGCTTAAGTACTTCGATTACTCCAAGTTTTTTGAAAAATCCAAACTGTAACAGTAATTTCACATAGCTAAAGGTTTTTCAAAAAACAATAAATGTCATTACTTTAGTAGCATTGTATATCTGTAAAATATTTCCGAACGTAAGTATAGATATGTATAAGTCGACTTCATTGGAAATAAAAATATTTAATCCGATACTCCTGAGTTCCATTTCCTTTTAGCAACTGAGGGTCGGTTAAATAAAATAAATATGTATACTTGAGGTGTAAATACGGGATAAAACACGCCCAATTTATTATTTGAGTTCTTTAGTGTAATCATCCAATATTTTTTTAGAAAATCGGCCCGATTTTTAACACGTTCTCGATGTACATAAATGCGCGTAAATCTGTCAACTATAGTTTGCACTGAGCGTAAGAATAAATTGTATTTAAGGCGGGGATTTTATCCTTTAAAAATATTATATCGTGATCAGACATAGCTTCTCCAACGGATCTTGTGTAGAAAGTTCTCAAAGTGTTAATTTTCGCGATGCATTCCACGCACCATGGGATTTCCTAAAAGGCAAAACAACAAAATGCTCAGGTGCTGCTTTAAAACAATAATGCCAGTGTGTAATATAACACTGCTTTAACATTCAAGAATTTAAATAAAAAAAGCTTTGGTAATTATTTAAGCAATTAAGGGTTACTCACATCCCCAGGAAGTTCCAACTCAGTGAGATATTTTAAATGGAGAATACCATAATGGAGAGACGCGTTCGTGACAAACCCTTTCCCTTTCAAGTACAGATACTTTAACTCTGAAAACAAAAATTCGTTTTCAAAGATTTTGATTCACACCAGTCTCACTTCATAAGAGCTGTATATTATAAATATCTATTTATTAATAATTAAGTAGTATCATAAATTATATGTTTACCTTGTAGATTTCCGATATGGAAATTCATCCGACTTTGAGCAGCTCTCAATTGATCATCGCAACGGCAAGCCAAAGGGGGCGTAGTTTCATTTTCAGACCATAAAGCTGTGACAGGAATGCCAGTCAGGCCAAAGTCTGACACGTTTTTACATTGCTCCAGACATAAAAATTGAAGTTGAGGCCAGTATTTAAAAATAACATCACACATTCCATCCGTAAAATGATACCCTTTAAAACGGATTGTTTTCGGAAATGCTGTAACAAGAGATGCAATATTCATTTCAGCCAATTCATCGCCTTCGTAAGGCTGAGCCACAACAGTTCGTACTAAACTTTCACTACGCGTCGGATCTCTATAGTCTGTGAACCCTATAAACTGAAAATCTAACAATGCTATATGTTCCAGTGCTGGGAAATAAACAGTAAAATTGTCTAAAGTAACTCCACATCTCCATCCTTGAAATCTCAAGACCTTCAAGTAAGGCAACTGACAGTGAACAGGAAAGTTCGAGTGGGGTTTCTCACAAATAATTTCTAAAATTTCCAAAGAATTCTCCAAACTTTGAAAAAATCCTGATAAGGTTACATCCCTGATACTCGAACCTAGCGTAATAGTCAGATGTTTCAAAGACAAATTTTTCTTTTTCAGCGTGGCTACTTCACTTTCCTTCACGCTGACCCCATTCAGCGAGAGTCGTTCTAATGTTCTTGGTAGCTCAGCAAAACGTAGAACCTGCTGTAGAGATGATTTCCAATTTTGAAATTCCAAATTAACAAGATTTTCTGCTCCGTTGATAATGTCCGTGATGAAGTTGTCATAATTACAGATGAAGGGAAGGGCGGGGTTCGTGTTTCCGAAGCAAATTGAAGTAAGGAAAGGGAGGTTCAAATCCTCTTCTAAAGTCTCATATTTCCGATAAGATGGTGGCAAGCATTTTTCAGGGATTCGGAAAATACTCAAATCTTTCAACCAGCGAAGATTTTGTAGGATTTTTGAAACATTTGGCAGCTCTTGGCCAGCTATTTTCAATTTTAAGGAAACTATACAATGTGGAATTGTTTCAGTCACTGTGTCCATGAGTAGCATATGTTCCGAGTGATCGGCATAGAAGGTGAAACTTTGCACAGGTAGATCATGACTTCTTCGGAATGTCCGAAGAAAATCCCGCATTTTCCTAGGATATACTTTTAAATGATGGATCCGTTTCTGTAATATCGGAACCGCTTCCGTATTCCAGGCATGACAGATCAGACGGGAGTTGACTAAGTCTTGAGTCGGTAGGTACGAGCATATTTTTGAAATTATCTACAGGAAACAGGACGCCAGACAATATTTAACATGACATATTTTTGGCATAATATTCTTTACTGTCCTATGATAATTATTCACGATAATTAAATTATGTTTATCATTTGGATTACCCCAGGAAACAGCATGGGATGTAAGTGTGCTGGGAGAGGTTCCTCGTCAGTTGCGACGGCAGCATAGTCACAGGCGTAGTTTTTCTCCTTGCTATTTGCCGTGAAGAATAAAATTATCGGACGAAACATTCTGGAAGAGAAAGTACAACAAAAAGATTGTATATGATTACGTACGTTCCCTGTTCACCACTTGCTGTCACCAACCGCTCACCACATACATGATGTATGTGTGCGATTGTATGAAGCACTTACAATACAATAATTATCAGCAACTGTGAATATGATGTCGCTGATTGTCCTATTTCCTGATGTATTATATTTAATAATTCAAATTTAATAATATTAATTTAAAATGCTCAAATTATCTTCTATTTGTTACCTGCAGCTAATTCTTGTATATAATAATTTTGCAATGAATTTTCTATTATTGTAATAATTATTACTTACATGTTTTAGTGAATTATAAGGTATTTCATTGTGTTGGAACTCCTCGTATTATTAAAGAGATACAGCCTAGAGTTTTCCGTTGGAACAAACTCTTGCTCTCGTTAATGATGTGTTCTTTGGCTGTGCTGGGGAACTGAGTAAGATAAATCATATCTTGTTTTTGATGACATGCTAATTTCCCATGTGTACCGTCCTTCGGTAGTCTGGTTTATGGATTTTTCTATATGCAGCAGACTTTCAATTGAATCTAAGTTTAGGTGCTGGTACAGCCTGCTGCCGAGTCACATTAACCACGATATAGGTGCATAGGTACAAACCAGAAATCGTTATCTGTAAGTATTTAATACTCCCATGGGGTCATCGTTATCACTAGTACCATTGCCGTCATTGCATTTATCGATTCACATGACACATTCCCTCCCTTTTCATAACAACATTCGTTATTATAAATATGGTCGAGTCAGCACTATGATATTCACAACATTTCTATTATACAGTAATGGAGGCACTGAGGATGTAAACTTACATTGGACTATGTATATGTGACCACTTTATAATTAAATCGAAGCTTTTTAGATACTATATACAAATTTTTTTACGATTCTGAAGGATTTATTCAAATAATTCGATTGAAAATTGTAAATAATATAACGCTAGTCTACTCTATAAGGTACTTATATAGGTAATATTCAATATAAACTATTAAATATTAATATATACATATAATATGTGGGTAGAAAGAAATAGAGCTGATACATTTGGAGAAAACAATGGCATCATGAGAAGTAAAAAGCAATTGATTATCTACAAATGTACTACACGATAATATTTATCCAGAAGGAATGCAAACTGAATTTAGAAAAACGCTTCGATGCTCGAGCATGGAGAATGTACAAATAATTACTACAGCATATACCATAATATTATAACATTAACCGTTGTATTTTGGCCATCTTCAAAATATTGCACTGTGAATGCAGTGTATAACAGGTCATCAGTTCTCCATCAGTAGGAAGCAATCAGGAAGAGTCTTCACATAACTATTGCTGGGACGTTGCTGCACTTTCAGCATTATCCCTCTTAACCACATGGATCCTCCGATTGGACAGACAAGCCACATATGACTCGTCTTTAAATTGGACTAAATGCAGAATAAAAATATTTATCAATAATTTCTACTCGAAAAACTTCAAAATAAAAATGTGTCATGTTCCTAAAAAAAATAAAATCACCTGTAATCCTATTCCATTTGAAACCTCTTGCCACATCTCCGGAACCACCATTCGAAGATCCACCAGGGCTGAAAGACACATTAAGGTGACCGCCTGCTTCCCCGCTTCCGTTCACGTCCCCATTCAATCCCGCCGTTGGGGAGCTGCTCGTGTTAAAATCCACAGGTAAAGAGTGTGACATTAAAGATGTGATCTGATTCGATGTCAGTTCATTGCTAGAGAGCTCGCCAGTTGACTACCAAAAAATTCACAAAAATAAAATAAATTACTACTCCCTTCAATACCTAGCAAGTATTTAAAATTCACATATCTGTCATATCACAAGTCCATGGACATATATATATATACATAATTTTGAATATCTACTACAAATGAATCAACCCACATATTTCAAACACGGCCCATATTTTTATATTACCGATAATATTGTTCCATCCTCTTGAATCACCATGTATCCCTTCTGACCCGGGACTTTCTCTACATGGACCATTTTGATTTGGATGTCCTCCCCTAATTATGCGAGTCGTTGAATTCAGTTAATACTTCGACGCAATAATTGTTCTTGTTTACTTCTGAAATATGGCTCTACTTCACACTCCCGTCATTCAACGACACCCAATGATCCAGCTGCAACTATACAGTAAAGACTAAAGACACAAAAAACACAAACACAAACCCAAACCCATAGATTTAAACTTTCATGTAGTTTTTGAAATTCCGCGCTGCATGTCTGTGGCTCGTACTGTGATACGCTTTTTCCACTCGTAGTGCTTCTAAAGCTTGTCCCTTCGCTTGTCCCAGTGGTAGTAGGGAAGTTGTTAATACATATGTACATTTGCTTACGTTTGTTTATCTGCTTCCAGCGTAAGGAGATTACAAGAGGACTTTAGCCGTTATTTCTTAATCTACTCTTGCTGATGTGAGTTAATGTTTGTAAAGCCTCACTCGAAGTACTCAAAAAATTATCATAGGTAGGGAGGGGGACCTGTCTACTTTGGAATGTCGCATGTTAACTCCCATAAGAAGTTTGGATTTTTCAGTGTCGGCGATTTTTACCATTTGGGATTTAGCATAGTAACCCAAATATGTATTTCCTTTAAAACTGAACATCCCATGTATCACTATTGTGAATTTAGGTTACTTATTGTTAGTTTTACTTAGTATTACTTAGTTTCTCTGCATTCGATAATGAGCTTAGAGTATCCATAAATAATGTCAGACATAAATGCCAATTTTTAGGAGCCTATGATATATTTGTAAACTATTGTCCTCAACACTCCTTGTGAGGGAGCCGAACCTAATTGATGATACCGGTATTTCAAAATCAAAGCGACTCCTTGGCAGGACTATGCTGAAGGAAATGACACTCTTCTTGGATAGGTGCTTGAGCAAAACTTAAAATCGGAATATTGGGAGCATCATGTCTGAAGTAGCTAATATGTATTGGATGTGCATACGTCATTACCAACATCATGAGGGAGCACGTCCAGTGTTCGCTCACGCGTACAACTAGTGCTGGTATTGTGAAAATCCACCAAACTACTGTACAATTCATTTGTAACGGTGCTGAATCACAAATGAAAACATTTAACATAACGTGTAGACAATATCAATTCGAGCACCATTTGTCGCCTAAATTTGAATTTCGATTCAAAGGTGACTTTCGATTCAAAGCTGAATTTCGATTTAAAGTTGAATTTCAAACCGAAAATTGAAGTTTGTTACCAACCTACATATATTTAAATTTAAAACTGAATCTAATACCAACTTAAGCCCAAATCCAAACTTGAATCTATGGACAAACTTATGTGCAGCACTTCTGCCATTGCTTATGCTTATACCTGTTTGTTTCAACTTGCAACCACTACTATAATTCCCCACAAAACAATGCAACATTACGAATTTAGACATGGCAAAACTCGGCAAAAGTAACAACCACAAACAAAACTTCCAATATCGAAGCGAACGTTAATTATGCGTAGCATATAACTTCGACCTCTCATACATCTGAAATAACATGTTTCCGAGAATAAATCATTTCAAATTCGTCATCTAAGCCTGGAAATCCCCCTAAAACCTTTTACGAAAAAAAAAACAACAAATAATAAAGTTGGATTCAAATACGCGTACATATATATAAGGCTGCAATAGCAATTGTACCATTGTACGCCTGAAAACGAAGCAGTCGGTCCTAAGCTGCAGATGCAGCAGGACCTGGAGAGGGGTAATTTCCGGAGCATGAGCGTGCTTCTCTAGAGTGGTGTTGGGTACTGTGTCTTCGTGTTGTCCAAAGTGCTCTACAGTCAAACAGTGGCCAGCCGTGCCTGCTGTTGACAAATGGGCTCTTCAGTGGCCAGGTATGGCTACTACAGTATGGTCCAGAGGGCTCTGCGATAACCGCCTATGGCTACTAATGCCCAACATGCTCTACGATGGCAAGCAATGGCTGCTGTGGCTCAATGTATATTCTACAGTGGCCCACGGCTTCTGAGTGGCTGGCGACCGTCACCGTGGTCCGAAGGACCTATACGGTGGCCTACGATGAAGGGTGGTCGGTGATGGTCAGTATGATTAAATGATGTCACACGTGTCTCAAGGGATCCACTGACCCTGTCACCTGCCGCTCATCATAGATTATTATGGTCGGTAATAGTGATACCCACCGGAAATCTCTGCTGACATAATTTATGGACAATCCCTTGGAGTGAGTTTAGATTTAGATACTTTGTTTCTCTGCATTCGACGGTGCGTTTTGCGTTTCCTTATTCCTATGCTGGTATATACTTATACTGTAGTATATACATACTACAGAAATATGTGCCAGTGGTACTCAACAAAAATAAGTACAGAAATAAGTGTCTATTTGTATTTAAGTTATTATGCATAATAGCACATTCGTACTGTTAAATAGCATATATGTAAATATGATTCCAATCCTAAAATTAACCTTTGACCCTGTACTGTAATCTATGTTTAATGAATATTTTTGAATATTATGGTAATACATGCTGGAAATGTAGCATTAAATTACAGGCTTACCTCACCTAGTTTTAGAAGTCATAGAGGATGTCACAAAGTATTTACCATATATTTTATATTTAGTCTCTAGTTCGATTCCTCCAGTTAGCATAGACCTGTCTTGTTCATTTGACAGAATTACTGAGCATTGTTAATGAAAGTGAAACAATCGGTTGATCAACATTAATCAAGTGGTCAAAGTCGAACTTTGTTGAGTGAAACTTCTTTGCAATTTTCTATATTCAGATTAAAATTTGAATAAAATAAGCTTTTGTACAATATCACATTGTAAATGACTTCACATAGTTCACATGTCTTGCAAATTCTGGACATATGAAATCAACATGTGAGGAAAAATTACGGGAAATAAGTTAGATGTAATCTTCCCGTCTCCACAAGACGTTATAAGGACCTTGTATGATACCTCAGTTTGAAGTCCAAATTTCCTACAAAACAGGGTTACATTTTAATTTTGATGAGTACAATCAAGAAAGTAAAATCAAGCAAATATTTATTAAATAAAGTCTTTCTTGTCAATTGCAAGTTAACCGCAATTACTAATTGAACTTGCAAGTTCGGTTCAGTTGCGGTTATTTTACACAAGGCAATTGCAATTTTTGGTGCAAGTGCAATTCCTGCTTACTTAAACTGCAATAATTACAAAAGCATTAAATACTCACAATTATCGGTTAGGCACAACTGAAATTGCAAGAAATTTAATAGCAATTGTACATAAGTACTCGCACTGCAAAAAGTTGCAATTTTAAAAAGTACGTATCAATTTAATTGCAACTTGCAACCGTTTCGAATTTGAGTGCAAAATTTCCCAAAATGCCTTAATAAGTCATTCCACTCTAATAACTGTAATGCACATAATAAACACGAGTGTTATGCTCAACGAGTAAAATTATTACAGATACTGTGCTTACTGTACAATTTCGTCGGTGAAGAGACAAAATGATCTGAGTGAATTTTCGATTAATATCAAAATATTCCCATTTATACAAAATTCATGGTCTATCAGGACCATATAATTTCCCGGTCCCTTGATCATCCCTTGTAACGAGATTATTAACTGAAGCATGATTTGCTTGAATCATTTCATGTGATTGAATAAAAGGAATTGTTGCTGTATGTACATATGCTCAAGAGATCGGGAATATGTATATCCAAAATGCCCTCAAAAGGCATCCTTGATAACGAGAGTTTATTGATTCATTAAAAAAGATCAGATGAGGTCTAAAATTGAAGGAAAGTTATTTTTAGTTGAAGGCTGAAGGCGAACTGTTTATGCGTTTTAGAAGAAAGGCTGAGGAAAGGCCAAGTATTTTACGGGCTTCTTGTAAAGATATGCTAAAGGATGAAATTTTACAATATTTCATGCATTAAAAAATCTCGACTTTGTTTCATATTTCTGGCCCACCGTGACACCAAAAATTGATCAATGTAAGTGAAACGAAAATTAGGAAATCTGGAGAAGAATTTGCTACAAACTGGAGGAATCAAATAGTGTATGGAGTCACACTACTATCCCTTATGTGGGCTTAGTGGGCGAGGCTAAACATACGAGTCACCCCGTACATCATCAAATGGTTTCGCAAGAAGCAGAGCTTTTGACTGGTGCCACAAGATTTGCTTCGAGTTGTTAAAATTCAATGTAGAAAAGTAGAGACCGTATATATGTAGGTATTTACACTTAAATATTAAAGGTCAAGGAAATAAAAGTGAATGCAGGGATATATTTTCCAATGACATTTTATGCAACCCAGACGAGACGGTTTTTCTGCTAATCTATGATTCACAATCGGTATACTGTAGTTCTGCCAGTAAAAAATTATTTACATAGTTGTCTCCTGTCTCTTGGGGTGTGCTTGAGCAGAACAAATAATAATTTCCTCATGTCTTTAGTTTTTATTATTTTAACTTCCAGGATCTTTTAAACTCAGAATCGTAAAGCCCATTTAATGTCAACTACAAATAGTTTTAAAGTAATCTGTATTTGTAAGTTGGGTTATTTTTTCCAAAGTATGCTTCCACGTGCTTGAGTGTTTGTTGGAAAAGGTTTCCATAATTAGGGGCATTAGTCTTGGTCACGTGTATAAGAATCAATGGGATACAGTAATTATTGTGGCCGCGTTGACATGTTGTCGAACATAAAGATTTTTACTATCAGCATATTACTTGTTCAATGGACTTTGCTTGAATGGACTGATTTTAATATGGATACGACAAAGTACATAGCACTAAAAGTAACAACTATTCCCTTACTTAAAATACAAATTAAGTAAGATGTTGATCAATTTATCACCGTCGAAACTGAAGCCCTTGTAACGTCCGATCTGTTAATGAAATTTTAGTGGAGGTGAACCAAATTCACAGGAGGGTGCTGGCAACTACTACAGCATCATTTTTAATGAAGGCAACAGTTCCCATTAAGGTTTAGTGTTGTGTAACACACTGGTAATAAAAACTTGAACCGCACATGCATTCATATGCATTACATTTTAAAGACTTCAATTCATTACTGAATTAACCCAGTGAATGAGTAGAAAGTAGATAGCAGAGTATTTAATACAGTTGGAATTAGCAAGATCGCCAAACATTTGGGGAAATCATATCTTGCCCTAGTTTCTAGTACATGCAGTATAATTACCTCTGACCTGAACTACGCTCGGTCAGAGCCATTAAATTATAACTGCCATTGTGATCATGCCTACAACTAAATAATATGATTATTAAAGGCAGAGATCCCACAGTATTTACTCCCCTATCACACATGGCCCACGTGAAAGATAGTTAAATACTCCGATTTGTCTTGATGCTACTTGTTGTTACTTGAAAAAATAATATTTATAATGTGGAGCTTAAATGACGTGAGAGCTACTTACTGTCTTGGGTTTATTAAGGGTAAACAAATTTTTTTTACGGATTGATTCCTGTCTCTGCAAATAATTGCTTCGATATATTTATAGCTATATATAGTGTCATTGCTCTCCCAAATAATAGGCACGATTGCATTTGCAACAATTTTAACATGTATGTAATTTTGTCGTAGTGTCCTGCACGAGTTTATCAATTTGATAAAAACAAATAACATGTTATCTTGTAGGATTACAGATGAAGAAGCGTTTGACAGGGAATTGGCTGGTTGTCTGTGTAATACTTATCAAGTTCTCAGTTGTGAAGTTGATGAGAGGAATTGAGGAGATTTATTGAATTGATAGAACGTTATATTTTCTCCGGTTGACAAGACCCACCCATTGTGGCCCTATTACTTGATGAGTGTGCTCCCGTCTGTTAAGATAAGTTCCGTCGCCATTTGAGACGCGACCAGGAGATAATTAACCGCGATTTGATCCCACGGAAGTATGCTCACTTTGATCACACGGGAGTTATTGTCCTTGTTTCCTTGCCCATGATGACGTTATCGTTTCACGTTAATTCCTCTCATATAGATTTATATAGATTGACATACAGATAACAGCCTTTTAGCAAAGAGTATTCTACTTACATTATTGTTCTACATTCTGACCCCATGCCATTTACGCTACCGTGTATTATTTCTATAGAACCTTTTTTAGGGAAGGCTTCAAAGGTGGAATGGAGTTTGCTCAAGGAAATCCATTGAATTCATTAATTCTGCCTCACTGTCTCCCATTTCCCCCCTGTGGTTGTATGTATTTGCATGTTTTATTCTTGAGAAACTATTGGCGTCGATCCACTTTCTCGGATTATTACTTCCTGACACCACTACAGTAGTGCATGTATTTACTTTTCTCACCGAATTTACTGGTTTTGAACACATTCTGGAACTGGAGTAGTATGTACATTACATGCACGTGTTTGCAATTAACGCCCTCCTGCATTGATTACAATCCTATGTATGTCTGCCTGAACGTTTATTCTTGGGGCTATAGGGATGGGTCACATAAAAAGTGTTAAGTTAAGCACATAAAGAATTAAACCCACAAGGGATTCTCAGCACGTCTCAAGGTTTTTCTGGTACTTCCATACCTTTTTTCTGCTTGTCGTCCTTCTTGCTTTCCCCCGTGTGTGTTACATTACAGTACAAACGAACGTGCGAATAATTGATCCTCACGAACTTACGGTGATGACGAAATGATTTTAATGCTCTTGCATGCAGAAGGATTCAATGTTTTTCCTTACAGTTTTCCCATTGTTTTTTGTGCACGGGCTTGTCAATATTTTGAGTCAACAATAGATACAAAGTGCATAGAAAGGTCAGTGTAGGAGTTAAGTAGCAGTCAAAGACAGGATTTATGAAATGTGATGGTATTCTACAATAATTATACTTACATATATATTGCTAATTGGTATATTGTAAGGAAGAAAAACTTTTAAGCTTTAAGGAAACATCTGGCGAATCCGATAAAATGACACCAGCGATTTCATTTTGGATGTGAAAAGGTAGTGTCATATTTTTTCCACGTAAACCTGGACACATAATGTATTTGCCAATTTTATCACAAGCAATATGTTTCAATACCTATGTGCATATAAATTAAAAATTATGAACCACTCGTGAAGCTATACACTTCAACAATTCCTGTAGCAATCACTTGTCCAATTGAAGATACCATTGTTGACTTGTATGATATTGAGATTGGGAGTACTGCTCTTGTTATTCCATAATTAATTTCTCATAAATACTACTTCAGTTATGGTTCGTTTTGATTTACACACATCAGCAAATGTCAAGTTTGGAGACATTCGAATTTATTTATGAGGTCATTAAATTTCTATAACGTGACATAAAAGTCTCCTTGCTCCTGACACTTGGCTACTTCATTAGCAAATGTACCCCCAATGCTATTCCTTCTCCCGTCTCTTAATTCTCGGATACATATTTATACACGCAGCTTGCAATGGAATAATATACAAGTCTGTTGCGTATTAAAAGATAAATCAAGTGTGGATCAAAATTATCAGGGATCATTAATGACACTATCGACTCAAGTGTGCCCCCATCCTGACAATTAAAACAGTTGGCAAGTAAAACAGTGACGAAATAATGATGTAAAATTCAATTTCTCTCCGCATGCTATTGCATCAATTTCTCATTTTGAACTTCCTTCACCTCAGCTTTTTTCAAGTATTTTTAGACTTTTTACATCTCCCATGTGCTGGGCTCCCATCTAAATAAATCTATGATTCATGAACAAATAAATATCCCTATTTATGTACACATGTGTTCCTTCTACTCGTATAAACAACCGAAGTTCAAACTTTTTTAAAGGTATGCACACACGCTAATATTGCATAAATGGGTTCACATGGACGATAAATAAACTACAAACATTTCTGTTGACATAACGCATATGCACGTCAGAAATACTATTTTATTTTTGTATCAACTTACATACTTGTACTGGGTTTTGAGCTACAATTTCAGTGACGAAATTCCTCCTCAATTTGAGTAAGGTTTCTTTCCTCGCCCATAATACCGCTCAGGATTGAAAACGAGAAGATTAATTTAGTATTTAAAGGCTGATACCATTCAAATGTACTTAGCTGTAGATTGAAGCATTCCTACTATACATACCATGTAGGATGTATTATTACAGTGTAGGAAATTATGTATGTATATCTTCATAAGAGAACATATTTGTGGAGATTAGTGCGACTGTATACCACAGTTCAAATTGAAAGCAAATAACAGACCACAACAAAGCAGATAATTATGCATAATTATGTGGACGTATACAATCTTCATATCTTTATGGAACCATAAAAGTAATTTTTATATAGCAAGATACAAAAACATACATAAGCCAGGCACAGTGCCTATAGACCATAGATACTGTATTGCCAAATCCAAAATCTCATCTCTCATGAGGTTAATACCTGCGGGTTTTACGGAGGGTACTTATCTATGTAGTATTTACAATTTACAATACTATTCAAGCAGAGATGGAGCACGTCGTAGATGCATGCAAATTCATCCCCACTTGAAAAAAAAACTGAAAACATTATTACTTGGAAGTAAGTAGTTTGCAGTAAATATACTTGTATTAAAGGACACAGACAAGAGTAGGAGCAACACAGTCTCTCCCTCCGTGCTCATTGAGTGAGTGTTGTTTGCTCGAGGTTCCCAGCTATCTTTATTTGTCCAAAGAGCATATGTATCAGTGCGTGTGTGTGTGTGTGTGTATGTGTCCCCATATATTAAACTACCTATAGGTAGATACTTGTAGGAACGGAGTATGAATCGGATTGAGTCGGAATTTAAAATGTCTTTAGAGGCATGCTACAACAGCCGCAGAGCTCCTGTATATCTACTCCACTTGAGAGAGAAACTGCAGGGGAAAGTGCGCTCACTCCACATTGCACAGGCAAACCGAGAAGGCAAAACTAAAACTGATCTTGAGCAAGGTTGTCAAAGCTGAATAGGAACCCGGCTCAGTCGCATTTTGCAAAAATACTCTCTGGTATCTCTTGCAAATACTGTAGCTGCATCTGAGCCAGTAGTGCTTCAGCCCCACACGCTGTTACCTTACACATACCGCTATATATAAGAGAGCTTCGCTATTTTGTTTTCCTATTACTGTATACAGTACCTGATAATTATTCAATAATTAATTGCAAACTACTATCCCACGACATTCCCATCTTTCAATATTTATCGAAATTTTTATCGCCCCAATTAATTAACTAATGTGCCAAAAACGTGACTTCACTTTGGTTCGCACAAAAATTACCCTCAATAAACACTGCTAAATTTATTTACATCTGTGAAGGGAAGTCCGTCCCGTGAAACTAATTGTGAGTGAAGATGTCCCTGTTGAATGAAAACAAAGTAGCCAACGGTCATTGGTCATCACCTGAGACTGAGAAGTTTCCGGTGGTGGTGATGAAGAAGCCGGAATTTGTGGCAAGCCGAAAGCGCCAGTACCTGGCCGCTCTCATCCGTAAGAATTTTTATACTTCTTCCGCAACGCTTTATAATCAATATGTGAGATGCAGTATTGATGTTTCATAAAGGGTGACCTTCTTCCTCCTTTTGGGAGAATGCGGGCCAGGCCGGAATGTTATATGCATGCGGCTTCTCTGCGTGTGTCGGGGCCGGGGCTTTGCTCTACTTCTTATCCTTTATTGATTTTAAAGCTCTCCCTTCTTTCTCTAAAGGGATTTTTGAGGTGTTTGGGAATCCAGGTTATTTCCATATTTGTGAGGTAAATGGGGAATAAATGGTAATGTGATGTGTCTGTATACTAGAGATTTCTATCTGTCTTTCTTTGCAATTTAGCCACAATCGGCTCCTTCTCTCTCGGTACTGTGCTTGCCTGGTCGGCCCCAGCCTTGCCCGATTTGAAACTACGCCAGGATTTGGGGGATCTCACTGCGGATGATGAGACTTGGATTGCTTCCTTAGCCGTGGTGGGTTTACAAGTTCATTCATTCATTGCTCATTGTACGGAGAGTGTCTGAGTCTCAAGGAAAGAGAATCAGTAATTTCCCACACGAGTGACTAATGCTAAGAATACTTTCATTGACCCTCCTTACTTATTTTGCGGTTATGGTAAAATCCTTCCATTGCTTATTTGTTCGATCTCTTGGCCAAGGTTGTTGCTTACTTTTTCGTGGAAAATTTAGAAATAGGATGTATGTATACGTAGGTGTGTTTTCTAGTAGCTACACACATATGTACATATGTACATTACCATTTTTAGTGGAGATTTGCGTGATCTCAAGGAGCGTGTATATAGTTACAGGGTTTACGGCTGGGGCCACTAAGTCATGTTTTTTATTAGAATTGAAAATCTAAAAATAAATAAGCAATTAGGCGGTCTTGTACCATTATTACACATGTAATTGCATTTAGTGAGCCAATGAGGAAGAAACGTGTGGAGCATCCCTGAAGTAGTAGCGTGTCGTCTCTTTACCTTTGTAATCGTTCAGAGAGATAAGGAAATTGAGTGGAGATAATCCGAAATCTAAGCTACTTGCCACATTGTACTTCAATGAAAAAATTATGTTGAAAGTTATTAAACTAAAAGGATCAAGTGACAGTTCAAACTACGATGGATTTGCGTGTCAGTCCGTGGTAGTTTGAACCAAAATGGTTTGGTGTAACAACCAATGTTATAGTTGTTTTGTTAGTCACAGAATTTTTTTCCGATTGTTTGTCACTTCATGGTGAGGTTTTCAGATCCAAGCGTGTACTCAACAACTGCTTCGATAATAAATGAGATGAGGGACACTTGGGAATGTTATCAAAGCAGAGATTATTGATAGACTTTGGGTTTAAGTATTACGTTACCCCACTTGTCCCATGCTTAACTTTGAAAATGAAAGTGTGCTGAGCATGAAGCATGACTACTCCTTGCTCACGGAATCAACTTCGGAACGAAGAGTTTAATTAGGTATGGTATGTACATATAATTAATAATGTGCACTATTATTGTTAGCACAGGAACTAGTTAACTGTTGAGGAACTTGAAGGATGATTTGATCAAATATAGAAACAGTCGTTAATTTGAGCCTCTGTCTTGAAAGTTGCAACTTCATTTGTTGGGTTTCCTCAGTCTCAAGTATTTGCTCAAGAATTCTCATTGCATAATGCACAGTGTATTGAGACAAGAGAAAAAGAAAGAGTAGAGACAGGAACTGGGCAGACCGCAAATGCATCTTGTACTTTTATAATGACATGGAATAGGAATGTCTGAAAAAAGAAAACTTTTCTTCAAGTTTTCACAAACACTACTAATTAATTCTTCAAATGATAAAACTCAGAGGCTCGTCTGATAATTAACTTTTTTCTTCAATGGATTCAACAACTCAATTCAGTCAAGTGCTAACTTTGTGGTGACTCTGTCTATAGGAAATACAAATGATATAATGGTCCAAGTTATTCCTATCACCAAACTTGTAATTTGTAGTCAGCTATTGTCTTATTGTTTCATCAATTCAAGTTGAAATGCAGTTTCGTAATGTTCGCATGTTGAGTGTGTTGACTGCTGCATTCAATGACATTATAATTTAAAAATTATTCAGATAAGGACCAGCATACTGAATATCAGACGAGCATGACAGGAGTTTAATTCTTGACAAGGATTAAATCAATAGGATTTACATGTATAGCTAGTAGAAGCAGTCGACACACTTTGTAGTTTGTATGTATAGTTTGTAATCTGGTGTTCACACACGACATATGAGAGAGGTGCAGAAGATGCTAATTGTGAACCTTGAACAACTGTGAAGAGCCTGTTAAAAACTATGACTATACTTCCACAGGAGTATTTTAAAAAGAGGTATTAAGTATATAGTCATAGTCAGTGTAGATATGTAGGTGTGCTATGCATGTACATACTGCAACAGATGCATATGTACATAAAAAAAAAGTTGAAGGCACACTGGCATACATTTACATTACTTTGTTCCATAGCACAAACGTTCATTTTATTTCTTTTAAAATTCTTTCCTCAAAATGTGTTTGCAAGTATTTTCTCTCTATCCCGAGGTCATCCTAAAATAGCAGGAATAAATAAATGAATTGTTTTGGCACTACAGGACTGCTCTAATATGGGATTAATTAGTGTGGTTATAAATCTATGTTAATTCTTACGTGCGTCATTTTAATGATTTGGTTGTAGCAAAGGTCAGTCAATAAAAACTTCCAGGCTGCCAATAATCCTATTTGCACCTTGCAAACTCAATTTTCTTACAGTGCGTCATTTTAATACCAGTTTGGTTAGTACAGGTCGCAGTCAATAAAAACTTACAAGCTGTCAATAATTTGGTTTGTACCTTGCAAACTTCCACAAGCGTTGCACACCCAATTGCATGATTAGAAGATACAATTATGAGTTTGATGTTCCGGTAATCTGCGTCATTAGACTAAGTTTGAAAATGATTGATGAGTGTAACCTATACCTGATTCATGGAATTAATTTGTGGTTATTTTCTTTTATGAATTCACAGCTCGGTGCTCTCATGTCGGGATTCATTGTGGGCGTGTGTATAAATAAATTCGGTCGGAAACTAACAATGCTCGCAATCTCATTCCCCTTCGTACTTGGATGGTTATTGATTGCTTTTGCTCAGAATTTACCCATGATGTATGCTGGCAGATTTATCACAGGTTCAGCCTTGTTTTCTCTGACTTTAATGTTGTTGTTGTTGTTATTTGCTATCAATTTTCTGTTTATCTTAAGGAAAGATAATTCACACTAGGGAGAATGCATGCATGTCCTTTTATAATGTTATCTTCTCCAGAGGTTCCATAAAGATATACCCTTGAAGCGTTTCATATCCTAGCTATACAAACCTTTTATGGATAATATGGTACTGAAAAGTTGTTTAGGATCTGGAAAGGAAGTGAAATTGAAATTGACTGTGATTGACAGGCTTTACCGGCGGTTGCTTCACTGTCATTGTTCCCGTGTACATAAGTGAGTCCGTAGAGGATAATTTGCGAGGATTACTGGGCTCTGCTATGGTTCTGATGCTCGTGACAGGAATTCTCTTCGCGTGAGTTTTATTACCACTGACTTACATTTTATTTCCCCCTTTCCTTCAAAATTACATGGCAGAAGCGACCGAAACATGTGTTAATGCCATGGGATGTATGATTGGCATAATTACATACGTACATATGCTCTAATACTCTACGCTATCTAAAAAGGGATTGGGAATGCAATTTATGATTTCCTACTTCCTACTAATCACTATCAACTTTGTTTGACGATCATTTTGGCAAAGTAAATAAATTTACTGAGCAATTTTGAGCAAGTAATTTGATTGCGTAGGTTTTGAAGGGGAAATGATGGTAGGAAGTAATGGGAAAGTAATGGAGTGTGTATGAAATTGATTTTTACGTAATCAGGCTCCATAAGGATATTTGTGCCTGTAGCTTTGAAGATTAAGCGGTACTAAAGCATATGCTATTGTATGTATGTACATAACTATTAGCGATATGTAATACAATTATTATAGGATTTAAAGACTTTTTTTTGTTGTGGACACAGGTTTTCCCTTGCTGCATTCGTATCCTGGTTCTGGTTATCGGTCATCTGTGCACTGTTTCCCATACTGTTGTTCTTCATGCTACTCTTTGTACCTGAAACACCCAGATTCTTGCTGCTGAAAGGACAAACTAAAAGAGCCACTGAGGCCCTCAAATGGCTTCGAGGAGCAACAGAAGTTGAACAAATTGAATTCGAATTTGCCAAAGTAAAAATATTCCCAAGAATTATTATTTGCTTTGTACATAATTTTTATGATTTAAAAGATGAGGATATTTAAAGAGTTGTCCTTACTGAAATGTTTATTTTCATGTAATTATAGTTGCGCAACAGCATTGAGACAAATAACAGAACTGGAACATCGTATAAGAAGCTTTTCTCACCTGCGGTGTTGAAACCAACGGGAATATCATTGGCACTGATGTTCTTCCAGCAGCTGGGCGGGATTAATGCAGTGTGCTTCTACACTGTGGATATTCTAAAAGTCGCCAATCCTAACTTTGATGCGAATATTGCCTCAATAATAATTGGGGTCGTGCAAGTTATTTTTGTACTGTCGTCCATGTTCCTCGTTGACCGGTTCGGTCGCAAGATTTTCTTGGTAACTTCCGATGTGATAATGGGATTAAGTTTGACTGCCTTGGGACTATTCTTCTACTTTAAGCAACAGACTGAAACTAATACTCACTCTTCGATGGCCTTCATCCCTCTCATTAGCTTGATCTCCTTTATAATTGCCTACAGTGCAGGGGCTGGTAAATAAACAGAATTTTATTATACCTCATCCCGCGGGGCTTATTATCTCATTGTCAGTGGTTATTCAAAGTAACATTTTCTTCCTTCATAGGTCCCTTGCCTTGGCTTCTGATGAGTGAAATCCTTCCTCCTAATGCCAAAGGTATTATCATTTTAATTTGTCCCGGTTTGATGTATCTATACAATCGGAACTTTTAAATAACATTTTTTACACATATTTTCCAGATATGGCTTCCGGTGTGGTGACATCCTTCTACTGGCTGCTGGCATTTGTGGCAACCAAAACGTACCGTAACATGATCGATTTGTTGGGAGACGATGGTTGTTACTGGCTGTATGCAGCTATTTGCTTTGCAGGGGCAATCTTCACAATAATAATTGTACCCGAAACAAAAGGGAAAAGTTCGGAAGAGTTACAACGATATTTTGGAGCGTCGGTAGAGTGCAGTAAGCAGGGTGAGGCTCTATTTTCTCAAGAGGAAGTACCTTACCATGAACAGAAGCCGTCGAATGTATAATTATTAAAATTAGTTTTAATGTAATTAATTATATAACTTCTTCCATAGAAACGGCGACCTGGTAGATATCAAAGTGAGTAGGTCATGATGGTACAAACTTACTTGTGAACCTCGTGTAACATTTAGAGAGCTAGTTTGCCAAAGGGTTTGAAAAAATAATCGAACAGAATTATTACACCTCGCATATGTAAAATTAGAATTAGATAAATCAAAGAAATTATTTAGTCACACAAAAACGTATGCTGGAATTAGTCGAATTACATTTTCAAGTTAGCGCAACAATGCAGCAGGGGGCAAAATACAGACTGAGGGTATATTATTAATTACTGTAATACATTTTGGACGACAAGTACCATTACTGTACAGATACTACACAAACATTAAAACTGAGCGAGAGTTTTTCACAAATATGGGAATTAAATATACAAATATGAACCCTTTACAATTTATCATTTTCAAATGTACATATGTATGTATATATAGTAGGATGGACAAGGTTATATAATCTTAGTGATTATTAAAAATTCAGCGTCTCGCCAACTTATGTATGTGTGTATGTAGAAAGTGAGTTAGTACTGCTGATTTAATAGTGACATAAATTCGACAGTAATATTTGACGGATATATTTTATCGATGTCTCCTTTTTTCAGCTTCTATTTTTGAATAGATAATTCTATGTCCAGAAGTATAGTTTATTGTTATAATAATATTAATATAAAATAATAATAATTATTATTGTTAGTTTATTGTAAGAATTCATAATTGTGACGTTGCCGATTCAGGGCACTCTGACAAAATTAGTCAGTATAACTTCAGTTATAACTGTTGATTTTTTGCTGGAATGTACGTGACCGTATAAATAGTTGGGTGTACATAATAACTTTTGTTTTTCGAGATTATTATATATTACGTTCAGTCAGATAGAAACATATTGAGCAGACGATCACTATTGAGAGATTTACTTTATATTTAATAGTTAAGCAAGTGATTGAATGTACCCGAAATTATTGTGATATACACGTTACTATTAGAGAGAAAGGCTTGCAACAGTTATTTTGAATACTTAGCGTAATATCTGTTGAGTCTTGCCATGGCAGTGGACGAGAGCTGTCGCATTTTTCCTATCAATCAGGACTGCTCTCCTCTAAAACTATGAGCGTCCGTGGCTCCCCCTATCTATTTTTGGTAATTCCTCAGGAGAGCTGTAAGAGCGGTTGGTATACTTTTCCAGTGTTTTGGGAGATTGGGGAATTTTGTTAAATTTGCCCTTGGCTCCACACTACTCTTTGGCCTCTATTTTGGTAGCTTGCAGCTGACCACAAGGTTTTCTTATGACAGGACAGGGAATGATTGGAAAATACATAAGGCCCTGCAGTGAACAGCTGCATCGAACTTGGTGCAATTGCAAGCTGGTTGACTGAAACCCTTATCAACTGTCAATTTGTTTCCAGCAGTCCAAGGACATGTTAAGTAGCTTTACTGAAGTAGGTGATTATTAGGGCTTTAAGAGTGACTACAAACATTTTACCTTCATTTTTTTTTACCTCCGATGGCTACCCGATTGGCTCGGTAGGTGCTTCAGCATGTTGGGCTCGGCGGAAAAATAGTGGAGGTGGCCAAGGCAAGGCAGGGGTATTATTTTTACCGGGAAATCGGTAAATTACAGGAAGCTCATTCCATAAGTTTACCTAAATTATTACCAGATTAGCACCCGTAGAGAAATTCGTGGGTTCTTTACGTATCTGGCAGTAATTCCGCTGCATTCAATGAGTGCTGCTAAAACAGATGGTCAGACTGGAGCCCAGTAAAATTATGACACTAATTCTAGTAATGTATTTGACTTTATTTGTAAAATAGATTGTATTTTATCTGCTACTGTTTTTTGTATGTTTAATTATTATTCCTTAATTTCACGTTATTCTGCTGATATGTTACAGCAGCGACGCGAACTTGATGTTTGAAAACTTGTATGTGCATAATTTGAATTCATAATACTCGTTCTTAAAGTAGGTAAGATCGTATTTAATTATTACATATAAATAATGGATAAACCAGTATAATAAACGGACACACGTGTGAAATAACGGATATCGTCGGCTTGTTAATTCAATATATTAGTAATTACTATTCTATAGTCACTAATAGTTTAAATTCCTATAATGGATATGTGAAACAACAGCTCAGCCAAGACCATGTCGAAAAAGAGCAAGATTTATTTAATTTAATTTTAATTATTTTATTCTTCAAACATACGCACTGACCATGAAGGTCAAGTATGTAGTACGTGGTTAATGCATAAATGTACATATGTGTAGGGTGACTAAATCACACAAAATGCATACGATTACATTTACATGACATGTAATCTTAGCATCTTCCGTTTTGTTTTTCCTTTCATATCAGTAATTACTCTCACCTGAAAATAAATAATTTATACCATGTTTAGGACACAAAGTGCTAATATCTCATTTTTAGGGGTAAGATAACGTCAATATCAACATTCAAGTGATTGCATTTTATATTAATCATGCGGAATCATACGATTACGTGTAATATGTGAAAGTTGACGATACATATGTCCTATCTCTTTCTGTATACTGTACCATTTCTCTAGAAGCCTCCCTAAAATTCCAAAGAAATCTAACAAGTAGTTCCCTGAATTCTTGATCTTTTTATATAACCTTTTTTTGCCTACTCTGTTATATTGTAGCGAAATGCACAACTACCAAATTTCTCTCTTGCAAATATAATTATGCACACATACATATGTACGGAAATTTGTAATTACAGTATGATTCCAGCTACATACCCTGATAATCCTCTTATTATATACCTTCTTTATTTATTCGGCATGACAATTTCAAAACTGAGACAATTAATCCCCGTAATATTAAGCTTATTCCTTTGAATTTATATCAATAAATGTGCATCTCCATAGCATGCACATCCAGACATTTTGTGTATGCATCTATCATCTGTATACATCTATTTAAGTAATAATCTAATAGTATCTCTGCTAATACTTGTAGGTATTCAGGCTGTATTTTACCCCTTCTTCCTTGGTTTAGATATAGTTACCACTGGAAAGGCTATCAATTATATTAAATATTAAAATAGATAGAATTCGCGTTTCACACTTCTGTATTTATTTCCAGTCACTACTCCCAGTAAACATAAATAACTGTCGCGTCCACTGGTCTTGTCGTGTAAATAAATGTATGTGCAAAATACCAACGCAAATAATTACTTCCTTGTGGAAGTCTTCAACAAGAAGGAATCCACGTCGCAATATTTCCCATTGACATAACGTACATGTGGTTAATATAAGTCACTAGGAATATAAACAATTTTTTTAGTTAATACATTGGGTCATACTTGCACTTGCACTTGCCAGGAGTTAATGCATACTTTACTTATCCATAGGTAAACATGTGCAGGATGTAATCTATAAAGTGCTAACTTTCATTTTCCCTTCATGGGCTAATGTCTACATGAGATATTCCCAATGAGTATCTATTTATTTTTACATTTTTTATCAGCTAATGTATAATTGTGTATGGTACTTATGTATCACTGGGAGTCAGCTCCGCTGATCACTGCAAATTTCAAAATTTGCACTCCACCTACTGCACTAGTTTATTTACGTTTCATGTATTTACTCTACAAGAACTAGCTGTTCCTACTAATCTAAATTTTGGGAAGCAACACGTATAGTTTGCATGGAAGTACATTGGTAGTTATCTAACGACTAAATTCGATAATAACAATCAAAAATGGAAATAACAAACGAAGACGCAATTCGTTCATACGGAAGTGATACTTTTATCAACAATGATTGGACCTATAAAAACAGACCCAGGTCCCACTTCCACATCAGAACATCAGCAACAATCAAATAGGATTTCAGTAGAAAGGTTTAAACATTAGCATTGAAAAGCACCATACCTGATAAAATTGACAAAAATTTTTTGGGGTTTTAAAATATATTCACAGCAATTGCAAGATGTTAACCTCCAAAATCCTCATCTTAGTCACTGTTGGGATCACGATTCTCCTCGCTTGTCATATTGTAAGTGATTTTGAATTTTCTTTGGATACATATTTTTTTATTTATACAGCATGTTTTTCCAATAAGGGCATCAGTAAAAGCAATAAAATTTGATTCTTAT
Organism: Allacma fusca; assembly: GCA_947179485.1. Classification (NCBI taxonomy): domain Eukaryota; kingdom Metazoa; phylum Arthropoda; class Collembola; order Symphypleona; family Sminthuridae; genus Allacma; species Allacma fusca. Next base: position 35,535,887 of record OX359247.1, read on the forward strand.
TCTTGCTCTTTCCAAAATAAATACGTCCCATATATAGTAGAGTGTACTGTGTTCAGTACCTATTCGAAAGCTAGCGACTCAAAAGAATAATATTTTATAATCAGCCATGCTTTTGGTTTAGGTGAAATTTTATGGATTCGTCTTTTACGATAATGAGCCTTTCTGTAGATAATCTTTTTGTTTTTACCACAGAGCCAGTCATTCAAGATTCAAGAGTCTGATGAAGGAGCAGACCTTAAAGGCGCGGTGGCTGGGTCTAAAGGACTTTCAAGAAAACATCTCCCATTTCCTGTAATACTATCAGTGAAAAATCCCAATAAAAAAATCGACACTGCTGAGGAAGGCAGCCCACGTGAAGGGTACTGTGATGGATTTACTGAATACGAATGCTCTGTTGTGTGTGCCTACTATGAACTGCCCTATTCAAAATGCCAAGGCAGCATGTGCCTTTGCGAGCTATATCCCTGGCCAGAAGAATAAATGCGACAATTTGTATTCTTTTTTTTACATATGTTTTATACTGTGTTTCATTCGTAAATAAAAACGAACTTTATAATAATCCATGGTTCTTTCAGCTTTCAAATCTGAAAGTAGGACTCCATTATTTTATGAAATTATTTTAACTCATGGATCTACCGAGTGTTGGCGAGAAAGTAAACTGCATTAATATTATGTAACCACATTGTGACTATTTGTTATTGGTGTGAATTCCCTACAAGTACATGCTCTGTCAGGGCTTTTTTAAGGCAACATGCTGCTATTTTGAATTGGTGCTGTCCGCATGCACATTTTGTCACACAATTTAAGTCCGAAACTGTAAATGGGAAGATGATATGATGTTATTATGCTCAAATGAATCTCCATGAAATCTGCGGGCACGGCTTCTTGAAATATTTTTATTAACACCAGATAATAACTGCACCAATAGGAATTCCGTCTTTTATGCATCTTTCTCACTACCGCAGCTGAAGCCGACTTTCTCCAACCATTCTCAACGTAGAATTTATTGATCATTCCCTGCAAAGTACATAAAATTGCTACCAACAAGCGTCAAAAGATACTTTAAAAGTTTACTGGGAATAGTCAATATTAAACAAACAAAATTTTAGTTTTCCCAAACAAACAAATAGCTTCACTATTTTTGACACTTTATCCACAATTTGTAATCACAATTTCGATTTGATTTTTTTTAACTGAAAAAGATTTGCTAAAAATAAGGGAAGTGTACATACATTTTTTACCATCTCTTCCCATAATGTCTATGGGAGTACGAAGGTTTTTTTGCACCCTCTACAATCCAAACAATTATTAAGGGTAACGCTACTACTGTTTATTTGAAGTATTGAAGTTACTTTTCCTCCCATCTGGATTTTTAAAATTATTCGTGTCACAACACGAAATCAAGAACATAGCGGTTGAAGAAAATCCCCACCGTCCCCAAATGCTTGTATCGTTATATCTACCTTTTGAAATGAAATTAATGAAGAGTAAATGCAGGAATGTAGTATGTTCACCGTTGGCACTAATTGACATGAATTAGCAATTATTAACAAAAGAAAACAATTCGGTTCATAACTGCATAACATCGACACAAAATAATTTGATGTTTTAACTTTAGTGTTCATAATAATCAACAGAAAAATATTATGTACATTTATTTTAGTTCAAATCAACCCTTTTAATCATTAAACCCTTGTAAACTACAGAAATTTTAAGATGCTTCATTGAGCTCTTCAAAAGACCCCGGTGATAGTTTTGTAAAATTTTGAAATACGTTACAGAGTTGATGACGTTGCTTCAAGGCTACAACTATGAAAAAATAATAGCAATTTTAAGATATTCACCGTAATGCAGTTGGGATAAACATAATTAAGTAGTTACAGTTCCAAACTAATTTTATAGAACGAATTCCAGCTTTACGAAAATTACGCCGTGATGCGTACGCAAAAAAGGCATAAGAGTAATAGCCTATAATAGAAAATAATTTTTTGTAAAAGTTACAGGCAGCAACTTTTCAAAAAAGACTTTTGAACAAAAAAGTTTCAAATCGAGCTGTGAAAACTGGTACAATGTGGAAGGGTTAGGGTTAAAACAATCCAATGTCACTTCTCTCGTGTTCGACATTTACGTACGGTAGCATAGGACCATAGAGGATGCGAAAACCTATAATTATTCAAATTCATACGCATTACAAAATCTTACAATCAGGTGAACTCAATTCAAATTAACATAAAAAGACGCAAATTAGCAAAAAAAGCTCCAACTACTTACTTTCAGCTTCCTTTACTTTAAAATCATAAGCGAATGTAACGTCCAGGTTAGGCATTAGATTAAAGCCATACAGGAAACTAACAAGGGTTAAGAATCTGGTTGTCAAACCGAGGTTGCGTGTAAAACTGATCTTCAGATGCTTCAGATCTACGTACAAAAAACATGATTTACTATCATTATGGCTAATTTAATATATTTTCAGAATGACACGAAAACTATCCACCCAGCAAAAATATGTGCTGTGTTCAAAAGCGTCAGAGCAAGGCAAACAATTATTTCATAATTTTAGCAAGTGCAATAGCGGCTACAACTGTTTTTGGTTTTTTTGAAAAATCGAATATGGATTTAAATATTTTTCCACTATTCAGGTGGTTTTGAAAGTTATTGCAACATTAAATGTCAAAACTTCAGCTTTTTTTACTAGGTATGCACGCTATGTTTTTGATTTTTTCAAAAAACAGTTGTAGCCGCTTGCTATACCTTTCATTTGAGCCTAATAATGTATCAATCGAGCGTGCCGTTCCAGAGATATTCACTTTTCCCCGAAAACTCCGATTTTCGGAAATCGCAACGAGCCATCTCAAAACCAACTTCACAAACCGTCATAACATGACTAAAAATAACTTTTCCGAGGCCAATAGTAAAAACTGAAGTTGAACCTTAAATCCCGTTCTGGGTTGAGAAATGTTTACTCTAAACTACATCATTTCAGTGACATTGCTAACCAAGACATCCAACTGGTTTCCGGAATACGTACCAGGATTCGGAACCTTGATTAGTTTACCCTGATCTTATGATCGGAACTTTAGTCCAAAATTCTTAACTTATTGTGAGCGGTCTCTGTAAATTCTTTTCATTTTGTATACCGTATACCCATTGAACTACTAACAAGTAATGTATGACATGACACATGCATTAACTCACTTTTCAAAGCCCCGATCCAAGGTTCGCTGCGTAAAGAGTCAGCCTCAACTCCAACAATGCCGGAAATATTTTCGAGCTCTACGCATTTATTTATTGAAATACCAGTCAACAGTGAGTCCAAACTGATAAACATTCCGTCTTCAAGGATTTCGAAGGACTCGTTGGATAATTCCAAGGTTTCGACTGTGTTGGGAATGACCCATAGCATATGGTCTGACTTGCTAAGATTTCCTGGTCCAATTTTGACGTGCGTGACGTTAGGAAATTTTAGAAACAATATTTCTGAGATACTTGCACATTCACTTTGATTGAAAAAAATTAAGTTTTCAACTGTGGGAAAACTTTCAACATCGTTGTTTCTAAAGTCGTCTTCAGGAAAAAGAATGCGCATTTCTCGGTGATGCAATTCCACTCCAATAGCTACAGTTTTCAGGAAAGGGAATAGGGGTAAGTAACTTATTACTTCGGGTAAGACACGTTCCCTAATATCACTCATGTGTTCAAAAATGCTCAATTTCTTCAGACGCGAAAAAACTGGGAAGTGGGCTGGAAACAGTCCTGCACGTATGAATGTCAATTCTTCTAAAGAATCTTTACTGGACACTAATATAGACTCCAGGTGAGGTGCAGCTTGGCAAATAGACTTGACTTTGTTTCGGAAATCAGACAAATCGATTGTGAATGCTCTAAGCTTGGGTTCCAGCTTAGCAAAACTATTGCAGAGCTGAATGTCATGATGACTATCAAACGTGATGTTTTTAACCAACCGTGCATAGTCGGAAAAACAAAATAAGAACTTCATTTGGGTGAGACTTATGCTTAACAGATGTTTCGTTGAGCCAGCAATAGCCAAAAGCAACTCAAAATTTCCAGGGACCTTATCTAACTGCTCCAGTATTAAATGCTTCAAAGATGGCACTTTCACAAGTGTTAAATCAGGAGGAAAGAAATCAATTGTATCTGAATTTTCTTCATAAGAGCACAACCGGTTGGAAGGACCGAAGTCTACTAAATTTAAATTCTCAACATTTGGGACCAGATTGAATAAATCAGACAAATTAATTGCAGTTGCAGGCTGCCTGAGCACCAAGGACTTGATTTTTAATCCGATAAGCCCCAAAAAGGACAACAAATCAGGCTCATTCAGTTTTCCACCCTGAATCCGAACTTCGGCTGCAGGAAATCTCTGTGTATTTTTCAAGCAGTCATTCAACATTTCCAGATATAAGTCCGAGCTGGATGAGTTCACTAAGTAACTTTCACTTCTCTCGGAATAGTACAAGCGAACGTGAAAGGCTCCGCGTTTTAACAATACCATGGTAGCGAGTCGATACCACTGACGATTTAGCCGTCTAAAATGTAAAAGATCCGCATTTGTCGTGTGTTTCCAGATGTTCAACAGAATCTGTTAAAAAAACCAGTGACATCGAATAGTGCACCAACAATTGGACAAATCTTCAATTAACAATTTTTTAAAATAGTTTGTAGAACTAACAAAGCCGTTTGTACCTTCCGACTGCTCAAGCATGTTGACACTGGGCTGAGATCAATCCCAGGAGAATTCCTCCAACTTACATGCTCCGAGCCCGAAAAATTCTCAATGGTTTGAACGATGTTCTTCAACTGTATTATTGAAACAAGCACGTTGCAATTCCACTGAATAATCAAAAGAATTATATAAAACTCCAATAGTAAAGACATACATTCTGAACAATTGATGAATTTTGAAACAGGCCTGGGGGAAGGGAAGAAATTTCACGCTGCAAAGCAGTTATTGCGTACTGCTGCAGTCTCTCAAAATTGTTGATCTGTATAATCAAACATCTTAATTCAAACTTCGAAAGTATTATGTAGATTCAGTATACATATATACAAATATAAGGTTACCCAAAATGCCACAACAATCTATCAACAGTGAATTATTTTTATTTTTTTTTAAACGCAACGTTTCTTAACGCAACAACTGGTACTTACCACCCTCCCAGTCCCACAGAAAAATATTTACTACGGAAGTATCTACTATTTTATTGGTTTGATATTGCTGACGCGAAGTACATTAATCATACAATATTTAACTTACAATTAGTGTAAATCGTAAATACGTACAATAATTATTATAACTATTAATTACCTCACTGGAGTCTGCCATTATCGAAAAATGATAATACTTGTAATATATTTAACGAAATAGAATATGATGGTAAATGTTAATCCGTAATCAGCCTTCTTCTATCCTTTGATTATTTAATTTCAGAGATTTATTTAATTTTATTAATTATTATTAAATAATTATTAAATATTTGAAGACACAAACGAAGACTCTCCTTTCGCGGTAATTCCTTTTGGCGTCGTCTATTATCTCGGATCTCGGTAATTGGCTCACCACACACCACACACACATGCTCATACGTAGGCATTGACATCATTTAATTTAACGCGTTGCGCCTTGCGTTGGTTCGTCCTTCGACTCTTCGTTTTTTAACTCTTCCTTTCCCTTCTTTCCTTTCCTGGATTAAAGCTTGCTTGCGGTGGTAATGGTAAATATTAATATTGCATTTCTAATTAATACGCTTCTCACATATATAATATACATAATTTATTAAATAAAAGTAAGGTAGGTATATAGTTACATGGTTACATGTAAACGCAGTATACACGCAATACCAGCCATAGCCATAGCCATTTAGCCATCCTATAATCCTCATCCTGTTGTTGAAGTCTTGAAGTGTCCGTGTCGAGTCTACATCGTAGATTGATCCACACATCTGATTGTATTTCTTACGACATTGCGTTATATCTGTCCCCAGCTTACGACTGATTGTTAAAATCTTGAATTGTTTCTAAAGTTGTGTAAAAATACTGATAGTGAGTGTGAGTTCTGTGGTTTTATTTATTGACATTAAGGCTTCTTCGTAGTAATTTCAAATTATACTAAAGAGATTTTTAGCAGGAATTTTTTACAGGCTAGGTTGAGACGAGACTGGTCGGGAAAGTTTATAATCAATAATTGGATGTGGGCTTGTAATAATTCGTATAATTGTAATAAAATAGTAGCTAATTATATTTTGCTGTTAAAGTTATCGGAGACGGAGAATGGCTCACCACTTGACTAATGGATTCATGGAGTCGGACCTGACCTTAATTGATGCGTTGATATCGGACATGGAAAGTAGACTGCATCTCAAGTGTAAGTAATAAATAGGGAAATATTGGGAATCATACTTTCACGTGTGTATGTAATGGTAGTGTATTTTGAATTCGTTGGGGGGGGGGGTCAAGCTGTGTCGGTCAGATTTCCTAAAAGTGGGAAGCCACGTAAGATGACAAGGTGAGTCGGAGTAATATCAGAAGGTGGTAGAGTTCGTGGGAGGGTCTTGGTTATTTTTTGATTTTAGTGTGAGGGTGATCCAGGATGACACTCATTTTCTGGGCATTATCTAGATTATAGTTGCTGCTCCACCTAGCTAGAGTGTGTATTCAAAACGGTATTTTTATGCAGATAACGAGACTTTGGTGAATCTTGAGGAAAAACTGGCTATTGCACGGAGTACGAACGATAGGTTGGAGAAAAATGTGAACATGTTGAACGTTGAGATGACCAGGTTGTGCGGACATTTCGGTGTGGAGCCTCCTAAGAGTTTTGAACAGTTTGTGGTGGAGTCGTCTGGCAGAGCGGAAGTAGCTCCTCCGAAGATAAGTGTGGAAGAGACGCCGGGGGTGATGACAGGGGGGGGATCGGTTGTAGTTATTGATTCAGATATCGGCAGGGGTGATATGGTTGATGGTGTTAGTGTGATTTTTTTCAATGGATTTACAGTTGAAGTATTATGATGAGAGTTGTTACTTTATAAGTAAGATATTTTTGATATGTTTTGTTTTTAAGGTCATCACGTCAGCTCCCGTCGCTACTTCGTTACTTACAAGTTTTGGCAACCAGAAAGTAATGTTTAAATGCATTAGCGTTGAATCTGAAGGGAAGGGTTTGAACGATGCTCGTGGTCGATTCTTTTCTGGCGTTTACAAATTTGACAATGGAAAGGAAGTGTTACCGGTGTAATACATTCTTGTTTTCACTGAGTGTACTTTGTATTCGTCCAAGTATAGTATTTTTATTATTTACAAAAGTTAAATATTATTGATTGTTGTCTGTTTGTTTCTATGTAGTCGCATTACTTTCATTCGATATCAGGATGAGGATGAGATGACTCAAACTCCAAGTTATATCTATGATTTCTTCGTTTGCTTTCCTACGAAACAACCTGTGAATTCCAAGGACTATTATGGGAACTGTGAAATGTCTATTGTCTTCTTGAATGCTGACAACGATGCCGTGTACTCTAAAAGTAAAGGAGTGTTTTAGCTTACAGTTTATTTCTGCTTCACCCAACTGATTTTACTCGGAAATTAATTGTAGTTACACATTTACAGCTGTTAGTATAAAAGCAGGAAGTGGAACTTGCAATCATTCTGGAGAAAGTGCCAAAGATCACGCGAGTTGTGAGGATGTGACGGCCATTATCGAGGACTTCTTTGGATGTTTTACAGAAAAGCAGATGCAAAATATGTTTGAAAGAGACAGCGTGCTTCGGAAACTTTTCCCGGAAAATCGGACCCAATGTTTTTATTTTAAGACCGAGGTCGAGTTATTTGCATCGTCTGACTATAATCAAAGGGAAGTTGAAATCGGCAGCACTGCTGAACCATCCGATTTGGAAATAATTGCTTACGAACTGGAGGATTTAAGTAATGAGGCCCAGATTGCTTTAAAAGAGTGGATGTGTTATCCCGACGAAAGTAATTTATGGTTCAATGACATGGAAATTAATATTGAATTGATTATATTCAGTCAGGACAAAGGTCATAACAAATTAAAAGAACAATGCATAAAAAACATAATGGCAGTGCCAAAGACAGTTTTCGAATCGGGCTGTGTTGATGTTGAAACTATTAAATGTTTGGCTCAGGACTACAATCTCACGGAATTGCTGAATTGGGTAGTAAGTCAGGAATAAAGGAACTGTGGATATTGATTCAATAATTGTTATGGTTCAATACTTCCGATTTATAAATGTCGGAGTTAGCAAGGTATAATATATTGTTTTATTTTCTTGATAATGTGAGGGTATGACTCGTACGAGTTGAACCACTTGTTCTTGAGTCTTGATATGACGGATTATTTAAAAAAATCTTATAGTTATGGAAGCGTATAATCAAACAATAAATACTTGTTCGGCAAACTTGTGTTGGTGCGTTGGTGGTTGAAATATCTATTAGTTATACTCCGATTTATGTAGCGTTATATTTAAAATGTTCTTAATAAAATATCATATTTACAATTTATCGTAGTTGTACGCTTATTGTCACTCAAATTGAAAAGGAAGTGTTTATAAATCCGATGTTGCATATACAAGGACATTAGAGATGCCGATTATTTATTCTGATTCGACATAAGTTTATCACGTGTGTGTTGTATCTGTAACATTATTATGATTTCCGTATACGTTCTCTAGTTTAAAAATAAGTCTTGCTTGTGAACCTTTTTTCCGGATCCCATTCAATATTGTTATTCAAACTCGAATCATATGTCTGAGCCAAGTCCTGTCGTGACATTGGCGTTATTTTTTGAAGAGTTTTACTAAACGTTGTGCTAATCTTACACCTTAGATAATAAAATGTTTTGCAGTCTTGATACAAGGCAATTGCACACCAGCAGGAGTAGCTGAGACAGCTTTCTACAACGATGAAAATGCAAATAGCTTGAATTCGGCATAACGTCCAAGCAGTTTCCCGACTCATGAAATTATTAAATAGTTTCGACTCTCTTGCAGGAGCTATTACCCATAGAACATAGGTTTCCCATGGGAAGGACAACATGCAGGTGACATGTAGAGCTGCGCTCGTCAGTGCGAGGTACCAGCTCCTCTGCGTAACAAATTGAGGTGAGCGTAAAATTAAACAACAAAATTAACTCTTAAAGATTATAAATTGAATATTTGTAGTTAATCCCTTGTATAACTATAATATCTATACAGAACAGACTAACCAGATGAGACGCAAAAAATAGGGCGGTTGCTGCCACGCAGCATGAAGCAGAGGATAAACTGATGGACATGTAAAAAGCTAGATAAACATTAAAAAAGAAAAGACAAAAAACCTAAAATCGAATGTGCAATCTTTTTTTTATCTAATCCGTTTAAAGTGTACTGTTGTTCACTATTACCCACTACAAGATCCCTGCATTTTAAATCCATTTGTTTCAGATCATAATATGTGGGTGTTGGTGGGACCGAGAAATCTGTCTGGTTATCATCCCCTGAAATTCCTTCCATACACCATTTACCTTCTTCTGGCTGATCAAGAAGCTCAAGTATGTTCAAAAGGCCTACGATCTACAAGCAGTATTAACACCAAATTCGGGAGAATACCTTTTTATTTGTTATTTTTACACCGTTTATTTGTACTCACTCCAATAATTACACCAATCATCGTCCCTGTGTCTTCCATTGATAACTTCCATTTGGTTAGGGCTGGTCTTCTAGGCTTCTCAAAGGGTTTGTCGTGCCAGGAAGGCCTGAGGGAAAGGGGTGTGATTTTGGTATTACCTGTCTCGTCATTTTGTCTCATTTTTCCACTTTAAATGTCAAAACAACACTGTAGCGCGTGCTATCCAGATTATATCCTAATCCTGACACCAACACCAAATGCGTACAGTATTTCAACGCCAATATTGCCAAAATTAAAAAATAAATTGATATTTTTCTTTTTTAAAGTGAAAGGAGAAAAGTGGAGAAAGTGCAGGATGGTATACTATGAACAAAGATGGAAACTATTAGTTTCTTATTTTAATGTCAATGTTAAGTACCTATAGTTTTTTTAGCAAGTACAAGTACAATAAAATCCATAATCATAAAATTCATTTGCAAGCGCTTATAAATCAATCCACAATAATTATTTACGCTATTCCCACTTTCCCAACCAAAATCTCCCTGAAATACCATAGATTAATATGACATTTTTGTTTAAACATTGTAGATTTTTACGAAGATGCTTTTTTACTGATTCGCAAAAATTAGAATTTTCAACTTTTGAAAAAATTCGTTTTCGTAAAAAACGCAAAGCGTAGATATGCACTTACCCCCCCTTGAAAAAAAAAGATTTAAGGATAACTTCTGCACCCTTTGACCAAATCCGAGTATTAAGGGCTTAAAGTCAATGACAGAATTTGTACAACGTCCAATGCTTAACGTGCATCTTCAGCGTGTATAGTTTACGAGATCTGGAGCTGTTTATACCCAAGTTTTCCCTTGAGTCTACGGAATTGCCTATCCTAATACATTGCAGTTTTTTTAAAGGTCTTCCCCCACAACAACTTTGATAAAAATTTGCACACATGACTGTCTAATTATTGCAAGCTAGTGTGCAAAATCTTATGATGTGCGACCAAGGGCTTGGACCCTTAAAAATTAATTACTTAAAAATGCGAAGTATGGTTGTCATAATCATAACCTTCAATATTCGAGACGTAACTTAAAGTCTTCCAATATTAACAACTAATTAAATTATTTGAGCTTCATGAAAATTTTAATAATGAATTACTATTATAATAATATGGACTCATTAAGCCAAGAAAATTTTGAAAACAATTGAATAAAAAATGAGGTTTAAAAAAACCAAAACGAAGCTGCTTTTACGATTCTAAAAGTGAAAAACTAGCATTTGGTATGCATGGGAGGAATTAGAGCAATAATGAACGATACAAAGCATCTCGGGTTTGTATCGTTCATTATTGCTCTAATTCCTCCCATGCATACCAAATGCTAGTTTTTCACTTTTAGAATCGTAAAAGCAGCTTCGTTTTGGTTTTTTTAAACCTCATTTTTTTGTTTCATGTAAGTAGCTGGATTTTCTTCCCGGGAGAATCTTCTTACAGTACGAAAATAATGCACAAACCATAAACCACAATACAGAAAAAGTGTATAAACCACTTCCAAAAATAAATATGCTCAAAACTTAAAATTGCAGCTCGAGTATCTATTAGTATTTAGTAACTTAAGTCATCAAATTATTATTATTTAGCAAGAATAACACAAGTAAATACTCATTTTAGTTTTTATAGCAACAATTCATCCGTATTACAACAGGGATCATAAATAGCTATCTCTAGAGCATCTAATGATTTTTTGCCTTATCGAACACACATCATTCATTTATCCTCTACATATGTATAAATTTTGGTGTTTCTTATTTCCATGAAGTCCGAGGATTAGCCAAAATTAGCACTTTATTACACATCTGTCAGGACATTGCGTCTATAAAGCTGGAGAGTAAAGAGTATGAGCACGGAGCACCCACTCTTCCCAGAACCCGGTATGAGATTCAGGTTTCCGGTTTCCTCATTCATGGCCTCAACTTTCCACAGTGTGAAAAATCATGAAAAACAAGAATATTATTTCAAGATGTCTGTGTTAAGCATATACATTTAAAAAATCCAACTTTTTCGTGCTTTAATAATGCCAGCTGAAAAATAAAAAGTCTGTTGCATTATCTCGTTCGTCTAGAGTTCTTAGGGGCGAAGTGAAACTCAAAGTCCTAGTTGTTGTGTGTTGTGTTTAGGGACTATTGTACCCCCGGGAGGGTGTCAAGGTATTTTCTACTATATTTGGTTCTAAATCCTGTCTTACCTCGGGTATTCATACATTCGGGTACACATAGAACTCCGAGGAAGAACTCGTTCATCCGAGGTTCCCAGAGTCTCCTCTAGGGTTACGTTAGAAACTCCTAAACCAACCCCTCAAAAGACATCATATAAGAGTTGGACATTGCCAATTGAGAGCCAAGAACAATTTTAATCACTTTCAATTCCGGTTATACCTCCGGAACAACAACGATATACAATATGCGATCAGTTCCTTCGAGTTCCAGAGAGATAACAGGATTACTGAGGACATGACCAAAGACACGGGACAATAATGAGGCGAGTGCAGCTTTATTAGGCTAACTTGCCTGCACGTACAGACCTTCGTAACGTATGCTTATGTAAGTATCTACACATTTTTGCAGTACGTATAAGTTCAAATGGTGTAAACTAAAATGCCATACCTGTCGAGCGAAGCGCTTGATGATGAACGATTACAAATTAAGTACACTAATAATTATTGCACATTAACTCATTCGAGAGTAGATTTTTAGCCGCTCGTAGTAATTGACAATATTTAATTAATTCTTATAAAAGTTTACGATTTTAAGTTGTAACAATTTGGATTGGAGGAATTAATTTCGTTTTTCCATCCTTTCGTAGTGAGATTGCAAGTTCCGGGTGAGTTTATATTTTTTAATTTCTCAATTCTTAATAGCGTTGTTATATTGACATTAAATAGCATTGTTAATGGTGTTTTTATCATTGATGGCAATTGCACCTAGAAATTTTAAATACCATGGACGACTCACCTGTAATTCGGTTGGTGAGGACTAAATTGGCGGAAAGTGGTAGCATGATAGAGCGGGATTGTAAGTTGGAGACAAATATTTTTTGTGATTTTGAATTTTTGAGCAATTTTTTAAAATAATGTTTGTTGTGTGTAGAGTTAGTCAAAGGAACAGAAATCATGAAAAAACTCTTGTGTAATCATTTCTTGTACTAGTTGAAAATCTGTTTGGCTGTGCGGAACAGCAGGTGAGCGAATGCACCCAGAAAATATATCTCATCGATCAGTATGCTGCACTGATGTCGACCAAGTACGAGGCTTTGGTGGAAGAGATCCTTAAACGGGAAGTAAAGCACGATGTCTTACCTTCGGAAGAAACAATTATCAGGACCCAGGTCTCAGCAGATGTCCACCAAAAGGTTGTATTTGCTTTCATCGGACGTGTTACAGAGATGGATGGAAATGGAAATGTTGCAATAGTTGTTTTGTAATTGTGTGGTTTTGTTCGAAGTGGAAGTTTTTGATTGTAATCGAGTCCTGTAATTTGTAGGAGCGTGTCACGGGCCGGAAATCATTGCTTCGCTTTTCAACGGAGGAATACTGTGACAGTGCAAGTCCAAGCACTCTTGTTATGCAAGTTTATTATCCCTTGGAGGTTCGGGGAGAAGTGTTTGACATGTGGGTGAAGTATTAAGTAATATTTTAAGGGAGTGATTTATTCTCGAACTAATTCAATATTTTTCCATTTTTGTAAAAACAAATCCAGTGCCTTGGTTTTAATGTTGGGAGAAAAGCAACCGTGTTCGTTTCGAATGTGTTTCCCCCTTCGTATGGAAAATTACGGACCTTTGACAGTGAGCGTGGATATTTTAGATATAGATGGGAATCCAGCAATTAAGAAATGTAATGCTTCAATATGTTGAATGCTACTTGCATATTTGGGCCTGGATTTTTCTAATAGATTTAATCATTATTTCTTTGCAGGTTTTGATACGAATCCGATGAGTGGAAATTGTGTACAGTCGAAACCTGAAGTGATTCATAACAATTGCGCTAAGCCGCCCTTTATCAGTAGTTCTTTTTTGAAAGGCGAAGAAGTAAATTTATTTCGTCAGTGTCTCCGAAAGACGAGAAAGAGACCATATAGAGTCACTTTTTTTCCAGCTCATGTTTGCATTGAACAAAGTGGTGTAAACCAGGTTTCCGTTGAGCAACCTGAAGCTACTTTTGAAAATAATGAGACAGTTTCATTTCTTGAAACTTCGCTGGAGTCTACATGTTTAGAAGTTACCTCAAGGCCTTTGGATTCAGGTCTTCTTTAGCTCCCGCATTTGTTTTTTCGTTATAAGTAATCATACCAAGTCTCTGTTGATTTGATCATTTTCCCTCAACGTTACTTTTTTTGATTTACAGATTCACTAAATGGGAACTCCGTAATAAATTCCAAGGAAGAATGTTTTACTGACGTGAATGCAACAAATAATCTGAGCGAAGAAGCAATGAATTGTTATTCGGATTGGCTTACATCTAGGACCTCTGACGGATGGATAAATGATCTAGCGGTTAATTTAGAACTTTTACATTTCGCGTACAAATATAATCTAAGGAGCTTGAAAAAGGAGTGCACGAAGCACATCTCAGACTCATCTTTAGGAAATACTTTTACAAAACAACAATGCATGGAAATTCTGGCCGCAGCATTCATGTATCACGATTCTGTTCTCTTTCAAGTGGTCTCCATGTATACCGGGAGGTGCTCTGAGAGTAAGTAAAAAACGACAAGTTAGATGTTTCTGTGCATTCAGTAATACTTTTATTCTAGCGTTATTTTTTCTTAGATGCCCGGGAAAAGTCTTAAAAGAAGAATTATTGAAGAAATTAACTTGTCGGGATACGCAAATACTGAAAATAGTGCCACAATTTCGAGAAAATGTAATTCGATATCTAGGTTTAGATAATACATAATTAGATAATATGCAAATTAACGTTCTTTTTTCTATTTGTGACAGTGAAATTGCATGAACTGTGAAGACTGATTGCCAGAGGTTGTCATTTATTTCGTTAAAAATTATATTTAATTATTTTTAGGAAACAAAATATATTATGTACCCAAACAGGAATTACATATTATTGTCAAATTTAATAAACAAGGAACATTAAATGATGCTATTATTAGTTTAATATCGGATAGCTGACCCAACTTTTAAACTCAAGTAAGAATCGCAGCTGTGTACAACGCTATTTCCGAATTGAATATAGACATCTCATTTAGTTAATATAATAAAATCTCGACAGCATCTTACTTAGAACCGCTATCATGCTAATAAATAAGTAATATTACTCCCCTTTAGTGGATTGGATAGTGACAGCAGTTCCGATTAGCACTTAAACTGTACTGATTGTGAGAAAGCAGGAACATTGCCACATCCGTTTCCATTATACCTGATTGTTATCCTTGCCAATTCCAGTGTATTTACGCCTATCCGTGATCTTGAAAAATCGAATGTTTCGGCATGCCACTGTACTGATTTTTTCGCTTTTTGATGCTTCCGAAAAAGCCGGTCGAATCCTCACGAGAAGTTCGATGAAATGGAACTGCCCGCCAGATAAAGATTTCATTTGAATACATTTATCGGGAAGACTGCTCAGCTCTCTTTCACTTATGCCATCCAAAAAATTTTCACTGATGAATGTGGCCGCTAAACAGTTTTGATGTGTTTGGTTTGTTGCGAAGTACTTCAGGCATGTTCCGTCACCAGCTGTGACCATGAAATCTGTCAATTGTTTAGCGATGTATTTGTTTACCGAACTGATGATACACTTTTACGAACGTGATTAGAACTGAACCATACTATAAAATAAACTGAACTAATATCATATAAAGGACTGCAATAACTGCATACTTACTTTCACTGGCATGTGGGTTGCCATAAGCATTGAGCACAACCACATGGAAAATGAAGTTGCCGTAGGAACGATGGGAAGCTTTGAATCCAAAATAATCCTTCTGCTTCGGGAAACATACAACTAAAGTCAGTTGTGTTCCAGATTTTGTGTTTCCACCCCGAAGTTTTATCTTCCGGGATGCTACCCACACAAGTCCGATCCGTCTGTAAAGTGAGCAGATATTTTCCAATATTTTCCAAAACACCAGCTTATTTGCATGAAAAGTCGTTAATTTTGTACACTGTAAATAAAGTATTGATATTGTACAGGCTGAACAAAAATACTTTGAACACCATCGTATTTATACCAAAATTACAAGCAATTTTGCTTACACCGGGATGTTTTCTCCAGGTATTTGAGGATGCGGTATTTCCATTTGACCCTGAAATATCCGGCACTTTTTTGAATCCCAAGGTACACCATGGTCTTCATAACTGGACTGTAAAACCACTCTTGTTTCAATTTCTCCACTTTCTCTTCCAGCCATCATTTCATTCAGATTTTAGACTCATTGGGGTGACTGGAAACGCAAAAAAACAAATCACTTTATAATTTCCATACTCTTAGTTAGCAACTTGTAGCAGTGTGCATTTTTGCAAGCATTTTCATTAAGCAGTAAGAATACCCGCAGCTGTACGGTATTAAATATAATAAATCTCACCCATCTGCTACATAAGTTCTGAATTTATTGCTAATTATAAACTTGTGTTGCACACACACACACACACTATCACACTATCCATGTTTATGCATATCTTCAGAATTTGAAAAATTACTTATTTCTCCTCAGGAATTTCTTCTATTCACTTAGTATATACTAACAACTATGATACATCTAATAATTATATCCACCATATTCAAATGCTCTGCTCAGCAGTTTAACTCAATATTATTTCTATTTAATATTCTTCTTAAAGAATACTACCTACACACGTTAACTTATTAAAAAACAAGAGCGATCACCTGCGGCATGCGACAATACCACCGGATTTTGATGTTCTACTAAACACTTACTAAGCAAAATCTATTATTTTTGGTTGACTCGCAAAACCAATATTACATGATTATAATAGTTACAATTATTATTCAATTTAACTACCCGTCCAAAAAGCTCAGTTAACAATCATAGAACCGGAAATGCACCACAAATGCTCACCACCAACCCAAAAGTATTTCACAAAAAAATCAGAATGCATAAATTATCAAATTAGGACCAAAGTACTACAAGAATCCCAAGCTTCCTGCCAAGAAAAAACAACATTTAAAAATAACTATTATTTTTGATTTACACAGTGTACTCAATGCAAACGCCTGGCTGCAGAAGAATCCTTACATAACCCTTGTCGTTGGACTCCACCTATAAAAATTATCAAAGCAGAAATTGCAAAATACAACACTTCAAATTTCCATGAAGACCTTTAAATTAACAATAATTTCCTCAATTATTACATAATTTACCTGCCAAGCTATTCTATATTTTGAGTCAGTCAGACACTTCACACAACGGAACTGTTATTTAAATCGTGTAAATAATCCAAAATTACCGACAGCTCGGACTTTGTGGGTCACTAGAAATAAAATAAGGTAGAAAGCGCTCCCTTGAAGTGATTATAGAATTTAATTTTAATCAACTAATTATTAATGACACAAAATTTCCCTTTGCGTCAACCTCCCGATGTCCTCAAGCTCATGCGAACGGGTTTTGCGCACACACCTTCACAGTAAAAAGGGCGGAACTGTTATTTAAGCGTCACATTGCATTGCATTGGCGTCACAATACACCGAGCCATACATACCTATGTACAGTCATGGGCAATTGGTTTACCTTGCCTTTAACATTGCCATGAAAATTAAATACAATATCACCTGCCTTTTCGCCTTCCCTGCATCATATTTTGCAATTTCCCCTTATCCAAAAGGTGGGTTAATATTTTTGCCTTCCTTGCCTTTTTGTAAAATTTCAAAATGCCTTGTCTAACCTTAAATGCTCTTTTTGTTCGAAAATAGGATTAGCTGCATGTAACATGTGGCTGGGTCTGCAAAACGATATAGAATTATGCAATGAACGTGTTTGAAATAGACGGCAGTATTCCTGTACCAATACAGTCACAATTTATTTTAAAAAATGAGTATTGAACGAATTGGAGCTGTTTCGCATCCGAGTTTGAGTAGCAGTCCAATTTAGAGAAGTTTCTCCATTTTCTCTCTCGTAAAAGAAATTGTGTAGGAGATTTTGTAGATGAATGAGCATCTTAACTCTTGAACATCGAGTGGATTATTCCATGAATGGCTTTCTAGAATATTTTACAATTTAATGTTCGTATTTATTTTGAGTGTAAATTTTAAATACTTTGATTGTAAAAAAGAATCATTTTGAGTTTCTAATTATTATCAACGGGAGAGCTTTCCAAATGATTAATAGTTTGTCCATCCTTGCCGGGCACTATACTTCAATGGTCCCGAATCTTCGCATTGGAGGCATTTTAGCTTTCCTCCAGATTTATTTTTTGACATTTCAACAAACTGGAAGTATTTCACTAGATCTTCTCTCACTTTGAGCTCTAATCTTTAACAGGCATTTCAGAAATTGTTACAGCAATGATTTCACAAACTCTGACAGAAAAGTTCCAAATTCGCATGCCTTCCACTAATTGTAAGTAAGAGAACTGTTGAATTTAATGGGTATATACAATTACAATAACGTCTAGCGAGGTATTATCTCAATGCTTTGCTAACGTGGTCGTCTCAATGTTATGTAAATATGGATGTAAAACGTGTTCACTGCTATTTTTGTTTGTATTTCTCGCCGAAAGATGCCCTCGCAATACAATTTTTGATCCTTACCTTAATCCTTAGCATAAATTGAGCCTTCCTAAAACCTTGCCTTTATTACCAAAATTTTCAAGCCTTTCTACTAAATTTCTTTGTTCGTCTATAAATTTTTAAGCCTTCCTTTCTCCTTGCCTTCATTGTAGCGGGTTTTAAATGCCTTCTTTCCTTTTTGCCTTATACCAAGGCCTTTCCCAAGGCAAGGTGCCCATAACTGCCTATGTATGTAACCACAGGTATAGGCACTTATTGTCAAAGATTCGTTCAGAGGCATCAAACATCAGGTCATCATCGTCATCAGGACGAGGGTGAAGGCTGCTCCGTGTCCGTACTCTGTGCTGACGAAATGAAATGCGTACTAGTAGATAAATAGTGGATTTTAGTCCATCATTTGCATTTTGGAATAATTACTTATTACAATAATTATATGAATATTCTTTGATATCCAATCCAGCAATTACACTGTTGTATTCTTTAAGCATAGACTCGTCGGTTGTGATTTCTGCCTTTCAATTTCTAAACACAGGTCGTGATTAAACTCCAGCATTGTTTTTTGGTTATAGTTAAAATTAGTTATTAATAGCATTAATATTACAAATTTTGTGAGGGTAAGTACTTAAGTATCTAAATAGCAGAACTTCAAACAGATATAATGGCTTCAAAAAAAATGAAGATACAGACCTGCAAGGCGAGAGTAACTGGAGCTGAACAGCGCTTGTTGTTGCAGTGTAAGTTCTAAAAATCCAATGAAGATGGAATAATAATTATTATAATTACTAGTGTAATGTATTATTAACAGGACAACTAATTAATTGCGTGCTTTTTTAAAATAAAGTAAGAAGTAGACCTGAATTTATTGGGTTATTTTGCAGTTGAAACCTCGACGAGTAACCTGATCCGAAGTGTGAACCAACTCGTGCAGAATGGCGAAGTAGTTGAGAATGTGTTAGAGGAGCTCCAGAGTAAATTGATGACCCTTAAAGACAGAGTCCCTGCGGGGGCCACTGAGGCGACGTTTTTGAGTCCGAGAGTTTTGGCGAAAAAAGATTTGCAACAGCTGCGTCAGGATGGGGTGAGTTTTTGTTTGGGAGACGTACCTGGGGGAAATCGATGTAGGAGCGACTTAATACATGAAAAATTGTGTTCCTGGTGTTTAATAACGGGAATAGAGCTGGATTTTGAAATGATACCTTGCATGCATAGGGGGAAACCGAGGCTTTCCACAGGGGGGTCTCAATGTACCAAAAAGAGTCGCCGTGTGTGGGGTGTCAAAATACAGTACGGTCAGGTCATTATTATACAAAGTTGCCAGATCCGGGTCTGGAAAACGTTCCCTAACCTGCGACCCCGGTTAGTCGGGGAAGTGACCCGTCATAGTCGGAGATTTTATCTAGATATCGGGGAAGTAGGCAATTTTTGGAAAGGCTGGCGGGGTCGCCGGGAAAAATTGACGTAGTCGGAAAATTTCCGAAAATGTGGGTGGCGGGGTGGCCGAGAAAACTCGGAAAAAGTCGGATTTTTTTGGAATTCTCCCTGGTGGGGTAGCCGGGAAAACTCGACGACGTCGGAAAATTTTTGGGAATTTGAATGGCGGGGTCGGCGTGAAAAATCGACGCAGTCGGATTTTTTTTGGAATTTTCCCTGGTGGGGTAGCCGGAAAAAATCGACGCAGTCGGAAAATTTTTGGAAATTTGGCTGGCGGGGTCGTCGGGAAAACTCGATGAAGTCGGATTTTTTTATGAATTTTCCATGGATGGTTCGCCGGAAAAATTCGACAGTCGGAAATTTTTTGAAATTTTACCTGGCGGGGGACGTCGGGAAAGCTCGATAAAGTCGGAAAATTTTTGAAAATGGTAGTCGGTAAATTTCGTGTTTGAGTCGGGGAAGTCCCAATTTTGGTTAGTCGGGTAGTTGGAACTTTTTCCAGACCCGCCAGATCCTGACGAGAAAAATACTAGGCTCCCTAATTTTCATCGCAAGATTTATTCTTGTATTTAAAATATCTTATCTAACCTCACATTTGGCAGTTTTAAAGCGATCGTAGAATTATTAATAATTTTAATAGTCATTTCTTTGAAAAAACGCATAACCTGCTAATAGCGTTAACCGTATAACAAGGTCACGTCCTGACACCCTAGGTCAACTGGGGTCTGCCCGGACACCGTAGGACACATGGGGTCTGTTCGAATGCATGTGTCAGGTCTTTTCAGACTCATTGGAGAAGTTGCAACAGTGAGACCCCGGTCAACTGGGGTCTGTCCGGAGACCTGTGAGAGCTGGGATTATATCCGAACACTCTGGGTCAGCTGTGGTCTATCCGGACGCTCTGAGTTAGTTGGGGTCTGTCCGGAGACCCTGTGAGAGCTAGGATTATATTCAGACACTCTGGGATTGCTGGGGCCTGTCCGGACACCCTGGGTCAACTGGGGTGTGTCAGGACACCGTGGGAGAGCTGGGGTCTCTTTCGGGACACCCCAGGTCCCTGTCGGGACACCCCAGGTCCCTGTCGGGACACCCCAGGTCCCTGTCGGGACACCCAGTGACAATTGGGGTCGGTCCGGACACCCCAGGGTCAACGGCGTCTGTTCGGACACTCCAAGAGAACTGGTGTCTCTTTCGGGACACCCAAGGTCCTTCTCCGGACATCGTGGGAAAGCTGGGGTCGTTCGGGACACTCTGGGTCTGAAATGAGACCCTTGTCCGGACACCCTGGAAAAGCTGGGGTCTTTCGGGGCACCCGTGGTCAGAAATGAGACCCATGTCCGGCCTCCGGCCGGCCATGGGTCTCACTTCTGACCCTTTCTCCAGAGGGGTCTCGAATTGTTCTGGCATACCAGGGTTTCCCCCTATGCTTGCATGTTAAGGCTTCTAACTTCTGAGTGTACGAAATGGAGGCGTTTGTTGTATTATTATCTTCCAGATTATATATATGTTCCTTTAATTTCAAGGGTCAATCTGGTGGTTCTTATATGAATGAGCACTGGTATATGCGTCTGTACTTCTGCATTTCGTAGATATGGAAATATATAGTTCGTTGCTGGGTGTAAGTATCGTTCAATTGATGTAAAAATATCCGTTATTGCAGGTTCAGAACACGAATTGTCGTGTTTTTAAAAGCCTTTGCTTGTTGGAAAGTCAAGGTTTTGTGGAGGGAGGCCCTCCGAACCTTCTCATCTTCCTAGGAAAGTTTCTAATTGTTCACCATGGGGAGGAAATTTCGGTGTAAGTACTGCGGTGACGGTTGTTCCCAAAGAATCTATGTTGTATTTCATATTTCATTAACAAGTAAAACACGAAAAATTTGCAAAGATTTTAACAATTTGGGGTGTAAAACGATGTCTTGTTCAGTAGGGGATGCAATATGGGGTATATGGAGGTTGTAAAATGTTCATGTGTTTATTCTTGAATTTTCACAGTCGCATTGGATTTTGTTGGCCTGAACCTGTAGTGTTTTTAATGTGCTTTCCTTTCCGGGAAGATAAGGAAGAGAATTTCTTCGGCGACATGCAAGTTAAACTTCGATTTTTGGATGATTCTGGAAATGAGCGCTTGGAAAAAAGTTAGTGGAGGATTTTAGGTTTGATGGTCAATGGTGTCATTTATATGAATATATTGAATATGTAATTATTTACGAAATCATCCAGTATTTTGATGACTGCGTTTGTTAAAGGCATCAGTGTGGCGGCTTTCAATGGTTCATGCTCATTTTCACCCTCGGCTACAAACATTGAGCATTTAAATTGTGAGGATCCAACACATGAAGAGCATGTTACATCGGATGACGACAAGCGAAACATTCAGAAATGCTTTATATTATGTGATGATGTTAAAGATAAGTGTTTCTACTCGCTTCAGCTTGAAATAGAGTGCGTCTGGATGCTTGAGATGGAAAGAACTAGCGAAACCAAGAATACAGATGTTTCTGAGTCTGAGCAGTGCAACGATCTTGGAACTGCCGCAGAACAAGATATGGTTTTTGAACCTACAGATGCGAAAAAAATACATCTTGAAAAGCAAAACATTTGTACCGAAAATGTAGTAAAAAGGGAAATTTTACCTGAAACTTCTGCGTCACAAGAACAAGTGGTAGAACGTACTGCGAAACAAAATGTGCCTTTTGGGTGTAATTTGGCACAAGAAATAAACCATGCACCATCTACTACCAGTTCTGAACGTAATGATTTACTTTTTTGTTTTAGTCTGGTAACACTTAACTTTAAAGGGGCGCTAACTATTACAAAGCAATTTTAATGAAATGATTACTTAAAGCGATTTTAAATCGATGCTATATTGCTTTTGCAACTTGAAGGCGGATGTGGAAAAAGTTCTACAAGCCCAACTATCCTAAAATTGGTAGTTGCCCAACTAACCCGCCAGAACAAATGGCCAAAATCCCGCCGGCAAGTTTGCCCAACTACTCGGGTAGACCAAATTTTTTTTGCCCAACTACCTGAGTAGCCCAATTTTTTTTTGCCCAACCACCTGGGTAGCCCAATAAAATTCTGCCCAACTACCCAGCCATTTCTAACTGCCCAACCACTTTGACCATGTGCCCAACTAACCGGGTTCTCAGGATAGGGAACTTTTTCCACATCCGCTTGAAGGGTGCATTCGTATGAATTTTACACCAATTAACTACTTTTTAGAGGAAGTACCAGCTGTGGCAAGTATAACTGGACGAAAAACACCTGAAATAGTTTCAGAAAACCCAGTAACAAAAAACCCGTTGCTTTTCAAATTAACTCCCGGTGGTATTGCAGCTGTCAAGAGCTGGGCCTGTAAATCTGACACTGAATTTTGGTCCCAAGACATCCCTGTAAACCTAGAGATTCTCCATTTTGCCCATAGAGTGCAAATGCCCGAGTTGATCAAGCATGTGTTGAAAAATTTAGAATCGGTTGAAGAGAAAAGATTCACATTTGAGTTTGCAATGGATGTTTTAGCTGCTGCTGAAATGTATCGAGTTGAAATGCCGGAGCTGATGCACAGAACAGCTCATTTCATTTTGTAAGTTCACTGATTTACTTCCATGTGGCATGTAATTTTTGCGAGGTTGTCCAATCTTTGTTTCGTAGTGTCGCATAATTTTACAAAATCTCTTTAGGAAGATGTTGTGCTTACAATAGTATGTAATAATAATTACAGGGACAAGGAACGCTGATCAATTTTTTCCGAAATCTTCTGAAGACAGTGCTGATTTTTTAGCTTTCATTTTGATCATTTGGCGTAGCTGTGTATCTTGTTTTGTTCTACTATTGTGTTAGTGTGTTTGTCCCTCTTCTCTCAAACTAATTTGTGTTTTTCATGCTTGCTTAGTGTAAAACAATTTTTGTAAAATGTTAAAAGGGTGGAGTATTTAATGTTATTGTTTTATTGTACTTGTGACTTGTCCTATGAGCAAGGAATAAGAGAGAAGATCTTTTGCGTTTGAATAACGCTAGTTTATTGATCTAGGATAGCCAGATTTTTAGAAAATTGTGTTGGATATTGCGAATATTCCTAATGTTATCACTATGAGAGGACTGTTTTTCAGCAAGGGATCCCACGTTAACGTTCAGTTCCAATTGTTCCTTTACCAGTGTATTAACTTGAGTTGTTAGCTTTGATAAACTGTCATCAACTGGAAGAATATAAAAGATAGCTATGAATACAGAAAATTATGTGGTATCTTAATTTATAAGTTCGGTTGTTAATGCTATCAATTATATGCTTTTATACTACGGTATTGGTATTTGCTTTAAAAAATACCTTGATCTTTCCATTCCTCCAGTTTCTCGACACTGTCATGAACACCATCCTTAACGGACACACCTTCGTATAATTGCTGAAGCTGTTGATGTATTTGACCTTCAATAATTTGTTGAAGCTTACTTGTGATATTCATAT
The DNA here is from genome assembly GCA_947179485.1 of Allacma fusca. Taxonomy (NCBI): domain Eukaryota; kingdom Metazoa; phylum Arthropoda; class Collembola; order Symphypleona; family Sminthuridae; genus Allacma; species Allacma fusca. The sequence goes on from OX359247.1 coordinate 35,560,168, forward strand.
TTTCTTCAATTCGGGAGTCTTGGTCCGTGATTCTAGATGCAATTTGATGTGCCAGCGATTCCAGATTTGTTATCGCCGTTTGGAGGGTTTGGTCCTCCTTTTGTGTCTAACATAATAATTGTATAAATTGCTAGTTAATCAGCCAGTCCACTAATTTCAAGTCTCCGTTGTTAAAATATTTTCCCGTTTCAATGTGTATTAGATACACATCGATAGAATCAGTACTCGTAGTAACTTGAGAAGTAAAGATCAAGTAACTTTATTAGGATGGCTAAGTATTCGGAGTTACCCTTACTCCTATCAGGAACCTTGCAGTTTGTTTATCAATACAATATTCTGTGTCGTATTTTTCTAGGGGATCATTACAATAACGTTGACACTTGGGCAGCTATATTTGAGATTTGAGATGGGAATAATTCGTAAATTTTCTGAGTTACAAGTACATAAATATTCACACTTTTACTACCTTTAAAATAGTAAAAATGAAATTGCAAACAAACTTAATAGCTAAGGCGAATACGCAACTTATGATGTATAAAATACAAAATTCTGGGATTTCTACCGTGTCCTATATTGTAATTATAAGACATATGCTTCTTTAGAGTCGCAAAACGAATATTCGCCCTAACTTTTGCAATATTTTTGCATGTTTATTTTGTCCTACGGCGACAGCATGATTTTGAAAATATGCCTCTAATGTTTCTGCCTGCTTCACCTCCTCATCCGTTTGCTCGACGATAGTAGACTCAGTGTGAGAAATGTATGCCTTCTGTTGGTCAATTATTCCTTTCAACTTTTCAATCTCCTGGTTTTTCCTTCCAAGTTCCTCCGTACTCTCTGCCAACTGTATTTTTTTATAAAATAATTAAGTGAGAAAAGTTTCTTTGTTTTATTTTGTTTTACATTATAACTTTGGTAGTAAATCAACTGATAATAATGCCATAACATGAAAATATTTTGGCGATGTTCTAATAATACTTCATAAGTGCTAACCTGACCATTCAAGTGTTTGATTCGGGACTGCAGATCGTGCTTAGTTTTTTCAATTTGTGTGAGATTTTTCAAGTGTTTGTCAATCAAGTTTTTGAAATATTTAATTTCTCCTTCGTAAGCTTGCTGTTGTGATTTCAGATCCAAACTCAGTCGATAGATAGTTTGTTTGAGACATTCGTTTTCCTTTTCTAATGACTTCATTCCATAGTCCCCTTCCATGTTGCGTTTGCTTCGCTGTGATTAATGTCACAGTTGCTCGCTAAATAAATTTTTCGAGGGGAAATTTATGTAAATCACAATAATTTATTCAGATATTTTGATGTGCCTATTTAAGCAAGTAAAGAAGTAAAATATAACATGTCTTTTGTCTTCTACGGTGTGGTTCTGTATAAACTAAATAGCATTTAAATTTAAATTTAATTATGTAATAACTAATAATTTCTCTACTTCTCTAGTCGTTTCAATTAGAGAACTAAGGTTTTGAAATATAACTATGTGCTCCTACATTTAACATGTTTCTTAAACCTAGGGAAAATGTTTTGAAATTTAGATTCCATAATGGAGTTTCTGTTATAATGTAGACAAGGGGCTTGTAATCTTTCTTACTCTAAGCTTCATCGTTGTGTAGTAGTTATGGTTGTCATCCTTATGTACATGCCATGTTGAAGCATAGCGGTTCATTTCTTTATTTCATTTATGCAAAAAAATGCTTTACAATAAAAATAAAAATAAAATTCTTTTTAACATTTCTTTTTTGTTGACTTGGGCAGGCTTAAGTTATAGTAACCAAGTGTTCAACTTAATTCTGTCCAGGTCAGCATAAAATAATGCCATTTAAGAATACAAGAGGTAAAAAAAAAAGAACAGAAATACCGCAATGCTAAACGAGTTACCAACAAGCTGCTATGTTGCATCTTGGAATGTGTATGGTTAATTCGAATAAACTACCACTTGCTTATTATGTATGCAGTATTCATTTGAATATTTAGTACAGTGTGGTTACTACGATCAGTCATCACCCTTTAACCAAAACGATTAAATTCAAACTTTGGGTAAATCGTCCCTGTCCATCAACTCATGTCAGACGATAGACCGGTACTACCTTGACGACGGTACTGGCAAGTGCTACTTATGTACGTAGGTAGGTTATTATTATAGCTCCTTATTGAGTGATTACCTTGCGGAACCGTACTCGAACTCGTACTCGAAATCGAAGCATCGAGTATGGACTCCAATCCAAGGTACTCGTACTCGCCACATATACGAGTACTCAGGAAAATACTTGAAATAAGCGACCGAGTTCCAGTTCAGAACCCGAACTTGTTTCATACTCGCGAGTACGGAACTGTAAATACCGAAATCCCGTACTCGTACTCGTGCCGTGACTCGAGTCTTCATACTCGAGTATTTAATAATAACAAGACCACAATTGAACAGTGATTTTGTTTAGATTTAGAGTCGTGACTGGTGGATACAACGATTTTTTGTGATAATTTCATATTAGCGCCTTCGTCTCTTTACTGGAAATTCAAAAGTTTGCAACACTTGTGTGCACGTGTACGCGTACTCGTATATTGAGCATGTGGTACTCGAACTCGAACTCGATAACCCTTATGAGTATTTTTATTGGACTCGTACTCGGTTGATACTCGTACTCGTAAGTATGTGAAAAATCGTTACCCGTACTCGAAACCCATTTCAAGTATCGAGTATTCACAAAAATTTGACCGTACTCGACTCGAACTCGTACTCGTACTCGATACTCGCCGGTATACTCGAACTCGATAAGGAGCTATAGTTATTATCCACATATATTGTACATGTGAAGAGGTACTGTACTAACTTACTACCGTCAATAAATTATTGTAGGCAGGAAAAAACATGGTAATAATTTTTGGAAATAATATTATCGTGTTTTGCAATTTTATTTACAACCCGAAAGTTTTAGTCGTAACGCATCACCAAAGACTTTTCTCAGCCATATTTTACTGCAGTAATAAATTATTTTAAAATGTCATTGTAATTTATTCAGTCATGTCATCGTCACAGTCGAAATCGAGCAAGTGTCCCCGGTAAAAAATGGCAGAATCGAAACACCTATTGTGATTGTGAATGCATTTGTCCGTATGATGGCTGACAGATCACACAGCAGCCTGTAATGTCCATGTACAATATCCTACAAATATTTTTTTACATTTTTTACGAAGATATTACTAGGTGAACGTAACAAGTATGGTGATTAACAATAAAATAATTCACGCCAGTAGTGGCAGTTGCATTTAAACAATCATTTTTGGAGCAAAAATCTGTCACCCTCCGTGTCCATAGCTCTTGTTATGTTAGGCTACAATGAAATAAAATATAAATATTAAAATGATAACAAAACATAAATAAGTGTTGTACAGAGACAGAGGCGCGTCATAGCTTCAACAGAGTTTAACTTTGAAATCCAATGTGCTGGAAACATTTTATGACGACTGCCAGTAAGATAAGTCCAATCTTGGAATATCTCGGGTGTTGCAGCTCAAAACAGGGTTGCTGCAAGATAAAAAATTATGGTAACATTTATAAGTATGAAGTACTTATAAAACACCGGATAGATGGAACACTGCAATACTTGAATACATAATTATGTACAGTATGATTATGTTTGATCCTTATATTAAATAACTCGTTATGCACGTACTAAGACTGTTGTGGCGACAGGAACGCAAAAGGTTGAATGGTTTGTAGGTCGTCACTATTGTCACACAGAATCCTGGCAAAGCTCGCCTTTCGAATTTGTTTCAGTTGCTCTAAAATAGATGTTGTAGGTTAATTATCATGCATATCTTAATTAGCTTAACTGCAAAATAGTTTACTGTTCTTGATAAAATTCTAAATTAGAAAAATCCTTCAAAATTGTTGTCCTTGTACTCACGTGCAGAAAATGAGGATTGCGAAGGTCCGTTGTCATAAGCGAATCTATCGCCCTTCCTAGCTCTAGCGAATTGATCGCCTATAATGCATGTGAAAGTGGGACCCAGCAGGGCTCCTGGTAACGGCGATTCCAGAATTCCTCCTACGAATAAATCCACGTCGTCGACATGTCTGTAGTACCCTTTTAATTTAGAAATGACCTGGAAAAATGAGATACATAGTCATCTATAGAATATTTTTTACTTAATTTGGATATCAATGGATTTTGTGAATAATAAAAAATTACATCCGAAGAAATCCAATCACTAAAGTCTTCGAAGCGTGTTGCTCGATTTAATCTACAAAGATCTCGGTAGGCATTATAGCCCGGGACGCCGTGATCCCGCGCTCGTTGTATATTCAGCGCTATTAAATCCATTCCGAAAGGTTTATTTTCTTCTTGAAATAGTCGGTTAGTAACTTCAGAAGTGATGAACCTATCAAAGCCCTGGATGTTTTCATTTGATAGCGCCCGAATCATGTTGTCCACCATCCGCTGTTCCCGTATACGGAAGGGGCGGTTGAAGTGTTCATGTATTACTAATTCGTCCTCTAACTGTCCAGCGCTATTTAAGATCCTACATGTCGTGATTAAAAACACAAAAAGTACAATTTGACAACGAATTTATATATGTATGGTAACATTTTAAAAATACATATGCGTATCTGTCTGTAGTGATCCATGCTCAACAACAGTTCAATGCTCGACATTTCAGGTCATTAAAAACGTTTTGAACCGAGGTTAAACTTGGGACGTAAACGTAATGAAGATCACAATAATTGACTCACTGTAATAAACCTTGAATTAAAGTATGGCCCATTCTGAAAGCAGCAGCAGCAAAAGCATTGGAAACCCCGGGGTCAATGCTTGGATCATATCCCTGATAGTAACCCTGAGCCTGGGGTGAAATCCCATAAACCTCCATATAATTTGTACCTACAATGATCGGTAGCCATTCATTGTAAATAATATGTTGGTATTCCGCATTCAGAATTCTCCTAGACTCCGTATACAGTTGCTCATCGCTCCAAAAAGGATTCAGTTCTTTAAGGGCCTCTGCAATTCTATTGTGCTCTCGGAACCAAATAAGATGAGTTGTGGTCAGTCCTATCATCTCATTCACACGGAGGTCACCTGCATTGAAGCAGAACCGACCTTTATCCGGCTCGGTACATTCGTCCCCCGGTTTATTTTGAAAAGGTAACATTCCTTTTTTTCCGTACTTTCCCGGAAGAAAGTGATCAGATTTGAGTTTCCCATCCCGAAATTCTCTCAGCTCTTGATGGTCCTCCAAATTTGAGCCATAGACGTTGGAGTTGTCTAAATAAGATGTAATTTGGTTGAGTTGGTCAGCGTAACCTAAACTACAATCCGATCTTGGGCCTACCATCGATCTCACAAAATTCATGCATCTTTGGCGAAACGCACGATAGAATCCGTCGTTAGATGGAATTTCAATAGGAGTACACTGTGGGTGCGACAGCATCCTGGGAAGGAAATCTCCATCTGGTGTGCAGCATTCGATTCCGGAACCATTAGAGTAACGGAACACGGGTACGTGAGACAGGTCATGGTCCAGAAATTGACCGAACTGCATTACCCAAAGAGAATAGAGTCGGTTCGGCGAGTCTACATCTTGATTGAACGATGAACTGATAAGCCGAGCACTTGGTAGCTCACTGCCATCTCTTGCCACTCGGGGTGACCAGATACCTTAATTAAAATAGTTCTCTAGTAAATTACCAGTAAGAATATTTCTTACTTCTAAATTTTGACCGATCAGGCAAAATACATCGGAAATCTCAAATATTGATTGACGCCAAACTAACCATCAGCGTACTGCGGTCTAATCAGCCTTATCAAAGGCGTAAAGGCAGTTCCCATAGCTGGGTCTTGTAAGTTGTTGCAAGAACCGTCAAGTGTCCTGAAGGTCCTGGATGCCTTGCGACATCTGGCGGGAGCCGGACATTGGTTACCAATGGAGCTTCCAAAAACGTTGAGATTCTTTAGCCGTAATCCAATATCATTGTCGCTTGTCGCGATTCGTTGTCCCACATTGTTCTTAAGCTGCTTTGTGGATTCTATCAGATTCAGCCCGAGTTGGGATAACTCTATGGCTCTCTTCGAAGTCTGGAAAAATAGAAGATGGCCGTAAGACGAAGTGCCTCGCTTCACCGCAAGGTTTCGCTCTAGCAGTCGAGACTCGATGGAGTTGTAATTATCGAAAAAAATCCTGGCACTTCCAATCGAGTCCTCAATGGAGTTTCTGTCTACGTTAGGGGTAGGGACGGATGCCGCTTGAGCTCCAAAGCGAGAAGAGATAGGAACCGGAGATGACGCTGAGGATTGAAGTAACAAAATATATTTATTCAAGTGAAGCGTTATTCATCAATTGTATAATAATTATTGTAAATAATTGCTTATAGTAGTATAAACAACGCGCAAAAAGCCGAATAAAGACGCGATTTGGCTTTACTAATATTGGTAATTACTATTTGGAATTATTTTGGTAAAAATATTTGTACGACGTTTGGACAACTAGCAGCAAAATGTTTTTATTTCTAACGTCCACATATAATTTTGCATTCTATAAAGGTGTGATTTTTTAAAATACCAAATACAAATTTGCAGAGAAATTACGTGTGTCTAAGCATTACTATACCTGAACTTGCCGTTAATGTTTTACAACACATCCCGCGCGACCCATCCTGAAGTTGACACTGTACCGTATCCGTTGTTCTCTGACCCTTGCCGAAAAACTGCGGCATGAACAAAGCACACTCACTATAATGATGACATTCGCCCCTCTCCCCATTATTTGTAGTACAGTAACTCTCGCGGGAAGGACTGTCGGGAATGAACGCCGGGGTTTTATCATCCCCAAAGTTTATTGATGAGGACCCGGAGTTCCCACTTCCCGCATCATTTCTAGAACTGTCCGGAAATAGAACTCTCCTCCCAGCTTGCCTCCGGATGGAATTATGTGGCGTGGACAAATCCTGGAAGAAATTTTCGTTCTTTGAAAAGCCTGGTCCATCCTCGAATCTAATAGCGGAAGAACCTCGGCCAAATACCTGGGAACTTTGATTCAAAGAATTGTCTGCGAAGCTTAGAATTAAAGACAAAATGTAAACAAACTGCTTAGCTCCCCTCATTCTAACGTGTTTAGAAATCCTCGGAACTCAATATATGACAGTGAGGATTTTTGAGCTCTCTGTAATACAGAGTCTGTAGAGCGTGGGAACACTCTGTTATAATATAACAGGATCTGTCTCTTTACCCGAGCCTGTAATTTTCTCAACTGAATGTATCGCATTTCATTGCAGCTCGTAGCCACGTTGAGCGGAATAGTTTTCGCAAGGGCAAGTTGGTAAAAAGTCCATAAGTGAATCATCTACAATGAGTGAAGTCGAGACATTGAAGTTGCTGGGAAATTCCTTGTGTGAAGAGTACCTCAACCTTTTACTTATTATCGGCATGGAATAATTGCAAGTTATTGCTTTAGCAAGTTTGCCAGCTCTCACTTTTTCCAATTTTGGCCACATCCGTAGAGTTTTGGACGAGCCAAAGTAGTATGGAGTGGTCAGAAAAGACCGTAACAGTAACTCAAAAGAAGGGCAGTAGTGCTTAAAACTATATAAAGCCTGTGTGAGCATTCAGGTGGGATGGGATGTGAGCAGAACAGGTTTTTTCCCTTTCAAATTAAAGTCTTAAGTCGCACCGTATTAATTAAGGAAAGGGCATTTTAAAAGCAAATCGAGCAACTTTCAATGTCAATAAGAGGAAAAGACTATGAGAGATGAGATGCTTCTTGAGTATACATTGTATACATTTACATACATAGTTGCCCATTACGATGCTAATACCACAGCAAAACTACATAGTCCATTTAAAAAGCAGTGTAGTGAGTTTTTCTTGTTGAATAAATGTCGAATGTACATACGCACCATCAATATTGCCAATATGACTCTCCCAACAATAGATTTTGCACTGGTCATAACAGAAGCCGTCAGTAATTTTGTCTGCTATTATGAAACACACTTTTTTACAAGTTTACAGGCGGATGTTTTCAGGAAAGTACTCCTTTCTTGTCAAAAGGTAATTAAAGTACATATGTACATGTGCGAAAAAAATGCGTTTACTTCAGCCCAGCCTCGTGTCAGAGATTTTGTAACAATAATTTTGTTTTTGTGGGGAAGTTGCATACTAGCACTTCTTAGTTTTTTTGAGTAATTTGTTATCAACGTAAAAAAACCAGTAGTCATTAGATTGGAACTTTGTACCTACAAAAGAGAGAGGTGTCAAATGTGCAACAAATAACGTAAATCCCAAGTTGTTGCAAGGGAAAAAAACCAATATTTGGATGAGGTGTAGTATTATTGTTGATATTACATACAATTACTGCAGTGAGCGAGAGCACACATTTGACTATTTGGTTGAAACATTTAAAATTGCATTCTCTGAAGCAATGACTTAACTTTAAATATAAATTACGGTTAAGGACAATTATGGATTTAATTATGCATGCAATACCCATGAAGGTTGCATTTACAACTTTACAAGTTGTGTTACAACAAATAATATTGTTTTCTTGTGTGTGTGGCCTGTATCTACATTTTACAGTGCACGGTTTAACACCTGGATTCAAAGATGCAGAGTGCATAACAGGCAGTATTTTTATTGAGACAAGTCTATTTGGCTTTTAGATCTCTTCGTTAGGGGTAAAGTGTAGCACTGCTTTGCTTGATCCAGAAAGCATTGTCATTTGAATGGAATTATTCTGGCGAGATTCATAAATTACCTTGACATCCGGCCCTGCCGGGCAGCGCTGGCGGATATAGAGCCGGTTGATTGCCTCAATTGTGGCTACACTCTGAAATATATAATTACGAATTAAATTTCTTATACAATGTAAATACACGTATTTAAAATGTACAACTCATCAGCGAAGAAGCAAACTGGTCTAGATACAATTCTGGTTCAAATCGTATTGTTCAACAAACATTTTTACTAATAAAAGCAAAATTATTATAGTACTAAAAACATGATGTACGCCAGAAGCCCATTTTGTTTTTAACGTGTGAAGCTGCTCTTATTATTTAATTAGAATTTTATGAAACTGTAGTAGACTCTGTATATCATTTTACTTCCCCGAGGATACGCATGTATATATACAAAATGCTGTCAAAATCATTTATGACTATTTACTCGACATGGTCTCCCATCATAAGTTTCGTCGGTGAATTCTTCCCCCAACTGGAACTTGATCTCGCGGGTTCGGAAAATCGAGTCGATTTTAATGCCCCACTCATTACATTTACAAGGGTAAATGGTCAGGGATGGATTTGCTACTGACTGGACCTTACGGAATACAAGTCCCACTCCTAGTATTTAAATCAATGTATCAGTATGAATACGTCAACTGTGGGATGGACTAAACTAGGAGAAGTGTACGCGTGTGAATTTTCTTATAGTGGGTTTGTAATATGTTATATTACCTAGCTGTTTTAAGTATTCATCAACACCCTCAGATGTGTGGAATATGTAGGATCCGGTTCCGGAAAATTTGATGTCGTTGTCGGGAGAATGGGCGTCCTCATCATCTGATTTAGAAAATTCACTGGAATTAGCTTCGTTGTTCTCTTTGATATATTCCTCCTGTGTCGTCTTAATTGGATCCATTCTTATGTCTTGGAGAACGGATAATGCAGATTTGATTTCTCTAGAATGAGCACTATTAGTGGTAGTGGAGTAAGGTGTGTTGCTGGGACTAGAGTTCGAGCTCATTTCATTTCTTGGGTCACTGTTGTCCTTCATTCCTGACCCCGCTTGCTGGTGGGGCTCGGGCTCCCCTTGACGATATTCCTTCAGAGCATCTTTCACATCTTTGATGGCATCCTTTACATCTCTCACAATTTGGTCTTTGCTTCTGTGATTCGCACTTTCGGATCTACCTTGATTTTCCCTCTCATCCTTTTCTCCTTGTGGATCTTTAGAATCTTTGGGTACTTTCTTCGCATCCTTTGGTCCGTTGGCTGACATTTTTATAGCAGGGGATCCAGGTAATAAGGCTATCAAATTCCAGTGCAGTCGGATGTGGTCGTGGTCTCTTACAGTTACGAAAACCTGCAACAATAAATTTAATTATCAACTCAACTTTCAAATATGCACAATATACTTGACAAGAATTTTCTGTAGTAAGTTCTGGATAGGCAGTAGAATAAATTTAATATTTTAAATAATTAATTTAAAATGGTTTATACATTCATAACAATAGCAACAACACTCGCTTGTAACTTAATATGTACTAACGGAATCGGACGAGTGCCAATCCCGAGTGGACGTCGGCAAACACTAATATTAGTTTAAAGCAAAATTTTACCAGAAATGATAATATTTAAGACTTATGTGTTTGGTTATTATTAGCAAGTAATTATTATATTAATGTGATTAATTAATATATTAATGATCAATATGGGGTAAATCAGTGTATTTATTTACATGATAAACCGAAAAAACATCTTTCGAAATTGCATTCAAAAATATGAAAATGGTTTAGGAAACTACAGCAAATTGTGCATATTGTTTGAATCAACTGATTTAAAAATTAATTAAGAGAAAAAAATAATTACAGTAATATCACTGACACTTATTTAAGAGTAGATACACTTAAGTATATGTTGGTATAATTTGGGGTATCATGAGAAATGAGAACTTCTGAGCCAACGACTAATTGTAATAAGTACTTATAATTAGTAACACATAATTCATAATTTATGCAATTATCTGTATTTACGCAAATTAAAATACCCACTACTCAATTACGTAAGTACGTAGGATTCTCACATAGATATATTCCAATGGGGAATATGGGTGTGATCCACAACATACACCATAGTTGTTTTTTCTTACGAAATTGAATCTCTAGAAAAGGAAGTACCATGCATCGATAATTAATGCTTCGTGAACTCTTGCATGTGTTGCAGTTTACCTACAATTATTTATTGTTTTGGCTTCCATATTTATCTCTATTAAAATCAAAAATCAAATGTCAACAGCATTGTCACCGTTGCATACGTTGAAATCGGGAGATAATAATAATTTTAATACAAAAATGTCAGAAATTGATGCTAATTTGAAATCCAAGTGTTGTTCGACTTCATTTAAACCCAGTATTTGACTTCAGCATTATTTATTATTAATTTGCTTGTACAGTGCCCGAACTGCTTGTTGCAAACATTCGAGTTTTTGACTGAATTAAAGTACAATTATTATTTTATTTTTATAAAGTTGCTCTAATCCGAAGATTAGTAGCCTCTCATGATTTTTAGCTTTTTTATAGCATGTAGTAATCTTTAATGGATGAACACACAAGTAATTAGGCAAAGTTCAAGGCTCTCCAATAAGGGAAAGAATGGCATTTTTGTAATCTCCAGATGTTTCCGAGCTGACTGCAGAGTACAAGGTCTTGTTGAAAATGTTACGGTACTCTTTCTTAATTGTGCCAAGGTCAATCTCACTTCGGGAGACAATGAGACGGATCAGTTTTGCATCATTGGTTCCAAATCCCTTCATGGCTGCTTCCAGCTGTTCTGCAAAGTAGCGTGTTCGGCTCTCGGCACATTTTACTGCAGAATTCGAAATATGTATGTTTACTTTAGAAATAAAACAAAAACAAATCTGGTAACATAAACAAAGTATGTGAATATCCTGGGCACATACTGATGGCCATGATGGCAGCTTGGAGGTCCCCGGAAAATTCCTTTTTCACCGCTTCTTCTAACGTTTTACCAGAGATCTTGCGGTACTCGTCGAAGACAAGCCTGATCTGGGCAAAGGAGGCGTGGGTTAGCAAAACAACGAAAGTCTCCTCATCCGTTCCGAGTTTGGCTTCTCCTGCAGCGTAAAGTCTGTCGGCCATTTCCTTGGCTTTGTCTGGATAGACTCCACGCTCATCTCGAACGTTCTGTTAGAACAGTTGTCATAATAAGTTCTTTCATTTCCGGTTACAATAAACTACTGTACTTCCAATGGGCTCTGGCTGCGTGACTCTACACCAGGTCTGATATTACACATACATATGTACATTGATGATATTTTTTATAGCAGTAATTATTTTTGGCTCTATCACAAGAAGTCTCATTTGTCCCTATTTTGTTTCTTGAGGTCTTTCACACAGTACATAGCGAGACAAGAGTAGATACTGAATGCAACTACAGGAAAGAAACATGCTGGGTACTTACAGTGAGTAAAAGTGTGAGTAGCCGCTTGTAATCTCCGGAAACCTCACTTTCAATTGTTTCTTCTAAAGACTTGCCGTACCTTTGTTGGTAGGTTTCTGCGATCCTCTTTAAATCGTCATTGTTGTGGGTAGTCAGAATCTGTAATAATTTTTGGCCATCGTCCAAGATCAATAACAAGAATTTATTTTGTAAAATGAGAAATATAGATGCTTTGTTCTACCACAACCCGCTACGATCTAATTTTATAATAATACCGTAATGACCTCCGTGAGGACATCCTCATTGGTACCAATGCCAGCCATAGCATTGTTCAACTCGGAAGCCAAGTAATTAAAAGGTGTTTCCATAAGAGCCAGGACAAGTCTCTCAAATTTCCCTCCCAATTCACTTTTTAAATCCTTAACCAGGTCCTAAAACGAAATTTTATAATTGTGTCAAGTTAAAATTGTCATCCTGATCATATACGAGTTATCAATATATTCAAAAATCTGGCATGACTACTACCAACTTACCCTTCCGAATTCCCCCTTAAAAGCCGTTATAATTTCCTGCCTTTGAGCATTCGACCGTGCTGTCAAAATGTCAATAATGGCTCCCTCATCTAAATTGCGAAGAAAAAAACAAATCGCATCTCAATGCTGGAATTTGAAACCATTATAATTAATACCATACAGAAATTAAATATTATTTTTCTTATGTACCTGTGCCAAAGCCCTTCATAGCGGCCCTCAATGCTTTGGCATCATTTAAGGCAACAAATCCTGTAGCAGGATTCACTGTGGGTTCCTGGGAAATAATTTATATTTAAATTGAATTATTATAGGGAGAAACTTGTATGACTTTGATTGGGAAGACAGACCCAAAACCAAATATGAGACAATATATGTACGTGTAGGACGTACTCACTATACATATGTCAACGTACGTAATTATTAAAAAGTTAGGAAAAGAAGTTTGTAATTTTCTCACCGCGTATTGTGCAGACATGTTGGAATTGTCAAGTGGAGAAAGTTTCCGTCAGGTCAACTGGGAATAGTTTAAAAATATTAAAATCAAACACTTGTGTGCTGTAAATTATAATATCTTACGGGAGAGCAAAACGAGAAAATTCCCTTCCGCTTGTTAACTTTTAGGAAGACAAGCTGTTACTGCCGGAATATTGTCTCGGGACTTTCCGTTCGGAATACGGGAGTGAGTGGAGAGGATTTATTTTAAACCTCTTAAACCGAGCCGAGGTGATTAAACATGCAAAGAATTCCTAGAACTGGAAGTAACTGAAATGATTCAAGAACCTCTGTTTTCATGTTGCATGATCATTATTATACAGTGAAGTGAATATCTACTTTAAAATGTATGAAAAAAATAATTCTGAATGAACTACGGTAAATAATAATGTCCAGACGAAAGCACTCAAGCATAATAATACTTGGCTTATTGGGTTAAATAATTGCTATATTTATTTTATTTTAAAATACAGAGCAGTAGGTACTGTAATATTGAAGGTGGCGTCAGTATGCTTGTTACCAACAATGCCCGTATAAATTTTTAGCACCATGTCTATCTCAGTAATTGGAAGTACATACATATATACAACAGATATTTATCAGCACAACAATATCAAGGTTTATTTTTATGAACAAATACATATATCTATACCTTTATTGAATGAATATGAATAAGTTCACTTATTCGTCGGAAATCCCTAGAAATAATAAGGACTGGGTGGAACTTTTCCTCGAACTGGAATGACTCAGTGGAGGTGAGGCAAGACGATGTAATGCAATGCTCCCGGAGTAAAACGGTCTTGTTCCTTTGGAATCTCTCCAATGTCAAGAAATGTCAGTCGACACACAAAATCCAAATTCAAGACCAACGACTGAAAGTGACTTTACTCTTCCACTTTTCTCCTTTCCGTAGTATTGAGATGCATTTATGCTCATATGCATATACAATCCTAACGCACCACTACAGGGAGAAATACCCTGCAATTATCGCACTACCAAAGCGGAGGAGTAAAGCCTAAAAATAGAATTTTCCTCCCGAATTTAATCCAGATGCTGTGTGATAAGTTTTCGTGCACGTTTGTCACAGTGTACATAATGTTATGACCGGCAGACAGGTCTTTCCCGGGTGTGGGAGGGTCTCTTCATGCCCTCTGTAACCATAGCATAGCAATGGTAGTACAATTACAAGCTACATCTTCTGTGTCATCATTTTTTGTGTGGAGTGGAAAAATTACCGTATGTTGCATACTGTATAGAGATAGAAACGCATCCCTTAAATTCCAAATAATCAATTATATGCTCCACAAATGCTCGATCAAAGCAGCATTTAATTGTCAACAGAAGCCAATAAAAGCAAATCATGACACGTCTTCATTGTCGGAGTCGGAACATTTGTTTCTTCTTGATGGCTACGTGAAGCAGCAGGCACATACATAGATGTAAAATGATCCTGTCGTTGATGCAGGGTCACATACAAATTTTTCATTGGGGTGAAAATTTTTACATCTGAATATGACAATAATTGCTAAAATATATTAAATGATGTTTTGGTGGTATACTTGACCTAAATCACTATCAAATTACAATGTATTTCACATTTGAGACCACGTTTCCAATACCGGAAGTCGGAAGGGCTCAAAAGAAATTCGATTTACTCTCTCATATAATGAGATTCATCTAATCTAAACTAATGGAGATTTGCTCAACTGGCCAATATTGGCTAGTGTTGATTCCTGAGCTCAAAATGCTCAATGGAATGCATGACTTAAACGGTATCTCATTTGGACAACAATAGAATTGCGCATTAGACGACTAGACCCAAGTCCCAATCTATTAACATTGTCAAAGTGCTAATCAAAATAATTCAAAAAATAAAAAAGTTTTGAAGCTAAAGAATCTTGACAAAGTAGTAATTATTATATGTGGAGTAAATTCTGGAAAATTCAGAACGAATTCGGAAAGTTTAGAGGAATCTAGTATTTTTTATCTCTCCTACGTACTTACTGCAAGATCAAGGATGTGATTATGCGTAGTGAAAGGAGGATGTTTAGCGGAACCCTCCACAGCAGCATCTTGATTTTTTAAATTTCTTGAAGCTATACAGCTGCTGAACATAAGGAGATTGGAGATGACATATACGATAAAGAAGTAACTTTTACTTAACTAGCGTGTCTGACAATGAGTCAAAATCGGTCTCAGTAAACTTTCAACAAAAACGACCCAATGTTACATTGAAAAATTGCTTTTGCATTTGTATTTTACTTATAAGTTCTTCGCCATTCGCATTCCTTGGATATCACTGAAAAAAGGATTCAGAATGGTAAAACAAGACAAAAATAAAGTGATAAATGCTCCGATATGTTGAGAGAAAGTTAAATTTATGTTTTTTAAATCCCAATGACCATAATAATGGACATATCCTTATATAAAGGGATTCGTTTGGTGGCCCTAGTGCAGTGGCCAGGACTATGAATACAACATAAATATAGAGCCCGTCGTAGAGAGTAATTAGTATTCTTTTAACAACTAAACTTACATAAAAATTCGTGTTTTTCACTCGTCGTAACCATTAAATACGAAACTTAATAATTGGCTCTAATCCCGAATCAATAAGCTTTTTATGTATATCTGTACAGCAAAGTAGATCTGCAACATTTCGTTGAACTAACAAGCGGTTTGCACTAGCTGGGTAAGAAACTAAGTATTTGAGTTGAAAGAATTTTATTACGTAATGAGCCCCAAACATCTGACTGAACAAATTGCATGGTCAATCTCTACAAAAACTCAAATAATTATTACCTTTTCCCCCGCCTGTCAAATCAATGAATAATCCAAATTTTTTGGCAGTTATGTAAAAAATTAAACGTCAAGGCTTTTCTTTTTCACCCTAAAAGTCACCACACCTACTACAGAAACTCCTTACAGGAACAATACAGTGATGAAATACCACAGAAACGGATGAGTTGACTATGGATACTGCGAATGCTGATTTATTGAAGTACCTGTCTAACTGAATAATGGGAAATAAGCAATAATAATTCTTAATTGTTAGCATGACGTCAATAAAAATACCTTTAATTGCTAAGGATAATCCAAAATATCCTATCCTAAGTGTTAATTTATTGGAAACCAAAAGTACGCCATAATCATACCCTTTGCCTGATGTCAGGCTCTAGAAACTGTCCGATCAAATCCTTCCAAGGTTCTAAAAGTCTACCGTAGAAGCTACACAATTTATTCTGGATTCGGATTGAATAGGGATGTTTGAGAATAAATTAATATTAGGGAGTTTTCAAACATTTATAAAGACGGGAGTTCCTCCAATTCCTGGGATTAAATTATGTTGCAACTACAGCGAAAAATTCACTGCAAACGAGGGTGATTCTGTGAGCAAACTCTGTCTGTAACCACAGCACATCATTGGCATCAAATTTTAATCCGTTTATCATCAAGTATTTTAAGTAAATGAAGCATCCGCAAAAAAAAAACATTGTATTGAGTGTAAGATGTGAGATAGAGTATTGTCGCAATTATGTAATTATATCAATAATGGATAAGTCATAAGGGACCATTATCTCTTAATTCTTATCGAATACAGAAATTTTCAATTAAGGGTTGCGAATAAAACTTGCGAGAAAAGAATAACTAGTCTCCAGTTAATTCTCATTAGTGTCTAATCATGTACAGATATCAACAAGTAAACTCCACTTAGTAAACAGGTATTGTAAAGGTAAAAAATCTTACATCCGCTCATTCAAAATTGACATACTGACATAGTAAACATCTATGTATATTCTCTATGGACAACGAAAGTGATAAAAAGTCAAGGTAACGAATAAAGCTTATACAAGACTCAGAACAATCTTTGAGTTTGAAGTGTTTGAACACAGTTTGACGTGGAAACCAGCGTAGTAATTATCATTATACCCCGTATGAGAGGTTTACATTGTTATCTCATCTGTAATGGTTTTTATAAATTGTTATTTTTTCTATTACCGGGCCCTTATACGTAGAACTTCATGCTAAAAGCCGGACGTCAATGACGTCACCCGTTCATTTGAGGTCTGCATGTTACTTGCATAACTTTACTAACAATTAATCCCCCTGGCCAATTTCCTACAGATTTCACGAGAATTATGCAAGCCGACACAACTACTACTTCTATAATAATTATTAGGCATATTAATCATCAGTTCAGCTTAGTGTGTACATTAATAAATAAATAGGTAGATAATACATGATTATGACCGAACAAAAATGCTTAAAATTCTATTGCCAAAAGTGCCAGTAATAACTCCAAATTACCAAGTGTCAATACTATGTACACGTCTTCAGTTGAACATATGCACATGCACAGATTATGTGTCACAGAATGCGGATACAGAACACCTTCACCCTTTATTCTGATCCTGACGACAGCTCTCGGGAATATTAATAATTACAAACGACAACTAAACCCATCAAAAACGACAGACTCACAATCCAACTTTAGCACACAAAAAACTAACTTTTGTAAGATCAAGTTGGCCGAATTTCCCTATGCTCATGAACTACAAAATCTGCAATGAGAATGTAATAATAATCAGGGTTGCACAAATGAAAATGCCCTCGGTTTTATGCCTGCCCTCCTGAAAATGCCCTGAAAATGTCCAAAACGCCGAAAATGCCCTGAAAATGCCTTACTCTGAAAATGCCCGGCATTTTGGGCATTTTCGGCAGGCATTTTGGGCATATTGGGCATTTTTACAGAAACTTATACACTATGACCAGTATTGCTCCTTTAGCGAATATAAGGGAGTTTTTCATAGTATAATCAAACCCATCCAGTTTTAGAAAATGTTATACTTGATTTTTAAAAAAGAATTGAATTCGTCTAATGCTTAATGGCTATTTCAATAAGCCCCAACGGAGTTGCAAACCTTCAACGCTGTACATTAAAAAAACTTTTGGATTTGGAAAATAATTGATAATGGCTTGTAAAGTATAGAAAATTTTACACTTTCATTAGATACATACAATGCGACGGTTATAATATATGTCAAAACTTGGAGCTTCCGTAGCTTTTGTGTCGACTTTAAAAACTGCATTTAATCAGCCGTAGTTAACCAGTGTAATAATTCTAGGAGTTCAAAATGTAACAATAAATACATTTAGATGACGACGAGTTTTTAAGCTCACAAACAATGATATTGTTAATCTTTTAACAACTATTTTATCTTTTTGTGTTGCATCTTTGCCCGAATATGTTTGTACTTAAAATCTAATTAGTTACAGACACGGTGTACAAGCGAATTTTTACAACAAAATAAGGAAAATAGAATTGTTATTATTTTTCCATAAATATGTCTATATCAACTGGCTCCAGGTTTCAACCTTTTTGGAAACAGTTTGTTTCTATAATTTTATCATGTAATCCAGTTGAATATTAAAATTATTTGCAACATACTGTTTTGTGACTTATTTAGCAAAATTAGCAGGTAGCTAAAGTCATATATTTAAAAAATAGGAGTGAATATGCCGAAAATGCCTGCCCTAGGCTGAATATGCCCAAAATGCCCAAACTGCCATAGATGCCCAAAATGCCATGAAATGAAAATGCCGAAAACGCCAGGGCATTTTGGGCAGGCATAATGCCGAAAATGCCATGGCATTTTCAATTGTGCAACCCTGATAATAATAATAATAAATTAATAGGCAACTCAAAAAAGCGCGCAAAGCTTCTTACAAATCTTCAAAATCTCTACTGTCAATGACAGGGCAAGTAGAGGAAAAAATTAATTTATCAGGTTGAAACTGTTACTGTACATTAAGTTACAAATACCTTCCTAGTAGGATATCAATGGCTGGGGAATGTATTAATTAGACATTAAAATCTTTCAACATATTATAAAATAGACTCCATGTACCCTTGATTCTTTTTCAAATGACAATAGTATTACAACTGTGGGTGTGGAGCAAAAAAGCGTGGCAGTCTGTCGGTTTAATTTGCGAAATAATTTTGTGCCCTGTTAAGGGTTATCAGGGTTATAAAGCACCTTGAGGGTTCTTGTACCATTGGGTGCGCCCTGTTCAACTTATCGGCAAGCCCTTTCTGACATACGAGAGACATACGCTAGCTTGGAGCTTCACAAATGGTTACTGCATGGTAAATAAACGATACATGAGCCTCCTCAGAACGATTTTGCGAAGGCGAAGCGTGTGTGGTCGTTTGGACTGCTGGAACGTGTCGCGTGATTATTATTATATTGTAATTTATTACAGTAATAGTGGATTCACTGAAATTGTTTTAAACTTCAAGTTTGACTGAATTTGAATTTTAATTGTTGGATAGAATTATATAGTTACGTTTATCTGAATTATATTATAACATGCAGTCTGCTGCAATATTTCGAATTTGACGTGTGAGGATTTCCAGGTTATCCGGATTTTATTCAGAGCTTATTTTTTAAAATTCGAAAGTTCCAGGTTCAAACAATAATCAATAGGTAATTATTACATTTCTCAGAATAAATTGAATTATTGATTTAATATAAAAATATTACAAGCGTACTATACATACAAAATGTTTCAATTTTGACCTTGGGTTATTTAGGCGTGGGAATGACGGAACGTTTCCACCGTACAAGTTGTGGATGCAAGACGAACGACACAAATGGGAACATAAAGGGACCAATTGAAGCTAGAGAAACTTCCCCTGAAACAGTAAAACCTCGGAAGGAAAATGCTTCAAATGGAAATAAAAATGGAGTGGGAAAGGTTGTAAAGGAGGTCATTCTTACTCGTGATCAGAAGATGTCAGTATTGAAAACATGTCGGGAGTTGTCCGGAGGGGGCTTCTCCGAAAGTGGCATTAATAAGGCTTTTGCTGAGGAATTCCAGAAAAAGTACTCCTGTAACTTGGCTGCTAATGCAACCGCTGCTGCCAAGCTTGATGTGGGTTTGGCGGAGCTGTATTCGGATGAGGCTGATCCTGAGCTGGATGCGGAACTTTTGACGGAGTGCTATCATAAAGTTGATGATGAAAAATTTATGGAATTGCAGCAGTACCGGAGAACTCTCCCCGCATTTGACTTTGCAATGGAATTAACTGATGTATTGAACTCCAACCAAGTAAGTGCCAGTCAAGTAATGATAATAATTAGTTGGGTTTTAAATGGGGCAATGTAATGTTGGATGTTGCAAGTTGATGAGAATCATTTGTGTCTTTTATAGGTTGTTGTAATATGCGGCGAAACTGGGTCGGGCAAAACTACCCAAGTCTGTCAGTATGTGTTGGATGATGCGATCCTTCATGGTAGGGGATCCACCTGTAGGATCCTGTGTACACAGCCACGCCGAATAAGTGCAATTTCAGTGGCGGAAAGAGTTGCGGAAGAACGGGGAGAGAATATCGGATTATCAGTTGGCTATTCGATTCGTCTGGAGTCGCGACTCCCTTCCAGGAAAGCTGGCACCATTACCTTCGTGACTACTGGAGTAGTTTTCCAGTATCTTAAAGAGGATCCTGATCTTACTCGGGTGTCTATGATAATTGTTGATGAGGTAAGAGTTCTGTAGTAATTCTGTAATAATAATTATGTAGATTATAAAATAAATTATTGATTTATTTTATTTTTAAGTAAGTCATGTAGAAATACTAAAACAACGAGTATTTTATGGTATTTATGTTTTTATTTGAGGTACATGAAAGGGATATATTAACAGACTTCATGCTCGCCATCCTCAAAGATTTAATATCCCGTCGATCGGATCTTAAAGTAGTGTTAATGTCGGCTACTCTGAACGCTGAGAGATTTAGCCGATACTTTAATACGTGTAAAATTTTCAACATACCTGGACAGCTGCACGCCGTACAACGGTTTTACCTAGAGGATGTTCTCACATTAACTGGGTTTACTTTTGAACGTAAGAAGCCATTGTTCACCCCTACAAATAAACCAAAGAAAGTGATAGAATTCGAAAACATAGTGTATCCATGGTTGAACGAGTTAGAGAAACTTGACAAGTATCCGGCTTCAACCCTGCATCAGTTGAAAATGCCGGAGTCTGAGGATTTAAATTTGGAGTTGATTCAAGTCTTGATTGAATACATATGCGATGAGGACGTGGATGACAATGGTGCGATCCTAGTTTTTTTGCCAGGCTGGGACGAAATTTCCAGACTTACGAAGGAACTTGAAAAGAATGCACGATTCGGTTCCAGTGATTTCATCATCATACCACTTCATTCTTCAGTACCTTCAGCTAGTCAGCGGAAAATCTTCAACAAGCCTCCACAGGGACAGAGGAAAATAATCATCTCTACCAACATAGCTGAGACTTCCATAACAATCAACGACGTGGTCCATGTAATTGACACGGGAAGGATCAAGATGAATAATTTTGATGTCAAAATAAATTTGGAAACTTTAGATGACGAATGGACTAGCAAAGCGAGTTCGACACAAAGGAAAGGAAGGGCGGGACGTGTTAGGGAAGGATTTTGTTACCACTTGTTTACTCATGCGAGGTTAAATGCTTTGGAGGATTCTAAGAAGCCTGAAATTCTTCGGAAGCGTTTAGAAGAGGTTATTTTGCAAATAAAGATGCTGAAGCTCGGGGGTGCTTTGGAATTCCTCACTAAACTTATGGATGCTCCAAGTATAAAAGCAGTAGAACTTGGAATTCAAAGACTTATAAACCTGAAGGCGTTGGATAATCAAGAGAGCTTAACTGCTCTAGGGTTTCACCTAGCTCAATTACCCATGGATCCTCAAACGGGCAAGATGATCCTTTTGGGGGCAATTTTTTCTTGTATAGATCCAATCCTTTCTATTGCAGCAAGTCTAACTCACAGAGATATTTTCCACAGACCCATGGGACAAGAAAGTGATGTTGATAAAGTTCGCGAGAAATTCAGTAACGGGACAAATTCTGATCATATGGCTACAGTCTATGCAATTCTAGGTTATGAAAAAGCGCGGAAGATCTATAATGATGGACGTTATTGCTATCAGAACTTTTTATCGCAGTCCAATTTACGACAGATAATGAGCTTAAAGCGTCAGTTTGCATCATATCTGTTTCGAATGAAATATCTATCCTCTGCTGACTACAAAGACCTCGATTGTAACAGAAACTCTGAGAACGTTGGTGTTGTCTTGGCAGTAGCTGCTGCCGGTTTGTACCCCAACATCGCCGAAGTTAATATGATTGGAAAAAAACAACCCCGCCCTGTTTTAAGAACATTTGAAGATGGTGTGGTTTCTGTTCACAAAAGGAGTGTCAATTCTCGACAGTTAGATATAGCGTTTTACCCGTACTTTGTTTATTTTATGAAAATGAAGGCCCGTACTATTTATCTTTTTGATACTTCTATGACAATGCCTTTACCGCTGATTTTATTTGGTGAGAGTCTAAACTGGGTAAAAACCCGAGGCCACTCTCCGAAGACAGTTATTGGAACTCATACTGGAAAGTTCCGATTTGGTTGTCGTGATGCTGAGAGCTTTAAAATACTCTGCGTAAGTTAATATTTGTACAGGTTTTTATTTTGAGGCTCTTCAACTTACTATTCTCAGAAATGATACCATTTCTTATAGGCTCTGAAGATGAAGCTGAATGAATTCTGGGATCACAAAATTAATTCTCCTGGTCCCACAGATTGGACTTCGAACTCCAAGGAGGGATTGCTGCTCAAGTATGTATTTAGTAGGAATAAAAAATATTTTATTTGTGTATCTGCAGTCGTAATTTCCGAAATTGAAATATGTATTTGTTGCCTCAATTTTTATATTCAGTTTAGTTTAAAACTTTGCTTTATATCTGTAGTACAATCACCGGACTATTCTCAGAAGAGTATGAACAAGCCAGAAAAATAATTTCCCAGGCAGAGCTTATAAGGTTGAAAGCATTGGGAAACTCCGAAAATGATGATTGGAGTGATTAATGTACGCCGCATACAATTCGAGATTTTTGACCACTAGTTGCTTTCTCTCTAACCTTGTTGGAGTACATGGTTATTTTCGTTCTGTTAATATTTTGTTAAATGATGCATTGCCAAACGAATGTTTCGCTTGTTACTTGTGCTTACACATATATGATGTGCTAAAAACGACAATATTATCGTTAGGTTCCGTATAATCAATTACTTTTGTCATTAAAACAAACCTCCTGGCCTTTGATTAAACTTTAAGAGCATTATTTCATATTCGGTGATATCCAGACTTCAGTTGTACTGAATATCATTTTGCATCAACCAATATTAAAGGATTTACTAAAACATTGCTAACTACAGTGAATAATTTAATATCTACGATCCAAGGATGTTTTCGCAGCGTTGTTATTATTACTTACATCCGTTGTAGCGTCTGTGTTAATCTATTACTCCGTATGCACTCCTGTGGGGAATTTAATTGTAACTTGTCTATTACGCCCGAGACGCTTTGGCAAGTCGCCCTACCCTGCAATTATTATGGCACAATACACCAAGTAGACCAATTTTTCCACAAGACAGTAACGCGGTGTGACCGTGTCAGGATAGTAAACACTGTCGAAGCTCTTCGCGCGGAAACCCATTTAAGAGTACAATCTACAATCCATGAATATATGGGTCAACAGAAAAGGGACACAAGTGTAACCAATGTTGAGAGGCTTTCCTACAAACGGTTCCCTCCGTTTAGCCATAATGGATTCGTCAAATTCCTTCATCTTCCCATCCCCCCAAAACAGAAACCATAATCAAATTTTCCAGTTTCCTTACATAAAAAGTACTTCAAGCCAACCCAGTTAACCTTTAGTACTTAAACCAACCCAACCAAATATAATGAAAATTTTTGGTATGTGGTAGAATGTTATTTAAAATACATTCAAAAATATTCTTCAAGGCCTTGACCTCCTCACCTTACCAAAATAAGTTCAAACTAATAGTAATCAGAGACGCGTATACAGTATGAAAAATATTCGAGTAATTTTTATAAAATGGTCTAAAGTAACAACTAAAAGAAAATTTTGTTGTTTCATTTCATTTAAGTGCTTACTAATAGCTGGTGCCAGCACCTGATACTCGAAAATATTACTCAGTTTAATTAGACGTTTCCTAAACATTTAAACCCATGTGACCACACGCGAGTACACACACGGCATCTCTAAATCATATTCGAAGTCAGATTTAAACTTGATATAATTTTGAACAAATTACTTAATTTATTGTTGGCGTTTTGGAAATGATCTGGTGAAAGTGCCTGCCAAGCCTAAAATGTCTACTGGACACTGGACGGCAGTAGTCCAACATTGACTACTCATACTACCGGCTGAATTGGTCCATGGGTGGATTAATTGTGAACTCCATATCTTGACCAGTATAGGGAGCTCACCATTATAAGTCGTACAGGGTTGTCGCTATGACCAGCTCATGACGTCATGATTCATATGTGACGCAGGCGCAGTGATTGCTATGTGAGCTCCCTATGCTACTTAGTGCGGAAGCTCACCACCGTGGCCCAGCATTCGTATGCTCTGCGCAAGCCTTTCGGCCTTCGACCTTTCGTGAGCGCCCTATGTTGGTTAGTGTGGGAGCTCACCACCATGGCGCAGGAAAGTCCGGCGCTGCAATGCTTAAAACTGGGAGCTCACCACAGGTATAGGGAGCTCACGACATAAGACTTGTGGAAAACGAATGGCTTGTAATTACATGGTTAGCGAGCAAAATGGCAGGCAACTTCGGCAGGTGCTTTGGCTGCAACGGGCGCTTCCTCTGCTTTGAGGAAGTCGTCCGAAAAGATAAACCGGAAGTGTTTGCATCTGGAGGTAAAGGAGGACGGAGAGATTTTCACGCTCTGTCTATGCGGGGCGATGGGGAATATGGCCTGGTTCAAGGTAATTGTTACCAGGTCTCTATTCCGGCTTCTCTACCAGCACCACCATTAGCTCCTGGTGATGATGATGGTGGGTTTGCCCGGCCCAGGACGGGGTTAGCCATTATGGGAGCGGGTAGAGATGTTGTGAAGGGAGGGGCCGATGGTGAAGGTGGACATGTTTCGGACGTGTGGGTAATATGGTGTTCGATTCAGAGAGCGTACTCTGAAGAGCAGCCACGTGTTTGCATTACACCGCACCACTATTAGTTTCAGGTGATGATTGTGGGTTTGACCCACATGGTATGGCGTTAGCCATTATGGGAGCGGGTGGAGATGCTGAGGAGGGAGTGGAGCTTGAGGCTGTAAGAGAGGATGAGCCGATGACCGATGTAGACATGTCACGGGCGTGTGTGGAATCTTGTGTTCGATTCAGAGAGGGTACTCTGAAGAGCAGCCACGTGTTTGCGGTACCGGTGTAGTGTTTGCGAACACAGTTCACCGAAGAAGTCAAATGTCGTACGACATATGTCCCGGATTCACCAGTTGGTGAACGAGCAACCGCGCGAGGAATTTGGAGAACAGAAAGGGGTTGGGGAAGTGGAAGCAACCCACTATAAGAAGCGTGATAAACCGTGCTCCAGTTCAGAATTTATGACGCCCATGTGCATTGGCTCTGACGGGAGTACACGGGGCTGACAGGGAGAGACCTGTATGCGGTGTCAGCTGGAAACGCCAGGGGGCGGCACACCTGACGGCTAACTCCCCCATATTGGCATGTATTATAAATTATATTATTTTAAATATCATTGTCAATAATTAATATTTCATAAAAGGTAATTTATAAATGTTGCTTATAAGCATATTATACAATATTAGCAATGAAGCAAACCGCCGAGGCTAATGGGATGTCTGGCAGTAATGGATTTTAATTTTTAGAATAATTTGAATGCAGAAATAATGTTCTTATACACATACCCAAGAAGTTTATTTTTTTTCGCTGTAATCGCATAAAGCATTATTACATATTACCAAAACAACTAAAGAATCTTAACACGAATGGGATTCAGTTATGCGAATTCAGATTTTGGTTGAAATCGGTCCAAGAGGGCATGTGGTAGGAGAATGCACATGAAGCTGCAGCGAAAGGCAGGGAACGTGATTCAATCCCGCATTCTACCTTACTCACGTAAAATCGCTATCTAGTATAATGTGACCAGATTACCTTCCTGCGAAGGTTCCGGGGACACCCTATTGATCCGGCCAATGAACACACTAAGTTGCGTAACCTGAAAATGGCGCTCACGAGACATGTACATTGACGTACTGGCTTATAACCATGTACTCGCCCAGGTACATATCCTCGTGACCGATTGAAAAGCCCCTGACGGTTTTCCGAATGAACTGCCATTGGCCTTCGATAGTATTCGTATGGACAGAAGCATCTGCTGGATCAACAAGTTGCAAACTGCGATTCACAGTAGCATGATCCCTTCCACCCCGTTGTGGCAAGTGCAGGTTTTGATAAACCCTGGCTTGGTCGCTTATCACACAAGAGTCAGGTTTTATCTTCCTGTTAATAATGGGCCACAG
The DNA here is from genome assembly GCA_947179485.1 of Allacma fusca. Classification (NCBI taxonomy): domain Eukaryota; kingdom Metazoa; phylum Arthropoda; class Collembola; order Symphypleona; family Sminthuridae; genus Allacma; species Allacma fusca. Next base: position 35,586,794 of record OX359247.1, read on the forward strand.
AGTGTCTCCTGTCCGATTTTGCACAAACTGGAGGAAGCACTCTTCTGTTTCACGGCAAATACAACCGAAGATGCAAGTATCCTCTCTAGCAAGAATGCGACCGCGGTGGTACTTCCGTTTCTGGTGCGCTTCGTCGATTTCGACAGTGAGGCCGACGCCACCTACGCCGACATCATTGTTTCCGAAACGCTATAGCAAACTAACCAACGTCACCACCTGTGTCACGATGGTGAGCTCCCACACTAACCAACAGGTAGCTCACGAAAGGCTTGCGCAGAGCATACGAAAGCTGCTCCCCTGTGGTGAGCTCCCGCACTAAATAACATATGGAGCTCACATCATCACTGCGCCTGCGCATTGATGACGTAATGACCCCTGGCTTACGACGTCATAATAAATTATATTAACTTAAGCTGGTCAATCCAGTCATCGTTCAATTCAGCCCAACTACCATCGTTGAGGACTGGCTTCAAAGCCCAGTGCCCATGCTGTCACGGAGGTAAGAGTAGTGAGAGGGATGGATGTTGCGGCTGGAAACAGAGCACACTAATGCTGAGACGAGTGAGTGGAGTTCTGGTTGCCCCGGCTCAACTGGATCTGCGCTTATCTGGAAACGAAAGGCTGTACTGTCGAGGCATTAGGAAATGAGATTTAGTAATAGGCTTTTGCTTGTTATCATAGAGTGACTATCAGTCATCGATTACTTGTCAAGGCGCTCGTAACACACCTGTCCTTAATTGGTCAAGTCTCATTGCCAAATGCCCCTACAGTACTCCGTCAGTTCGTCGTGGGTTATAATCTCCGATGACGCCTTACTCTCTCACCTCCATAAATTAAGCTAATTGGTCGTTAAACAAATATATTCGGCAATGTATGGATGATATGGGTTCAGCCCGAAAAGAACCTTGAATAAAGAACTTAGAACTTTAGAATGTCTACTACATCCAAAATTCAAAATGCTGGGCAATTTGGGCAGGCATTTTGAATTTAGAAATGAATGAAGCGACAATATGAAAATAATTTCAAACTATATACAAACATACAATATACTTGTAGAAATACATGAATCATGTTAACATTAAGTAGTTATCCTACAGTAAATTTAGTATAACAAATGATATGACAACAAAAGTCATATTTCCCTATCCGGGGACTCGTACTCAACAAATGACCCATGAATGATACTTTGGAACGTTTGCATCTAGGCCTCACCGCAGAAGGTATATAATTCTGAATATTTCCTCTAACTGAAAGAAAATAACCAGATTAAAGCCCCCAGTTACAAATAGTATATATGTACACACATCAGTGTAGGAAACATTGTAGAATTCCGACATTCACTTATAAGTAACCATCTACATACAGTCGCGTACGTTCGACTTTTATAGCATCGTGTCCATTTGTGCACTTAATTAACATGCCCAAAATATCCTGAAAATGCTCCCCAAAACGACCGGAAAATGCACCTAAAATGGTCAAATTGCCACGTGTTCAAAATATAAAAATGATCCAAATTACACCTAACATGGACAAAATGCCACGTGTTCAAAATGCAAAAATGATCCAAATTACACCTAACATGGTCAAAATGCCACATGTTCAAAATGCCAAAATGATCTGAAAATACGCCTAAAATGGTCAAAATACCCACATGCCCAAAATGCCCACATGGCAACTATACCAATTAATATTTTTATGGAACAAAATCAAGTTATGTAGGACAGCATTCATGTCTACCTTACCTTTGACCTAACATGGAGGCGGGTTGGGTGGCTTACTTTTAGAGAATGTATTGCCACGGGGTAGAAGGAAAGGATGCTGGAATGCACACCTTTGTACCCTTCATAAGCTACACTGCAGTTGTAATTACATAATGTGCAGTATGCAGCTGAGATTGAGGGAGGGAGTACCAAGCAGAGCCCTGCAGAATTTGCAGCAGTAAATACGGGAAGATATAATGAAGCCAATATAAATTGCCAATCGGAAATCGCAGTTTCCAGTTATTAACGTTCGTAGACTTTCGTACTATTGAGGGCGCGTTTTGTACAATTTGCATGGGAAGTTTGGTCGATTGCAGGAAATAAATCTGTCTGTTATCTCGGTTAATACTTTCTATTAACGGTTTAAATTCATGCGGACAAATTACTTGAAGTAGATAAAGTGTTCCTGGAGTTTCACCAAGTAAGTTTACAAGTAAAAAGTTACTTTGGATTGAATAATTACATATATTTTGTGGTATTAAACTTGGTGTTTGAGAAAGGTGAGTCCCTGATTGTGAGAGGCACGGAAAGGGGATATCACCAAAAGAATTGAATGTGTGATTGTAAATTTATTAAGGAATTGTATAATAATTGTGTAATATTTTGGTAGTTATAAGTATCTTATTTTCAATTTTTGATTGAGAGTATTTAACCTTACATCTGAAGTCGTGTAACTGGAGATTGGAGTGCCTGTGTTGTTATTATTAGTAGGATTTCCAAAGAAGTAATATAATAATTATAGCAAGATGTAAACTAATGGAGTTGTAATTGAATAAGGAGTATTGGTATCATTTAATTTTGATTATTATTTTTGGGTGCATATGTACTTACATAGTTGTTAGCCGGAATGCATTAACGGTTGAGGTGGGATTCTTGGTCTCATAAATTTGATATTAAATTGTTTGTTTGATCTGAACTCAGATCATGACAGACCGGAAATTCCGAACGGGGAAGCAGCTTTGCACGGAGGGGAAGCTAGAAGAGGGCCTAAAACTGATGAAGGAAGCTGTTGACATCAACCCGACGAAGGCAGAATTCAGGGGTCATCGGGCATACTGGCTACAAGAGAATGGTCAATTCGATGAGGCTAAGAAGGAAGCTTTGACTGTGTTAATTAAACTAAATCCATCGTACTTAATGGTGAGTTAATTAGTGCTTGGGTAGGTTATGAGTTTTCATTTTTGTTGGTGTACTTTGACAAATGCTCTGGCCAATGTAAATAACCCGTGCAGTGAAAGGAAGCTTGTCGTTTTTAGGCTTATCAAGTGTACTACAATTCCTGTTTACTTACTGGGGATGTGAGAGGAATGCAGGATGCAATCTTGAGGATGAAGTCATGTCCAGGTCGGGTCACTAAGTCTAGGTGTAAGATCGAGGAGAATGAGCAGATTTTAATGATTTTGAAGGAGTTCTGTGTGAGACTTACTGACCTAGAGAAGACAAAAAACTTTTATGAGGTGAGACATCCAAGGGTGGACAAAAAGTTGGGATTTCTGTGGGAAAGTACCTTGGCTCGTAGTTAACCTCATTCTTCAAGTGTTCCTATGGAAGTAATATATGTTTTTGATTACTATAGATTTTGAAAATTTGTAAGGAAGCACTCAAGATTGCTCCCTATTCTAATGAGATTCTGGTAAAGAAAGGCATTGCCCTATTTGGACTTAAGAGGTTCGCCGAATCGGTCGAAGCGTTCAAGTAAGTTTTAGGTTTTGAAATAACATGTGAAAGTAAGGTCATGAGTTTTGGAAGTAATACATGTTATAAAATTTGTTGGGATATTATCAAGTTTTGGATGGAACGGTTATATTTTTCAAGGTACAACAGGATTTTTGGGAGCTTGAATGACGTCGCGTATTCTGATTTTATTTAGGGAAATCCCATCATATTCAACCAGTTTTCGACTGTTGGACATAATGTCTAAAGCTGAGTATCTATCTCTGAAGTTCCCACCTGCTATGGAGTACAATCGTCAAGCTATAGATCTTCTAAATGACGCTGCACCCGAACGAAAGAATCTTATTAAATTTCGGGAGGTAAACTTATTCCAGCGTAGGCATATGAAAGTATCATGTATACTTGTATTACTTAATTTTTAATGTGGAGCTTGTAATGTGTTTGTCAGTCAATGGCAGCCATCTCTGAAGAAATTAAAGAAGTCTTAGTTGCCATGCAAAATAAAGATTGGAAAAGCATGCAAGAACGGGCAGCAAATACCAAGAACTTAATCAATAGTGGAAGTTATAAGAATGTAAGGTTTAGTTAATTTTGGAACCATGTATTGGTTGTATTTTTATTTTCGTCTTTACTATTTGCTAACGTGGAAAAGTCATGATTACGAATTTATTCTTGTACCTCTACAGGAGCGCCTGAAATTGCAGATGATGAACTTCGAAGCGGGAGCTTTTGTGCAGCAGAAGAAATTGGACGAAGCGTTTGTTCTAGTGAACGAGGTTCTATCAGCATGGGACACCAATTATGAGGCGCTAAGTATTTTAGTTGATATCAATATCACCGTTGGCAAATACCACGATGCTCTCACAGATTTGGAGGTAAAATCAGCCAGTTTTCTTTTAATCAAGTATTGAAGCGATTATTCAATTTGTCTACGACTAATGGTAATAACAATGATAACATGACTATTCGCATTGTACTCCCTTCCGTCTATGAAATTCTTTGTCTGTCCTAATTTATTCACTTAAATAACTTCTTAGCGACTGAAAGGAATGAAGAAAGGTGTGGATGACCAAATGGTTGACAGACGAATTCTTGAGGCTAAAACTAAACAGCAGGAAATGAAGCACGCCACGGAGCCTCCAACCCGGTTTTTGAACTTATATACAATGCTAAAACTTCCAGTTGGTGCCACTGACAGTGAGATTCGTAGCCAATATCGAAACCTGTCCCGAACGTATCATCCAGGTACTTATATTTAATTTTTCAAAATTGTTGCTGTAATAGTTAACCCCTGAAGCCAGCTTAAGTGCACAATTGATAGAATGAGTATTATTTTAGCCAGATAGCGAATTTCTACGTGTTACAATTTCGAACATTAATTTGATTATCATCATGATTATGGTATCAAAACTGTCATTATAATTTCTCTAGATAAAACCCGACACCTTTCTGAGGCCGAACAAAATGACGCGAATAATCGACTTTTAAAGATTCAAACTGCCTACGGAATACTCTCCGATCCAGGCCGAAGAAATAATTATGACAAAGGTCTAGCTGCGCTAGAAAGTAGAAACAAGACAGATTCGAAAAACGGTTTGGTGATTAGACTTGAGGAAAACCGCAAAAAGTATCCAAAAGTTTTTGGGTTAGCTTCGAGCAGTGAAGAAGGCATTCCATCAGGAAGTTCAGCAACTCCCACAACGGCACCATCACCAGAATCAACCGTAACGAGTAAAAAGCGTGTTCAACAAGAAGATGGAGTAATTTCTCCGGATAAAGTTAAGAGATTTAAGGCTAATTGATAATGGTGATAATTGGTGTACGTACACAAAGTCGAACAAGTTCACAATTTGTTGATACAATGATAATTCCCTGTTCCTGCTTATTCTGTATAGTATTTTGTATGGCTTAGCTATAGAACAATTAAAATGTTATTAATTTTGGATGCATTTATTCTACAATAAGTAAAAAGAGTTAACTTTCAACGTTCCATTAGTTGTCAAAATGTGCAGGCCTTGTGTAAAAACAGGATTACGTTCATGCGAACAAGTCATACATTATGTATTTTAATGTCTAAATTTGTTTGAAAATGTTTAATTTGGTTTGCGAAGGATGTGAAATAAATTCGTTTATGATGAAACGTGCATGAAGAAATGAAGCAGCGATGATATTAGTCTTCCCTACACTATTATTAGGGATTTCCATTGTAGTCTACAATGACGTCCTTTATCGGCAGTCACATCATTAGCCCGCAAATGCGTCAAGGCACTAACCAGTGCTACCCAAGAATCACACCACAAAACGTCACCCTTTTAAAATTCCCGTAAACATAAAAGCCTTTCTGTAAATTGTAAAATGAGATAGGTTATTTTTCTCATTTCGTACTTGTCCTTTTCAGCTTCTGTGCTCCTGCCTATTCACTCCATTGGAAAATTGACGGAGGAATTTTTTTTCAACCACAAGTCGTGATTACTCCAATGCTGATTTTCTCAGCACATGTTCAGTCTTGCGAGTACAAATGACATGTACATATTATCAGATGTTCGTGTGTTAAATGACACGCAACTTTCTCAAGGTTAGATGATAGGTACGTAATGTTTATATGTCAATACGGAAAGTTAACCATACGGCGGTTACATGGTTTAACTAAAGTAAATTAAAAATTTACTACTAATAAACTCCTTCCCTTGAAGCCATTGAGTAAGCACTTCCTCTCTAGATGAAAAATATCCTCAGGCCACGTGTTCCCTAATTCCCCATGGTGAAGCTATCATGATATTTTCAATATGCTGTAAATAATTGCCCTGATTACAAGCAATTTTCCGTTGTAAGTAACCTCATTCATCACCAGCCAGATTATAATAATTTAATGAACAAAACCAAATGACTTAATGATCAGGCGTGAGCGTAGTGTCCGCCGTCCGCCTTTTCACCAGATTACTAATAAGCAATAAATAAAAAATGTACAAACACAAACACAAACAATCATGAAAGTATGATTCACTTAAGTAAAAGCGAGATTCTTGCGTTTGTTTAGGAAGACAAGGAACCATACCGAGTTACAAGATATACACAAATTGTAGACATCACAAACTAACCTGACTTAATTTAACACTATCATACATTCCTGGGAACTAAACTATAAAACTATTTCATTTGCTGCGGCTCAAGTCAGTCAGTTGTGGTCAGTGTTATAGAGTGGATTGTGTTCTTGAGCATCTATCAAACTTACTCCTCGCGGTACCCAACACACGGCCAATTAGTATTTTAATATTATTTATCACCGAGTGGAATTTAACAGAAAGAAAGTGAGCGTGTGTTTTAGCTTTGAGCAGAGCACCTACTACAAAACGTAACTGACTATTCACATTCCTTTTCTGCATTACTCCTGATTTCAATATTGATTAGCTCCATATAATAATTATTATTTAAGGCCATATTTATATTATCTGCCACGAAGCACATTACAAATATAATTAAATTCCGGTCAATTTAATAATAATTTTAGGATGTTCGTTCTATTTGGTTTTTTGAATATCATAGGATCAATTTTTCCCCTTCACTATTCACACACAAAAAAGTACACTCATTTGGTTTTACTTTTTAGCAAGGCCTGCAATTAGCAACACAAATGTTTGCCATTGATTCCTACCTACCCGAATTGATTTAGTTGTCAGAACAAATAGAACGTAACTGCCATGGAGCTAATTTAAAAGGAAACAAATCAATTAGAGCCTATTATCCCTGCTATATATAGCTTACATTCTCTCATTGTACTGACACATGTAGTTACTATATAGTCACACAAGAAAGTCTGATTTCTACTTGGATTTACAGTAGGATTACAAATTACAATATTTCATCTCTTCGTTTGTGAATGCATAAAGCTCCCTTTGGGGCACTGTGAGACTTCCAAGGTAACTACATAAGTACATACATAACATTCTCACAGACCCACGAGTGAACTCTCTCCTACTCCCTTTTACAGACATTTAATGGAAAATTCCTTCCCAAAGTAACGGGTCCGGTAATAACAGGTGAGAGTTCACACTGCCTTCTCAAAAGTAGGTACAAATATAAACAAAAGCCACCCTTATAAAAATACCTATCTCATATATCCCTTATCGCTCAAAATAATTTAATACTCAAAGCTTCATCAAAGTAAGTTTTTAATCCCTGAGACCGGCTAATCTTCATCATACTATCATCCCATAAAAAGAAAATTCTCAAACATATTTGAGTAAATACAGGCTTGACTTGTAAATGAAGCAATAAATTATTTCTGATTATTTAAATTCACACTTCTATGATTTTATTACAGCTTAATTTATCTCCTTAATTTATGCAGCTCTTTAAGTATGTTGAGCTACATTAAGAATGCTGTTGCGCTTCATTTATATTTTTATAGTACTTCAGTATTATTCATTCCCACACTTTTATTTCCCCCCCCCCCGAGTATTTTCTTTTATGTAAACCAAATCTAATATTTTTTGTGCAAGTGTACAAAAGAAGTGTAGTCATTAATTAAAATGATCAGTATAAAAGCCCAGGTTCCTTCAGGGGAGCTGTCATTTGTCTTACTGCATTGAACGGGTGTGGGTGCAGTTTGGAGTAGCTCAAAAGAAAATAATAACAATAGGAGTGACGTAACCTAAACTTTATCTCTTATATTTGTGTGTGACCACAAAAAATTGATTTTGTATAGATGTATATTCTTTGACAGGGAAGTAAGTAAGTATCTGCATATAAATATTTCCTGTGAATAATACCCCACTATAGATTATAATGCCTAAAAAGTACTGCAAAATCTTTGACTCACACGCCCTTCACCGCATTTTATTACGGTTTACGAAATTGCACTGTGTATCGATTTTACTTACTTGTCTACTTATACAAAACCATACAGTCATGCAATAAATGTAATATCTGTCTATCTGTAAACTATATTCCTGTAATTTTATTTCTGTTACAGTTTTGAAGGAAGAGAAAGTGTGGGGCTTGACAGTTGCAGGCGTTGAAGTTGAAAGAAGACAGAGGAACTCTAGGGAGGAAAGGAAACTTAGTTAAACCCTTTTGTCAAAATACATACAGAAAATATCCGACTGAGGCTGTTTGCTGTTGAGCTCCGTGCGCTATTCTAGGACTGTTTGAGACCATGGGCTCTAGGCAGGAATGCGTCAGTCAGCGTCCGTACAGCGGGACAGTAGGAAGCACCGTAATCAGTCCGACTTTATTTCGCGGAATGGATCACCTCCGAGATCCCCGGTTGAATAAGGTAATTTTTTTCTGGACTTGTATTTATTTATATTCTTTTACCCACTATATGATGACAAGGAACTCTACATATAGTTTTATTTTTTAAGGCCTGAAACAAGTACTGTCAGTCCATAGGCAATATTACGGATGGGTCCCTGAAATAATTTTTTGTCCCATATTCGGGGACTCCGGATTTTTTTTATTCCTCCAGAAACGTACTCCTGGTTTTGACACAAGCTCTACTAATTTTTTAAAATGTTCGAGGGGAATGTATATCATCAGCATTGAAGAGGCAAAATGTACTAGGGGTATTTTCGATTAAGGGCAAAAGGGTCTGATGTCAGGATTAATGACTTGAATCTTGTATTTTTATATATATAAGATATGTATCTTGTATTTTTGTCAATGTGGGAAAAATACGAGTCTCATGTCTAAAAGCAAAGGAAGTGATAGCATGTTTTGCTTTTGGGATGAGCTGCAGCTACTCGGACCATTTGGCCTTTTAGAATGAGCTTTAGGAAGTTCCTAGACGATTTTGCTTTTATTTTGAGAGCACATAAATCAATTTGTATTTAGAGAATTTGGAGATTTTTACTTTTTGAAATGTATCTACATAGAACATTTTGAGGTTTTGAGAAGATATTGTAATGATCCGTGATATGAGTTTATATTTTAATTCTTGTATGTTGGGAGTACACGAGCGTATTACGTGTTATGTTTGGATGGTTTTATAAATAAGTAGTGAAATTGGATGGGAGATTTGCTAGGGATATTGGTGTATTTTTAAAGTATTTTTTATTTTTTGTGTATACAGGGCATGGCCTTTACAATTGAAGAACGTCAAGTGCTGGGAATTCATGGGTTGCTACCTCCACGAGTGAGATCGCAGGAAGAGCAAGTCAAAATATGCAAGGCAAATCTTGACAGTTATACTGACGACCTTCACAAATACAGTTACTTGGCTGGGCTGCAGGTAATAATTAGTCTCACTTGAGCTTTCCTCAGGTATTACGGCATTGTTGTATGGTGATAATGTGGAGTAAACTTGAGTGAGCAACTGTGTCAAGTGAAATGCATTTTTATACAATTTTGTAAGGAGGAAGGACTTGAATATGAAAGAATAGAAATTGAAATGACTCCTCTGAGAGTTGGATGTTGAAACAATGATATAATTTATTGATTTTGAGCTTTTGAATGATGAGGAGTTCAGGTTTTAATACTGAATAATTTATTGAAGGATCGAAATGAACGCCTATTTTATCGATTGCTGGCGGAGTACACGGAGGAAATGATGCCGTTGGTGTACACTCCAACGGTTGGCTTGGCGTGTCAAAAATTAGGACTGGTTTACAACCGACCTCGAGGCCTTTTCATTACCATTCATGACAAGGGACATATAGGAGAGATCATGAGGAACTGGTTAGTCTCTGTGTAGTATAATTTACTATTTCTTAAGGGGAGGGGGTAATAAAAAACTACTTTCGTAATTATGAGATCCGATGATGATTGCAGATCGTAATAATTACATTTGTATACATATATAAGTCATATAATTACAAGCTGCTTTCTCTGAAGTTAGATTGCGTACCGTGGTATCTCTACTAAATCGTTTGGGGGTTGCGTAATGTATAGTGTGTCTTGTTCATATGCGTGTTTTTTTCTCAGGCCAGAGCCAGAAGTGACCGCAATTTGTGTCACGGATGGAGAGCGCATTTTGGGATTAGGTGACCTTGGTGCTAACGGCATGGGAATTCCAGTTGGGAAACTAGCACTTTACACGGCTTTGGCTGGAGTGAAGCCGAGCCAGTGCTTGCCGGTCACCTTAGATGTGGGCACCAATAACCAAGTTAGTAATGTCATGAAGTATGTATAATAATTTCTGCTTTTGACGTTAAAAATATTCTAATAATGTTTATCTTTTTGTTTACGATCAGAACCTTTTGGACGATCCTACCTACATCGGCCTGAGACAACGACGAGTTGTGGGTGAAGAGTACGATGAGTTCATCGATGAGTTCATGAAAGCTGTGGTTTGTCGTTATGGTCAGAACACTTTGATTCAGGTTAGGATGAATGAAGGTCCTATTTGATCAATCATTAGTGTCAATCAGTATAAGTTTTTATATTAAACAAATCATGCCAGCTTGTTAATTTGTCGGGTTATAACTCAGTCTGAGTGTGATTAATTTCTAACTTGTTAATTAGTTTTTTATTTATGTGCCTCCAGTTTGAAGATTTCGGCAACCGCAATGCCTCTAGATTGCTTGCTAAATATCAAAATAAATACTGCACATTCAATGATGATATTCAAGGAACTGCATCAGTCGCCGTTGCTGGGTTCCTTGCATCGTTGAGAATAACCAAGGCAAAGTTAACCGACAATGTTTTCTTGTTTTTGGGAGCTGGTGAGGTAAGTTGAACTTTTTGTTTATGTGCACCATATGCACCAGTGCGTGGACGGTTCTGTTGTTGCAACCTGCAACATTGATTAATAATAATTAGAACCTTGCATGTGGGCTTTATAATTTTTCTAAAAACACTGCAGTACATGTAATTATGTATGCTCTTGTTGTTGTATTTACAGGCATCGTTAGGTATTGCACAATTACTGGTGCGTTCAATGGTTTTGGACGGCATTGCCGAGAAGGATGCAGTCGACCGAATATGGCTTGTCGTAAGTATAGCAAAATGATATTATTTTATGATTCATAACCAATTCGTATAAAAATGCTTTCATTTTGGCCAAAATTCTGTCTACAAATACTACTATTATCGACTAGTCAAAATAAACTGCTGTCAATGTTTTATAAGTAGTGCAAAATGAACTACGTGTGTAAACTTGAGTACGTGTAAAGTTGATGTTCAGTTTACTCTTTCGCCAATTATGTATAATTATTTCAGCAAGGAAATAATTTAAATACCTTTGTTTTTGAAACTACAGGATTCTAAGGGGTTGATCGTCAAATCTCGTACAGATAACATGGGACACGAAAAATTGATGTTTGTTAAGGATGCTCCTGAAATTAAAGATTTCCTCCAAGCTGTAAAACATGTTAAGCCTACGGCTATCATAGGTGAGCGATGAGAATTCATATGTATATATGTATTATAATGTTGGTTTGAATACATTATAACCCCCTTGGTGCCAAGATTTCCACTAATTCTTTGTAAACATAGGAGCATCCGCACAATCTGGAGCATTCACGGAAGAAATTATACGAACTATGGGTGAAATCAATAAGCGACCTATCATCTTGGCTCTGAGCAACCCAACCTCAAAAGCTGAGTGCACGGCAGTGCAGGCTTATACATTCACAGATGGAAGAGCTATCTTCGCGAGTGGATCCCCATTTGCACCTGTTGAATGCAACGGCAAGAGATTTGTACCTGGACAGGGCAATAATGCCTACATATTCCCCGGCGTTTCATTGGGTGTGATTGCTGCCGGAGTTCGTCATATCAATGATGATGTTTTCCTTCTCGCGGCCAAGGTTACTTTTTTAAAGCTATTTACTTAAAATGTATACATTTTTAAGTTTCAATACTAATTGCCACAACAATTATTGTGAATACATTGTACAAATTGTTAAACTTTGTGTAGACTCTAGCCAACCTGGTCACAGATCAAGATTTGGCTGAGGGCAGACTTTACCCACCATTGTCTGCCATTTTTCAAGCCTCCCTGGTTATTGCTCGCGCGGTCGCTGAAAACGCTTATAAAAATGGTACACTGCGGAAATCGAACTCAATCATTCAAAGCCTTTTGTTATTATTTCCACACATCCTTTCGTAAATTATTTCATTCTAACACTTGTATTTATTAATAAATTATTAATTTATCGCTTGCAGGCACAGCATCAACTTACCCGGAGCCGTTGGACAAGGGAGAGTTTATTCGGTCGCAGATTTATAGCTACAAATATTCTGCGTCGCACCCGTCCTTGTATAAATGGCCTGGCATCAGCGAGTGAATTGTTTTAATTCGTGCTCATAATTTTGTCGCAAACTGACTCCATGAATCTCTTTAATGTCTATCGTACCTTCGTAACCTCTTATTTAAACTTTTTAACTCGTGTTAATACATACTAGCTCGTTTTCATAGGTAATAAATTTTTCTGTTCTGGTAAATATTTTAGCAAGATGTGCAGATGTAAACGGCGGCACTTAAATGCAAGCCCATAAGACCAAATCGGATTTTATTTTCTTGCTTATCGTTCTCGTGGTGGAGGTACTGTAGGCATAAACATGCATATGTACATACAATCACAAGTTACAAGTCGAATTTCCGTGCCATGTATTGACCATGTAACTCATTAAACTTTAAAAACAATGTTTTTAATTCACTAACCATCATTTATTACAGCCATATTCATTTACCATTTTACAAAATGTCACTTGGGAATGCAAAAACATTCATAGTGTACTCTCCCACAAATAAAATGTTGCGAGAAAATAAGCATAATTATTATTAATAAAATGCTGTACAATAGCACAGTCGTTATAAACAGCATTCTCAACATATGGACATATTTTTGCACATTCTTTCAAACACGAAAAATGTTTTCATTAAACCTATCCCGAGTAGAAACGGTTGATCAGCTGAACGTCTGGATATGGTAATTGACGGTCGTTGACGTTAAATTGACTAAACTCAAATTTTCGGTCATTTGCGGGATGTCGTATGAACGTCAATGTGACTACCACAAATATGAACCACAATTCGCAACGAATGAACAGCGTTCTTTGAACATCAAGTTCTAACGTTAATTAATAGAACATTCATAACGTTTTCTTAACGTAAAATTCCCGGCATATAACGACAGTAACTATACCGAAGGCTATATTTACGTGAACCTGACGTAAATACCAATAGATTCTAGCGCTTGCCTCCTATACACACATTATGTCAAGCCCGGTCGTTATTACAACGTCAAATTTAGGTCAAACATTGTAAACTCAGCACATGCGTACTTACAAACTGACCGGGAGCGTTGTTTAGACCAAGTTTGTATAAGCTCCAAGTTCAAACTTTAAATGACATGACTCATTTATCACTTCGCTCTAACTTCTAATTGTAAGTTCCAACAGTCAAAGGTTCGGGGTTCCGTTTGTAAATTTTTTCAGGTAAGCAATATAAATTATTATTTTAAACGATAATACAAGTCATGTGTGTCATTTCAGCAGGAACTTACAGTTATTAGAATTTTAGTTTTAACTATGTACTGTATATCAAAGGTACTTTGATACATAGCTATACAGAAGTGAATGTAGATAAGGACGTGCTTATGGTGAAGTTAAGAAATTGTAATTTTTAATTATTATCAATAATAATATTATTATAGTTTCAAACGGCTGTCAACTTTGAGCATTAATAGTACATTTAAGTGCCACCAATATTATCACGTATATGTATATACCTACCAGTAATAATCAACTTCTATCAAGTAAAAAGTTTCATGTACAAGGACAAACAAAAAATAAGTTGTGAATACGTACAATGATCTAAGGTGTTATTTAGCTGCAAGTTTTTTTAAAAAAGTAGGTGATTAATTGCTGGGCCTTATTTTAAGTTACAACGGAATATATAAAGCAAATAAATATTTCTGTTATTTTCAGACTTCGTTTTTCCGTTTGGAGTGCGCAGAAAATGAGATCAGGAATTAGGACTGAAGAATACGGGTTAAATACCTATGAATGATTATCTGGAGAGAAATATGAAATGCATTACTTAATAATTTTTTTGTAATGGAATTTAATCAGTAAATAATATTTTAACCTAGGTGAAATGGGGACCATAAATTGCGTTGCCTAAACGACAAATTTGACGTAAACCAGACGTCCCGTTTTAAAGTAATATTTTCGTAAGTATCTGACGTTCAGCTGTCGTTGTCAAAGCGGACATATTGTATTCAGCTGGACGTCACAACTGGACGTTGTTCGGACCAATTGACGTCAATTTTTGACGTACTAGTAACGGTGCACTGACCAAAATTTCTACTCGGGATATAAATAAATAAGAATTAAAATAAGGAAATCATTATATGATCGTCCAAACTTTCGCATGCAGTTTGGAAATAAGGTCTGGTTCATTCAAATGTAGGCATCAATATTGTCCTTGAAGAGTTGTTTGTACTTATAATTTTCAATGAGGACGGAATGACGCCTAGAGCCAAAGTCAAAAACCAAATGTGTTATAACAAAGTAAGAATGGAAAATGCATATTTATCTAAATAATCATCAAGTATATTATGTCATCCATATAAGCATCTATTAATAAGTTATGAGGACAAAAAAGCCTCACTTTTTGCAGTACTCTGTAAAGACTTTCCTGGCATCCTTTTCAGAATTGTAAGTTGCTGCTGCCAAGGTAAACTCTCCTGCATTCTCATCACTGAGCAAATGTACCATGGTCTTAAAGCAACCAGCCTTGATTTTTTGCAGATCATACCTTTCCGCACAGTCGAGGAGCTGAAGCAAGTCATTTTTACCCTTGGGAATATCCAGTCGTCCAGTGTAAAAGTACTTGAGCATTTGCTGCAACGTTTGTAACTTAATCTCCTTGATGTGAATTTGATTCAGTATAGCTTCCTTCATTTGAGTTTGCAACATTTTTGCAAACACTGAGCTTGCACCTAAAAAATATAATTTAGAGGACTAAGTACATATATCAACTATTTTTATTATTTTTAAAGCAATCAAATTTTGTCAAAATGTATCTGTAATAAAAACTGAATGCATAAAAAGAAATATTAATCCGGAAAATAATGCTCTGTCAATTTTGTACCCGCCAAAACAATTTTGTGAGCTGGTATAGCTGTCTTTCCACAATATATTGTCACGTCGGACATTTCCTTCTTCATGTAATAGTTTGAGTATCGAGAAGCAAGTTGGTCTTGAACAATGACCGGAGCCCCTGCTTGACCATGGTTGACCACCTCCGAGTGCAATGGATTGTGGATGATTTCCAGGTTGACTCGCACAAGAAGTATGTTCTGTGGGAAAAGGCTTGCCTTCTTGTCAATAAATTCGTTGTACTTGATGCGCAAAGGTCCTCCATACGTTCCGGGTTTAATAGTTTCACGAGCTAGAGGATAATACAAATTATTTTAGTATTCATCAACATACAAGAATTTCCCAGACGCTGCGCTGTTTGGAGCTGTAAACAAATTGACATTCAACTTATATGCAGGCAATTTTTCACTAGAAATTGTACAAGTAAGTCGGTAGACAGGAGTTCCGGTAGTTTCTTCTCCAACACTGATCACGTACTCACAATCAAGTCCATGGGTATCAATTTCCGTTCTTTTACTTGAAGTATTCCGTAAATACAGTTTGAATACTATTGCAACCCAACCATCCAGCCCTCGAGCTCCTGACATGTGGATTTGCCTAAATATTGACCAAATAAAAGTTAAATTATTATATATAGTTAGTTGCCTCATGCAATGTGTATAGTGTGACTCTCTCACTATAAGAGACTCTTTTATAAAAGTATATTCTTATTTGTGCATTTACTCTCATTTAGCAAAATTTTAATTTTTATCTTTGAAAGAGTATTTTATGATAATACAATTTTTTTTACTTCTAAAGACGATATAATAAAGAGAGTAGACTTCACGTAGTTGTATCTGTAGGACATACCATAGGGGTAGAAGCAACATTAGCTACATGCTATGCTTCTTACAACATATAGACCATCTTGCCTCTTCACCGACGATATGCTGCTCTACTTGTCTACTTTTAAACCTTGAGATTTTAATGCTATGCATATACATATGTATGTATGTTCTGCATTGGAAGTAGAAGAAAATGAATAATACCATTCTATTTGTTTCCCAGCATCAATCCGCAAGGCATAAAAGGGCGAAGAAAGTGACCCAAAATTTTCCAAGGAATTCAGTTTAAAATGCTTCTCCAGGTCGTATATCTCCCAAACCAACTCACTTGCCCAAGATACACGCTAATCAAAAATATCATTGTTCACTTATACACATGCAAACATTCTTTTTAAAGAACTCCGATACCATTTAAATTTTTTGAATAGTGTATATTGATGTCTTGAAATGACAACAACAAACTATTCAAATAATTATCTAAAACCCGGCAACCATTATATTTTTGTTTGGTTAGTAATTATGCAAAAAAAAATGTCTCACTTTGGTTGACGCGTACCAGCGAGAGGTTGTGTCCTTCCTGTGGAAATGAAACATTTCAAATAACTCGGGTTGTGTCGTGTAAAAAATAAAAATATGCTGGAGTAATTGAAAAAAAAAGTAAGTTCCTTTAACTTTGAAAGATGGTTCAAGGACAAGTGCAGAATCATGTGTAAACTGTAGCGATGTTAGAAGACGGCGTCAAAAAGAAAATACATTACTGACAAGATCATTTTTGTCTCTGCTCTTTATACAGATAGTAAGACCACTGGAAGAGGTAATGTCAAGGGAGGTTCATAGTTTCAAATGAGTACTGGACTACGTATAAAGAAAATAACTATAATTAACTACTTTTTGAAGACCCCCCTCTTACCTCCAACATTTAATCTTCCTAGAATATATTTCAGCATCAGTAGTGAGTAATCATACGAGCATTTATGAGCAATTACGGCTAATTACATTTGATACAAACTAATCATGATTATTTGTACTGTATTGCTGGTTCTTCATGAAAATACCCTAGGAGATGGGAAGTTTGGGGGGGGGGGTCTACCAATACTAGATAGATAATTACTTAAAAACACATAGAAGATTATATGCAAAACGGCCTAAGTCCATTTGTTAAAATTTTAAAGGAGAAACGAAAAGCTTGTTAATTCCAAACGGCTAAGAATTTATAAGCTAATTCGCCCGAGTAGAAATGGCTGGTCGAATTAACGTCTGGATAAGGTAAATGACGTAAGTGCACGTTAAATTGATTAAGTTCAAACGTTTGGTCACAGATGAGATATTACATATACGTCATTGTGACTTGTGACCAGGGTTGCACAAATGAAAATGCCCTCGGTTTTATGCCTGCCCTCCTGAAAATGCCCTGAAAATGTCCAAAACGCCGAAAATGCCCTGAAAATGCCTTACTCTGAAAATGCCCGGCATTTTGGGCATTTTCGGCAGGCATTTTGGGCATATTGGGCATTTTTACAGAAACTTATACACTATGACCAGTATTGCTCCTTTAGCGAATATAAGGGAGTTTTTCATAGTATAATCAAACCCATCCAGTTTTAGAAAATGTTATACTTGATTTTTAAAAAAGAATTGAATTCGTCTAATGCTTAATGGCTATTTCAATAAGCCCCAACGGAGTTGCAAACCTTCAACGCTGTACATTAAAAAAACTTTTGGATTTGGAAAATAATTGATAATGGCTTGTAAAGTATAGAAAATTTTACACTTTCATTAGATACATACAATGCGACGGTTATAATATATGTCAAAACTTGGAGCTTCCGTAGCTTTTGTGTCGACTTTAAAAACTGCATTTAATCAGCCGTAGTTAACCAGTGTAATAATTCTAGGAGTTCAAAATGTAACAATAAATACATTTAGATGACGACGAGTTTTTAAGCTCACAAACAATGATATTGTTAATCTTTTAACAACTATTTTATCTTTTTGTGTTGCATCTTTGCCCGAATATGTTTGTACTTAAAATCTAATTAGTTACAGACACGGTGTACAAGCGAATTTTTACAACAAAATAAGGAAAATAGAATTGTTATTATTTTTCCATAAATATGTCTATATCAACTGGCTCCAGGTTTCAACCTTTTTGGAAACAGTTTGTTTCTATAATTTTATCATGTAATCCAGTTGAATATTAAAATTATTTGCAACATACTGTTTTGTGACTTATTTAGCAAAATTAGCAGGTAGCTAAAGTCATATATTTAAAAAATAGGAGTGAATATGCCGAAAATGCCTGCCCTAGGCTGAATATGCCCAAAATGCCCAAACTGCCATAGATGCCCAAAATGCCATGAAATGAAAATGCCGAAAACGCCAGGGCATTTTGGGCAGGCATAATGCCGAAAATGCCATGGCATTTTCAATTGTGCAACCCTGCTTGTGACTACCCCAAATATTCGGGCGATCGCAACGAAAATGCAACGTTATTTCAAAATCAAAGATTGAACGTTCATCAATAGAACTGTCATTACCGTTATCTTGTCATGGCCGTTATATTTTATCAAATATGGCATGGTACAGTAAACGTCTGTGGGATGATTTTGATTACATATATCGTTGTGTAAGTTGAAACAGTTAACTCCTATACAATTCATGATCAGTTTTAAAGCAAGTATATGGCTTTTGGACAATATTGCTTCAAATTCGTTCAAGAAATTCCAATTTTCTTGAATTTGCACCGAAGATGTGCGTGGATTTTTTCGCTTTGTGTTTTTTCCTATATTGACCTAACTATTGCATCCACTTTTTGACTTTCGATGAGCTTTGACTGTTAAGATTTAAGAACCGCTATTGACCCCGGTTCTGAAGTAATTTATTATGAAATAAAAGGGCTTTTGAAGCAAAGGGGCTTATTCCAGTCTGCATCTACACTCTTCATACGTACTAACGTGTTCGAAGGGAAACGGGATGAAAATATTTCTTCAATGACACACATTTCAGTGCTACTTTAATAATTATTTGTTGTAAGATACGCACTGCACACACAACCACGTTTTTATTACTGTTACATAAACAAGAGTTATCGTACTAGTCTTGGATTTATTTACCTTTGGATGTGGGACTTATCACTGGGAAAAATATTTAAATGCTTGACCATCCAATAGTTTCTATTGGTATTTTTAATACAATACTAAAATACAAGTCCCGTGGGACACATTAATTGATGTGGTTTGGTAATGTAAACCCATATTTTTTATAGACCCATATATATCCAGTTTTACTAGCTATTAAACCGGTTTTGGAGGAGATCTACTGGGATATGTTTACACGTGGATTGTCAACAATGGATCCATTGGAGTGTAATTATGCAAGCATAAGTATGTGCATAGCAAATGCAGCGAGAAAGTTAGCTTTCTATCACTTGCTGTTAAATTACTAGCTAGGTATTATTTTATTTAGTAATATTTTTATTATTAAAAGAAATTTTGCTTAAATGATAAGGTCCTAGATTTCACCCGAGCGTTGTTAGCATGGTTAAATTTCATACTAATTTTATTGCTGCCTGGAGAAACTTCAGTATCATCAAAGCAGTATTCAAATTTTTACATTTTAAAAAAGTTTGTCAGTGTGGTCATGAATTTGCATGACGGGCTTCTTCCTGTCATTATTTCTGCTGGGCCATTCTTAATCAAGTAACTCATCAAAAAAATAAAAAACCATAAACCAACTACTAAACTCGACCATCACTAATATTCCAATCAATTCCTATCAATTCAATATTCCCGTCAAAGATGAATCTATTTCTAATTTCCGTATTTTGGCTTAAACTCTCGTCCATATCTCCAACTCCTGTGGATAGCCCTACTGATGAGGATGAGGATGCTGAATTATCCTTACTTCATTTGCGGAATACGTCCAAATACGGTGGGATATGTGACATGTCCCTTAATGATCAATATGTATTGCCAATACTACGGTCAAGAACTATTGCAGATATGAAGGCTGCTCAAGATATTTTGGATGAATATTTATCAAAAAATCCGGATTTAATATCAAAATGTTGCTATGGAGTTGGGATGCAAGGACCCTACCCATATGAGATCCACATGTCCTGTCAGACCTGTCAAGATCCAAGAAACAGCGGGTCAGAAATCCACTGCTGTCGCTGTCACAATGAGGAGCCTCACATTTATGAGCGACAACATGGACAAGTTAATCCCTGTAAAATTAAAGAGTCAGAATTCGGTGACCCCTGTAGCTTCACAGTTATGGAAGGAGTAAATAAAGAGTTGTATAATCCATTTTTCCAAAGCCTAAACACTGCTGATAGCCCTAAGGATTATGTCACCGCACTTCAAAAATTGACCACTTTCTTTTACCAAATATTTGAAATCCCTGGGCAGAGCCGGCTCGCGTGCTATTCTTTGTTTAATAATTTGGTTGGTTACCTTTTAAATAATAATAATTAAATATAATCTTTGTAAGTGGAGATACGCATCTGTCAGCAATAATTATTCTTTATAGTTCAGAACAAAAAGGTCCTTGTTGTGATTTTAATACTTTATTCCTGTATTGCCAAAATCTAATTTCTCTGTGATGATGTAATTTTAGGTTAAATAATTGCGGATATTTTAGGAATGCAAATCAACTAACACCTGCGGTTGCCGGGAAAGTCCCCCCTTCTTTGACTACATTCTTCATTCTGACAATAAGAGGTGCATTGCCAAAAACGGCTCCGTCTGTCACATTGAAGCATCATTCCACGATGGATTTCTTGAATTTTTGGCCGAATGCAGCGAGGGTGCCGAATGTGACGATGCCATCCCAAAAGTTACTTGCGATCCGATTTTGGACCCAAATTGCCATTTAGCCTCCATAACTTTGGAGCAGACAGATGCAAATAGTTTTGAGCTTTTGAAATGGAATATTCGAGCTTGTGGCGGATTTTGGAACAAGACTCATAAAAGTAACTCCGGATCTCCGACATTCAATTATGTAATAATTGCATCTGCATTAATTTTCATAACTTTACCAATATTACTTGAAACCTAAACCTTTTTGCAAAACCTCGTTGAATTGCATGAATGAGTATTAATAATAATTGCACCACGATAATAAAAAGTAAAAACATAGATATTAGACACGTAGTTATTACTGCTGACATGGTTGTAAAGTAAATCTAAAAGCGAAGCGAATATTTTGAAATTATTGAATATAGTGCGTGTAGATATGTCCAAATTGCAGTAGTCGAGTTTCGAATATTATTTCGTTTTGGTTCTGGAAGTACAGAGAGTTCTCTTCATTCTTCTCCATTGTAGAGAAATATTCTACCTGTAAGCATTTTGTAGATATACAACGCCACAAAATATATCTGTATTATTATTTACTTACTGATCGAGTCCTTGGCTCTTAATAATTTTCGTCACATCGTATTACATCCTTATTACAGTTACGTCATATGCTGTCTGGACTAAATTAAATTAAATTAAACTCAAGTTCGTGTAATTGAGCAATATTTTGAACACTAAATGCATTTTGCCAGTTTCCTCTTAAACTCCATCACAGTTTCGCTCGTCTTCACTTCACTCCAAAGTCTGTTCCAATCATTAATGACTCGATTAGTAAAAAAAAATTAATATGAAATGTTTGCGGTCTGTCCTTTGAAGAAACTACAAAAATATACTTTTCTCTTCTTAAAGCTTGACTAGAAATAATGTGGATAGTTCGCATTTCTTGCATCTTGTATTGTAGCTTGTAAGCTTGGTCAAAAATTAAAATCAAAGAATAATAGTTTTCAAAGTTCCTCAGCTCCACGAAAGTCATGTATATACATACATCCATGTATACGTAAGTGCATGTGTCTACATACTGACGCCTTTTGCTACTTGATACGATAGATGCCATAGACTGACCTCGGGGAGTTGACATTTGAAAATCCAGCGGTTTCTGGTTTCAGCAGATGTGAACCCAATTAGAATGATTTTTTTTTGGTTTGGCCAACTCACAATACTAGAGTTTAGGGTGAGTTTTTAGGGTTCGATTTTAGATTCTGAAAAATACAAAGGGTAGTGTAGACCTGTATACACATTACAGTTAGACAATTTATAGAATAGCAGGATTTAGCTAGTGGTTTGTATTGAAAATACCTATTGTAATGACTATCTGGAGGTGAATCAGGGAAGGTAAGGTTTATCTTTCTATGGATATTAAGTTCCGGTTGACAGAGATATAATAGTGGAAGAAATTGTCATTCAGCTTCTCTTCCTTGACCCTATATCAATAACTTGATCACAAAAATATTGACAGCTTCAAACGCTGGAATTGAAAGCTACTGAATTTTACAAGACCATGGGCACAGAACAATTGATGATTATGAAATGAGCCGGATGGAAACCGGGTCAATGTCATCGGTATTTTAAATCCGCATTTTGGCCAACAATAAATAAAATAATGATAAATAAGGATATAGAAATTAAACTGTATTGCCGCATACTCATTCATGGAAACCGTTTTAGGAGCTCTTGATCAAAACTTCAGGGATTAGGTGTGTATGTATAAAGATATAGGAAGGATCATGAGGAAGCACATGAAACATTAGAGCGTCGGTGAAATGGTAAAATGGACTAGATATATTTTTGGTTAAAAGTCAAAGGGTCTGCACGCAGTTTAAAATTATTGCAGCTGAAAATGCAAATGGAACAGGTGCTTTAAAAATTAAAAGTACAGTGGGCTAGATGCAGTTTATCCCATAAGCAAAACTTACAACTTCCATATTACATTATAATGTTTTACCGTACACATAATTCATTTTATTTGCAGGAAATAGACTGCAAGTCGTTCGTTTTGCTTTTAAGGTGGCTTGTTCATAATTACTTACTACATTTTGTCTTAAGGAAAAAAATATATGAAATTAGACCCTTTTGCTTTTAATCAAAAATACATTCAGTGCATTTAACTTTTTCACCGACAGTACTCTGTATGCATTTTTAATGTTGCCGGGGTTGCATTACTACCATTTACTATAATGAATTGTTTTTTTCAATAATGTTTAATTTCTTTCACAAAAAATACGTGATTAAGAATAATAAAATTGATACAATGTAAAAATGTAGCAGTAGATTTACAAATTATTTTAATTTCCTTGCTCAAATAAAATATATTGTAATAAGAATTTAAGTATGTATACAAGTGACCAAAGACTGGAATAATGAAGGGAAAGACGAGGACTGAGGAAGGAAGCGACGGAAGGCAAGGCATACAGTAGCAAAATTTTCGACAGATCGTGTCAAGCGTTCACTGCATTGATCCCATTATTGTCATAAGTCATAATAAATATAATAACGATGGAGAATCATTGGAGTTCCTAATGATCCTAATGCATTTAGTTGTCACTCTGTCTGCATGTATGGTTATTTATTTTAATGACAAGTTCAAACTCACCAGAGTTGCTGTCACTCTTAAAAGTTAATAACTTTTGTAGTGTTTTTGCAATGTGACTTTTAATTGGCATCACTTTGTATTCTAAATAAGCTTCAAAAATATAAACTTATCATGGAAAACTCAGATGTTTGGATAATTAAGGAAATTTACGATTCCGAAAATGCGCTAGAAAATTTTGAGCTGGAATTAGACCTTGCACTGAAGAAACAGTAAGAATTAACATGAACGCCAACATTTCAAGTTTCTCAGCACTATTTCCTTGTTTTTAACAATTGGAATATTTTTGATGTTCTCAAAAAAAAATACAAAATGCCAATCTGGAATCATAGATGCAAGATGAATGATTCATGTAACTATTGTGAATTGTGATTCAGGACCCCGACGATAGTCATTGAACCACTGGCTTTAGCAGAGCAAACCGGGAGGTGGATTGCAGTGGGAAATTTTTTCCACAGAGCTGGTATTCTTTGCGGCTTCACCTCTGCCCTATGGTACTTGATCTGGCCCAGACAATCAATCTGTGGATGTTTATCAGGGCTGGGATTTGTGTGCAGTTCTCTGTATGTTCTACACTGGAACTTAGACCCGTGCGGGAAATACCAGGTAATTACTTGTGCTAATGGAAAGTGGAATGTCAAATATTTTAACCCAGCTGTTCCAATATTCATAATTACCTCAACATATGTCATTACATTTAAATATTTACAAGGTTGAAAGAAATGTGGATCGACTGAGGAAACTGCATATTCCTCACACTGGCTCCGCAGTGGTACTTCGTAAACAGAATAATAACATGGGGAGGAAGCTCCTGCACATTTCAATGTCAACTCTGTCTATCGGTGTGTGCATTTTTGGTGTCTATCGGCAAAGACCAGACTTTTTGAAGACAGGGATCTTCGAAAATTTAAATGGCTTGAAATTAAGGAAACCTAGAAATCATGTGGAAAAATATATTTAAACTTAAAAAAAGGATCAAATGGATCCTGCCTTGTTGTCGTCCTTTGACAACGATTCCGTACTTTTGGGAGTAATTTCCTTTGGAAATTCCAAAGGAAAGACAAAAGAAACGGAACCTCGTATGTGTGTCTACGTCTACATTTGAACAATTAATGGACAATATATTTTTAGAGAAAATTGCTATTTATCTTCCGTTTTCCCAAGACTGACTATCGCATTCTCTATGATAGTATTTTAATAAATGGTAGGTTGTAAACTTTTAAATCCTACATATCTTTCAACATCTTTACACATTAAATTGAAATGGTGGCATTACCAACAGCTTTCACATCTTTAGCTAATAACCTTTGGTGGGGTATAGATAGTAGTGCAACTGTGTAGGAATGGTGTTTGTCATTCGCATTTTGTCTAATTGCTTGTGTAAACACATTTGCTTAAAAAAGATTCCTTTACATGATAATTATCATACATATGTAGTTGCTAGTTGGTGATAAAGAGTCTTGATTGTGTAAATGCTTTTGCTCCAATACTTACATATGTTTAAATACTCACTTAGTTATATACCATTGTATTTAATCGCTCATTCTTTGGATTCAAACATGACATCATAAAATATAATTATTACGTATATTTGTAAATACCTAAGGAATTTACAATCCTTGGGCGTAAGCGCTCACATTTGCGCAATAACTATAAAAATCGACAAAAGATTCTTTTATAAACATTGAACTCAGTTTTTATTAGAGAAAATGATGTTTCACTATTCAAGAGTCAACTGCAAAATATAAATGTACAGGTTGCCTCAAAATATCTTTTCTCCGCCCACTAGCCCGTAGGAGTCGATGACACTAGTATTTGTAGAATGGTACAGAATATTCGATTCCCTCAATTTTTAGCAAGTTTTCTTACAGATTTTTACAAATTTGTTCTATCCCCGTGGCTTTAAATCTCTAGATACAGCTCTTAGGGAAGTGGAGTAATAAAGTCAGGATAAGCTTTTTGAAGTAAATTTAAAGAGGTTATTTATTTAAAAGACACATTAAAAACAATATATAACCATATTATAAACAACGCAAGAGAGAATCAAAGCTACTTCCGGGGACAAAACGGTACCTGTACATCCACCTGGTCCCCTATAATATCTGTATATCCGGTCCCCAAAATATTATTCCACTTAATATCGGGAATCGGGACAATAGTATACAAGAAAATCTGAAAGAATATTTACAAACCGGGGGTTCAGTATTTTTTTACCGTTGCTGCTATGGGCTAGGGGGAAGAGATATGATTTAAGGCACACTGTACACAGATATATTTGCAATTTGATGGCAACTAATAATTTTAATGCACCCATGTAAAAAATGTTCATAATTTTTGCTTAATATGCGTATGAATGGGAGAAAAACATAAAAACGTAATAAAATGTAAGAAGCATAACCAAACAATATCCATGCAATTATGTACGTCCAGGTCAAAAGTATAATTATCATCTTTTTTAATTTAAAAACATTGCAAACAGTAAGTTTTAGATACATACACAAAAAATACAATTCACAAGTCTTTTGGTGAAATCCAAGAAGGGTGAAAAAACTATCAAAGAAGAACCAAACTACATTAAATTAATTAATGGAATCGTAAATATCCACATACACTTATTGGTAGTTGTACAGACGTAGATACAAACTTTATGGATTAGCCAAAACTTTCGTAGGGCTGTTGACTGCCGTTTATATGTTCTCATACAGTAATTTTCGCTATAAATTAGATGTATAAAATAATAATAATTATTGTTGTCTATTATAATTTTAAATCCTACAGATAAATATGTACGTAGTACGTATGTCAGATCTGTTTTCTTTTAAAAATTGCCCAGATTTTATCTTATTTGGGCTCCAGTGTGCTAGAACTTCATAATTTCGTTACTATACAATTTTAATTATTCATTCAAATTGAGTCTGTGTATATTCATTGAAACATTGCCAACAGAAGGAAACGTGGATGAATAAATTTTACACCATCTAAAATATGTAGCACGTATTTATAACATCGTAATTGAATTAGCGTTGGGTTTTGCTCGACAACTCGTAAACTACAGTATAATGGATTTTAAGATAATTTGAAATTTTCATCAATGTGTACTACTCAAAAATGCTCCTTAGACAACCTTAAGTCAAGAGGCAGGACAAGAGAGATTATTGTATACATATAAAAGCCTTTACCAATACCTACAATTAACATTACTTCACATACATAATATCTAATTTAGTTCATGGTCGGTGCATCTCCTGTAGCTGTTGTAGTAACAATTTTATCCTACTTTGTACAGCACTTCAGGACTGTATAGAGGCTGGATATGTTTTACAGTAATCTCAAATCACTAATAGCAAAAGGATATCATGGATTCCTTATAAAACAACATTGTTGTTTCACAATGATTACTTTCTTTATCATATGTATTTAGGGTATTTCAATTACTTCTAATCTCAACTTCTTTCATACTGCTAGGAAAGAAATAATTACATAATTGTTCTGAGGTGGGAAAACCCATTTTTTTTATGACCAGTCAACATATTCACATTAGCTTAGATGTTAGCTTATTAGCTTTAGATTACTCTTTACTCTTCACACAAGTGCCGAATTATCGCTTCCTGCAGGAAATTATAAGGACACTTTACGTATGAAAACACAGTAAGTAAGAGTATAATTTATTGTTAGTGAAAGCTCCACCCGCTGCTTTCTGTCTTACGTTAACATTGATATAGTAATGAAGGTGTGGTTGTATTGATGTGCTGCGGATGAAATAAAAAAAATGGAGCCTAAAATGTAGTACGTACACAAACTACGATAATTGTGAGCAACACTGACGACAGCATTTAATTTCTCGAATTTATCTTTGAGGGAGACAACATATATCTATGTACATAATTATACGTACCTATATACAACTATATACTTAAGTATGTACACAAATGTAATTGCTGAAGCAATAGTAAAGACACTTATTGTTAGATTCAAAGGACAGGACATGACATCTCTGGTGGACTGTAAGATGAAAAGGACTTGGATAATTTGATGTGAAGAAACCTGTACTGTACACACACCCAAAAATAAAGGCGAGTTTATTACTTCATGGGTTTTTGACGATCTCTATCAAAAACCTTAACAATTGTGAATTGCCAAGTCTAGTGAGAAACGAAACATTTCCTTCTTATACAACTGTTATTGAAGTAGTTAAGATTATTTGAGAGTTGTCTCGCTCTAAGAATTTACCCTTTTTTGCCCCTTTACCCTTTGAGATCAGTATGCTCATCTGCATAGGGCACATGATGCCTGACAATGAATTCTGGATGAAGATGCTTCCATTTAACCTGCACTTCCGAATGCTGAGTTTTAAAAGAACTTTCTGTAATACTGTAAGTGTTGGCTTGAATGTACTTGCGACTTAAAAAATGCTAATGTAATTTACTCAGGACCAATTTCTTTTGCTCAAGTACCGAGACGAGGAAAAATGCCCATGATATAATCAAGAGGATGTTCCACGCGAAGATGCAAAGAGTATTTGCCTTCAGTTTGTCAAAAGATGCAGGAGCAAGTTCCTGTTTTTAAATATCAGTTCTACAAACAATCCTTATATCTGTAATTCAGATAATCTTTTCATACCCAAAGGTACTGTTGAACTCAAATTGTCATATTTTGAATGCGTGCTTACTCTTCGTAATGACAGAAGAATATAGTTACTGTAAGAACAATTTTTCTAAACTGTATAAACTTCAAAAGTGACAGGTTCAGTGAACTTTCCGTTAAAACTTTATACTCTGCTTAATCAATATGTATGTGGAAGTGGTTCTTTTAGTGCTTCTGGGTATTGTGTACACTACGACTGCTTTCATACGGCATAGGAATAGGTTCCAGAACTTTCCCAAAGGTACATGGTAGTAGCAGTGCAAATAAAATGTAGTAAACCAATTACTTATGTATATATAATATAATGTAACACAATATAATGTATAATATAACATAATTATCATTAACTCACTATAGTAGATAGGTGAAAGTAAATTTTTGTATGTACAGGACCCAGTGGAATACCTATTTTTGGATATTTGCCTTTCCTGGGAAAGGTCCCTTGCCAAACTTTAGCAGAACTCTCGAAAACTTATGGGAAAATATTCTCCCTTAAATTAGGGCAATACACGTAAGAAAAAGCACGGAAACATGAATGTAATAATAGGTTACAACTAGTTATTTAATCTCAACATAAGTCTTTTAGTAACTATAAATTATGCGTCCACACGCAACCATATGCATACATATAATGTACATGAAAAACTAAAAACAATTCTTACAAATTCAGGGTCGTCTTTATACATGACTTTGAGCTGGCAAAAGACGCCTACCGCAGTGAATTTCTTACAGGTCGAGAGCAGTTGGCTTTGTTTGAGAAACGTGGAGTATATGGTATGTAATTAATTAATCACTATGACATGACCCCCTACAATTAGATTGATTTACCAGGTGCTTTTCAAGTAAGTTGGAAGTGAATTGTTGACATGCTAAATGTTTTTATGAATGACTCAATTACACCTGTATTAACTCAGGTTGGGATTTCTCAGGGGAATACACAAATGAATGTTTTTTTCATTATAGGCAGTATTTGTACTCGTATTTTATTATGTAAACTCAGGATTAGGTCTATTGGAGGGGAGACAATGGCAGGAGCTCAACAGGTTCGTGATGAAATGCTTGCGAGATTTGGGTTTTGGGAAAAAGTCTTTGCAGAGTTCCATCATGGAAGAAGTTGTACAGACGAGGTCACTTTTGGAGTAAGTAGCTACGGGGAGCACTCTGTCCATTAGAGATCCCCAATAGTACTCTAAAATTTAACTCTTATAATAAAATACAAATGATCAGAAAAAAATTGTGCTCAACGGAAAGATGAGCGCCTAGACTATATGTAGGCCGTACAAATTTAGAATTACCAGGCATGAGTTTCCTTGAGAAGAAAAATGCTTTTAGAAAATTTAAAAATTTAATAAAACGAACCGTCTCCCAAACAAACCATCTTCATCGTGTGATTTCTTTATTGTGTCACAGGAAGAACACCAACAAGCCATTGTACTTAAAGCCCCTGATCGAACTAGCTGTGGTGAATGCACTATGGGGGATCATAACCAGCGAGAAGTATGACATTGAGGACCCCACCAAGCGCCACGCCCTTGAGATAATGTCGGAGTTAGTTTAATTTTTACAATAAATATCTGAAGTAGTGATCTCAATTAAAAGTAACAATAATTATTACATTAAGACAGATCCCAACTACCTGTAATTTTAAGTGATTGTATATTACATCTATTTGTATGTATGTATATATGAATGCACGAGAGGACTTCTAAAAGTAATCAGAAAATGAATATCCATATATAGTGGGATCGCGGACCAGAACATTGTCGGAATAGCTGCTTTCCTCCCATGGTTGGCTAAATTATTCCCGGCGTACACTGGATATACGAAAGGTCTTCGATACTTTGAGGCACCGGAACAGCTGGTGAAGGAAGTCGTACAGAAACATGTGGATTCTTATGTACCAGGCACAGAGAAGGATTTCATTGATGTCATGCTAACTAAAATCTACTCTACCACTGAGCCGTCCTCCATGTTTTACAAAAACGTTGGGAGTAAGTTCAGAGGCAAAAATAAAAATTTTCCCTTGTTTTTTTAAGGCGATGATGTAATCCATTTAATTAAAACTTTATTTTAACTTTTGATACTAATTATTATTGTAAGCGTAATTATTTCCTGTGTATATTTCCCAGTGAAAAACTTACACTACACGCTGATTGACTTGTTCTTTGCCGGTTCGGACTCCATGAGCTCCACATTAGGATGGAGCTTCCTCTACTTATCAATGTGGCCTGAGGTGCAAAAGAAAGTCCAGCGTGAAATTGACGCTGTTATTGGCCATTTACGCCTGCCATCTTCAGAAGATAAATCGAGGTTGGGAGTCAAAAGCAAACAGATGTGTTGGAGTAAAAAAAAATTTTTTCAGCACAGGATAAGAGAATTCAATGGATTTTACTGTATTCACAGATTACCATACACAGAGGCTACAATGTGGGAAGTTCTTCGCAAGTCCTCAATGGTACCTTTGGGCTTGCTTCATACAGCCACTGACAATTTTAAATTCGAAGGATATTTCTTCCCGAGAAAAACAATTTTCCTTACAAACTTACATTTCATCCATCAAGATCCACTGTACTGGAAAGATCCGGAAAACTTCCGGCCAGAGAGATTCATCAATGCCAACGGCCAGTTTCAAAGGGATGAGCACATGATACCGTTTTTCATAGGCAAGAGAGTCTGCCCCGGAGAGAGTCTAGCTTTGCAAGAATACTTTCTATTCTTTTCTGGGATTTTGCAAAAATTTGAATTTTCTTTGAATCCCGATGAGCCCGTTCCGGATATTGGACCAAGAGCAGGTTTTATTCTCCCTCCTCCAAAGCATACACTATTGATTAAAGAACGGGTTTCAAGAGGAAACGTGCCTTGTGCGTAAGATATATAAATAGTTGTTAGGAAGGACATCTCCGTTACCAAAGTATAAGATGATTGTTGTCTGGATGGCTTGTTTATTTGTGCAATGCGTGTGTTATTGTTATTGGTGCAACAGATCATCTTTCTCTGATAAGATTATTCTAATACAAGAGTAATACGCACTTATGATCATGACCTTTGACTGTTAATAAAAATGTCTTATTCAACACCTAAATATGAACAATATTTAATGCCTGAAGGTGTAAACATATTTTTTCCTACTTCGAACACAACCAGATAATATTAATGATTCTTAAATGAGACATTTGCGATTGTACAAATTGTAAGTGTATAATTATATTTAGAGCTTCCACTGCCACTCTGGCTATTGTTTATAAATAAATGTAAGGAATAAAACTATTCAACTGCATGATAGATCCAGATAGATAACCATAGGTGAGGAAGCCTTCGTAACCCTCCTGGCAAAGCTCCCATTTATAACTGTGTTCAAATGTCCCAATTGACACTGGCCCCAATCATGTTTATGTTACAGCAAGTTAAACAAATCTGTGAGATTATTCATTGGAAGAATTAACTGACATACATACAACGCATGTAAGTACCCCATAAATAAGTAAATTGCTTAAGCCTAGGGTTAAACGGGGAGATATATATATGTATATAACGTGATGTCGGATTGCTTTTCCATTTCGATAGACAGGGTAAAAGTAAAATTCGTTTTTACAGTAGTAGCAAAAATCATGAGATTTTTCGTGGGGGTTTGCTCGCTACGAACACATCGCGTGATTTTACAGAAACATATTATTCTAAATTGAGAATTTTGAATGCATTTTAACATGGGAATTGCAGGCTTAAAAACAAATATTCAACAAACTTAAAAAAATCACAATTAAATGGAGACCCACAACTTCTGTAAAATTTACGATGTTTACGAAAGTCGGATTTTTTGGTCCATAATGGCACCATACTGAATATGCATAAAATGTGTATGTTAAAAAGCATTTAAAATTCTCAATTGCAAATAATTTTGTTTCCGTAAAATCACGCGATGGGTTGGTAACGAACGCACCCCTAGGAAAAAATCCCATGTTTTTTGCTACTAACCCTAAATGTATTTCGTAACTTAATTTTAGGCCAAAAACAAAGTGCTGCTTTTGGAGCGCTTTGGACAAGTTTGCAAAGGATATGTTCAAGTTCCGCTCCAGGTAACAATAATTACCTACTTATTTGCTTATCCTCGATTTATTACCAAAGAGTTTCTACACTTACATATCTCTGACAAGGTATCAACAGGACAGCTGGCTGGCTGAAGGAACTTCTTTAATCCTTAATTATTATGTTTGACTTGTCAGAATTTCAAGAGCATTGTACTTATTGTAAATAGTCCCTCGACACCATTACAACCTTGTGATTATTATTTACGATTAACCACCTACGATGTTTCTATATATGAATATAACAACAAAAAAGCATTCATGCATATACTAATCTTAAGTACAACTTGGATATTTTTGGACTGGTGAATCTTAAAATGCAAGCATCCTGTTTATATTAAAGACAGTCTGAATTCCTTGTTTTGATTAGCTTGTATCTGTAGTTTAGTAGATTGTTAAGGTCATGTGTAATAACTTGTGTTAGCACAATTTTGCAATTTGCCTGTGTAATCACAGGATATTATAATTCTATGGTTTATACTAAAATTGTTTATATTATTTAAAAAACCCTACATTTGAGCCACTGACATATTTTTTTGATCTTCGTGACGGAGCGTATTGCATGATGTTGCTAAAATATGAAACGGATCGCTGCCGCATGTGAATGTGTAAGATAAAGTGAAAGCTTGGTTTCGTTTGAGGTAAATTTACCTGAAAATAATAGAATAAGCAAAAATCTTGTTCCCTGTAAGTTCTGCAGGATTTATTCAAAAAGGAGAGATACTGTATTTAATTGAAGCCTTTGGCTTCTCCTTGTTAATAGCGATTCTTTGAATGTTTCTGTCACTGCTTTTCACACAGCACTGCTTCATGATACGAGCGACATGAATTCCTGAAATTACGGCAGCAAAATCGGTTCCATGACAAGGAGTAACTCAACTTCGAAATTCAAGTGCAGATACCATGAAGAAAGTTAAAGTAGCAGTTTTTGACGCACCAATTAATGACGGAGCATACATTTCCACACATGCAAACTTAAATATGTATCTATGTATATGTTCGGATGACACTCACGCTTGACGCTTGCAGTGGGAGTTCTAGTAGTCATGACGGTAAAAGCATTGAATGAAATATGCATTCACAGTGTACTGGCATTAAGCTTCGGTGTTCAAAGTGCGTTAGTACAAAGAGAGGTAACTTTATGACTGATTAAGATAAGGAACTCATAAAGACTGACACTGAATACAGGTTACTTTTCTGCGTAAAATCTGTCTCTACAAAATTCTATACTTACTTAAATACAGTGCTTTGCAAATACAACGTCAGGGGGTAGACGAACTGCTGAAGGTATCCACAGTACGTATGTATATATTGTGTGGGCTTATATGTTCTTAAAATACTGATCCCCTCTACAGATCTTCAGGGAGAATGACCACATTATCCTAATAGTAATTGACCACTGCACCCTTAAAAAAGAAAGTTAATGCCAGGTAGTAGTAATAAGGCTGTCGCGTGCAAATTGAGTCAGTTTCATCTGAACTCTTGACAAATGTGGCAGGTGTGCTCCTCCTATGAGTATCTTCACACTTCGTATTTTTCCTAAGTGTTGGGCTTTTCGGTTTGGATTTGTAGTGGAGTGTCTTTTGTTCGATTAATTTTTTGCTTCTGGTAAGGATGTTTTCTGAAATAATTGTGTTTGTGGTGGTCCTCATATATTTTTGCTATGGCACTTCGAAAGGGTCCAAAATCAGGAAATTGCCCCCAGGTAAGTCTCCTATACAGACAAGCAAACTTCATTAGCGAACTTCGAATTACCATTCAAAATGTCAAGCACTTTCAGCGTAATAATGTCTGCATTTAAGTAATTTACGAATTGAAATGTATTAGTTGTACTTTTTGCAATAACGCAGGACCAATCGGGTTACCACTTGTGGGTTACCTGCCTTTTATGGGGAAAATACCAAGCTTAACTATTACCAATTTGGCAAAAAAGTATGGTAACATCTTTAGCGTTTACCTCGGAAAGTACCTGTGAGTATTTCTTTACCCTCATACTGAATTTTTGTTGAGCTATCCTTCCTTTTACAGCTTTTTATTCTTCCTTGTGGCATCTCTTTATAAAACGTTTCCAGATGTGACGCGTCTTCATTATTGACAGTTGGCAAAGGTTAAAGGCTTATCTGTTGAAACAGTTTTGAGCAATGTATATAGTCGACACAAACTGTAAGAATAGTTTCTATGCACTAAACAACTTGTAGACCGGAATAATTCATGTCGTATTATTACATACATATGTGCGTATGTTAAACAAAGGCTAGAGTTCTATCTGCTTTTATGTATTTCTTGTAATAAACAAAGACTCCCGTAAGGACACACAACCAGAAAAATTGTGAATAACAAAGTCTAAATTGACGTGCTTGTTCTGCAGAGTTGTTTTTGTCAACGACTTTGAGTCCATGAAGGAGATGGGAAAGATAGATGTCTTTCAAGGAAGAAATCAGATTAAGTTGGTGGAAGAGAAGCGAGGATATTTTGGTGAGTTGTCTTGCGGGATAATTACAGCTTTACAGGTAGTTCATTGAAATTGTTGTGTACTGTCGTTTCATCTCCCAGTGATAAATCATTAGATTAATGTTGATAATTCTTGGGAATAACAGGCTTAGGGCTCCTAGAGGGGAAAGACTGGCAGGATTGGAGACGCTTCACACTCAAGTCATTGCGTGATATGGGGTTCGGAAAAGTATCCATGGAGGGAATGATACAGGACCAAGTTAACGAGGCTAAGGCATTCTTGAAGTAATTGGCAATACTATAATGAATATTTATAGATAATTAGATACTGTACTCTCTACCGTGTATTCTGGGTTGAAAAATATAAGTGTGCCGTCACGTTGTGTGCCCACATTTAGACGGAACTCCGGTACTGCTATGTACTTGAAACCTCCTATGGAAATTGCTGCTATTAATTGTGTATGGCAATTACTGTCCGGAGATAAGTACGATTTGGAGGACCCCCAGATGAGAAGTGTTTACCATATTTTGTCCGAGTAAGTAATTATAAGCTAAAAATCAGCACAATTATAACTATTAGCAGATACATATTGACTTACAATTCCAAACTCTTACTATGTAATAACTGGATTCTAATACAGTGAAAACCTGGCAGTTGGACATATTAAATTAATAATAAGTTTTTAAATAACCTGCAGAGGATTTTCGGACCAAAATATGGTTGGAATAACTTGCTTCTTACCTTGGCTGGCTAAGCTCCTTCCAGACTACACCGGCTACTCCAAAGGCTTGAGGTATCTGGAGGGTCCAGATCAGTTAGGAAAAGATATTTTGAGAACTCATATGGAAACCTACAATCCAGATAAAGAGCGGGATTTCATTGATGTGGCATTAACTCGGATTTACAACACAACAGATCCAAAGTCCATGTTTTATAAAGATGTCGGCTGTAAGCGGGGATTTGTTAATTAGTAAACTTTTGCCCTTGTCTTGTTTATAAGTATCTATTAGTTTAAAAAAAAAACAAATGTTCATGTATTTTTAGTAAATAATCTTCGATTCACAATCTTGGATCTATTTTTTGCCGGAGCGGACACTCTAAGTTCAACACTAGGATGGGGATTTTTGTACCTAGCCACACATCCTGAGGTTCAGCAGAAAGTTCACAAAGAGATAGACATGGTTTTGGGGCGCGCCTCCTTTCCTTCATTAAATGACCGGCCAAGGTATTATAACATAATAACTTAACTTAATAATAATTATATGTGTACTTATGCAGGTATAGTTAGACTATTACTATTATAACCAAAAAGCAATGGAAAAACTGGAGAGGGAAAGTACTTCGTATATGACAGTCGTGAACATGCCATATGTAGTTCCGCGGTTAAGGGTTAAATTGCCATATGAAATTAAATGAAATGACTTAAAAGAGTCTACTCTAGCACCAGTACGTATTTTAAAGAAAGGAAATAATAAAAATCATTACTATTTCTCCCTTGAGGTTAATAAAAGTAATATTATTGTACTAACGCCAGTGCAGGTTAAGTTACAATCATATAATTAAGCGTTTATACAACTCTCACAGATTGCCATACGTGGAGGCGACCATGATGGAAACATTTCGGAAATCCTCCATGGTACCCATGGGACTAATGCATACTGCCACTGAGGATGCAGAGTACCAAGGATATTTTTTCCCACGAAGAACAGTGATCCTTTGGAATTTGTACCATATACATCATGATGAAAAATATTGGGGAGACCCGGAAAACTTCCGACCTGAACGTTTCATTACTCCTGAAGGCGCTGTCCGGAAAGACGAGAGACTAATTCCATTTTTCACGGGGAAACGCTCCTGCCCCGCAGAATCACTGGCGAATACTGAGTTTTTCCTGTTTTTCACCGGAATCCTCCAGAAATTTGCGTTTGGACTGTCACCTGGTTCTCCCAAACCATATCTAGGCCAACGGGCTGGATTTATCTTGAAACCTCCGGATCATAAACTTGTTGTGATTGACAGAGAAGCGTCTTAAGGCAATTATAAAAATTAAGATAATGATGAATTAATTACAGATATTTTATATGCGAACTCAGGTATTCATACCATGGAAGTTAAAAAAAAATTATCAAACGCCAAGGTTGGTTGTCGACAAGAAACAAGAATTAATTGATTTACCGATATCAAAGTATGTACAACGTACAGTCTTTCCTTGATTAGAAACATTCTGACTATTTCCCGCAAAATAAAGTTATTCACATGCCAACTAAAAAAGTGAATGATTAATGTTATTGCCTGTTATTGCCATGTAAGTCTTGAGAGTATGCGAAGCTGAATTGTTTGCAATTTGTGACTATTTTAGTAGGAATTGGTTTGGAGAAATTCTCAATTAAAAAGGCATTTAGGCTGATTGTGAGAAAATAGCTCCCAGTTCCTACAAACGTTTGTTATATGATGCACTTACGGGAGCCATCTGTTATTCTTGCCCTCAAAATTTAACGTTGCGAAATATGGGACTCGTCTCCAGCTTTTAAAAATACAGGAAAGTCTTGAACCCCATCTTCAGTTAACCGTGACTTTGGGGATAATTTTGAGCATGGCAAAAATATTTCAAATTTAGGAGTGAAAGAATCCTATGTGTACGAATGTAACTTCAGCCCAAAGCCAAAGCTCAAGTAATTATATACTATTGGCTGACAAAGTCAGAATTTCAAAATAGTGTCTGATCAATTTAGAAACATCAGGGGAAGCAAATATTTGAATAGTTACTCGTCTCTTATGTTACAGTGAATTTCCCATATAGTGGTTTCCTCTTAGATGGCATTCCCTCTTTAATGGCATCAAAAATCCCTCCCTAGAGGTTTGCAATGTTAAAGGTATACAGTATAGTGGCACCCGCTATTGTGGTATTCCCTCTATAATGGCACTAATTAGGTGTTACGGTGGCTCAGACAATGCAAAATTATAATGGCAGTTGGCATAAAATTAGCTAGATAATGGCTACAAAAGTATAACATGATGTTATAAAACGTGCGGGCGGTAAATAATGCTTATGTCGGTTGGTTCAACTTAAATTTCAAATGTTAATACAGTTTGATTATTATTGTGGTTTACTGACGCCCTGGTATGATTAGCTGGATTTACGGCATATGATCCGTGACTTAAGTTAAAACGAACAGTTATAACACAAATCATTGCCATTTTTGCCTTGGCTCACTTCTAATAAGTTTCAATTCGTGCTGGTTTTTTTAAATAAATTGAATTATTATATTGAAGATTTAAAATGACATTAAACAGACAGTCAAGAAAACCCTCATTGTGAAAAAGAGTACTCAGTGGAAGTAATTCCCATTGCCATAATTCCAGGATTTTGGTTTCTGGAATGGTGACATTGCAGTCGAAAAGTTTGTTCCGACTAATATTATTAATAGTATGAGGAAACCTAAAGTTACTGAGCATCTTAAACTCAATGAAGCTTAGCATACCTCATAATTTTGAGTATTCTGTAAAAATAAATAAATTTATAAATGCATTTAGTTACAGTTATTGTCTAAAAACATTAATAGTATATAGTTAACCATTAGTAACATATAGTGGCATCCCTATATAGTGGCAGGCGTATATACTGTATCTAGCGGGGGGAGGCAAAGGGTTTGAGCCATCAGTGTACAAAGCACGACAAAACATTTGTTCTTTCTCAAGTTGGATTCATTCCTTACGTAGTTACAGGTTACAGGTTACAATATATACATAGTGTACAGATTACCGTGTAAGTTTATTCATGGCCGATTCACGGTCTCAGCCCCAACAGGCCAGTGCATATTACCTTGTTTACAAACATCTTACAATTATTAGTTACAGACAATTTTATAGGCAAAATAAAACAAATTTACAACAAATCATAACTCCGTGTGACACGGATTGCCCTAAAATCGGAGGATGACGCGACGTGACAATAATTTACCAATAATAAACCAATGTGGAGATTGATTTTCGTTTGATATTATAGAGAAGTGTGATTTCAGTGATAGGCAATTTGATAAAATACCTGTCCCTATTATTCTCCCAAAAATTATTTCCAGTCAAGGCTCAAGAACTAATAGGTCATGCATAAGTACCTATGAATAAGTTGAAAATTACAAATGGACAGAGCGACAGAGAGTTGAGTTATGAATAAAGGGCTGCTGCCGAATTTTATATTCCAAATTTTTTATGTTAATATTTTGTTAAATAAAAATGCAATCCCAAAAATGTCAATGTTTTCGAAAAGGGTGAAATTTCACTTCAAACACAAATGACATCTTTTATTTGTAGCTTTATTTTTTATTATTATTTAATTATCATTTGTGTTTGAATTGCCCCTTCAGGAAGAATTTCACCCTTGTATAATATATTCTCTGTGTATATTTCCAATACTTATTAAACAAAAAGCAGGATTTTTGAAGGCTGAGAGTTCGATGATTGCCAGCTATAGCAACTCCGCATTTATGGACAATTATAATTATTAATTATAATGAAGCTGAGAGCCTAAACTGGTCAACGCGGGAGTTAATCTTTTTAAGGAAGTTAGATTGTTAATGGGACCAGTTTCTTCAAGCTTGTTTGTGATTTCTGCTCGTGAGAATTTCCATTCCCATATTAAAATTATCTTGTAAAATGTAATATTGCAGTCATCGCACAAGTATCATAGAAAATAATTTGTAGTTTAAAAGCTTTTTTATTCCTTTATGTCTAACTTATGTTCGTATTATTAGTTCAACAAGGTCGATGTCTATTATAAACATATACATCCACAATGTCTGTAGAAGAGTATCAAAAGTAATAGCTGTACTTCCTAAGAAATTTTAATTACTTACAACGTGCTATCTTTGAAAAACCAGAATCCACAACGGAGGAAATACCAAATCAGAGTCAATACTAGTAGGAAGTGGTTGAATGTCTACAGAGCATAAGCTTACACTTACAATACGAAAATTCCTCTAATATTCAGCACAATGATACATACAGTTCGATGTTTTACTTCTATACATATTTTTTGCTTATATGTAACTGTAGAAATTTATCTCCAATAATGCCCATTGATTGCAGAGCACTCTCACTTTATTGCTTATCTACAAATCGTAACAATAAGTTCATATAAATATTGTTGCTTAACAAAGATAGGTAACACGTGGAGATTTTACGATTCACTGTGAAATTAAAACTCGTATTTCTTCCTTGGGTGGCTGTATCTCTTGATCGCAGAAAATGTCTTACGTTTTTTCCGTAGTAATTATCAATTTATAGCCCTTGGTTTATAAGACATTTTTACATACTCTACATAAAGATATAGGGGTTACAAAGTTCTATAGTCTACACAACACAAATCAAGTGCGCCTCAAGTCAATTACTTGTATGATTGTTGCCTGGACTTGAACAAGTTTTAGCCCCTGCTATTTCTTGCACATAGTGTCTTTGATAATAATTATTATTACTGAATGTGCA
The DNA here is from genome assembly GCA_947179485.1 of Allacma fusca. Taxonomy (NCBI): domain Eukaryota; kingdom Metazoa; phylum Arthropoda; class Collembola; order Symphypleona; family Sminthuridae; genus Allacma; species Allacma fusca. The sequence continues at coordinate 35,627,202 of OX359247.1, forward strand.
ATGTGCCCTAAAGATCGCATAAATTGATAATAAAATGTAAATGTCTCCGAATAAGTATACAGTCCTCATGTGAGGTTCCTCCTTGGTATAATATTTTTATTTTCGGGTCAGTTTTTGTCCAATTCTTGTTGATCTGATTTACCAAACCTTGCAATTAGCATTCCTTATAAATTGCTGTAAATGTTCTTGTAGATTACGCTCGCTATCTTCTATATTATTATTACAATAGCAATAATTAAACAATTGTGTACATACAAGGAAGGTTTCTGGAAATTTCCACCCCAACAGGGAAGACGATTACCTTGAACAGATCAAGCTTCCTCGTGTCACATATGCGATTATTGCCCTTATGTAATACTTGTGGGGTGAGCACTAAAGTAAAATGTGTGTGTAATAAGAGTACCCCGGAATCAACTTTTTAATAACTGAGCTGAACCCCGAAGTTGAGTAGCTACTAACCACTAATCCAATTTCCTGCAAGTAAAGTAAAGGAAGTAGACATAGAAGGCTCCACTGGACTCCATCAATACGTTCTTGAGACCCAAATTAAAAACATTGAAATAAAATAACACGAGTCAACTTTAAAATTAGAAAGTAGTCCTTCATTATGGCAAACTCTAAGATTAAATTTTTAAATGGGAATGGCATACCATCGATTGGATACGGGACTTGGCTGGTAAACATTTGAATTTTATAGTGTTTTTTAGCTGAAACTTTGATGATTTACTTATCCTTTGCAGCATGGTAAAATCGTTGGACAAGTATTTTTGGCATTGACAAATTTATTAAATTAGGATTTTCTTGCATTTTTATCTCATGTTTGCAACTTCATTCATGCATTAGATGCAAGATCCCGAAGTACTGGAAACTGCACTGGAGGCTGCCCTAGAGACAGGATACAGGCACATTGACACGGCATTTTTCTACGGAAATGAGACAGTCATCGGGAACGTCCTGAAACGTTGGTTTGACAAGGGCAAACTAACAAGGGAAGAATTATTCGTCACAACAAAAGTATAAGTTCACCCTGAGACATATATTTACATTTTATTGCATTTTCCAATTTAATTAATTACCAAGTTATCACAACTCTGACTGACTGAAGCTCAATATTTTTTCTTCTTGCGTTTGTTTACTTTTTTGTTTACTTTTGTATATTCAAAGCTTCCAATGCACGGAATGAATCCACTGAAAGTATTACATTTCCTTCAACTATCCCTGAACAAGCTGCAACTGAGCTACGCGGATTTGTACTTAATACATATGCCTTACGGATTCAACTATATCGATGATGATGCTACACTTCCATTCAAGGATGGTAAGCTTGACTTGGATATGAGCACGGATTTGGTTGGTATCTGGCAAGAAATGGAGAACGCTGTTGATGTTGGACTTACGAAATCAATCGGGGTGTCTAACTTCACAGAAGAACAGCTTCAGAGAATTGTTGGCGCGGCAAAGATACCTCCGGCGAACTTGCAGGTATCCTTTTTTTTTTAAATATTTTTTTAAATTTTATTAAATTAAGTTTTAATGTTAAATAAGTTGAAAAGGGGCGATTTTTTGGATGAGGCTATAATTACTTTCAATGTAATTCTTAGGATGTTTAATAGTCCTTTGATGCTCTCGGTAGGTGGAGATGAATGTGTACTTTCAACAGAGGGAGCTTCGGGCACTGTGCAAAAAGCTGGGCGTAACTTTGACAGCCTACGCACCATTGGGGTCACCAGGAAGGGCTGCTTTACATTCAGCATTCCAAGCGTATGTATTCATTTAAGCTATTTATTTCGCTGGTTTGCTAATTTTAGGGGAGTCTCGGGCAGTGGCTCTGACCATGACAAGCAAATGATTTCCGTAATTTTTAATCCCCCTTCCATAAACTTAAAAACAAAATTGCATTCGCTACGTGTACCCTTCACCTGGTTTGAGGCCTCAGTAAATCGCGCTAATATGCTAAGTGCGCTTTTATATCATAATAGCGTATTAAACAGTTTATCGAACTATTTTCAGACCATTTGCTGACGTGGGCCTTCTGGTTGATCCTGTTGTGAAGGGCATTGCTTTAAAGCAAAATAAAACTCCGGCGCAGATTCTTGTGAGATACCTCCTCGACCAGAACGTGGTCGTTTTATGCAAGAGCGATAATCCTGAGAGGGTTAAAGAGAATTTTAATGTGAGTTTTAAATTTTACTTGTGCATATCTTGGGTTATTTGATGTTTCCAAAGATTAACGTTATGCTAAATGACTGCAGGTATTTGACTTCGAGCTGAGTCCGGAAGACGCAACTCGATTGGACCAACTGGACAAAGGTGCTCAAGGTCGGTCTTTCGTATGGACCTTTTTGCCTGGGTAATGTTTTTTTACAATTTACAATTTGCTACAGCAAAATATATAAACCTTTGATAAATATCTAAGAGGCTAATGATTTTGCTTTTTCTCATACTCAAAATCAGGATAACAGAACATCCTGAGTTTCCATTCAATGCGGAAATTTCTGGCGAGTCGGAGAAGACGTCGTGATCAGACTACTATATATTAAAGGAGTTGAGTACTGGTCGAAGTGCACATATTTTTAATGACAACACATCTAAACTTTAAGGGTGTCCCCATCTATTTTTAATAATATTAAAAATTAATACTCTAATATTCAAATACGAGTTAATCCGAGTGGCATAAAGCATACCATAAATAACTTTGAGCGGCGCCTTCAGATTTTCAATTTTATGCATTTTTTATAATTTTAGAGCTCGTCATTACTACCGGTTTTACTATTTCAGTGTCTCGGTTTAACAATACTAAAATTTGATGGTTTAGAAAATGGAAAATTGTAATAATTATACATTAATTTAACATTTCAACTTTTATTGAAATTAAAGTTTTCAAATACATTGAAGAAACTTCCATTGTCTTTTGTTAATACAAGCGTTTTGTCATCCCTATTATGCGGTCAAGGCTATTAATGCGATCAATAAATAGTGACGAATGTTCTAGAATATTGATTGTAAAATTTCATTTGAGAAATAGTATTTCTCAATCGCACTTCACCCTGTCATGATCAACTGTAAGATAATTAGCAATATATTATGATATGAAGGACAATCATCTCGAGCTAAAGCCTAAGGATTCACAAGATATAGGATTATGAAGCAATGAGCTGAAATGTTCAGTAGTTGATATTACCTAAGGTGGGAAAATTCTGGCCAATTTGCCAGTTTGCGATCGGAAGCTGGTTTGAGTAGGTTCCCACAATATGTAGACACTTCGGTTCATGAAGAGGACATTTAATGAGAATCTATCTAGATATTGTATGTATTTTCGGCATGAAAAAATGTTGTAAATATTCCAACCGTGGAAGATTTAATAATTATAAAATGCTATGATTTAATTCCCTAATAACCCTAACAAAGTTTTTACATTTAGAAATTATTGAGTACTATACAATGCAATAAAGGAGCACGAGCGAATACTATTTTGCGTCATAATGAAACCTTTATCGTATTGTGAAATCGCAAAGTAATTATGTTTATGTATTATAAATTTGTAACTCGAGTTTGGTGTTGGCTGTGTGATGTGGAAGTTTCTAAAGTGCAGAAAGTTTAACTGCAAATAAGCACAATTGACATTTGAGCTTGTAGTTTTAATGAAACTTTCATTTTCGTAGAACATCCTCGTTTCTAACATTAAGGTTTATTTCAGTTCTCAAGAGTCATTCCAGTGTTGAGCATCCAAACTATAACTACAGCACACTCAATCATGGCAAACTCTAAAATCGTACTTTCAGACGGCAATAAAATTCCCTCCATTGGATTTGGAACTTGGCTGGTAAGCTGTAAAATTGTCTAGATTAGCGTTATGATACACTGACAAACTATTTATAATTTATGTAGTACTATTTATTTTTATTAAACATAATAATTGCATTTCAAAACATCTGACACCTCTATTTGATGCTAGCACGCAGACCCAGAATTACTAGAAAAATCTTTGGAAGCTGCTCTTGAGACTGGATATCGTCATATTGACACAGCTACCTTGTACGGAAATGAACATGTGATTGGGAACGTGCTAAAACGCTGGTTTGATCAAGGCAAACTAAAAAGGGAGGAAGTATTCGTCACAACAAAGGTAATGACATACATGTATGTAAATACCAAGCATTCTCCATTATGACTATACATTTGGTACACATTTGATCCCCGTGTTTTAGCTTAAAATTGCTTATTCATCATTAAATCCTCGTAAAATTTGCTACACAACATCGTGTTATTTAAAAAAAAAATTATCATTATCCATGATAAAATGACAACGTCAAAACTTCCTCCTTTTCAACTTCTCACCTCCGCTCCTAAAGCTGAATATTTCCAGTTTACCCAAGACAAATTTTGACTTTGCCCACTTCCTTGGCCCATGTATCAACAGTTTTTGGGCTAGCGTGATGAAACAGATGTTGAAAAATCTGAAAACATATTTTTTAAAGCATGGGGGACTTGAATATTTAGGCTAGGGTAAACAATGGTTCTTGCCTCCTTACACATGAAACAAATTTGACTGATTTATATATTGTTGTGTTTGTAAGTTACCACCAAACGCCTTGAGACCACTACAAGTGATAGACACTCTTCGACTGTCACTGGAGAAGTTGCAGCTGAGTTATGTGGATTTGTATTTGGTACATTTTCCATTCGGGCTAAAATATCACGAAGATGATCCTACCGGTATACCATTCAATAGCAATGGTAAGGTTGACCTGGACGTAAGAACTGATTTAATTGGGGTTTGGGAAGAGATGGAATATGCCGTAAGCATTGGGCTTACAAAATCCATTGGGGTTTCCAATTTTAGCGAAGAGCAGCTTAAGAGGATTGTGGGAGAGGCTAAAATTCTTCCCGCAAACATCCAGGTACACATTCAGAATCTTCAAAATTCGAATAATTATCTGCGCGGAGTTCCAAAAACCGACATAACAATTATTTTGGAGTACTTATTTTAATGTAATTAATAGGTGGAGATGCATGCGTACTTCCAGCAGAGGTCCCTTCGAGCGCTTTGCAAAGAACTTGGTGTAAGTATTACTGCATACTCGGTTTTAGGGTCATCCGGACGGTCTGAGTTTCACGCGGCGTTCAAAGCGTATGTCCCAATTAAATTTGTATTACCTTATTTCGTTGTTCCTAGTTCTTAAGATAACATCCTTATAAATGTTCGCTGAAACTTTTACATAAAACTGGGGATATCAGCGTTTTTTCCTATGCTTGTATATATATTTACTAGACAAACTAATTTGCTTTATTCTTATAATAATTAGTCCATTCACTGACATGGGTATACTCGACGATCCAGTCGTTAAGGAAATTTCTGAGAAGCTAAACAAAACCCCGGCTCAAATTTTAATGAGATTTCTACTTCAGCTAAATGTCATAGTTTTATGCAAGAGCGCCAAGCCAGAACGAGTTCGTGAGAATATTGATGTAAGTTGCAACAGTTACATCTCGAGATCATTCTCTTCTATAACTAATAAAAATATAACTACATAATATTATATAATATAATTATTATAATTAATTCACATGAAAAATGAATTACAGGTATTTAATTTCAAATTGAGCCCAGAGGATGTTTCACGTCTGGAAAAACTTGATAAGGATCTCGAGGGTCGGTCTTTTGCATGGACCATTTTACCTGGGTAATTCTGGACAAATATAGATATTTATACATCTATGTCGATTCAATCAACAACAAAACGCCAAATATCAAACGCAACATTATTTGTATTACTGACTATTGCTTCTTTTTGTCCCGCAGCATATTGCAACACCCGGAGTACCCTTACAAGGAGGTCTTGTTTGCTTCAATATCTGTATAGTCTCATCTCACGTCTCTGTGGTTCACAAGATTGTAAAAGTACTGGCGGAAATACATATAAATCAATAGAACTCTTAAGGGTGTAACTATAATAGTATGGAAATAAAGAATACACTTTTAGCAAATACGAATGTGCACTGAGCAACTACTGAATGTGCATGCTGTTGGTGGTATATTTTTCAAAAATAAATAAAGGATTGCGGGTTAATTCCTTCTAAGGTCTCAATTTAATTTGACGAGCATAAATGTAATTAATTATTATAAAGGCAGAATATAATCATCTACACTGAAAAGATTTTATAACTGCAGTAGTGTGTTTGTGACTCGGGTTCCATGGTCAATTATCTTATACAGTCTAATTATAAAATTATATTACAAATTTTTAGCTGTGGCATAATTCCAGTAGCATGTAATGCCATATATATGTAAATACAATTAGATATAATCTTCTGATCGATAACTAATGTAAAAATTTTCAGTTTATAAACATGTACGAGATAGGCGCATTTATTTGTAATGGAAAATCGTGATTGCGATTCATGATGATTAGGGAGTACATACATACATACGTACGTACGAGGGAGTATCAGGGGAAAATTATTATAAATAAAATCTCAAATCTTTAAAATAGACTGACATGCACATATTATATAACTTTGGCTAAACGTATACTTCCCCTATTAGACAAACACTGACATGATTAAGTATAATATTGTTTGTCACATGCTGGAAAAAACTTGAGAGAGGAAAGGTGAAAGAATACAATACATGACCATCCTGATACTCTATCATGAAGGACAAAACTGGAGAGGCATGTACTATACATATGTTTCTAGGCATGTGCTGCAAATTCCTACGCTAATAAATATATTTGAACATGCATACGTGCAACAGCTTGGAGAAAATTTAACGTTAAGCCTAATTATATCTCTTCATGATATCTAAAGTAAGGTGGTATTGCAAAACACACGCTCCATTGATGATATGATTCAATGCGCCATTATATTTCCAAAAAAAAATAACTGTAAGTAAATTAAACTTCTCTCTGCATCAATTATATTTGTCACACAGCATGCAATTAATTATAGTTATTATTTATTATTATCATGCAATTATGCAATAAGTAGCCGTACTGGCCGTTATTATCATGAGATTTAATCTACCAAATCTACCCCCGGGCTTGGCTCCACTGACTGATATTGAGATTTAATACAAGTATACCATAAATCATTTTTTTATCTTATTGCATTGGATCTACTCTTAAAACAACTTTATTTCTTTTGGCTTCCTCTAAGCACAAGCCAGAGAGTCAGTATTCAGTAGAAGCTAGCTAACTTTACAGTTTCATTGTCAGTTTTAACTACTTTACTTCAGTGAGATTTTATCTATACTGCAATATTTATAAAAACTTTTGCTAACATGTATGTATCTGCATAATCTACAAGCTTCACGGGGTACTCTGAGTTCGGTGCAATGTGAAACGTGAATCATATATTTGAAGATATATTAAAAATTCTACTTATTTTTTTTACCGCAAAAAAGATACAATGCTACAGGAACAAAGAGCTGACGGTGAGAAAGTGGGAATCAATTATAAACTGGTGCTTCGATCAGACTCATTCAGTGGGAAACCTCCTCCACAAAACCACAGATCTTTACTGCTGGACCCTGAAGAGAACGAAACCATTTTTAGTCTTCTTGACGAAGGATGCAATGTAATTCGTACACATATGAATAGCATCCAGAAATAACGATTATAGCATAGAAATCAATACTTTACAGTAATTACTAATTCATATGAATAATAGAAGTATTTGGGGTGAACAAATTAGTACTTAGTAATTTAAAGTAGTTTACATTTTACGGCTAACTGTGGGTCATTAGTATTTCATATGGACAGACATTATCAACGGCAGTGGCTCAGCTTCTTATTTCCTCCAATGATGAATCCGAATGGGAAAAGGAAGGAACCGGAGTTGCTTGCTTTGTCAGAGATCAAGTCCAGAAGTCCTACTTCATTCAAGTAATTTGTCTCAAGACATGTAATGTCATCTTTTGCCAAGAGTTATACCGGCAATTTGAGTTCAAAACGCCACATCCATTCCTAGTAACATTTGAGGCTGAAGTATGAGAAATATCAAACGTTGAGAAAAAATTTCCACACTTTATTTTATATTACAGAGAATAAAGGAATAAACATTCGTCTGGTGTTTCTTACAGACATTAAAAATTTATTTTCGTTGCAGGAAAGGATAGTAGGTCTGAACTTTGCGGATATGGTCGAGGCTTCTAATTTTAGAAGAGCTTTACACCAGAACTTGGAAAAGAAACGCTTGCGTCTAGAAAGTAATCTCTCTCAGCTTAAATGCTTGCATGCAAGTAACATTTCTGTAAATATACAGGGTATTGTAATAATTGATTGTTATGGCAAAAAATTATTTCTATTTAGTGAGACGCTCGATAATGATGAAGATCCAGGAAAACAAAATGGCTGAGGACTGTGAAAAATCTAAGCCAACAACAGTCACCACGAAAGTTCAAAATATGGTTATAGAAAGTACGAACAACAAGAAAGTGAATGACGGCAAAATAAAAGACTTGGGGCATGCTATGTTTTGTAGAAGGAAGGAACACTTTGGTTTAGAGTAAATTTTAAATGTTTAATTAACAGTACTACAACTACAGTAAAAAAACAACACCAGCCAAGACTTTCTCAGATCTATCATTTTTAAACTATGAAAGGGAAGTAGGTATCTAGTGATTTAACTTTAAATGAAAATGTTATACATATGTACATGCAGTAAAGGTTATGTGTGCACATCAAATATTCCAATAAAAATTAGTATAATCCATATAAAAGTAATAAACTTAATTCAGCGGTACTTGCAAACGGCAACTGCTATCATTTTAAGTAAACTTCCACCTTAAATCCATTGCAGAGCACGATTTTCGAGGCTCGCGTTACGAAGCTTTTTAGCCAAGAACTGTAGCTTTAATACCAGATCCAGGGTGTAACAGTGGTCCGGAATCGTCAATAAATTATAAGTGCTGAGCTGAGCAAGCTCCGGAATAAAATATTCATGAGCGAATCCCAAAACTTCTAAATTTAACTGAACGTTTCGTCTCCATGACGAACCATTGTGGACTCCGTGAAGATAATTCAATATGGCTGTAAAAGTATCTTCGGAAGTATTCCTCACTTCAATTTCTTCGCAAGGTGTGCAGCAATAATTAGTTGCTTGTAGAATTTCTTTAAATAGAGGGCTAAAATCTAGACAATATACAAAAAGAAACTAAATATTAAATATGTTAGAATTATAGACTTACATTATGCTTGTAAAATACCGTACTCATCATGATGCAGTCACAAGATTCAATTTCCGAAAGGTCGCCCTGATCTGCTACAATGCGAAAAACAACCTTTGAACATCCTACGTGGCTTCGGCTTTTAAAATAGTTATATTTTTCCTCCTGGGTTAATACAATATTTCCATAGATGTTAGTTTCATCAGGGCAGTTTCGGTACTTCAGTTGACATACTTTCATTTCTATCGCACAACAGTCCCACAACTTTTCATCGGTAGATCTAGTAACATAATCAAGTCCTGTAGTTTGCAGTAAGTGGAAAGGGCAAAAGTTGGCATCAAAGATTTCCTCACTCCCACGCGCACAGTCCGTTTTTGATTTATGGTCATGAGATGGTTCATTGTGAGATTTAATCCCATGAAGAACGTAATCTGTCATGGATTTTCACTTAGTATACACGCATAAACCGAATTCCCTTATCATAATGCCATGAAATTCATTAAATTAAAGCTAAGGCATACATTTCTTCAACGCTGGCTTATTTCCTGTATCCACAAGCAAAGTCAAAACAACTAGGCATCGATCAACAAAAAGATCTGCATCAGGATTTATTGTGCAATCCCAAATTCCAGGGAAACACACCCTGAGGCTCATCACATCCCCCCACTCACGATCATAGGTCCGCTCAAACAAAACGTTGCTGAAATCACAAACACAAACAATTCGATTTGAATACGTCGACATTTTATCGTAAAAACTATTATTTCCAGCAAAGATCTGTTTCTCTTACATATCATACGTAACACCACTAATTGACATCGGACACATATTTTGAAACTTGAAAAATGACTTAGTGTCGCTTCTATTATTATCTTGCAGGTACAGCGTATAAACTCCAGAAGATTCTATGATCTGCAATTATGAAATCATTCCAATTTTCAGTTATACGAACTGCGTCAGGGGATAGCATTTGTTTCAAACGTTGATATTACTATAGCCACCTTAGCCCAACCAAAGCTTAAATACTTACCTGATACATGTTGACTGCACTGAAAGCAGTTAAGCGTTCCTTAAAGCACCAACAAAAAATTAAAAAACTCATCTATACAAGTTGAAATGAATTGCAAAAAAACGGGAAAAAATAATCCTTTCATAGTTCATACGTGCTCAATAACTTGACAAGCATCTGCAAGAATTCCATTACTACAAACAAATTCCGTCTCCCTATAAGTATAAGGGACTTTGAGATAATCACTGTTACTCATCAGACTATTCAACGGGATTTCAGAGTTACATTCGGGAGTTTCACGCGAAGAATGTCCGTTCCTTCGGTGATTTATCTTCAACTTCTGAAATGCCCTCAGTAGCACAGCAATTTCCGTTTCAACTTAACATCAAACAACGCAAATATACACATGCAAAAAATAACAAAAACATTGATACTGAAGCTTCCATAAAATATATTTTTAATTCAAAACACTATTCATCTTTATACTTTATACCTGAGCAAAATTTTGTCTCCAAGTCGTTGCTCCACTCACTTGAATCTTCTGATGAAGAAGCCGTCCCTATTACAGTTGGAGTGGCTTTGCTTGGCGAGAAAATATTAAACGAGTCTTCTCGACGTCCCTGCCACTGTTGTCTCTCCAGTTTCGCGATGTACTGCGTCATAATTTTAATAGTATCGCTCAAAACGTTTATGATCTCCTGGTCATCTTTAATGGTGTTTTCTTGATGTGTGAGCTGACAGGTCAAAGTCTTAATTTCAGCGTAAAGTTGTTCCTTCTCAAGTTCAATACTACCTTCGCTCTCCGCATCATTACCTCCGCTCACTCCTCCAGACAAGCCCATTTCATTTCGACAGCTTAACTGAAAACCAGTATTCTTCATCTAATAACCCAATTACCACAATTTCCAGCAGTTTATCAAAAGAGCTTCATTAAAAATTACAATCCTCACCTTCTTTTCCGATTTGCCCACAGTCTTACCCAGCGCGTGTCTATTTTCAAATTGTTCACCAACAGAAGCAGGCTCATTAATTTCGAGTGAGTCCAGGAAATCATTCAATGAATCGCTCTGGCCCGATCTCAATGAATGTCGACTTTGACGTGTGATATTTTTTATTTTACTGAACAATAATCTCTCTCTGATTTTTAGCTGTTCATTGGCCTCCTTCAACTGGTTCAAATCTGACAGTAATTTAGGAAACCTTTGGTCTCTTGCAGGAGAAATACGACCATTATTTTGCTCCAGTAAAGTCGAGTTTGAACCAAATGTCGCGGCGTCTGAAAAATTAGGTTCGTCCATTCTCAATTATTTTATTTAAATTATCTGAAGGTCTTCCCCTCTTTTCTGCCGATGGAATACTGGTAGGTTGTCTGAATCTCTGTAACTGTAAGAAATAATTTTTCCCGTCACAAACACTGATTTAAATATTCGCTCAAAGTATCATGGAATTGATGTAATTATAATTATTTTTATTTAATTCCCGTACAATTACTTGCACAAATATAAACATATAGAATCATGTACTCAGCGAGTAACATGTTTATAACAAATTATGAATGGATTATTACAGATATTTAAATGCTTTCATAATTTACAATTAAATTCAAAAAATTGCTGGTAACTAATTATCCGTATATTACTTTATATTATTACTTACCTTGTATTATAGCTTCAATGGATGGAAATAACAGTAATTAATTACTAATAATTAGTAAATAGTAGCTACAAATAATATAAGTAATTTTTAATAATAATTACTAATATTTTGAACCCCAGAATTGCTTGAGCCGGTACATGAACAAGTACTCGTTATTCGCAGGTAAATACCGCAATGTTGTATGGTACGGTAACGTCCATGCATAGCGTCTGATTCTGTAACCGCAATTCGTTTAGGGTTCCATCTTCCTTTCCCATGGCTCTACTAACACGTGCATAATAAATAGTCTTACCATGCATTCCAGTTTGTAGAACTTAACTCCATGTAATAAACGGCGCCCCTAAAAAGAATGATATTTCGCATTAGATTTCATACTTCTTCAGGCTTACTTCTGCCCTTCTCTCATTGGTTATGAAAGAATTATCAAAATTCAAGTCAATTATCGTTGTAAAAACTAAAGATATGTAATTATGTGGAGGTGAACGTCATAGCGTAAATTCATATTGAAAATAAATACTTTTGCATGACAGAATATTACTCCATTGATTTGTGATAAATTGTGATAACATTTTATTTATGATTTCAATACAAAATGCGAATATTCAATCTTTATTTATAATAAATCTATGTACTGATTGAAAAAATATATTATAGTTTACTGACAATTCGCGTTCATAGTATATACAGGTGTATACAATATATTATTACTACTTGTTAGTCCATAGGAGAGGAAGCTAATTAGATGTTTTAAGAACAGCGGTCTAATCGCTCCAACAAATTGATCATAGCTAATCATATTGCATAAAATACAAACTACTAAAGGCAATATTTCAGTTGGTAAAAATTATTTTGTAATAATATTATTTTTTTGTCGTATTTAACTGCCAGTTTGATTTCTTCCCAGTTTGGCTTCCAAGTATGAAAAGTATCGTAAAAACTGAATTATTTACTTAGATAGTTACAACTAGTATGAATCTAATTTACAACAGATTAAGATCAATTAGGGTAGGGAGAATGGAAGCTAACTAGGGGTAGAAGACGAGAAAAAACCTTGCAAACTCGACGTGCTACGAAAAATAAAAGCTACGAGTGAGAGTAAACACCCACAAGTTTGCAAGGAACAACTTGGCTTGTACTCCATATTTTGAGTACTTATTCATAACTAGTTTGAGAAAAGTCCATTGAGCAACGCGGGAGACAGTTCATATTGCTCTTTCATGAAGTCCCGGACAGCCGCCTTCCCGGCAGGAGAAGCTAGTTCGTCTTTATTTCTGCGTTTGAAAAAATAATATAAATACTCATGGTATTGAATTTTCGCTAGTCGTGCTATAACAATTTATTCTGTAAAGTGGGACTATGAATTCAATGTTCTTACTGCATGAAAGACTGAAGAGCTTTGAACTCCAGATCTGAAATGCTGAAACGATGAGCAACAGAGAAGACATCTAGTGCTGTCTTGATGTCGAACTTGTCACTTGTCATACTCACGAGGCTTTGGGTACAGGAATCTATAATTTCTTGAATTTGATACTTGTGAGCAACTTCCAGCACCTCCAGAACAACTTTGGGATCGCAGAATATATTTTGTCCTTCCGTTTCATACAATAAATGCAAAAACGAATTCATAGTAGACGGATCGACGTCCGTGAGTTCAATTTCTCCAGAATTTTTCTCTTTCATGTCTGCTTGAAACATAGCACGGAATACCGGACTTCGGGCTACACGATAGTATACAAAAGACTTTCAAGGTCTCGAAAATTCGGTTACAGAATAACAAAAATAAATTTTAGCTAATTAGTGTTATAAAATAATCACCTGCTAAAACGCATTTGTGTGCCTTAAAATCGTGGCTCAAATCAGGCCCAACTTTAAACGTCACATCAGCAAAAGAATCGTCGGTCCGAAGTTTCTTGGTCCACATGTCACAGCCAGACCCTGAAGATTTCCTTTTAGAAAGTAGCCTAAAACTGTAGTTCTCGCAAGTATTCTTCTCTTCACATTCAGAACTACCAACCATAACCTTGAGTTGCATGGAAATGTCCACCTCCACGGGTATGAATTCCATGAAATCAGCTGGATGATGCAATCCATAAGGTATCTCGGTAGTTTGACATAGTACTCGCATAGGTTCTAGCGGATGGAAATTTGAATTCGTCGCAGACGTTACTTCTTCCCCGTAGGAATGGTTCAACCCCCGACAAAATCCATGTTTTTCTACTTGGATGTCTACCATTTTCAAGAGAACGAAACAGACGTCAAAAATTAAGAAATTTAATTATCATGTAAAGTAAAATATTGAAAGCAAATATCGTAATTAAGCATACGTTTCACAAATGCCACTCCGAAATTGCCCAAAAACTTCATAGTAACGTCACAGTTTTTGATTTGTCCTATGTTAGTATTCATTCCACTACCTCGTCCAGTTCGACTTGGACAATACTGAATGCACACTGTCATTTGAACATTCTTGTGATCCGTGGATGGCTGCATTGTCAATAGTCTAAGCAAAACATTACAAATATTCAACAAACATTGTTATTTCAACTTCAATCAACAATTCATAGCCTCGAATTCTCCAGCAAACATATACAATGTTCTTTAAAGCCGAATTGACACTATCAAACTTACACATTATAGTAGCTTGTAGATTCACACCGCACACAAACTTTTCCAGAGAGAGTCCAATCAGTGCCGGATATCATTGACTCCGAGCTTCCTATTATTGCTTTGCTGCTCAACTTCACCAAGGCGTTTGTTTGCAAAACCTGTTAAATCACATTTTAAAGTATCATAATTAAACTATACCCATTTCACAAGCAAATAAAAACTTTATTCGAAATCGTTAAACAATTAATGCTCTAACCTTATCCTCAAAGGTGAATTCTCCATTTCCTGGCATATCAAAATCGAAGAACCGCATCCCTCTTGGAGCTCCTGAAGAGCTACCACGTGCCCCCATTGTACTACTCAGGGACCGGCTGCCACGGATAGGTCTGGGAGAATGGTGGAACTGGTCAATGGAACTCTCAGGACTGGAGAAAAGTGGACTCGGACTGGCAGGCGGACTAAACTCACCTGCGTCAGTATCTTCGTCGCTAACACTTGACCTTGACATCCCTGGAATTTGAATTCAAAACATGATGACAATAAGGCAAAATGTCCTCAGTACACATCTATTGCAATTACGTACCTGTCCATGACTTCAAAAACAAAACAAGCCACACACTAAGTAATTTATTGGCAACCTTCAAAGACCTGATTAACTATAATATATATTTAAGTTTAAAATCAACCCTGGCTTAAATATAGTCAGCTTTAATAACTGTTCGTCCATATTTAAGGATGAGAGTAATACCCAGCCCCTTTTTCAACGTGTGAAATTCCAATCTACTACAATTTCTGATAACCTTATATCGTTCCGTGCACACTCAAAATTATAACAATTTATTAATCCATTTTACCCTCAAGTTATTCTAGCATTTCCGACCACAAGCAATCACATAATAACATTCGAAGCAGAGTCGTAGATTAGAGCAGTTCTTATTTACCTATGGTTACGTCAAGTTGGAACTAATTACAACCGACTATTTTAATACAATTTTTGCTAACCCCATTACATTGAACTGCCTGTCCTATTTCCGGTCATAAAAAATAAAATTTCTGCCTACACAACATCATTTCTAAAGTATATCCTTTCTAATGCCTGGTTTACTAATCCTCCCTCTCTTAGCAATCACCCTTAAACGTGACCTCTGACCCCTCATAACTCCGAAACTACTCGCGTCCGACGAAAAATTCTTTCAGATCCTCACTCCACTCCTTAAATATTGCCCCTGTAATATTGTTTTTAAAATAAAAAGCACAAGAATTATCAATTATAATTTCCCACAACTTTACGTAACTACTGGCTCTAGCATACTCTTGTGAAAGAGAATTAAAACAACATGAACAAATATTTTAAATACACACTTTGCTCTGGCGGATTCCCTCAGCCCGGTTAAAAACACACTAATTACACTGATTTTGATAAATGTCATTACTCAGTTTTACACTGTAAAAGTAACTACTAACAATAATAAATTTGTAATTACTGCTAATACTGCTAGTGACTACGACTACGACTA
Organism: Allacma fusca; assembly: GCA_947179485.1. Lineage (NCBI taxonomy): Eukaryota > Metazoa > Arthropoda > Collembola > Symphypleona > Sminthuridae > Allacma > Allacma fusca. The sequence goes on from OX359247.1 coordinate 35,643,160, forward strand.
TTAAGTATGTAAATATTACTCACCAAATGAATTGTATGGTTCCCTTAAATTTCTTGAAAGTTTGGGAGGAATTATTATCCCACTTTTCCTTCGAAGTTTAAGAAACTTAAATTTTGGTTTCCTTTTTTTTTTAAGTTACTTTGACCATTTGAATTTTGATTGTATGTGTCGATGTATGTCGACCGTCCGAACCTGCCCGTACATACATATCAACATTCAAGTATGACTTGAATACGACTGCTCGCGCTCAATCCCGTTGCACCTCATTGCAATGGAATCTACACACAAGAACTTCTTTTTCCATGCTTAATCAAGTCACTTCGTAAAAACTGTAGGACACATACTGAAATATTATTATCATATTTTTCCTACACCCAAATAAGTACTTACTAAAAAGGAGTTGTACATTTTCGATTAATTATAGATATGCTCAATTAATTTTTTTAATTATATAAAATAATTCTATATTTATATATTTACTAATATTATTATACAATCTTATATTTATAGATTTAATTCTATTCTTACATATTTTTTATATTAATGGGTTTACTTAGCTATAAATAATTTTATATTTATAGTTTAGATTATTATAGAATTTAAAATTAATATATTTATTTATATTATTGTACACTGTTTACCTCTGTAGTTTTAGTTGTACAGTATTATTAAATAAATTTTTGAACCACCACGTCCTTCTGACCCCTAATTAATAATAATAATTTATTATTGATACAGTTATTCATGATTTCTCAAAATTGTGACGGAAGAAACGGAAAATTAGACGATTTTGTTGACGTACTTACATCATATTTGTATATATGTATTTAATTATTATAGTTTCTTATTATAATAAATTATAAATATGGCATATCTGAATGGACAATAATAGGTTGTTGCAGCCGAGCCCATATTTACTATACTGTTTATGCGCTGTAAATATTTATTTGGAATATTTTATTTTGTTTTATTATTTTATTGGATCTATTCTCAATGACTATAACATCTATATAAAGTTCTGCTAATTGCAAGTTGATCTTGAAAAAGACTGAGAGATCTGGTAAGATAATTTAATTTCTTTATGATTGAATGATTTATTGAGGGTGTCTTTACAGTTTTAGAGCGCACATCAGAGAGATTACACTCAAAATTTTACATGAGCTTCAAAAGGATATACATATATAGTGAAACCCATTTGATTTGTACATTTATGCTGTCCTTGATCTTCACTTAATGAAGTAACGTGAGAGTGCGAGGGTACTTGCTAAACCTGTGGTAGCTATTGCATTATTAGTTTGAACAAATTTCGAGTTTAGAGGAAGGGGATTAAAAAGTGAAAAGTTTACAAATCAAAATTCTTAGAGTGCCCCTAAGTTACAGTATTAGTAATTGCAAGTTTGTAAGGCACTACATATTTTTAGTAAATTATTAATTAGCTGTGTTCATTTGAAATGCATTTTTGAATTTTAAAGGCTTTTGAAAAACTAGCTTCTTCTAATTGATGGGGATCTGGAATGCAGTCCACGGCTCCTTTATGTATTAGTCTAGTCGTGATTTACTCGTAAAATCTTTCCACTTTATTTTCTGACGGTGAGTACTCAGAGTGCGTCCCATACCCTTTTTCTCCCCCACACCCTCTAGACCATGTAAGCGAACAATGACACAACAACATGTGACTCCTAAATTTTGAAGCAAATTCCTTTCCAGATTCTTCAAAATTTGTTTCACTGATCTAGGTCAAAAATTGAGGTCACAATCCTTAAAGAACGTAAATGAAAGTCAAGGTTGTTTGAGGAAAATAAACTGATAAAACATTTGTGTTCAGATTCAGGGGCCAAATTTTTTCTGCAATTTCATTTGACGCTCATTTGTATGAAATTTTAAGGGCTTTCCGGAAATCTTTCCAACAGGTCCCAACATTAAGAATTGTGGACCTGACCCGTAAGAACAGCGCAAGGATGGGAAAATATATCATCAGGAGGAAAGTAATTTGGAGTTGTAATCGTATATGAAAATTCATCAAAAAGTAATTTGTAATTTGTAATCGTATATGAAAATTCATCAAAAAGTAATTTGTAATTTGTAATCGTATATGAAAATTCATCAAAAAGTAATTTATAATTGTAATTGTAAATGATATTTTAGCAGAAAGTATTTTGTAATCGTAATCATCAATCACATTTCCCCCAAACATTAATCACATTAATCCTTATAAATAATAGGGAATTTAAAACGGGACAAAATTTTCTCAATAATTTGTCTCGCCTGACGACGTTAGTCTCGTTGTAGCCGAAAGCTTGTACATTATAAACTTTTTAATACATAATTTACAAAAAAAAGATCCTGGTAACCATATAAAGCAATTATTATTATTTTGTTATATCATATTCAGTTACTACTTACTACAAGTTCGTAGCTATTATTTTTTATGGAATACAACGTCTCACAAATTGAAGGTAAGATTTATTTTAAGAATACAAAAATATAATCTATACCATATAAAATATACGGGTGACGTCTCACCGCCCGCAACGATTGCTTTGCTCTGTTCAGCGATTAACTAAAGTAACAAGTAGCAAATTTTTTAAAAACTGGCTAGTTGTAATTGTCAATTAAATGTTTTATAAAAAGGTATAATTAGTTGTAATTGACAACTAAACAATTTTTTAAAAGCTATCCGTTAAATATAATAGAACATAAAATGTTTTTTTCAATGATCGTTAATCGAAATCATCAATGAAAACTAATAGCAAAAAAAGCTTAAAGAGAAGTTGCTTTTGCGCTTTCAAAAGTTAAAAACAAGTTTTATAGTAAATCCTGTCAAAATAAATCTCAATATGTTACTGAAAATAGTTAAAATTATTGAAATTACGAAAAGCAACGCCACGAACGATAAATTGTATAATTTATTTATTTATGGATAATTTAAATTTAAATCGTTTAGCAATATATTGAATTTTGAAATTCAAATACGTTATGAGGTAGGTATTTATGCATTTGTTTTCGTGGCGTTGCTTTTCGTAATTTCAATAATTTTATCTATTTTCAGTAACATATTGAGATTTATTTTGACAGGATTTACTATAAAACTTGTTTTTAACTTTTGAAAGCGCAAAAGCAACTTCTCTTTAAGCTTTTTTTGCTATTAGTTTATTTCGACCTTTTGAACTAGTAAAAAGAATACCTAGATTATTGCTGGAAATATTTTGAACAAAAATGATTGTTTAGAAGTACAACTTTATTATTTAAATACCAATATAAACATTTTAGTACATATTTGCAACATTAACCAATACATCCGTAAGTGAAAATTAAACACTACTGTTTACGTATGATATTTGAATTGATTCTTAATCTCTGAATCTCCTCCAAAGCATGGGGATTAGCTAAATTTGAAGAAAACCGATGAGAATCAAAGTTGATTATAGCCAAACCTTTTAGCGTTCTTACACGACTCAGTGCAACGTACTCTGAACCTATAAAAAACTTTTTAAATATAAAACAACTTAATAATATAATAATTATTATTAATACATACCTTTAGCAAAGTGTTTATTGGATAGGTCAATGACCGCCTGATTCAAGCTAAGGCTCTGCACCTTATGAACATTACATGCAAAACATTCTACCAGGGGTAGCATTAGTCGTGCTATCTTATGAGCTCTTTTCCCTCGAAATTCAAAATTTTCTGGATAAATTTTGAAACATCCATCGGTGGATTTGCTGTTGTGGATTTCATCAAATTGGATTTGAACTGACAATGGCATTTCTTTGGAATTATGGCGTGGCTGCTCCCTAAGGCACTGCCATTGAAATCCAACTACCGTACCAATGCTGCCATTCACCAAACCAATGGACACATCCTAGAAATTCACCATTATACTTTATGATTTTAATAAAAATTAAATTAAACGTTTATCGTAAAATGACCAACTTTATTGCGAAGAAGCATAACCCTAGTGCCTACTGCCAACTCTAAAAATTCTGGAATTCCTGCACATAATTTTCGCTGTTTTGAAACATATTTTGAGTCTGCAGGTTTTCCAATGGCTGATCCATCCGCATATGTATCAACAGCCTGAATTGTGTAAACAGTGGAAGTTGTCTTCAGCTGTTTGGCTATTTTTGCGTTGTGACTATCAACAAGTTTGTGAGTAGGGTATATATACAACGCATCTTTGAATTCTGCTTGAATTTCTGCATAGTTAGGTCTAACTGGATCCATCATTCTTGGCAATAAAATAGCTATGTGCTCTTGAGTTATTTTTCCTTCCCGAAGAGCATTGCAAACGTTCAAGAGTGGATCGTTTTTCTGGCGATGGTTAATGCAAAGCTCATGATATTCAAATTCTCGCCATAAATGATCTTCAAGATGGTATTTTGGTGGCTTGCAAAAAATCCAATTTCCTTTTACTGGTCTTAACTGCAATAAGTCTCCTGTGCAATACATAAATACAGAATAATTGTGTATTAAGTAATTCTATTTAAAATGTTATTAAGATTATCAAAAATATTTTAGCACTAACCAACTAACAGCACACTTATACCGCCAAACAATTCTGTATTTTTGAAGACTTCTTGTAAACGCAGGTGAATTGTTCGAAAAACTTCGTATGACATCATCTAAGAAATATTAAATTTTGTCAATGGTACGTAAGAAGTATGCAATAATTATTATTTATAATTTTACTAAATTTGTTTTCATACACTAAATTCATCGATAATGACCAACTTCAGATTTTTTAATGAATTACGCAGGTTTTGCAAATTTTGACCTCTTAATGGCTTGTGCTGAACAGCGGAGTTCTTTTCAACTGGCAACTTGAATGCTTTATGTAACGTAGTACCTACATATCCATTTGAAAAAATCAATGCATTTTTCAAGCGTTAGTGCATACTTAAGCCACTTCAATATACCTTTTATAGCTCTGGCCGCAACTCCAGTAGGAGCAGCTACAATCACCGGGTTGGTTAGATCACCAAATGTTAGGAATTTGATGTGATTGCATATTATTTTAATTAAATAGCTCTTCCCTATTTAAAAAATGCATGTCAATTATGTAATTATTAATTAACATATAACACGAATGCATCAACTACTATCAATCATTACCTACTCCACCACTACCCATTGCTATAATTCTTTTGGGTTCCTGTCTGGCATTAAAGGAAGCTGTAATGGAACTAAAAATTCGCTTCTGCTCAATCGAAAGAGTGGAAACTTGCTTCAAATGGTCCTCCGCATTGAATACATCCGCATTATGTACCACATCCAGCGTATTTATATCGACAATATCGTCATCAAAAAAATCGTCAAGCGATTTACTCATTTCAAATTCATTTTCATCATTTGCTACTGCTTCTGCCAGTATTATAATACACCTTTTGAGCTCATCTGAAAATCTGAGTTGAATAATGGAGTTGTCGGTATTTGAACGCAGAGAGTTAAAATTATGTTGAAAGGCCAAAGCAGATGAAGTCTGTCCATTCGTAAAATTTTCTTCCCGAAATGGTAGATACAACAATAAAATTGAGTAGTAATAATTTTCAGTTTGTGTCAGTGGATTAAAGTTGGGAAACTTCACTATAGCATGACGCACCCTTCTTTGAACAAATCCTTTGCCTTCTAACAATGGATATTTAGGTCTATCATTCTGCATTTCTTCAACAAATTCCTCATCATAGTCTTCGTCCATGTTGGTGTATGCAAAATTTTTCGACAAAACTTGGTACATTGCAACAAACTCAAAAAGGCAAATGTTTTCAAACAACGGGCTTCGAGGTCGTAGTTTATATTTGTCTATGATATTTAAACAGAACGATGGATTCCCAGACGAAATTGTGTACTTATTGACCATTCTCGTCCTATTTTCCCTCTTGAATGCAGGAAAAAAAACGGTAGCGTGGCTTGATTTATGAAGTGGCAATCTGCACGCTCGAAATATTGCCTCTTGTGATCCCAGCTCTCTCAGTCTCATTATATCCCTAGTCTGTTTGAATAACTTTCTACGGGGATTTTCATTTACGTTTTCTTGAGCAACAGATATCACATTTCTTAAGGGTACACGTATTGCTTCAGGTTCTGATTTGCTGCAATTTCAAAGCTAAACTGTAATATAAAACTATTACTGAACTATTGTTGTAAATTTGTTTCGTTACCTCATATACTTCGCTACATAATAGGCAATTGACATTTCATTGGTAAGAGCTTGGATATCAATGTTGCATTTTAGAGCCTGCAATAGTATTGGATGATAATTATTTATCGTAGACTCATCCTTGCTTGTCCTGAGTTTTATAAATCGTCCTTTGTTTGCATTTGCTTCTTCCTCGCTTAATACAGCAGTCTCTTTACATTCTGGTTTGGGATAATTGAATCGACACTGGTTATGAATACCTTTATAACAACAGGAGGTATGCCTGTGGGTTTGATATTTAATCACAGTGTCTCTTAAACTTGTAGTTGTGCTGCATGAAACATTTGAATTCAAAAACGGCACAAATCCTTCATCATTGAAAGTTGGTGCTTCTGGATTAAAGAATAGGCAATGAACATGTCCACTTCCTCGACCTTTGTAATATGATTGCAAAATTAATTTAACATTATTGCTGAACATAACGCAATAATTATAATAAATATTGTACATAGTTTACCCTGAAATTCAATACGCATAGTCCATGCAGCAACCGGATAACCAAATATTTTAGTACCATACGTTTGTACAAGGTTAAAAAATTCGGTGACGCGTAAATTAAATTGGCGAGCTGCTACAACTGGATAATCGTCAAGTAGTTCCTTTTTTTCGTAGTACGACAATGATTGTGGATCTATATCAGGTGCAACAAATCCATGCTTGAACTTATTCATGGCGTTGACAAACTCGAAAGAGTTGATATCGTCTACAGACGTTGTAAAGAAAAATGTGCATCCTCCAAGTTTCTTAATCATTGCAAGGACGGAGCCTTGGTATGTCATCCAATAAGATGGAGTTCCTCGAATCGAAGATAACACCAAGTGTACATTTTTAGGGTTGTACTTCCATTCCGATGTTTCTTCCTCTTGTGACATATTGCAGCATACATTTATTTTCTGCTTGATCTGCTCCTCTTCAATCTCGCATAAACCATAAAACAGGTATGACACATCAGAGAATCTCCTTGTTGCAGACATTATACGTTGTTGAAAATATTCAAAAGTCGATAGTTTTAAAGGTCTTGTCCAAGTTTTTCCAAAGCGTCATCTGGGAAAGTATTTAACAAAACTTAACTCCTCAAGTTTTTCTTCTACTTGGCTTGACACGGGTCTTGAAGTCTTTCGTTGCAGCAGAAAGTTTTTTGGGTGGCTGCCAGTTACATCAGAATGATCTGGCTCACGAATCTCAATGCTATGCATTAAACAGTTTCCTAACTCGGAACTAATTGGGATTTGTGACTGGACTATTTTCTCCACAATTTGTTCTCTTCTTGTGTCTACGGTTTTAGTGGCCGATTCAGCGCTCACAGAATTTTCCATATTCACACCTCCATAGACTGTAACCGCAATGGGGGCAATGCAGAATGCAAATTGTTGTACATGTCTGAGTAAGGAATAAATCAAGTAATATATGTACATAATTTTTACAGCTTTGATAACAAAATATTACGAGAAATTGTACCGTGTATCATCTAAGTTAGGGCTACTTCGTGGTTGAACGTTCTTGTGTACTAGTGCAGAAAGTGATTTCGCAGACGTAGGTAACTCGTATTTAATTACACATGACGATCCGTTTAAAGATACGCCCCCTTTTGGTCCACGAGAGTGTGAATCGAAGAAGTAAAGATAGTTATCCTCGATTACCAATGCCATAGAATAACCTGCGAAAATTTATTTAATAATGTAACTTATGGGTTAATGTGTATAACCATGTATTTATAAACTTCATCTGCAAACCTGCTGTTGTAAGAATTCCATATGTATGTCCTAAATCAATGAAAGTCTGAATTGCCGTGTTTAGCCTAATTGGAGATTCAGTTCTGGTCTTAAATTTGTTTAGCATTCCCGCAATTAATGATCCATGGTCAGATGATATTTTAATAGTGAAAGATCCAAATACACCATTTACATATCCATCTATGTCATCCGTGTTCATTGGAAGTCTTGACTCTTCTTAGGTACGCATTTGATTTTGCTGTTGAAAATATGCTTCCCCTTTAATTAATACCTCATCAAAAATATCAGCTGTCCATGTCGAAATATTCTGAACAGAAGCATATGCAAATGCAGTGGCACACATTGCAGTGCACTGTAATCCTATTTTAATACAGTAACACCATAATTTTAGCTTGCAACTACATGTATGATTTTTAGTACTTTTTATACCTTGAGAGTTTTGAGGGAAAATATCACTTCCCTGGTGAAGTCCACCTTTAAGTACATAAATTTGGTTAGAAACATTCATGTAACTAGAATTTCCAACAAAAATGTCTGAATCAGTTTTTTCGTCTTGGTCTTGTTCCAATGATAGAGCGGAAATGGTTGCGCCGTCTATGTTGCAGTGGTTTAAATTGATGTGGCTGTAAAGACGATTATTTAGCAATAACCACGAAAGAGCTTCCCTTAAAGCGGAAGGCCTTACAAGCAGTCGTCGGTGTGAGTCTACATTTTCTAGCTTCTGATGAACAACAATTATTCCAGCATTTTCCGCTTGTAACGGAAGTTGATTGGGGATTTCTTCAACTGATTGCGCAAAATGAACCACACTTCCTTTAATACCAAACTGTCCTTTGCCTTTTGCGAGATGAAATATTTTCATAAAGGGTCGTATTTGAGAAACCAGTGAGAGCTCTACGTCTGACAACGCATTAATCATTTCCGGAATATCATCTGGAATCATGAAATTCCATCGACATTGAGATGAGAGTTTCCCTTTTCTATTCCACTGGTTACATCTGCAGCACAAGTCAACCGAACCGATGGGTGGATTGAAATCTGCGGCAATAGCTATAATTTGGCGAACGGTTTGCTCTCTCAATTTGCATTTTGCAAGACCTTTAGGAAACATTAATCGATCACAAATGAAGCAAGCGGTGTCCGCATAAACGGAAGTTCTTTTCTTGTACATTGCTTCGAATCTGTCAGCAAAACTTGGATGCTGAGCTTCATTCTCATTTGCAGTAACTACATGCAAAGTTGTGGGTACAACAGAGCTAGATGCATTACAAGAAGAATTTATACAATTTTGAATTTGTGAGCATGAATTGTAACTGCGTTGTAAACGCCAGGCTTCGTTTCTCACGTAGTTGTAATCACATTTTTTACCCACCATTTCTTTCACAACCTAACATTGAAAATAAATTACATCTTCATGATTTCATTAAACTCTCTTAAATAACTAAGATTCCAATTCTGACCTGACTCCATATTTTAAAAGTAAAATCCGCCATATGTGCGAACTCATTTTCATGCTTCCTCAACTTTTGAACTAATTCTTTAGACCGACAAGAATGATTGTGATGCTTGTTATTCACACAGAAGCAAAATTTCAGCATGCAAAGCCTTTTAATAAATTCTTCCTCCATCTGTAAATTTATTTGAAGAAATCAAATATTAATGTATAATTTTAAATACAATTAATTTTCCCGTAACTGTGATGTAATGTACATATAATCATAAAATCAGTAACATTTATTCAACATTTATTACACTATGCAATTACACAATTAACAGTGAACAGGCGTTATTTAAGTAATTATTTGTGTGTGTCGTATTGTGCAGCAAAACTTTCAAGTTCGTAGTCCTCAACTTTATCTAATAATTCCTCCATAACTTGTATAACGTCAGGCGTAACGTTCGCCCAGTCATCAAACTTATTATTTGATTGAGTCATTATAACTTCTCTCTTTATTTCACAATTTATTTTCACTTCGTCAACTTTTTCTTTTTTTATTTCGTCATTCGTCAATAAGTTGGTTGTACAGTAGTAGTCCTGTTCCATGAGTTGAAGCAAGTACTCCTTAACAGGAGGGCTTAAAGTTGAATTTTTACTTATAAGCTTTTGTCGCGCCTTTATCAAATTAAGTTTCGCCCTTTTCACGGATTTGTCCATCCTATCAATAATTTATATAGGTATTACATAATTATCTTTACATTTAATCTTAATAACAAAACCACTGCAAATGAAATTTTTTAATGTACATAATACTGACCTTTTAGTGGAATAATCTCAACCCAGAAATCACAATGGTTTTTACTTCCAACAGAATTCTGTCACAGTTTCTCCCAGAGACTATTCTCAGTTAGTGCAATTGTGATGTGATTGTCCAGTAACCTTTTTTCATTCATCATCACATTCCCCATCTCCTTGCTCCAACTTAATAATATTATCCCTTAGATCTTCAATAAGCTGCTATTTCATGATAATAATAATAATTTTTTGCAAAACAGTTGGTAGATATTGTCAAGGACCAATCAGCAACAACGTAATTCTATAACAACTGGTAATCCAACTTAAGGATTCAACGAATATTTAAGGGGTGATCCCTTAAAGATCACAACTTCAAAATTTGGCATTGACATCCTAGTTATGAAAAGCGTCTCATTATTAAATTTCATGCAAATCCGATTAGTGGAACACCCTCAAATATTTTCCAATGCTAAATGAACGGTATCCATGCAGCTGAAATTCTCCATTTGCCTCCAATTTTTGTTTATTTTTGCGAAGGGCTCTACGACTTTAAGGATCACACAAACACAAATATTCATGGAGATTCGCCTTTGTCTCCCATTGACTTTAAGCTTTTGATACTGGAATAACATCAAACTGTTCAGGAGATATCGGGTAAAGTCACTTTTTGAGGTATGGGTGAAAGCATAGAGGTTGCTTTTTAGGGATTCTGGACAGACCTGGGCACGTAACCTTTTAAAGCAACTTCTCAAAAATAATTTTTAAAGTAATCGTTAATTGTAATCACAAATGACAATTATTTCCAAAGTAATCGTTAATTGTAATCATCAATGACAATTATTTTTAAAGTAATCGTTAATTGTAATCATCAATGACAATTATTTTTAAAGTAATCGTTAATTGTAATCATCAATGACAATTATTTTTAAAGTAATCGTTAATTGTAATCATCAATGACAATTATTTTTAAAGTAATCGTTAATTGTAATCATCAATGACAATTATTTTTAAAGTAATCGTTAATCGTAATCAACAATGAAAATAATCTTTACAATAATCGTTAATTGTAATCATCAATGCAAATTATATTTAAAGTAATCGTTAATCGTAATAATTGTTACTTTTCGTAGAGCTAAATTTGAGTACGTTCACTATGTTGGGGAAGGTCACAATCAAGAGCTAGTAACAAAATCTGAGTAAAATTGTTGTTTCATTCATAGTTAAGACAATTATGAAAGCGCATTGGTCGGTTTTAGTCGACCAATAACTCTCGCACTTTTAATTTGCAACAATAACACCGTGATTACTGTGGCCTGACATTGCTCGTATGCGGTATGAGCTGTTGACTTACGTTCATTAGTCGTTTGTGGCGACAACTCATTGGCATATACTGTGCAAGTACAGTGCGCACACAACAGTTCAACAAATGGAGGTAGTACCAACAGTAGCCAAAGCACAACTTTAGCTGCTCTAATATATTTGTGCAGCTATCATGCATTGCGTGTAAAAGTACGTACTACTAACAACTAATTTCATTGACCGTTCAAAAATCGTGGTGCTTTTCATTCCAATTGGAAGGCACGGGGGTGTTACACAAACGGAAGATACTAGTAAATTATTTGAATTTCCTTCTCTTGTATACGAAAATAATGTACATATATGACATATTAACACATCATTTACTTGGCACTGCATTACAATAATTTGCAATATGTTATTTTTGCCGTTCATTATTTCGCGAATTATTTATTAACTCCAGTTTAAACAGTTAATCAGTACTAGTGATCTTAATCTTCTTTGCTGACAGTATACAATAATGACGCCTCGTCTGAGGACCAATTCTCCAGGCTGTACATAGTATTTGGAGGGATAATAAAGCTGCATCCAGAAAAGAGTTCTACCGATTTGAGATAGGGCTGTCCACTCTCATTAAAATCGAAATTTGCAGACTTAACGACAACTGTCCCATCGATTACAGAAAATGTCTAAGCAGAGGAAGAAAAAAATCAACCAGATAATACATTGCTAGTGTTTAACTTACACTCCTAGAACTAGAAGACCATAGATGTGTAAATATACAATAGCGTTAGAAAAAAAATAAAAGAATGAAAAACCACACACCATGTTGTGAGTTCCACTTCGCTCCATGCGCTTAACTGTGCGACTTTCTATTCGAACATACCCAACTCTAATTTTTCGATCATCATACCAGAGAGACAAGAAAACTCCAGGACAAAGTTCATCCCAAGTGAGATTCTGAGGAAACGCATATCTGACTGAAGTAGAGTTTAAAGGAACTCCGACAAAGCCTTCCGGAATGGAATTTCGGAGCAACCTATATTCTTCTAGGTCAGAGTCTACCAAACAAGCTAGTGTAACTGAACCGTAAGAACTAGAATCTACAGCAGTTGGCATGTTTGATTGACCAATGTTTAGATCCACTGGAATGTCCCCTGTCATGTCACACTGTGAGGGAACTGTTTTCAAAGTAGTTTTACGGCTTTGTTCCACCACTTCATCTAGCGTTGCTACACTTGGTCTTGTTACTGAGTGAATATAATACAAAATAAACGTTGAACGTGTATTCCATTTGTATGCCACGAATTTGTATTGTTTATATAATAAGTGGCACACCAGTGATATTAGAGATGGTAAAAATAAATTAAAAACAGAACAAATATACTGTATCTACCTGCCACTCGAGGTAAAATCGATTGAGTGTCTGAGGTGTCATCATCTGACCAATTTAGATTGACACAAATTGAATCCGGCTCGTATGAAGCTCTAACACTGGCCTTAATAGTTCGTGATGCTGGACCTGGCCTATTATAAATTGGTCCGATAACCTTGGAAGAGTTCTTTTTATTCTCAGATTTTTGTTCTGCGCTCGACTTCAAACTTGGCTGTTTCCCCGCAGGTTCAGTATTATGAGGAGGACTAATATGGGGCGCAGCAGGTGTTTTCGGCTTACTAGTAGCATTCCCTAGCTCCGTTGAGTTGGAGCTACCTTCCATTTGCTGCGAAGCAGTGTATGTTGTTCGTCTCTTAGATCCTGTGTAAGATGAAGTGAGCTGTCAGCCCGATTGATTGTAAGGTTTGAGAGAATTCTAAGAATTATTCGAAGATCATTATTATAGGCCTTACTTTGCTGATCTGAATTCGCATTTCCCTTGCCATGGACTTCTTTAGTAAAAGTATCAGACTGCGCTTCGTCTAAAATATCAAACATCGTTAAACCGTACTATGGGCATCAATGTGATTTCATGTTCATCAAAACTAATAGAAAAGCAAGTAATTAAAACAATCATTGTCACGCACTTTCTTTACTCTTTTTAGGCTCATTGGGTCGAGGCACCATGGATTCGTCTTTCGGCTTGTTCCGCTGCGGGGCTTCACGGTCGACGCCCCTATCAAATTTGCTAGTCTTCGACACAGGAATGTAGTCATCCTCACCAGATGAGGTAGTAGTATGCAAAAAAGAATCTAAATCGTTGTTCCCAAAATTCAGAAAACATAATAAAAAAGGTTTGAAGAAATAAATTAATGGCAAATTAGAATTTCTGACTTGACTCACTTGACTTACCAGACTTCTTTGGTCTACCAACTCTCCTGGGTTTCGAAGCTTTGTCGACTTTTCTGATGACCGGGATTTTGCTAGTAGGATTATCTTTAGCCACTTCAACTTTGTTAAGGCTAACTACGGATGATGCTCGCTCTACAGATCTTCTCGTTCTTCGTCCTTATAAAAAGATTGTATCTGTTACATTCAAGTTTATAAAATCCCTCCAATAATTTCCAATTAGGCCCACAATTTTAAAATTCCACTAGAAGCAGACTGAGCAAAGAATCAATTTCCATTGAATACACTTACCCCCCTCATCAGAGCTAACTTCAATACGAGTAGTGCCAGTCTTCCCTTCTGTGGATGAAATTCAATACATGTAAGAAGTTGCCAACAATTTATTTCATTGAATAACAATTAAACTAGTACTAAACCCAGTAACTATCGTCATTTTAAAACTAAATTCATTCGTACTGCTCTTAAAGTTGAAGAGGCAAGCATTTGGGCTAACAGGAATGTTGGAGAACCTCTTCTCCCGAGCAGACATAACACTGCTAGTCACTGAAACGTCGTCTCTGTCATCTTCCTCACTGACACTTGACCTGACTGCTTTCTTAGCCTGTACTGCTGCTTTTAATGAAATGCTCTTCGATTTTTTCATGTCTCCGACTGCTGGCTGGCTGCAAAACTGCAAAGACAAAACAGTACTACTTGAAAGTTGAAAGTTCGTGCAAACAATAAAACAAATATAAATCTACATTTAATTTTTAAATATTATGTCGTCGTCACGTTTGAGGGAGGAATGCTGCCAATACTCTTTTTTTTGTGGATTTGATGCACGTCGAAAATAAATTTGTACATTGCACACGTCTACATACACTGAGACCATGGCGCCAACATAAACGGCGCGAAGCAAAAAAAAGCTTCCTTTATTTTCAACTTCAACGACCTTATTTCTTTCAACTTCAACTTCTCTAAGGCAACTATCCCTTCGAGAGGATTCATCTATCCATACATGGGCACCCTCACGAGGGATTGAGGGATGCCTCGCCCTCTCCCTCGTCCTCGCCATCACAAACTGCGAGGGTGATGGCGAGTACACGTTGATTTTAGGCGCCCTCGTGAACATGAGGGAGAGGACCTATGAAGATGATGTGAAGGAAAGAGGGGGAGGCAGAGTATACACATGTAAGCCCTCAAGACTTTATCTTACCTTAATCATTATGCGAAAATAATACATATATTGTTCTGTAGCAAGCCCAACTTCATAACGTCTTAGATAAATGGCCCAGCGCAAAAATCCCAGTTTTAATTTTTTAAAGTAAAAGGTCCTCTTGTTTACGTTAGAATTTCTCATATTAAACTCCAATTTCAATTTAGGATGTCGGGGAGACATGGTCATTTGTAAACAAGGGCTATACTTGGGCTTTATATTTGATTAATGCTGTTCTCAGACCCTAATATGAATATTACTGGTCTACTTGGAACCTACTTGTGACTAATGTTTATTAACTGGAGACGTAGAAAACAGTTTTGATCAATAATAGTGATTTTCTGAGCTACTGAATCGATTATAATGAAGATTTATTTTTAAAAACCGACAAAAACACGTGTTTTATAATAAAATATTGTAGTTTGACCACAGAATTGTTTCCATTTTGCCGACAATTAAAATATGAGGAATACATGCACTTTTTACCGATGAATTAGAATTTTAAACTTGTTTTTTACGTTATTTTCAGGACAAAATATAAAAAAAAACGTTGTCAATTTTTCAAGTTTTTTTTTTACTTTTTACAATTATGTCAACTACGAAACCTAATATGTACCTGCACCCAAATACCTGGATGAAACCTGCACCAATAAAGGGCAATATTTTGAATACCGTAGTTTATTTACAAGAAATGTTATTAACAACAACTTTTTTATTTAGTTTTGAACGCTAGGTTGTAGGAAATTTTTTAAACTTTCTAAGCTATCCGAAAGTTCGGTCCGTTCAGAACTGGGGGAATGCCGACACAAAGGCCACAACTCAGATTCAGCATCAACTCATAGTTCAAACATTCGGCCACCACGTAGTTCGGCTTCAAATTCTCACATGGGAAATTGACAATGTACACTAATAACTTCTAAACTTCTCAACCGATTTCGATAAAAATGGTCCCATTGAGTTCACAATGAAGAGTTGTGGGGGTACATCTCGAAAAACCGCCAAATATCCCGCCCGGAAAAAACCTCATTTACCCAGCCACAACTGAGAGATTTTCAATGTATTCTAATAACTTGTAAACTTCTCAACCGATTTCGATGAAAATGGTCTCAGTGAGTTCAGAATGAAGAGTTGTGGTGGTACATCTCGAAAAACTGCCAAATATCCCGCCCGGAAAAAGTCTCATTTACACAGCCACAGATTAGAGATTTTCAATGTATTCTAATAACTTGTAAACCTCTCAACCGATTTCGATGAAAATGGTCTCAGTGAGTTCAGAATGAAGAGTTGTGGTGGTACATCTCGAAAAACCGCCAAATATCCCGCCCGGAAAAAATCTCATTCACCCAGCCACAAATGAGAGAATTTCAATGAATCTTATGATAAAAATGAATCTAAAGTTCCCAACCAATTTCGATAAAATTGGTCTCCCTGAACTTCACATGCCTTTTGTTTGACATGGGCTGTTGGTCAAGGGCCTTTACATCAATGTGTGGAGAAAAGGTTTCCTTATTCGACGCGTGCGTGCACTAAACGTGGGCAAATGAAGCGGATAAGCCTATAGCCTGCCTATTTTCTTTCAAAAAATATCGCCATCCTATATAGGCTAATAGGTTGTTTCAACGAAAAGAAGAGCCTTGATACCAAGGATCAAGTACTCTCACTGCGTGCCTATTAGCCTAAATCTGTCCTAGTGTGCATTCCTTGCCTGCCTATATTTGCTTTGTAGCTTCTGGCAGCGCTTTGACAGCCTACATGATATGATAGCGATATGATTGTGAATTGTAGATAGTGCATTCCATATGCAATGATCACATGCAATTTGAAACCAAAGTATGGGTTTGATTAATTCTGTAGTAAACTACATAATCCAGTGGGAATAAATAATACGGGAACATTATGCATACACTCTGGTAATTACTGGTATCAAGAAATTCCCTCCTCATTCTCAGTCCGTCTCTGCAAACGTTTTCCCTAAGATCTTGATTGTAATCCTGTCCTAACCGATTCGTGCTTTGAGAATGTTCCGCTCGCCACAAATGCCTAGCCTTTACTTTAACGAGCTTGTAGCCCAGTCCCTTGTTCGTAAATATCTGAATAGTCTAGATTCTCCCTAAGCCTATATTGTAGTGGTAATTGCCCAGCCTAGAACCTCGCCTAGATTTATATACCAACTTGCAGCATCCTTGAGTCGTAACCTATTATAGGGCCTAGAATCTAGAAGGGCGCCCATGTTTTGCGTGCACACATGCAGTGGCTGCTTTCATCGCAGCAGTGAATGTTGCCGAAGGAGTGCATACACGTTGGTTGACAAGTGATTGGGATGTGCATTACTTTATTGGAGTGTCAAGACTGCGACTGTGGCAACCCGTGCTACTATTTTTATATATTGTATCGAGAGCAATCCATTTGCACAATTTATTGTATCGATGTTTTGTGCATTTGGTGGTGTGCTTATTCGGGGCATTACGAGAGCAGTTGCTTGGTTACATGAAGTGCCTAAACGGGTATGGTAGTGGAAAAAAATTTTGGTAACTAAAAAACACATTTGATATAATTTTGAAGATGCACAATTCAAACATTTACAACTTTTGTTTACGTTGGAAAATACATACGGCGAAGAAATGCACTGTACGTGTAACTGCAAAATAATATAAATTTTTCCGGGCGGGATATTTGGCGGTTTTTCGAGATGTACCACCACAACTCTTCATTCTGAACTCACTGAGACCATTTTCATCGAAATCGGTTGAGAAGTTTACAAGTTATTAGAATACATTAAAAATCTCTCAGTTGTGGCTGGGTAAATGAGGTTTTTTCCGGGCGGGATATTTGGCGGTTTTTCGAGATGTACCACCACAACTCTTCATTCTGAACTCACTGAGACCATTTTCATCGAAATCGGTTGAGAGGTTTACAAGTTATTAGAATACATTAAAAATCTCTCAGTTGTGGCTGGTTAAATGAAGTTTTTTTCGGGCGGGATATTGGGCGGTTTTTCGAGATGTACCAACACAACTCTTCATTGTGAACTCAATGAGACCATTTTCATCGAAATCGGTTGAGAGGTTTACAAGTTATTAGAATACATTAAAATTATCTCAGTTGTGGCTGGGTAAATGAGACTTTTCCCGGGCGGGATATTTGGCAGTTTTTCGAGATGTACCACCACAACTCTTCATTGTGAACTCACTGAGACCATTTTCATCGAAATCGGTTCATAAGTTTAGAAGTTATTAGAATGCATTAAAAATCTCTCAGTTGTGGCTGGTTAAATGAGGTTTTTTCCGGGCGGGATATTTGGCGGTTTTTCGAGATGTACCACCACAACTCTTCAT
Organism: Allacma fusca; assembly: GCA_947179485.1. Taxonomy (NCBI): domain Eukaryota; kingdom Metazoa; phylum Arthropoda; class Collembola; order Symphypleona; family Sminthuridae; genus Allacma; species Allacma fusca. The sequence continues at coordinate 35,661,433 of OX359247.1, forward strand.
TCTGAACTCACTGAGACCATTTTCATCGAAATCGGTTGAGAAGTTTACAAGTTATTAGAATACATTAAAATTCTCTCAGTTGTGGCTGGGTAAATGAGACTTTTCCCGGGCGGGATATTTGGCAGTTTTTCGAGATGTACCACCACAACTCTTCATTGTGAACTCAATGAGGCTATTTTCATCGAAATCGGTTCATAAGTTTAGAAGTTATTAGAATGCATTAAAAATCTCTCAGTTGTGGCTGGTTAAATGAGGTTTTTTCCGGGCGGGATATTTGGCGGTTTTTCGAGATGTACCACCACAACTCTTCATTCTGAACTCACTGAGACCATTTTCATCGAAATCGGTTGAGAAGTTTACAAGTTATTAGAATACATTAAAATTCTCTCAGTTGTGGCTGGGTAAATGAGACTTTTCCCGGGCGGGATATTTGGCAGTTTTTCGAGATGTACCACCACAACTCTTCATTGTGAACTCAATGAGGCTATTTTCATCGATATCGGTTGGGAAATTTAGATAGTATTAGTTTGCATGCTTAGAAGCCGAATGATTTTTTGGCCGATCGTGCATTGAGCTGAGTTGTGGGCTTTTTCACGCGTCAGGCACATATTGAAGTTGTCATATTTTAACCAAGTGTCCGTGAAAAAGTTATTTGAAAGCACAGGTATTGTAGGGGGGTTATTTACGTGTAATAAAAAATAACGAGGGCCCTCATGAGTGCGAGGGAGAGGGGTGTATTTTAAAAGTAGCCCCTCACGAGGGCGAGGACGAGGACAACCCGTAACGGGTCGCTCAATTGATGACGAGGGAGAGTGCAAGTAGGCTAGATTCCATCCCTCGTACAAAGAGGCAGAGGGAGAGAAACCCGCCCATCTATGCATCTATCTAGCGAATGTGGCCTTTTATTTAAAGTGGAAGAGTATTTCAAGTAAAGTTTTTTCAAAATCCCACCGTAATTTATATCGAAATTATCAGAAATTCTAGAAAATTCATCCCTTCCTTCTCGTATCTCAACCCATCTCGCACATTTCCATTTAACAATATTTCCTACATTTAGTTACTCACTTTGTAATGGGCTTGAGTCATGCTGAGGGGGGGGGTCAAATGGAAGGTACAAGTTAGCATACAGCCCATGATTGTGGATGCAAGTTAGCATACAATGGTATGCCAAGTCAACCAGCATACCGCATGCGCTCAGCCCAAAATAGCATACAGCATACAATTGAGGGACCAATTCAGCATACAACCAGAATTGTATACACCATTTTGGCATACAGCTTGATATTCAATTTGGCATATAGCATACAATTTAAACTGCAATTTAGCATACAGAAGAAAACCTTGCAATGGTATACTTCAGCTGAAATAAAGATTTCAACCGTCGAGAATAATAATTATTGTTGTCTGATTGTGAGCTGCTCGATGCTCTGTAAAACGTTAGTAAAATTTTAATTGTAAGTAAAAAATTACTACATACAAATCAGACTAAAGTTATACAAGCATATATGGATACATTAGAGGATGTAATTGTGGATGCCAGTTGTCGAAAAAAATTAGGATAAATTTAGGGAGTGTGCACATATTACGTTTCAATTTTTCACGATTTTTGGACCCTACCCCCATATTGTCATCCTAAAATCATTTTTCCGTGATCCCCATCCCCTGTAAACGTCATCAGAGCAAAACCACAGACAAAAACTCCTTGACCGATTTCATTCAAACTTTTTATCATTGTTTGTCAAAAATTTGTAAGAGTTATTGATTGAAATCGGTCGGCGTGTTCGTGCGAAAACAAGAAATTTTGAAGGAAGAAAAAGAGAAATAATAAAAAAGGCCAACAAATGACTACCGGTGGGGACACTTGAGATCGTGGCCTTATTATTTCGGTTTCCCGTTCGCGTACAAACTCAAAATAACAATTGCTGTTTTTACAAAGTACCTATTATTATTAAAAATAAACTTTTAACGTCAGTAATATGGGCAAATTGGCTCTGACTCCAGTCAGCCATATTTCCAATAACTTTCATCGGTGAGTACGACGATTACTCCGCTACACATGAGGTGGAAAACTACATTTGATAACTTTGAACAACATATTTAATGATTTTTGAGATGCTTTGTAACGAACTTCCATGAGCAGCTGTATTGTGGGATTCATATGCAATTTTGTTAACAAAATAGTGATTGCATATATGGTAGGTTTGACTTTCAAGTTCATCTTGAATGCTCGGGCAATAGTAGACAAAGGGGATAGTTTTCAGGGATTTACCATTACAAACGGACAAAGTAGATAGATGAATCAATGGTTACAAATTAGAACTCCAGAAACATCTTACTTTAAGGGCAAGGAGTCGTTTTCGTCTGTATGCTAAATTGCAGTTTAAATTGTATGCCGTATGCCAAATCGAATATCAAGCTGTATGCCAAAATGGTGTATACAATTTAGAGCATCACCCCGTGGGATATTTTAGGCCCGTGCCCGCCCGCGGCCCGTAACTGTTTACCCGTACCCGCCCGGCCCGAAATTAAAGTTCAACGATAAAGCCCGGCCCGGCCCGTAAAATTTAAAAAAGCCCGTAGCCCGCCCGCTAATACTAGTTCAGGTTGTAAATCTATAGTTATTGACCCAGATTAATTTTCTTATTCTAAATACAACTAATATAAATAATAATAATAATTAATTATGTTAGAGACTAGAGAAATTTAAGTAATTAATAAAAATACTATGATTTATTATTAACATTCTAAATTCTAATTTTACATTTTCTACTTCTTTTTAATGAAATTGGTAAGAGCTAGGGTTGTTTCCACTGCAGATTTCTAACAATTATGTTTGGCCAGAGTTGATGCCCATCCCTCCTTGGCGCGATTGCCTGCTAAAATATTCCTGCACGCATTGCACTTCACATAATTTATGGAAACCTATAGCCAACCAGTATCTGTTTAAATGTTTTCCAACCTTGCTTTTTTCCGGCTATTTCCTGTAATTTAATTCGTTGACATTGAATGTTAAGGCTTTGTTTTATAGGCAAAATTACAAACGTTTGAAAATCGTCCCATGTATTCAAGTCAATGTACTTTTACAACCCCTGATCCTGCATGCACCACTCATGATTTTTTTCACGGGCTTTTACGGGCTTTCACGGTCTTTTTTAACCGCATTGAAAAGACCGTACCCGCCCGTAACCCGTCAAGCGTAATAAATTTTACCCGTACCCGCTCGAAGCCCGGGCGGGCCGGGCTTTTTACGGGCTTACCCGTAAATTTCAACCGCCCGAGATACTCTAATACAATTCTGGTTGTATGCTGAATTGGTCCCTCAATTGTATGCTGTATGCTATTTTGGGTTGAGCGTATGCGGTATGCTGGTTGACTTGGCATACCATTGTATGCTAACTTGCATCCACAATCATGGGCTGTATGCTAACTTGTACCTTCCGGGTCAAATTTCCAAAAATGTGAGGAATATGAAATAATAATTAATTCTTTGGTCATGCAGCGCATTTCTGAGCCATATTTCAATAATATAAATTGGTGAGTGTATTGAAACAATAACCAGTCAAATTGGATTTCGTAGTTGTGTCCAATTTTTCGGATGTAGAAATGTACTAATAATACCTGTAGCTTGTAGACATTTTTGATAAGTGTGTTCTTTAGTATTTTGAAGGTCACCAAGAAAATGTCTAGATGTTCTTTGGACTTGTTTATTGAGTCATTTTTCATGACCATCTTTAAATAGCTGGTGTCATTGATTACATAGTCACATGCTGGGATTAGTAAATAATGTTGAGGGGGTCATGGGGTTGGCCTATAATAACTTTTAGTTAAATGTGCTAACGTTTTTGTTGTTTGTTGCCTGACATTATAAATCGTATGAATTTTATTGGATGTACAGCTAGATGTGCCAGTGCCAAGCAAGTTTAAATTAATTCGTGTCTGAAGTGTAGGAACAAGTCTAGGTTATGGTGGCTGGGAATTCATTTTTTGTAGTAATTTATTATTGTTGAAGTTGACTGAGTACAGGATTTAGGAATACTGTCAGCTATTTACAATTGTTTGTACGATTAACCTTTCCATGGAACCTGGAACGATGCTGCAAGCTGTTTGGACAAAATTGTTGATGATTAGAGCCTATCCTTAGATATATAGGAGCCGTTTGATACATCATTGAAAATACAATTCAATGCACATGAGTACGTGCTGAGAAGTTGTGAGATGAAGGAAATAAGCTGATAGTGAGACAATTAACCCCAGCCTAAGAGGCTACCATTTTGTTAGGATATTTTTTTAACATGAAATTGGCTTGGTCTTATCGTCAATTTGGTAGGCAGAATTGGCAGGTCTGCATGTATGTAAAAAGAAGAATGAGGAAAGGAAAAAAGCGTTAATGAAAGTTTAACTCGTTAACAGGTACGACTGAATTTCATCAAGAAATTATCCACAATAGCATTGGCTTTGGGAGTTGAAAAAACAAGATCAGAATTGATTCCATTGTTAGCTGATACTATTTATGATGAAGATGAAGTATTGTTGGCACTCGCGGAGCAATTGGGAAACTTTACACCATTGGTTGGCGGACCGGAACATGTACATTGTTTGTTCGTAAGCTTATTTTTTACTTTATTTTACTTTATTAGTAAAATATTGATAGTAATTAGTATATGATATGTATCCCTTGTAATCCTTTTCGAATTTAGTGGTTTCAAACTAGCTACTCTCGATTGTTGGTATGAAATTATAACGCGATTCTGTGTGTATAGAGAACAATCTAATTCAGTTTATTCGTCAAATAATAAGTTTTGCTCAAACCTCACATGTGTATTTAAATACCATTGAAGTTATTATGCTGACCATTTCCCAAAGCTTATTTATTATTTTAAGAATGTATTAAAAGTCGGCAATTTGTTTTGCTCAGGTTTCGCTTGAGTCTCTTGCAACGGTTGAGGAGACAGATGTACGGGACAGGGCCGTAGAATCTTTACGAATTATATCAAGTCAGCAATCAGTTGAAGATTTGAAGATAGAGTTGGCAAGTGCGATACTGCGATACGATATTATCGCAAATATCGCCAAAAATATGTGCGATATTAGTGGCGATACTTATCGCCAATCTTGTCGAGAATATCGGGTATCGCCAATGGAAGTTATTTTAAACTACAAGCACTTTCTGGCATATTTCTTTCGCGCCAGTCAAGTAAAAGGGTGCATAAGCAAGCATGCCGTCGTTGGGACGGAAATGGAGTATGTGCACCTGCTATTGTACAGCACTTAGACCATTTTTCCTCTTCATTGACGATCAGAGCTGCGCTCAAGTACAAGTATTACTTGACACGTACCAAGTCGGGTCAAGTTCGGGTCAAGTTCGGGTTGAGCTTTTAAATGTACGTGATAAATAGGGTCAGGTAAATATAAAAGGGGAATCCGAACTTGGTAATTCAAGTCGGGTGAATTGCAAGTGCAGGTTGAGAAATTATACTTGCATCAAAATATCTTGCAAGTGCGAATCTGAGCTCATGGAATACCTGCACCCGAACGTGTAAATGCAAGTATTATTTCAAGTATTTTGATTCTCAATTTTTCAACGATTTTTCAAATGCCCCACCGGTTCAGTCATACTTTTCCCCGAGAACGAGCTGCTTCCGCGCTCATAATGAAAACGTTACGGACTCGTTAAGCATACAAATTACACCGCAATGTTTGGAGGATAAGGACTAGACGAGGGTTCCGTTTGCTTTCGGATTCACACTTCATAGTACACGGGTATTGTAAGTACAATTATTTTTTATATACAAATAAGTTCTCGTGCTCAGAAATAATATTATAGAATTAACAGAAAATGGTCATTCTGCAAAACCGGAGATTGAGAGGAAATTCAATTCTACAATTGCCCATCAATATTTTACATATAATGGGATTAGAGAATCTTTATGAATTTAATTACTGAAATTAAGTACTTTAGTTATTGGATTTTTTATAAATGGTGTTCGCTTCTTCAAATATCGTCTGTTAATGTTATCAGACACTGTTCGTACTTGTCTTTGCATAAAGGGATGGTTGAAATTTAAGAAACGCGACGATTATCTCAAGCTGAGAGCTACTGCGGTAGTACAAAGAATACTGGGGGATGCGTAATAATAGCTGCAGCAATCAGTTTGTTTGTACTTATGTAGAATAAATATGACCATCTCACTATAACTTCTTAACATCAATCTTTTGTTTAACTAAAATATTCACCACAATTTGTTTCATAAAATGTAATTTTCGTTGTGTTCCAGAAATTATAGTATAGTTTTATATTTTAAAAAATTACTTGTAATACTTGAAATTCAAGTTCGGGTTCAAGTTCGGGTTCAAGTTCAGGTTCAAGTTCGGGTTACACAAGTTTGGATTCGAATTGCAGGTACTATTTCAAGTTCAGGTAGCTCAAAATATACTTGAATGGTCAAATACTTGACAAGATTCAAAATACCAAGTTCGTGTCCATGCAAATTAATACTTGCTAGTTCAAGTGCAGGTCAAGTTCAAGTTCGGATCCTCAATTTACTTGACCCGAACGCAGCTCTGTTGACGATATCCTCTACCTTTTGTTTTTACAGCAATACAATTCGTGCCCTTGTAGGAGAAAAACTTTTGAACGGTTCAATTAAAAATTTTTTAAACAAGCGTAGAATGTCTCATATAAACCCTAGATGGGCAACTTGAGTTTACATTTTTAAATTTTCCCAATTTTGAAAAATTCGGAATTTTTAAAATATTAGAAAATTTAAGACATATATTAGATGTCACAACCACATTTTTGAAAAACTTCCAGAAAATAGTAAGTATTTTAAAAATTGCGGTAACATCACATAAAATCTACAATGGTTGTCTTAGATGTAATATAGGTTCAGTTCAGTATTTTGCACACTAGCTTCGCTCTCCATGTAATCGCCCAGTGATTACAAGATTCAGATTTTTCATATATGATGACAAAGCTAATAGCTAGTTCCGTTGATTTTAAATCTTTATACTTTATGTGCTAATTCACTTTAGCAAAAAGTATCGGCGATACCCGATATTATCTCAAATATCGCAAAATTGCATTCTACCGATACCGATATTCACGATACTGACAGACTGGCGATACTTGCCAACCCTGTTTGGAGACACATTTCGTTCCTGTGGTAAAGCGGCTAGCTTCAGGTGACTGCTTCACTTCAAGGGCCTCCGCGTGTGAACTGTTTGCTTTGATGTATGTTTTGACTGATTACGTGGGTATTAGCAGAGCTATGCAGTATTTTCAAGTACAGTATTTTAAAATACGTATTTTCAGACCACAAAGTATTTTGTATTTTGTATTTCAAAGTTGGTAAGCAGTAAGCAAGTATTTTGTACTTAGTATTTTGAGAGCCAGGAAGTACAAAAGTATTTGGTATTTACTTACTCTCAATGAAATATGAAATGCAATTCAAATAAAGTATTTTGCTAAAAATACTTTTCGCTGGTATTATTTCTGATTTTGACACTGTATGTAGCTTTTACATTTCCATTTTACACATTGGAATAACATACGTCGGAATGAATCCCTTGGCTACATCAAACATGTTCAGATTCTCGATACTGTATATATCGTCGTTGAAGAGGCGAAATGGTCTACGTGCGAATGGTTTTTACATCACAGACCATTTTGCCTCTTCAATTTGCCGTATTTAAGATACGCCGAAGACGAATACCTACTCGATTTAATTTTCAGTTACTAGCCCCTTTTTATAATAATTATTCCGAAAATACATTTATTTACTAATAAATAAAAATTTCATATTAATTTCTTACTTCATTAACAGTCAAAACTACTTAAAATATAATTATAATGGACTGTCCTATTCGGCAACCGTTGAACAATTTGGTACTACACATGTCTTAAATGCAGTCTTTGAAGTTACTGTTTTAAAAAGTTTGTTCTAGAAATCGAAAATAGTGAGGATTAGGTGGGTATTTTAAGAAAAGTATTGTATTTAAAACAGTATTTTGTATTTGAGTATTTAAAATTTTCTACCAAGTATTGTATTTTTATTTGTATTTTAGCAATGTAACCTGAGGTATTTTACTTTGTATTTTGTATTTTCCATATTTTAATTCAGGTATTTTATTTTGTATTTTGGCATCGAAGACCAAGTATTTTGCATAGCTCTGGGTATTAGGCATGAGCGGAACGATATAACCATACGATATATCTGTCAATATCGTACATTTTTAAGTAACGATTGTCACGATATTTAAAGAAAATGTAAACCTATAGCACATTCCGTTAAATTTTAATATCGTACATAGGAAGTTCAATTTTCAAAAATGCCACAATGTACCCTTCTTACTACTTGTTTTGTAAGTATAAAGCGATCAAGGAATGTGAAACGTTAAAAATGTTCAATTTCAGGTGACTTGAGAAGTCATTTTCACAGTTTGTACCATCGTACTCCACTCCAGTTGATGATTTGCAACAGATCTCCAGAACATCATAAATGTGTAGTTGACAGGGTATGTTGGTAAACGACTAATTAACACACTCATGTCGTTACAAGAAACTTAATTGCTTAGAAAAATACTATTTTGTACAGGAAACACTTGAGGAAGTCTACCGTTACTGCATGGGTTTACACGTAACGCAGGATGGGGAGTTTCATATTCGAAATCCATGCATATTGAAATCGTGCAGGATACGAGTGCACGGACGAGCAGATGCAATTACTAAACGAAGTAAATGTACTGGAATGTAGTGATACACATGGTGTAGACATTTACTTACATTGTTTGCAGTTATTGTTATTACACGGCGAATAGTTCCGTCTTTGGTTTTATGTATTCAATGCAGTTGTTGGATTAAAATAATCCTAATGAGTAGCATTAAAATATATCTTGTACTGAATCTAATAGTAATATGACCTGAGATTCATTGATGTGTATGATTGTGTTAACAATTAAAAATCTTAATCCATTAATTCATGTCCTTTTCATTGACTGGAAGGCGAAAAAAATTCCAAGGGGTATTATTGCAACGAGGAACAATACATGTTGGCATTTTACACTGATTAGCGTTTATTACCTCATCAAAATCAGTTTTTTAATTTTATAAACTTGCACTTAGTGGTTTTTCATATGAAAACAAAAATGAGCTAAGCACCAATGTGCTTTGAAGTTCAAACTTGAACCGCGCTCCAAAGATTTGGTAACCTCCTCCAAATGAACATGTCTATACATACGAGAAAAACACCTCACATAATCCATGATCAATGCGCCGCAAATATAGGTCCTCGTATGACCAATGGATAACTTTGGGTTCCGGAAAAGTTAAAGATGAAATGAGGTTGCTACCGTAGAATTGCCGGACCAGGAGGCCATAAAAAAGTATTATGATAGCAAATAAATGTGCTATGTGTAGTATATTTGGGCTTGCATCTATCAATTCTGAAAATGGTACCAAGATTGTCAGAGATAGATTTTGTCAAATGGTTCTGTGTCGCTGTTTCTTTTGAACTTCTTCGTAATTGATTCATACCTGCATAACTAAAATGAAATTATTCAATCATTCATTGTAATTGCTGAAAACGAATTAAAATCGTTTTTACTCCAGCACGTAAACAAAAGTAACATAACATATGTATATATGTGAACCAAAGTGTAGATGGGGCTTTTATTCAGCGCTTTGGAATACGAAAGGTTCAAACAAACATACATACATTTTCATGCTTAAGTACCTACCTTTTTTTATGTAGGTACGTACTGATTATTCCCAGCATACATACATTGCATACATTTTTCCCTCGAAATATACAGCCTACATACAAATGCCTACAAAATATGCGAAAATTTGAGCATAGCCTACATTTTTGCCTACTTGTAGGCATACATGTAGGGTATGCGCCCAACTTTGACCATAACCGTATATAACTTGCTGTTTCACTTTGTTTTTCACGGATACTCTAGTAGTAAAACGTGAGCTGCATGCTTTTTCCACTGACAAAATTATGCCCCTTTTTATCAGTTAAAATTACTGACAAATGAATTCATTGCATACAGATTGCAGCAAATTCATTTCCAGAAAATCGTATCGTTGCACTGCGCCATTTTATGGAGTCAAACGTAATCTAAATTTTGTATTCCAATGAGTAGTTTAAAAAACTTATGTACGTAATGGCTGACTTAAAACTTCTTTTTTTGTTTGATTTTACGAGATAAACTTCAAAATGTCAAGGATTTTTCGGATGTCTAAGCATTGGATACAGTATTCGAATATATTTTGAATACTACAGTGCCAGTCAATTGAAGTTGGACGCCCAATGTTTTTTTGAATAAATGCTAATAACTTTTTACGCGTTTAAGCGAATCTTGTCATAAATTCAGGTTTTAATGTCGAACATATGGGGATTAGATACTTGTACGTATTATTGTACACAGTACACCTCATACGCTGTAAAAAAATTTGAAACAAAATCAGGTTAAAAAATTGGTGTCATTTGAAGTTGGGCAACTGCGTTTAACTAATTTTTTACCTCAATTACCACTTAATTCCTGGACTTTAGTATCGCGTAAGCCCACCTCGGACTGCTAGGACAGCTGCTATCCTCCGAGGCATGCTCTCCACTAGCTTCCGGGTAACTTCGGGGGGATCTTTCCCCGTATTTCGGTGACCAGATTTTTCAACGTGGATTTCCCAGAAATGTTGAAAATTTTCAACTCTGTCGTAATAAAACCTCAAAATGGTTCAATTGGGGTCATGTCTGGCCTTTGTGCTGGCCATTTCATCACCAAAAATTTGTTTTTCCGGGAGAAAAGTGATGTTGACTTAGATGTGTGTTTAGGATCATTATCCTCCTGAAACACAAAATGGCTACCCAGGATATGTTTTCGCGCACCAGGCTTGATATTCCGATCCAATATTCCTTGGCAACAATAAGAACTCATTATTTCGTCAATAAATTCCAAGTTACCTGCCCCAGAAACCCCCATACAGCCCCAAACCAAAACACCCCACCTCCTCTCTTCAACGTTGGGTGGCAGTACCAGCGTTTGAGTGCCTCACCAGTCTTTCTCCACACCCTGAGCCGCCAGTCGGAGTTGTACAGTGTAAAATTAGTTTCGTCTGTCCGCAAAACTGAGCTCCAAAAAGACTGGCTAAGCACTCAAACGCTGCTTGAAAAAAAATATTTAAAAATACCAATTCCGATAAAAATACCACAAAATGAGAATTAAATGTCGATTCCAATTCTAATTCCGATTCGAATGACAGGCCCTGGTATTTACCAATGATGGGAATCCGAATCGGTATCCGAATCGGAATCGAAATCATATTCGAAAATTTGAGGATTTTAATTCATATTAGAATCCCAAATAATTCCCACGAAGAATTTTAATTCAAAATTGCCTTCAAAAAATTTTTTGGAATTGGAATTGGTATTCAAATATTTTTTACTGAATTCCGATTTAAACAAAGCATTGTTTTCAATGGCACATTCTTATTTTTCAGTGTACATGCGTAAATATAAATTTAAAATTGTCGTAAATTTTACGTACAACGTAAAGCTAATCAAAGAGCATTGGAGAATATTTTCTTCATCCGAACATGCTCCTACAAGTTAATTACTCAAGTAATTTAAATAGTTGATATTCAAGATTTTTTTAGGTACAGTCGGTTGCCACAATTTTGCATTATAACTGCGTACAAATGGTCTCCGGTGGATAACTCCAAAGAGACTTGTACTAAAGTGTTGCAATTTTTAGAACTTACAGATGTTAGGAAGAGATAGGTATGGGGAAAACGTAAGGATTTCGGTGGTCAAACCAGTTTAAAATATTTAAAAACAAAAAAAAGTGAGAATTCGGTGTGAAATTTGGGTTTACGTTAAGTACTCAAACCTTAGTGATAGTCTAAATTCGGTTTTCGTTATTGGTTTTTTAGGAATTCGGTTATGGTTATAAACGGTTAGCAGTTGGATTCAATAGCGTTAATCTGTTAATAACGGTTAGTATTAACAGCAGTGAATACGGTTGATGAAAAGTATTTTTCTGTATCCTAAAGTAATATAAAACTTCTCTAACAAGTAACCTTCACTCCATGCCTACTCGGGATCGGAATGAAATTTTGTGGGAGCTTAGGTACCTGACCCAATGTCCCAGCGAAACCGAGAAGCGAGAAGTTCGGGGCGAGAAGTTTATGCCATCTCGCCCCCATTTCGCGAGAAATCGCGCAAAAGTTTTAAAATCTAATTCGTGAGCAAGGAAGCCAAAGAAATAATTGTGACCAGCATTGACCAATATGAGGCCAAAAACTTAATTGTGACCATTATTGACCAATCTAAGGTCAAGAAGGGAGCTAGAACCACGTATGATGAATGCATGCCATAAATGTGCCATTCTTTTAAAAGAGCATTGACTTTCGAAAAATTCATGTTGGACATGCTCACGAATTAGATTTTAAAACTTCTGCGCGATTTCGCGCTCAAACCAGGGCGAGATGGCACAAACTTTTGGTCTCGCTGGGACCTTATGCCAGGTACCTAAGCTCCCACAAAATTTCATTCCGATCCCGAGTGGGAATGGGGCGTGGGTTACTTGTAAGCATGCTTAATGGTTATAAATACTTAGCACTAGTATTGCTTTTATTAATTCCCGAAATGTCTTTGTAACGTTTGTTTTCAGCAAACAACAATGACTTAATGCAACCGACTGTAACTCAAGATTTTTTACAAAGAACTCAAGAACACCTAAATTGATACTTAATTACCTGCGGGGGAAACTATCTTCCCAAACCATTAATGATATCATGTTTATGAGGTTGAATTTCTTCCATAGTTAAATTCTTTGTATTTTCAGTATACCAGCTGTTGCCGAGTAAACTGTATCACATTTGTTGTTTGTATTAAATGTTTGAAAATAATTTGTATTATAATTTTAAGATTAATTCATTGGCTAGATAATAGCTCACAGAGCGACAGAAATGACGGAAAACGGAGAACGCTTGCTGACACGGAGCGGAAAAGACGAAAGAATTTGTTCCTATTGATTCCTATTTGCCTTCTTTAATATAATCACTGAAAACTACTTGCATATCCAAACATCCAGAATTTCACGCAATTAATACTAGCTATCGTATGTGGAAAAGGCTGTTACTCCTTGAAGTCTCAGTAACATTAATGGTCCTTCGTAAACCGAATTGAACAGTTCTACGGAAATAAATTCTACAAAATGGATACAACTTCTGATCACCCCAATGACCTCTTTACGACCCCAATGACTAATGGTGAACCCAGACGAAGTCAAAGAGTGAATAAAGGCTGCCCTCCTCCTCACTACGGAGACTCAGTTAGTGTGCTGCGACAGAGCAAGACAGGGATCCATACTGGTGGAGAGGGAGAGAAGCTACTCATGGACTTTAACTTTGTACCACCATTGAAACTCCCAGAGGAGATGGCTTCATCAATTAAAAGCGGTTCATCTGTCAGGTCGTATGCAAGCGTACGCAAGTTAAGACTCGAAGCGGAGTTGAAAGCTGCTGAAGAGATAGCTGCACTGAAAGAAAGCGTCATAGAGAAGAGGCTACAACTTGAGAAAGCAGCAATTGATGAGCAATTTGAAACTGGTAGTAATGACGATGACCACAACAGTATTGTTTCTGTTGTCAACAATCAAAAGGTATCAATTTATGAAACAGATTATGAGGATAAGAAAGAAGATGTAAATGAATGGGTTGAGTCTACTATACAAGTGCCACCAGTTAATCATTTGGCCGAGTCCTTCGCTAGAGCTTTGCAAGCAGGCGTTGCTATGGCAACCAACAATCCCAACTTCCAGCCATCAACAACTGAGAGCAAGATTGAGAAATTTTTGGCCCGTCAGACCAACGCTCGCGATCTGCCTTCTTTCTCGGGAAAACCAGATCAGTGGCCTAACTTCATAAGCGCATATAGACGTTCAACAGATGTGTGTGGATTTACCAAGGATGAAAATATGGCACGATTGCAGAAAAGCTTGAGCGGACCGGCTCTTCACGCGGTGCAAGGTATGCTTATTTCACCTGAAAATCTAATGCTTGTCTTGAAGACTTTAGAGATGAGATTTGGCCGACCCGACATAGTCATCAAAACTCTCATTGAAAAGGCTAGAAAGACTCCGGGACCCCGAGATGATAAATTAGAGATGCTGATTGAATTCTCTAATGTGGTTCAAAATCTGGTGGCAACGATGCGAATTCTGAAAGGCACATCATACATGTTACATCCAGAATTGACTGAGGAGTTGGCATCAAAGATGCCCAGCCACTTGAAGCTAAAATGGGGAAAGTTTGTCCTAAAGCAACCCAGCTCGATCACTTTAGAACATTTTGCTAGTTGGCTCGACTTAATAGCAAATGCAGCCAGTATCACCAGCACTTTCACAGCAGAATCTGAAAACAAGAAATTTCAGAGAAATGATGTGAAAGGGAAAAAGCCAGACACTGTACTAATTGTTACTGGTGAAAGTAACAAGAATGAATCTTCAAGCAACAAGAAATGCAGCTATTGTGAGAAGTCCAATCATAATCTTGACAAATGCAATGACTGGATTAAGCTCACCGTCGACGAGAGATGGAAAGTTGTCACTAACAAGCGACTGTGCTTTCACTGTCTACAACAATGGTGTCAACTGACGAAGCATAAAAATAAGCAAGAATGTGGAATTGATGACTGTAAGAAATTTCATCATAAACTGTTGCATAACACTCAGCCATCAAAACCCGAATTATGTGCTCACACGAGTATTCGAAAACTGGAGATACTTCTTCGAATTCTTCCTGTTACACTGAGTGGTCCAATAAGTAAGGTGGAAACTTACGCTCTCTTTGATGAAGCTTCAACCGTTGCACTGATTGACTTAGCATTGATTCAGCAATTGGGACTGGAAGGAGAGCGTAACCCATTAAGCATCCAATGGACGAATTCCCAGACGAACCGAGACGACGATTCTCTGAATGTTTCACTGGAAATTTCTGGGACTGGTCACAATGAGACATATCATTTAACAAATGTCCATTCTATGTCTAATTTCAATTTACCAGTTCAGTCAGTGAATGTTCCTCAACTTCGGAAGACTTGGAAGTACCTGTCAAAGGTAAAGTTTCAGTCGCTGGTGGGAGCTAAACCGCGAATACTGATTGGCCAGGATAACTACCACCTTATAGCACCTCGAGAAATTATAGAGGGACCTCCAAATGCTCCAGTCGCTACGAAAACCAAATTAGGTTGGGTCATTCATGGGGTCAACTATCGCCGACATCAATTGGATTACACATGCGCCGTGTTCAACGCAAATGAAGATGGCGACAATTCGCTCCATAACTTGGTTAAAGACCACTTCAAGATAGAATCGTTAGGAATTTCTGCTAATGCTAAATCTATTCGTTCCAAGGAGGAGCAACGAGCCGAGATGATACTTGAATCTACAACCAAGAGAGTTGATGGACGGTGGGAGACTGGTTTGCTCTGGAAACATGACCACGTGCAGCTTCCTGAGAGTAAGCAACAGGCGTTTCGCAGATTGAAATCCATAGAAAAGAAAATGGATCAGAATCCAGTTTTTGCTACTAAATACTGCGCCAAGATGCAAGACTTTCTGGACAAAGGGTTTGCTCGTAAACTTCGTCCCGACGAACTTGCCATTAAAAGTTCAAAAATATGGTACCTTCCACATTTCGCTCATTTTAATCCAAATAAACCCGATAAACTTCGACTGATTCTAGACGCTGCATCTAAGAGCAACGGAACTTCACTAAATGACAATCCTCTTACTGGCCCGGACTTTTATGTACCTTTGACGTCCGTACTGTTCCATTTTCGACAGCGTAAGTTTGGATTTGGTGGCGACATTCAAGAAATGTTCCCCCAAACAAGAATTATTGAGAGCGATCTTCCAGCACAGAGGTTCCTATGGAGAGCAATGGATCGAGACAGACCACCGGACGAGATGGTTATGACCCGCATGATTTTTGGTTCAGTTTCGTCTCCATGCTCAGCTCAATTTGTCAAGAACCGTAACGCCCAGGATTTTAAGGACGACTTCCCTGAAGCGGTAGCCGCCGTCAATCAACACTACATGGACGACTATTTTGATATTACGGATAGTATTGACGAAGCTGTAACTAAGATCAAATCGGTGATCAAAATCCATCAGAAGGGAGGATACAAAATTTGCAACTGGACAAGCTGCTCTCCAGATGTTCTCAAAGAAATTCCCTCGGAACTTAGAGGCATTGATGACAAGGATTTAAATGGTAGTAAAAACCTTCCGACTGAAAGAGTATTGGGTATGAGCTGGAATCCAACGGAAGATACTTTCTTTTTTGGTACAAAATTCCACAAGGTAGACAAAAGTTTACTGGATGGTACGGCAATACCGACCAAGAGGGGCATTTTGACAGTGGTAATGTCAATTTATGACCCAATCGGTTTCCTTCACCCCTTGACTATTAAAGGAAAAATCCTACTTCAGGATATTTGGCGGGAGGGTATAGCCTTTGACGTTCCTTTGAGTAGTACATACACCAGTAAATGGCGCCTTTGGTTAAAAGAAGTCTAGTTACCTCTAATTGCCTTCCAGGTACCCAGATGCTATTTTCCATTTCCAGCAGAGAATGTTAGGAAATGCTTACATGTTTTTTGTGACGCAAGTGAGAAAGCCATGGCTACCGTTGCATACATTACTTTTGAGCAAAGCAAATCTATTTGTACCGCATTTGTTATGGCCAAATCCAGAGTTGCGCCACTGGCAGCGAAATCTATACCTAGATTGGAATTAGAGGCAGCAGTTATGGCATCAAGAATGGCTTTAACTGTACGTCAGCAGCACGACTTCCAGTTCGCCGAAACGCATTTTTGGAGTGATTCGAAGATCTGCATCTGCTGGATAAGATCAGACTCCAAGAAGTGCAAAACTTTTGTAGCGCACAAAGTCGGGGAGATTCAGGAGGCTTCGGACGCTAGTCAATGGCATTGGATACCAACCCATGAAAACGTAGCAGATGAAGCTACTCGAGATGTCAAAGCAGTTGATGTGTGTCAAAGTAGTCGCTGGTTGAATGGGCCCCCTTTCCTGAAATTAACTTCCGACCAATGGCCGCAAGAGAAAGGTATCCTACGAATTGAGGACTTTGATCCCGAAATTTTGGAGGTAAAGAAGGAGTTTGTCGCTGTGACGACGTTACAGCCAGAATGTGACTTTCTCAATGCCGACAATTTTTCATCCTGGAAGATATTTATACGAAAGACAGCATGGGTACTCAGATTTATTGGTAGATGTCGCAAGTTGATTTCCAGAAATACAACCCTTACAGCCATGGATATATTTTCCGCTGAGCTATTTTGGTGGAAACGATCCCAGAAAGATAGCTTTCCCGAAGAGGTAATAATGCTGAGCCAGGGAAAGCCGCTACCACAGAGCAGTCGACTTTGTTTTCTCTCTCCTTATTTGGATATATTTGGAGTGATGAGAGTGAAAGGCCGCATTGGAGAGGCAATCGAAATTACCCACTGGACTCAAAATCCTGTTATACTGGATCCAAAGCATCCATATACAACTTTGGTTGGTCAATGGTTTCATGAGGACGCAAAACATTATGGAATGGAAGCTGTGGCCAACGAAATCAGGCAAAGATTCTGGGTACTTAATTTACGAAGTTTTATTAAGTCCATTTGGTCTAGATGTCAGATCTGCAAAAATGCAAAAGCACAACCGCATGTCCCCGAGATGGCCCCACTTCCTGATTTCCGGGTAACAAGATATCCCCGAGCTTTTACTATAACCGGCCTCGATTACTTTGGCCCAATGACTGTTACTGTGGGGAGAGAGAGACAATTCAGATATGGGTGTCTTTTCACATGTCTCACAACTCGAGCAGTTCACATTGAGATAGCCGAGTCCCTCACAACTGAATCTGCAATATTGGCGTTAAGGAGGTTCTGTAGCAGACGAGGAAATCCTAAAGAGATTTACTCGGATAATGGCACGAATTTTCATGGAGCCAACAATGAGCTTCGCAAAGCCTTTCTTACTTTAGACAAGACCACAATTGAAGCAAAAATGGCTGAAAAGGGAATTCAGTGGAATTTCATACCTCCTGGAGCTCCTCATATGGGTAGTTGCTGGGAGCGTTTGGTACGAAGCGTGAAAACTACATTGAGAGAGACATTAAAGACTCCACAAAAATCTGAAGTATTGATGACTCTAATGGCTGAGGCAGAATTGATCATTAATAGCAGACCACTTACGCACGTATCAATAGACCACAACGACGATGATGCGCTTACTCCTAATCATTTTCTCATAGGTACATCTGGGGGCTACCAACCAATGGGAAACTTCGAATACTCAAATCTAGATCTGAAAAGCAGGTGGAGAATGGCTCAACATCTGGCTGATCTGTTCTGGAAAAGATGGATCAAGGAATATTTACCTTGCCTTACCAGAAGGACAAAGTGGCTCGATCCTGCAAGACCAATTCGAGTAGGCGACATAGTCATAATTGCAGATGAACGATTGCCAAGAAATTGCTGGCCCAAGGGCATAGTGACCAGAACCATACTCGGAAAGGATGAAAAAGGTAGAGTAGCCGACGTCCGCACAAAACTTGGTACCTTCGGAAGACCCGTTTCCAGGCTTTGTGTACTTGATGTACAACCCTTTGTGAGTGATGTAGCCTAGCTAGCATCACATTGGGGAGAATGTTGCCGAGTAAACTGTATCACATTTGTTGTTTGTATTAAATGTTTGAAAATAATTTATATTATAATTTTAAGATTAATTCATTGGCTAGATAATAGCTCACAGAGCGACAGAAATGACGGAAAACGGAGAACGCTTGCTGACACGGAGCGGAAAAGACGAAAGAATTTGTTCCTATTGATTCCTATTTGCCTTCTTTAATAAAATCACTGAAAACTACTTGCATATCCAAACATCCAGAATTTCACGCAATTAATACTAGCTATCGTATGTGGAAAAGGCTGTTACTCCTTGAAGTCTCAGTAACACCAGCAGTATTCAAATCGGAATTCATAAAGAACGAATACTCGAGAATATTTAAATCCGTATTAGAGTTCATATTTTTCAGTATTGCTATAGGTAAATATTTTAAATCGGAATTCTTAGCCTTAACTATTTTAATTCGAATTAAAATTCACATTTTTCTGATTTCCCATCCTTGGATATACTACGAAAAAAACGCATTAAAGGTAAAATTGTGAAGATATATAAAAAGACGCTACAAATCTTTCCACATTCTAAACCTTCCCCATCAAAAACTGTTTTTCCACCAACGGCAGCGGCTCTTTGAGCTTCAAAATGGTTAAAACTTTCCACCGACACAAAACTACTCCTGGGTTCCCACGAATTATCCGACCTGTCAGAGAGAATTTACCAAAAAACAATATTCGAAATGTTGTTAAAGGCAAATTCACTCCCTAATTACAACTCAAAACTCCCAAGTCCCAACTCCTAACGTCCTCCGTAAACCCTAACTCGCAACTACTAACACCTAACTCCAAATTCCTAACTCCCTCCCACGTTCTAACCACCAAATCCTACCTACCTCCCAAGTTCTAACTCCTAACTCCCTTCCAGGTTCTAGCTTCGAAATACTAACTCCCAAGTTCTAAATCCCAAATTATAACTTCCTCCCAAGTTCTAACTTCCAAATCCTATCTCCCCCGAAATCCTAATACCCAAATTCAAACTCCACCCTAACTTCAAATTCCAAAATTTTAACTCCATCATAACTTGCAAATCATAAATTCCTTCGACCTCTCAAGTATACTAACTCCCGAATTCTAACTTCTTCAAAACTCGCAAGTACTATCACGTTCCCAACTCCCGCAACCTATCTTCCTTCGAATTACAGGGAACTGACTCCTTTCCACCTTCCCACAAGTTTCTGGGGTACGTTTGAGCCTACGTTTTGAAAAACAAAACACAAAACTGTTAACATTAACTTACTCAGGATATTTCGACCACTTCATCAAGTACTCCACCCTGCCCTTAAAGATCCTTTTGTCCACAATCCTCTCCACCTGAAAAGTCTGGCATGGTTTTCTTCACATTTTTTCTCGCTTTCGTTTTACCAGACACAGAACCATCCATTGTGGGTCAATAACGTTTAATTGATTCAAAAAAAAAGAATCCGTGAAACCTGATTCCCTTTCGCTCTGTCCCAGTCCCTTCCGAAGTTTCGCTGTTGTCAGATGATCAACTACAGGTTTTTGATTCTTAATACAATTAAATTAAGTGCAAATCTTTACAACAAAGTTTCGACGTCAATTATGCCAGTTGTAAAACTTCAAATTATAATGTTATTAGGATGCAGGTTTACCCAGTCGATAACACTACTGAATGCTTGGACAGTTCCAACTTCCAACCGAAAAATCATTCAAGGCTTGTTCAGGCAAAACATTCTCTGTAAATGGCATGGCGATTGTCAACTCAAATGCTTTGTTGCTTCGAGTATATTAAGAATATACGTAATACGTACATTATATTTTTAAATTAAATGATGTTTGCGCCGTTTATGTTGGCGCCATGATCATGCGTAGTAAATGCCAAGGTCTCAGTGTATGTAGACGTGTGCAATGTACACATTTATTTTCGACGTGCATCAAATCCACAAAAAAGAGTATTGGCAGCATTCCTCCCTCATATTTGTACTTCATTCAATGTTAAATATTATTTTTCTTAAAACGCCTTACTGCAGTGGGAATGCGTTATTATTTGTTGTTGTTGCCTCCATACATTTGGAATAGATACATACTTTATCAAAGGGGTTTATTTAATATTTCGGTACTCTTTTCAGTAACTAACTACCCGCATCGCTCTTGTGCCTTGTATTAATTTATATTGAACATATATAAATGACCAACAATGTTACAATACAGGATTTAATTGATCGAGCTCTTCTAATGTACAATGATCATACACACACAAACCTGCATTCAACACATTCAAAATAGTGCCCTTTATTGCTGCGGGTTTTACCCAGGTATTTGGGTACAGGTACACATTAGGTTTCGGGGTTGACATAATTGTAGAAAGTATAAAAAACTTAAAATTTACAATGTTTTTTCGATTTTGTTATGAAAATAACGTAAAAAACAAGTTCAAAATTCTAATTCATCGGTAAAAAGTGCCTATCTTCCTTATATTTTAATTGTCGGCAAAATCGAAAACATTCAATAGACAAACTACAATATTTTGTTATATAATATATTAAATAAGGGTAGAAGTTCACTTTTTAACACAAGGCTTATAATTTATTCGCAGCAACGTTTCGAGCTTTTACTCTTCGTCAGGCAAATGATATACTAGTAGTAACATTCAATATAATGCATACTACAATCAATAAAAATTGAAAAATTGAAATTATTGATTTTTCGATTATTTAAAATAATCATAATAAACTATTTTTTAAAAATATGAATTAGTTAAGCCATTTAAAAAAATTTTGGCTAAGATAACCCCGGGATTGCCACACCCGTCGAACTTTCGTCCTGAGGTTTCGATGTTTCCTTAATATGTAAATTTGATGTTTAGTCCAGGTAATGCATTAGAATTGAAGAAATGGATCATTCGGTTTTCGGTTTCAATTCTGACTTTTTCATCTCTTGAAGCGTACTTCAATCCAGTAACTAGCATATCATCCACACTATGTCCAGTTAGATTAAAATGTTGGGAAACATTTTTATACTGTTTATTAAACACATCCATCCTGTGTTCCGCAAATCTATCCCCAAGATGTCTTTCCGTTTGCCCTATATATATTACATCAGGGCATTTGTTGCATTTAATAGCGTATATCAACGACTTTGATTCACATGTAAATTCTTGTTTGAGATGTATTGTCCTCTTCAAGTTTGTCACCGTAGATAGTTTCAAAGTATGTTTGCAGGTGACGCATCGTTTACCTCTTTTGCATGGAAATGTGCCTGGTGTTGTTGGTATAGGTGCTTTGGTAATTGATGTGCGGACAAGTAATTGCTTTAAGTTCGGGGCCCGGCGAAAAGATTTCATAGGTGGCAGTGGAATAATTTGAGAACCGGTAGAATTAGGGATTATTGACTTATATAGCATAATAGCATCATAGGCTAACACACGTGCAAGTGGAGAATAGTTAAGTACTAAAGGAATTCGTTCTGTTGTTACATTTTGTCGTGGGTTGGTTTTGTTAATTAATTCTTCTCTCGAAATTGATCCGCATTTGTTTATAGCTTCTTTAATAAGGTTTTCGGGATAATGCCGATTAATAAAGTGTGTTGACATTATTTTAGCTTGGTTTTCAAACTCATCAATTCGGCTACATATTCTTGTTAAACGTAGAAACTGTGAATAAGGAATTGCATTCAAAGTAGATTTTGGATATTTTGATATAAAATATTTTGAAATATTTTGTTATAAAAGACATGTTTGTTGATCTTTGACAATAATTCTTCATTATAATCGATTCAGTAGCTCAGAAAATGACTATTATTGGTCAAAGCTGTTTTCTACGTTTTCGGGTAATAAAGATTAGTCACAAATAGGCTCCATAAGCTCAGACCAGTAATATTCAATAGTAGGGTCTGAAAACATCATTAGTCAAATATAAAGCCCAGGTGCCCTTGTTTACAAACGACCATCTCTGCGACATCCTAAACTGAATTTTTTTTTGGAGTTTAATATGATAAATTTTAAAATTAATAAGAATACCTTTTACTTTTAAAAATTAAAACTGGGATTTTTGCGCAGGGCCATAAACCATGTACCTAAGACGTTATGAAGTTGGTCTTTCTACAGAACAATATATGTATGATTTTCGCATTACGAGTAAGGTAAGAGAAGATCATGAGGGCTTACATGTGTATACTCTGCCTCCCCCTCTTTCGTTCACATCCTATTCATAGGTCCTCTCTCTCATGTTCATGAGGGCTCCTATAATCAACGTGTACTCGCCATCACCCTCGCAGTTTGTGAGGACGAGGGAGAGGGCGAGGCATCCCTCAATCCCTCATGAGGGTGCCCATGTATGGTTGAGAGAGGGGCATTTTTAAATCTTCGCTCTCTCCTACGCGCATTTTATAGGTTCGCGAGTACGCACTACCATAAAGAGTAAATGGCTTAATGGTATACCATAGCGTTCTACAGTAGCAAGGGCGGTAATATTGTCACGGGCTACATTTGTATCAACTTAAACGGTGGCTACTCATTTACATTACAGAGAAACTAATTTCTTATTAGAGTGCATTGCAAAGTTGGCAAAGACAGTTGATAAATGTCAGGGGCATTTATTTTCACTGGACAACTGCAGGTTGCTTTTTCGAGGGGTTTTATTGTTTCGGGAGTAAAAATTGCAAATTGTGTTTAAAAAAGTTCTGTAATGCTAGATTATAATCATGACGAAAATGTATTTTAGAAGCAAATATTATTTTAAAACTTTTATTTTCGACAATAGAATTTTAATGCTGGTGGATCAAGCCACTAGACTGAGTCAGTGTTTTTATTGGTAAATGGAAGTTAACCACTGATGCAGGCGGTGGCTTGATCCGATATTTGAAAAGATAATTTTACGACGATGAAAATTAAATCTTCGCTTTCCCTCTTAAAGGCTAAAAGCTCCTATTGATTTGCGATTGAGATTACCAATTACCTTAAATGATAACTACCCGGTTTATTTGCGGTATGTAATACGAATGTATTAACAATTTGCGTGTATGTATTTTCCATTGGCGAAGCCGATGGCTGTTTATGCATATCATTATCCGCATCGTTTTGTATAGAATATTTTAATTCCCAGCCGATTAATTCATTAGCCCTTTCTCTGCATGGTACGTTATGGTTTGTACATAGCTACTTGCATTGCACCATCAGCTATTCTGAATCATGCAACTGAACCATCATGAATCATCAAACTATGAAGCTATTTTCGAAGCAGCAATCACTGGCTGTGCAGCGCTGGCGAAATGAAGAGCAAATTTGACGTACACAAGCAATGTATATTTAAGGAAGTTTTTGTATAGTTTAACGTTACATTTTTAATAAAAATAAAATTATTCAAAATCATGAGGAATATCTAACGAGAGTTCTTTTAAGAGAAACACTACAAACCACCGACGCAGGCGGTGGCTATACCGCTATAATCCTTATAAATTAACGGCCACGTGATGGAGTCTGGCTATTCAAATTGCGCGCTCTTCTGCGTCATTTACTTTCCACAAGCACCAATAGATGCCTAAGTACTGTAAAGGCTAAATATATGGCTCCTAATAACCTTCACAACAATTCAGTGAACAACATCATTTTATTAATTTGTAATTACATAATAATGTACATTGTTTTATTCCGGCTGGGCACCCCAGCCGCTACTTAGTCGTCAGGTCTGAGTTCCTCAAACCACCAAAAAAGTCTGACTCTGATCCACAGACCTCGACACTTTTATATTATACACAATACAAATTGATTGGTTGAGTGATTCTTAGCCAATACAATATTAATTTACAAAGCAATAGGAACAGTAACACCGAATCACAAATACTATCAACAAATATAATTATTGTAACAAACAACATCAATAGTAGTCATAGAAATAAATAAAGAAGAATTCTTTACAGTACATAAATCCCATAAACGATCCTGTCCACATCGTACATCGTATAACTGTGTGCTTGGATCGGATTGAATGGAGTACTCCACTACTGTTTCTCTCCACGCCGTACGACATTGACATGCCTACCTCGCCGAATCACAATCCCTCCTACACACCACGTCGTGCATCGTATAACAGTGCTTGAATCGAAAACTCCATTCCTGATACTCTCCACTAGCACGCCATTTTCATAACGACCTCACCGAAGCACACACAATTCCAAACAAACTTTAACTGAAGCATCCTCCTTTCCAACATTTCCAATCTTTTCAGGTAGACTATTTTTTGGTATGATTTTTCGTTTACATTCAATTATAAGTTTGTGTAAATAAAATACATTTACAATATAAAATAATATAATTACTTTGATTGTGGGGTTTAGAATGAACAACCCATACATGCACACCCTCATGAGGGATGAGGGCAACGCTCACTCTCATGAGGACTACGATGTAATCACTGTATGAGGGTGAGCGGTTGCAAATTTTTGATGCTCTCATCGAAATGAGCGTGAGGGCAGTAGGTACTCATATTGTAATCATGAAGTGAGGGTGAGGGGGATTTATCACACTCACGATATCACACGTAAATAAATGTATAGCATACTGCAATCTTACGTTCTGGTTTTATTTATGCAGCTTTTTGCTTCGATAAAACATAAAATACCAGCTGAATATTATTATCAGTGTGCATTTAAATTCAGTTCACGAGCGGCATGAAGAAGAATTATCATGTTATTTTAATAAAACGCGATTTTATGTTTGAAAATGAGTGAATCAAAGCAGAAAGATAACGCAACAGTTTCGCTAAAAACATCAAAACAAATCTACAGTGAAAAACAAACTCGGTTTCACTTAAAACGGTTTAAGTCGTTTTTAAAAGGTAAACAAGTTAAATCCAAAAATATTATGGAAAGATTCAATCTCCAGCCTGCACGTCTTTACAAAAATCAGCTCGCATTACACCCAGAAGATGTACGAATGAGTAATAATGGGCTAGATGCATTTGTCAATTCCGAACGTAATATTGATTGCTGCACAGAAAGTGCATTAAATAGGTAGGAGTTAAATTTAAAAAATGAAACACCCAAGACGCGTCTATTCTTTCAACTCCCAGCCGAAATTCAAAACAATTATCAATATGAAGGATAATTTATGCTATAGTAAAAGAATAGTAAAAGAGAACCAATAATGATGTATACATATTATCGTATATCTCAATTTTTCAATTAACCTGCACTAAAATCCCCTTTTTCTGTGATAAACATATTTGACTACAGCAACAATAATATTCAATGCATGCATTTTGTGTGATTTTATATGCATACGCTGACTGACGGAAGCCGGTGAAATTTAGAAATGTAAACGGATAATTTCAAAACAATAATATACAATTGAACTATATAGCCAAACTCAATATAAACGTAAATTAAATGAGCGCGAGGGTGAGCGCATAAATTATTTTTGGTGCGCTCATGAGCGTGAGGGCGATTACAATATATATACAAAATTGTGAGGCAGCGTGAGGGCGAGCGAGCTGTGCTTCACGGACAATGCGCGTGAAGTGAGGGTGAGCGAAAATAAAATGTGCATCTATGGCCCAAACACTCATTCAACGCGAATAAGCAAATGACCAGTTTGCCAGTAGTCCGGGACAAAGCGGATCGCTTTTGCTTTTTCTGTGGAACGAAGATGAGAGGAAATTGGCCGAAATGTGACGGCTGTCAAAAACCTGCCAAACAAACCCTCCAGCTCCAGAAGGCTGGTTCCAGTGCCCAACATGCAAGATAGGACTTCTTGAAGGTTTTCTCAGAAATGTTTTATTTTAAAGCATAATGTAGTATTTAGTAGGAGTAATAAGTATTAGTAGTGTATGATGGGTATAATTTTTGTTTATTGTAGAAGGCGATCATTGCCATCGCACTTGCAATTACCGTACGGTTTTGGGAAGTGACTGAAACACTACTTGGAATCAACAAAATCGGGATTTTGAAAGGCAGTGATCTTTGTTGGATAGCCAATATGGGAATAATGCATTGCGGGTAAAGAGAGTATGATTAGGATACGAAGTTGCTGGTAGAGCTGAAGGAGCTATAGATGGTTTTGGAGGAGTTGAGGAGAGACGTAAGGGAGCTGTTGAGTGTGAAGTTGGTCCTGGAGGTCTTGATATTGGTCAAGGAGCTGCAACAGCAGTTGTTGGAGACTGATAGAGAAGAAATTGATAATTTTCTTCAGGAAATTTAAATAGGGCTTTATTAACTTTTGGATGTGAAACTCAAATTTAATTATAATAAAATATAATTGGATTGAAATAAGAACAATAATGCACAAATTTTCTTATTTTGTCATCTTTGGAAGTACTTCGGGACATTCGTAGTATTGAGGACGTATGTATAGGTTGAACATCGGATCTACTGCATGTATGCAAGGTGTCCCTTGCTTAAGAAAGGCAGACTTTGTGTAACCTCATTATTAAGAACTTACTTTGGTAAATGAATAATCAACTTGAGCAATTCTATCTGCCGAGCAGGGCTTTCATCTAGTTACTTTTATTATTGCAATTCTGTAAAATCATTTTTTAAACTGTGCCTCTCATTTCTGGTTCCTGAATCCTGTGACCGCAAATGACTTAGAAAGATGGTATTAAACTCAGGGTTGCACAATTGAAAACTAGCAGAAAACCGTGCTCAGCGTTGATAGTTACTTATAGGTTTTGGGATACTCTTACATAGACGCTAGAATATGCATTACTATAATGAGAGTTAAGACTTAAAATAGATATTAGAATAATTCAAACAAAATGTCATGGTTGAGTGCACTTGGGGGAACATCCCACCAAGGCCCTGCCGTCTATGTAAGAGTCGAAAACATCTCTCCTTCAGTATAAACAATTTTGGGTATCCTGAATTCCTTCCCTAAGTTGTATAAAATATTTGTGTCCGGCCTTAAAGTGCCTGGATTCTTTCAATTGAATCCTCAAACCGCACTTAATTAAATACAGGGTACCCCTTTTGGTAAACCCCCTTAATTAAATTTATTTTGAATCCAACTTAAATTAAATTAATTAATTAACTAAAGTAGTGAGCTACATATGCCGACTGAGAATAAAATTATTTGAGTAGATTATCGTATGTACCTACTGACACTAGTACTATTTAAATCTTTAAAGTAGTTAATTACTTGTACCGACTGAGGATGAAATTAGTACAGTGCTTAGTTGCTCATGCCTACGCGGGTTTGAATTACTTTTGATTAAATAATAATAACCCTTGTGCAACCTTCACAGCCCTATCTGTTAAAACCTTTGCGCATATTATTTTCTGCTTGAATTCTGTAATAATCAGCCATGTACAATTCCGTAGACCCCGTTTACTATTTAACTTTTGGAGTAGCATAATAATCGCTCCAATTTAAATATAACATTCCATTAGGAATAATGGAGTTTAAGATTTCTGCAGGGTAATTATGTGTCACTTTAATTAGCACTTTAATTGGTCCTTCGAACCGGATTGAGTAAGTAGTTTGGAACTCCACACTTGCAATTGTGCCAGTTACTTGAACGTGTTTAGTGACTTGTTCTGTGCTTGGTTTAAAAGAGAAAACCCTCCTGCTTTTACATCATGGCTGATTCCGAAAAGTCACTGCGCTCTTCCTTGGCAGCAATCAAGGGCAAGTTTACCACGATTGAAAATGGCCTTGCTGCTCAAGGTCCAACAAAACACACACAAGAAAGATTCGACAAAATTATGAAGTGTTTGGACGGTTACTGGTCTCAATGTGAGAACGATGAACAGATTTTTGCGTTTCTCAATGATCAAAAAGCAGAAGATGATCAAAACTGAGAGCACAGTACTAGCTTTCAACGTTATCAAGATTTGGTGGATAAGGCTGTGACTCTGAAACCTGATCATCCTCCTATCATTACTAAGGATAAGATAAAACTACCTGATCTCAAACCTCTCACCTTCAATGGAGATATTTGCAACTGGACTTCTTTTCATGATTTATTTACGGCCGCTGTACATAATAATGACAGCATAGAACCAGCACAGAAGCTTCAGTATCTTATGGACAGTATGAAAGGAGATGCTGGTAATGTTATTAAACACCTTAGCATTTCTGATAGGCATTATCCTGAGGCATGGACAATTTTGGAACAGACTTACAATAGGAAAAGTTAAATTGTCGATGCTCATCTTTTACGTTTCTTAAATCAAGTCTCATTGAAGGAAGAGCCTGGAAAGTCTATATTGACTAATAAATTGACACTAGTATTGAGTTTATGAGAGCACTTGAAGTACTTGGGCTTGAAATTGATAAGTGGGACGCCATTGTGGTTCTGATCATTCGGGAAAAGTTAGATGCGGAGACGACCAATCCTTCCTCGTTACCTACTTTAAAAGATCTGTTAGATTTTCTCGATAAGAGATCACGTTCCCTCCAAGATGCTCCTTCAAAACCTAAGTCCTCATCCTCCTCACAATCATCTACGCAACAAAAGTCAAATTCGAATCCTTCGAAGAAAGAGACCAAGTCTCTTCATGCTACAACTGGCTCTAAATGTCGAATCTGCAATGATTCGGTGCACTTTGTGTACAATTGTCCTGTTTTCCGAAACCTCGCCCCTAATGAAAGGATGGAGAAACTAAAGACACAGCGTCTATGTTTCAACTGCTTGTTCCCTGGACACATGGGCCAATCTTGTCCATCAAAGACAAGTTGTAAGAAGTGCAGTCGTCGCCATCATACAATGATTCACCTTGAATCTCAACAACAATCGCAACCGTTAGCACAAAGCTCCTCAGAGCCTGTTACGACATGTGTTCGTGTCTCACATGGCCCCGCACTCCCTCCTTTCTCCCACGTCCTGCTACCCACTACTGTAGTAAATCTTCGTGATAGTAGAGCATCAACTCGTACGTGCATTGTTAGATTCTGCATCTGAATCTAGCTTTATCTCAGAACAATGTGTTAAGAAACTTGGTCTGTGCACCGAGTCTACTAACGTGACAGTGAATTCCCGTTTCTGGGAATTGGAGAAAGTTCCTGAAGAAAAGTCATTTTCGTCTGAAGACGCAGAGGTAGAGGAACATTATGTATGTACATTTCAAAGATTAGAAGATGGTCGGTATATGGTTCGCCTTCCTATGAAGAAAGATTGTGTTGATATGGGAGATTCACGTTGCATGGCTATTACCCGTTGGTTACAAATGGAGAAAAGAATGGCTCGTGACACTAAATTACGCTCTATGTACATTGAATTCATGAGAGAATATGCAAGGCTTGATCATGAATGATTATGAAGAAAGGTCTATTCAATTATGTACCTAAGGGCTCTGTGTATTACATCCCGCATCATGCTGTACTAAAAGAGTCAAGTTCAACAACAAAACTAAGAGTAGTTTTTGATGCTTCCGCGAAGTCATCAACGGGAACAAGTTTGAATGAAAATATGGTGAATGGCCCGAAGACTCAAGATGATTTAATGGGTCACCTCATTCGCTTTCGCATCTGGACATATGTCGAAAACGCTGATGCTAGGCAGATGTACACACAGTTCAAGGTTCACCCTGATGATTGGGATTTACAAAGGATCATTTGGAGAAAAGATCCAAAATCCAAACTTGAAGATTACTGGTTAGTCACTCACTCAAGGTGAAACTGCTTCGGCTTTTCTAGCTACACGTTCTCTCAACCAGTTAGCTAAAGACAATGAGAAAGAGCTGCCAGCAGCTGCACACGCGGTTCTAAATAATGTGTACATGGATGATTTAGTCACTGGTGCTTTCACTATTAAGGAAGCTCTTGAGCTTCAGTCACAATTATTAGAGCTTTTCAAGTGTGGTTGTATTGAATTACGTAAGTGGAGTTCCAATCACCCTGAGCTACTAGATCGAATCCCTGTTGATTGTCGTGAATCTAGATGCTCTTTTGAATATGACTCTAATGAAACATTTAAGACACTTGGTGTTACCTGGTATCCTAACAAGGATGTACTTTCATTCGCAAACATTATATTGGGAATAAAGCCTAAGCTGACAAAACGTTTTATTTTAGCTGAAGTAGCTAAAATATTTGACCCTTTGGGGTGGCTTGCGCCAGTTGTGATTAAGTTGAAGATCTTGTTACAAATTTTGTGGCAGGAAAAGCTTGGTTGGGACGACGCAGTCCCTAACTACGCTGTAGAAGTATGGTCACTCATTAGTTCACAGCTTCAAAATCTTGAAACTATTCAATTGCCTAGACTTTCAATCCTGCCTAATCCTGAAATCATTGAAATCCTTGGATTCTCAGACTCATCTGAGAAGGCTTTCTCCGCGGTAGTATATCTATAAAGAAAATGAGGAGAAAGTACAGTACAATTATTTATGTCCAAGACCCGTGTTGCCCCACTGAAGCTGTATTACTCGTAGAGTTGGTCCACACTGTACGTAAGTATGTACAGTTAACCATACATAATTGCTATTCACTGACTCCACAATTGTTCTTGCTTGGATTTCCGCACTTCCTTCTACTCTAAAAACATTTGTTGCAAATCGTGTTTCGCAAATCCAACAATCATTTGACCGGCCATATTGGCACCATGTGAAGGGGTCTCAAAATCCTGCTGACTGTATATCCAGGGGAATCTATCCAAATGAGCTAATCCAGCATACGTTGTGGTGGAAAGGACCTGATTGGGCTGAGAATGAAGATTTCTCCTGTGATGAAAGTGAGTGTGCTAATCTAGTTTCTTTACCAGAAGTCAAGAAACTCAAGAAATCGACAATAACTCATTTAAACACCTTTTGTTCTGCTAATAATAGCGTTTTGCAGCGTTATTCGTCTCTGTCAAAAATGCAAAGAGTAGTGGCACTCTGTTTTCGTTTCTACTTTCGTATGATTGATAAGAAATATCGTGTCCGTCCTTGTCGTCCTCCTTCTGCTGAGCTAATTACACTACCTGAAACCAGGGACGGGATATCGGAAAAATACGGATTTAAATTCGGATTCGAATACTTTCTAGTTTCGATTTCAATTTGAATTATTTTTAATAATACTTAAAATTTTGAATTCCGATACCGATTCCAATATATTTGAATACTTGCTGAATTTGAATTCCGATTCAAATACTTTTCGGATATTCGTACAATTTACGGGAATTTATTTAAAAGAACAATTTAATCGCAAAAAAATAAGCAATACATAACACATTAAGCGTTTTTGCATCTATACATTACCACGTAATCATTTAATATAAATTTAAGCGCAGAAAACACGCGCTCAACTGAAATTTCAGTAACTAGAAAAGCAAGGATTGATCCAATAACATTTTTAAAAAATTCGGAGTAATCTGTTAAGCTGTCTAACTACTTTTCCGGTTAGTTTTTTCTGACAGTATATATTTGCAAATCGATTTGTTTGATAACACATGGTAACTAAAATGCACTTCAACGGAATTAGTTTTACGCATCCCATGATGAGAACAAGATTTAAGAAAGAAGAAACTTGATTCACTTGATCGTCCTGTAAGACCTGCACCATGCGGCTATCTCATCCTATTGTAGGAATTTTAACTAAAAGGGCTTTAATTCTTTGCCCATTATCAACCATACACTTTTCGTTTACCAAACGTTCGTTACTTGCCCTTTGGGTTTTATAATTGCATGTGCGGCTTTCAAAAAATGCTACCTATGAACATTTTCTCGCACGTGACAGTATAAAACCCAATGAAATCGATACTTTATTGGAATCGGAATTCGTTAAAAAACATTCGAATACCGATTCGAATACCCTTGTTTTTATTCTAATCCAATTTCGGATACAAATACCGTGGTGACTTGTTTTCCGATTCTAATATCGATTCGGATACCCGAATTTTTTGAATATAATTCCAATTCGAATTCGAATTCCCGTCCCTGCCTGAAACTGACTTTGCATTAGCACGTTGTGTGGATATGCGTCAGAGAGTGGATTTTCAGAAAGAACTGATGGATATGGAAAATAATAAGCCCCTTTCTAAGAAAAGCATTCTTCTTGCTCTCAATCCCTTTCTTGATGCAAATGGTATAATTCGTGTCGGTGGTCGTTTACGGCATTCGGAACTTTCTCTAGATCAGAAGCACCCCATGCTTCTACCTCGACATGGTCAACTGACTACTAACATTTTGCATCATGTACATTTACGCGGGCTTCATGCTGGTCCTCAGTTATTGCTATCTATGGTACGTAAAAGATTTTGGGTTATTAGAGGAAGGGATGCTATTCGACATTATATTTCCAAATGTGTAGTGTGTTTTCGTGCTAAGGCAAATGGATCTACTCAAATTATGGGATATTTGCCTAAAGCTCGGGTAAACTTTGCCAAAGCTTTCACTAAAGTTGGAATTGATTTCGCCGGCCCTATCTTATGCAAAATTTCATTCACCCCTCGCAGCCCTCAAAAATTCAAGGCGTATGTGTGCATTTTTGTTTGCATGGTGACTCGCGCAATTCATTTGGAATTGGTGAGTGATCTGTCTTCTAAGGCATTTATTGCTTCTCTAAAGAGACTTGTACAGCGACCACGGAAGTAATTTTGTTGGCGCAGAGAAGGAAATATGCGGATTCCTTGACAACATTGAATCAAATGTTGTATCCGGAGTCATTACTGAAGATCGACAGCTCAAAACGATTCGCTGGCATTTCATTCCCCCATCTAGCCCACATTTTGGAGGAATCTGGGAAGAAGCTGTAAAATCAATGAAAACGCATCTGAAAAAGACTGTTGGTGAAGCCTTACTTAACTACGAGGAATTTATTACTGTGCTTCATCAAATCGAGGCTTACGTAAATTCCCGTCCCATAACTCCAATGTTCCATGATCCCTGTGATTTACAAGCGTTAACCCCTGGTCATTTTCTCATTCACTCTGCTTTACATTCTGTCCCTGAGGAAGATTTAACTAATGAGAAACTTCTTCCTCGTGATCGTTGGTTGCTGTGTCAAAAGATTACGCAACATTTTTGGATGAGATGGCAACGAGAATATTTAACTTCCCTGCAAAAGAGACCGAATTGGAAATCGGAGCATAATAACATTCAAGTTGGTGAGCTTGTTCTATTAAAGGATGAGCGATTTCCTCCATTGCAGTGGAAATTAGCAAGGGTCATCACAGTGCATCCAGGCGAGGATGGATATGTGCTAGTTGTGTCAGTGAAAACGTGCGATGGGGAATACAAAAGACCTATAACTAAAGTGTGTCCTTTACCTATAGAATTTTCACCCATCTCGAAAGAACTGAAATGTGAGTGATTGGTCTTCATTTGAATGATGTGTCCGTGATATTCATAAATGTTTAATAGGTTGTTTAAATCTGAGTATTTTACCTTATCTTGTAATTTAGCTGTCCTGAAATTTTTATGCCAGAATTCCTTGCGTTGTATTTCATACCTCTATTCTTCTACTATTTGAAAGAACTAGATTACTTTCTGTGTGATAATTTACATTTTGGTATTAAATTCTTTCTTGAACCTTCTTAAAGAAGGATTCCAGCCCCGGAAATATGTTCACGCAGTGAACCCATGTTCCAAGGTAGTAAATATTTTTACCCCTTATACTAAATGTATTTTTTCTAGAATGTTAGTTTTGTTGCAACTCTTTCCCTGCTAAGGGTCTTTTAGATCGGTTCAATGTACTCATTTACTTATCTAGCTAATATGAAAATGATTTTGTCTTCGGCTGACATTCCTTGTAATCCTCTTTCTACTTATATCCATAAGAATGTGTCCCTAGTTTACGTGTAAATTTATGTATCTTTCAGCAGTTCAAAATTGTCTCTCTTTGAGCTCACTTGTCAAGAGCAAAATAGGCAGCAGTAGAATTACTAATATTTTGCACAGTCTCACCTAACTCTGAATTCTTGCTGATTCCTTAATTTAAAATAAATTGGATATTAGAAGTATTGTTTTTAAAGGTGCTCTTGATATATTACAAATGCTTATTACACATCACACCATTGAAGCTTACATCCATTACTCAATAACCATATAAAACACGCTCGACATACATATTTCTGAAACACAAACTTTGCTTTCTTATTCCATTAAAAACACGCACAAGTTGCGGCTGCTTCAATAGGGAATCCTATTGAATCCCCATTGAAATACCTATTGAAGCATCGGTAACTTGTGCGTGGTGCCCCCAACTCGACAAGATAGTTGGAGCCGATGTGACAGTTATAAGTCAAATCCACATTTTGCTTTCATTGTAATAATATTTTAGAGTATCGTTATAGCATGAGGAGCACAGATGAGTGATAGCAGTATGTAAGAGGGAATTCAAATGAGCTTTGTACTTAAGCTAATCTCCGCCTTCCTTGTTTACGTACTGTAAGAGTTACCGAAAGGTGAAAACTCCAAGAAAAATTTATGCAAGGCATTTACTTGGACTGTTAGGATATATACTGCGCTAAGTACTATACGTATGTAACTACGACCTGACTCTTAATTTAAAATTTATGTTACACCGATTATCCCATCTGACTCCTTGGGCTTCAGTTTGAGATGGAACTTCCCGCGGGTTTTCGGGACATGGCAGTTTCGGTACAAATTTTGTTGTCCCGTATTATTTCAGGACGCAGTCGGGATGGGCTTTTTTGTCCCGAATATTTTGAAACGGGCATCGCAATAGATTGGGACAGAAACAAGTACATGTACATGTGCACTATATTAGATCTGTAAAAATGAATACGTACGGGAAGTGTTCCGTTGAAATTACGATATCCTACATCTGAATACATACATATATATATATAATCGCTATTATTGGAGCTGATGTAAAAATATTGGAATTCTGAAAGTTCTTTTGAAATAGAGACCATGATTGCGACGTGGACAGTTTCGGGACACATAATGCGTTATTTCAGAACAGAATCGGGGGCGTAATTTTATCCCGAAGATTTTGGAAACGACCGGAATTTTCTTTGGGACAACAAAATTTTGTCCAGTTGATTCCCCTGTAATCAGGAATATACATATGTCTAACATTTACAATCTCTGTACACTACATGTAAAATACAGTATGCTCTGGCTACAAGAGACCTCCGTATAAGAGCGTATTGTAAAGACATAAATTGCTGTCGTATAACTACCCGAAGTTCTGTTAAATTTCTTCAATCTTCATTACGATTGTGAATTTGTGAATCCTTCGCTTATTGTATCATTTACACAATAAAATACAGTTCAAAAATAAGCATGGATCTTTTCGCACAAATTCCATGGTTATATAAACCGTACAGGCCAATGTGTTAATTTGATGTGATTCAATCTTATTTGAACTCCAAAAATCTCCTTGGAAACAAAATAATAACTATTCGCTCGCCTGAGTTATAGATTCTTTGTATGGAGGTACACGCAGGCTATGCTCCTTTGGGAAAAATTAATGAAAATTGGAATGCCATACAAATATACTAGCATTAGAATTATGTACAGTATTTATTATAAATTATAATATAATAATAGCATACTATATAATTATGCAATAGGAACGTCCCCCGAGATTTCGTGAAATTGTTGGCTGCTTACGCAGAAGAAATACATATTAAAGCAAAATTAATTTAGAAAGGCAGCATTATTTACAAAATGTTATTTGGTACACCAATCAATGGCGAGCCAACAGCTACTCATTACAAATGAGTAGCTAATGAGTGTCGCCATTCCCAATGACGACTATCATTTAATAAAGCATGGATTGCATCAACAAGGTAAAATTGCAAATTAATAGATATATAAAAACGAGTAATAATTACCAATTTCAAGTCAATTTTCTCTTGTTATGTATTTAATTTACACAAATCACCCAAAAAACTCAGCCAACTCAAATAATAATAACCATCTCACAGATTACCACACTTTCAAAGCAAGAATCGAAAATTTTAAAATTATTAAAATGGTCACGTGTCAAAATTACAAAGTATAATAATTTTTCTCTTAGCAAAGGGAGAGCACTTCATGACTATGAGCAAGTAAACTAGTACTAGGACCCTAAAATGAACTCATTGCTTAACACGAACCAAAATAGCTGCATCCCAAGTAAACAGGATGCAACTGCATACCATAAACATTCCGTGGCTGCAGCTGCATCCCGTAAAATCTCCCGTGGTGACAAAGGGACAGCGGTCAGATTTTATTGGTGACACCGCTCCCTTTGTCACCAACAAAAATAATTCTATTTCTCCCCTCGTCATCCCTTCGCTTTTCTTCCTATACATTCAACATTACATGTTGAAGGTATTGGACAAGTTCAAAAACGGAGAGTAACCTGCTGCTCCCGAAATTTCGGGAGTAACCTTTTGCAGGAAAAAAAAGTAATGTATATTATACTACTCTTTTAAGCCTGCCTAATAGTCGAATCTTTCATAATCAATTTTCAGCTTGCTTTGATCAAATTCAGCTCGGCCCTTTTCTCGAAACAATCCATCCAATCATAATAAATAATTTCAAGAACAAGAAAAACAATCAATGCTGCTGTGACTGTGTACAATAACGATGTTAAAGATATTTCCCTTTGGATTCTTAGGGTTTGTTACCCTCCTCATTATCTGGATACGGAATCACCTAATTGTTCAATATCCATTGTATATCCAACTTCAGGCACTTTCAGGTAGGAATGAAATTGTTCTGGTCCGGACCAGAAAGTTTGGTCCGTTGTGGTCTGTTCCGGTCTGTTCCCTGGTTACAAAAGGACCCAATTTATCTGGTCCAAGAACCTTAATAGACCAAATAAACCTGGTCCAGCTCAAAGAACAGACGAGAATGTTTGGTAATTTGTTTGGCCCAGACCATTTGGAACGTCCCAGCAAACATTTCAAATGGTCTAACCAGATTCGATAGATGACCATTTAAGTGTTTCCAATTCCCGCGAATAGAATAGCATTGCTAGATTCTACGATTTGTATGATACGATCGAAAGACGATACGATACATGCTGGATGAAAAACAAAGAAGAGTTCTCATTCAACGTGCCGTGGAGTACATTCTTGCCTCCTGAATCATTCATTGTGTCCACGAGATGTTAATCTTTAGTATTGGTTAGTAACAAAGTTGTGAAAATTCATGTTTTAAAAATAATATAAAATATTTAAAAATTACAATTTTCAGAGTTTACTCATTATCATTTTGCTGACAAGTTTACAATTTGTTTCAAATAATTACATAAATTTTTTAAAACATCTAAATTGACAACAGCTTGCATGTTGTGATTGTATTATGAACCCATTCGGTCCTAGTGGTCTGGTCTGTTCCGGTCTGGTTCGAGTTATTTTGAGGAACAGGACATATGTTCTTGTTCCAGTAATTTTTACGGACCAGATGGTCCGGTCCTATGGTCTAAAAGACCTTATGTTCCTGGTCCAACACTGAGAACAGATAAATAGGTCCGGTCCAGGCTCAAGGACCATACCTATTCCAAGAAATCCTGGAACGTTCCGGAACAGTCCCACTCCTACTTTCAGTTTGAGGGAATTATTATGGCTTGCTCAGATTTGATTAGACCTTAAAGGCTTTACGATTGTAAAAATTCGTGGAGTCGCCTTCCATTCCCATTGACTTTAAGACTATGACATTCCAAGTACGACCATTGGTTCACGAGTTTTCTGAGAAAGCCACTTTTTGAGGTATGGGTAAATGCGTATAGGTTGCATTTTTAGGGGACAACCCTGGGCACGTACACAGATCTGTACACATTGTATTTTGCTACTAATTGGTATGCAAGACAGCATGACAGCCTCATGATGACGCACTGTGGTGACTGCTTTCCCTAGCGTCAACGCAGTTTCTAACTAGCTTTTCCGATAAAAGACGATCCAGGACCCCAACAACTATATCCAATCGTGAATCATCTCATCTCTCAGTGCAGCGTATTCGCAGTGTTGAGCTAGCCGATGGAAGTCGGTTAAGAACTTATCCACGGGTTTATTTGTATGTTGCGTCCGGAGATTAAATTTCGCACGCTCGGAAATTACATTTTCCTTTCCCATGAAATGACTGTCAAACTTCTTTATGACAGTATCATACTTTTCCCCTCATCGGTCGTTAAACTGAATGTCAGTAAAATATCATCCACAACACCCCCACTAGGTAAATCAATCTTTCTATTCTCTTTGTGGCGTCCTTCGCATCGAGACCGGAAGCACTACAGGGGTGGCCCGTTCTATTTTTAACACTTTTATTCGTCAAAATTTCGAACTTTGCACATGTGGTGGATATTTTTAGTGTCCTTGAAGTTCTTGCCACCTTTCTTGGCTACAATTCTCAGCCGCGATTTCCAAGAATAGTACACCCGGTTGACCGAGGGATGGTCCACATCACTCCACTACCGTTTAAGCACTTTCGAAGTACCCATTTCAGTTTTAGGTCCCCGTTGGTGGACACGTATTTTTAACTGTCCAAACCCGAAGTCCAAAGGGCTTGCATCGGGTGATTACACAGGGATTTCACTATCACGGATAATATTTGTACCCACTGTGGCCCGATGGGTTTCCGGGTAGGCTTGAGTCTTCCGGGCCGTATTTGAGGAGGCGGACTCACGGTGAATGGTGACCTTTGAGAGGTCATTACCGTAGAGACGCGGGAGATGAGCCTGAACTAGGGGCTTCAAAACGCGGTCAATACAATATTGACCGTCAGCCTTGGTTATTTTGAGGACCTTTGTCAACGGGGGAGTCCCCCTTCCACTAGATGCCCGTACCACCATGAAGGTCTTCACTAAGTTGTCTGCATCCACTAACCAATGTTCTGGAATTTTTCTACGGCGCTCTAGGTAGCAGATCTTCCTCTTACCCCTCTAATTTCGTATATCTGATATTGCCTCGTCCAATGAAACAACAAACTCCGACTTCGACCTCAGAGATAGCGCTCCTACAGCTTCCGGCAAGTTCACTTCCGGTTCTTCATATGCCGTGGAGTCAGCTAATGCACTCGGCGGACTTCCTTTCTGAAACGTTTAATAATGCATTGCACAGGGGCCCTGGACACTTTGGCTCGGATGGCCATATCTTTTTGTGAGGGTGGGTCCTCTTTAGAGGTCATTAATTTGACCTTCCGTGAAATTGTGGAATTCACCTACCTCGGTTGGATTTGTTTCTTCGGGGGTGGGAGTCCTTACACCTTACTTTGACGCCTCAAACCTCGAGGTTTAATGACGTTGGTCACTGAGACACAACAAATACCCACCGGCTTATCTTTCAGCTCCGTATTTATCACCCGGGAGCTCAATTCCGCCGTGGAAAACCCGAAAACCCGCCCATCAACCTTCGGAGCGAATATCTTAGGTTCGGTTTTGACTATTGGAATGAACAGTAGCTCATTCAAAAGCCAAGAAATGCCGCCTTTGTATTTGATTTGCTCAATTTCATTTATTTGCATAAAAACAAGGATAACGTAAAGCTTAAAGTGTTAAAAATAGAACTGGCCACCCCTGTAGAGTTCCTTTCTAATCTTCTTTTCCAATTAGGCCACTCAGAAGGACTTCAAGATTGAAATTCCTCGGGAGCCTTGAGATTCTCCATCTTGTTTTGAGATGCACACTGATTGTATTAAATGTGTCCACGCTAACAGGAGTCAAAAAAATACTTACAATTCCAAACGTCAAGAACTATACACAAATGGTACTGAATTATTGTTTTTGCAAGAATTGTACTTCAATTTCATTTCGCCTCAGCTTTGTGACATTGTGACAGAAAATTGAGAGGAAAGAATGAAAAAAACTGGCTTTCCCTTCTCTAGTATAGCATGGAAGTGATAAATTAATTAAAACGGGTGTTGAAATATTCTATCTATTTCCCGGCCTGATTCATAAATAAACTAAAATTTAATTGGGTTGTAAAATTCCGCTCTGGAGACGTTCTTTTTTTAATTCCGGCACACTTACTTACCTACCCAAATTCGTGTCCTAAACGGGTAGTCATCCGCAGGTGCAGTGGTGCAGATGACTAGATAGTATGCGCAGTTGACAATTTTTAAAGTACGTAGATAAGTAAGCAAGGTATCAAGGACGTGAAATACTTTTTATTTCGATTAAATAGTCTTATTTCGAAATCAATTTGAATTATTCGATAGAAAATCATTTAACAGAGAATATGAATTCCGGAACGATTTTTAGGAATATAGTACAACAGGATGGATGCTGTCCAGCGATTTCATATCAGTGAACCCCATCATTTAGTTCGTTATAGTATTTACATATTGTAAAGTAAAATATTCCAAACCATTTTGGCGTGTTCAAAATGTTAGGCATAAGATTATTCTACTCAGAACACTGTACATGATGTCACAAGTTGCATAAACCACATTTTCTAGATACACTCTAAAAACTGGGTTTGTCCTGCATGCAGAATAAATAAAGATTAACCCGATTTAAGACAATATTTACACCGGCACAGCAGTACCACAGCGGTATAGCAGTTTTAGAGTAATAGCTTGCACAAATGAGTTTTGAAAATATTGATTCGGTTCTAGAGAAATCAAATCTAGTGGAAATGTATCGCCAGACATTTTATGGTAAGTAATTTTTATGTTCATAGCTATACAATTAAGTGTGTGCGTAAACACTTTCTATAGATATATGGAATGATATGCAGTTTTAAAAGTAGGAAAATTATAGTAATGATAATATGTCCGTGGAAGAACAAATATTTATATACTGTAATGAAAATATGTTACTAAAATTTGCTAGGCAATTGGTATGATTGTATTTCCAGTATTTTTAAATAATTAAACAGAGGAACATCTGGACAACGGTGTTTTAACCCGGATATCGGAAGATGATCAGCTTAAGAATGAGCTTAGAGCAGTAGCAATTAGCACTGTGCATCGCATTGTCATTGTGGATGAATTCAAAAGGCAGAAGACTTCCAAGGTAAAGTGCACTTATTGTGAAGTACAGTTTGGCCTTCTTTGGGAGTGTTTATGGACACATTAAAAAAGTACGCGGAATAAATTCTCGTTCAAATAGCTATGTACTTTTAGTTTGCAAATCCCATTTTGTGTACTATAAGTCCTTTAAGAGACATTTCGAGAATCATAACAACAAGGCAGATCTAAAATCACTGTGTACCAAAAATGAAAACACCGATACCATCAGTTATGAAGCTCTGGGGAACTCCGATAATGTCCAAAGCGAACAACATTTTATTGCGGCTTGGTAAGTCAAGCTGCTATTTATATTGGAAAGTTGTTGTACTCGGGGAAAATTCCAAAGACAGCAGTGGCTGAAATTATTGACTGGACCAAAAAGGTATTACTTCAAGCAACATCTACGTTAGCCAAGGTAATTCTCGAGGAATCTGATGCCAAGATTGATCAATCTGTTTTCGCAGTAATACAAAATCCGTTCAAAAATATTGACACAAATTACAAACTCGAAAAATACCTAATTAGGAATGGTCATTTTATAGAACCCGAAGAAATTGTGTTGGGGACATATCATGCTATGAAGGGCAACAAATCGAAGACCGAGACAACTCTCTGTAAAGACACCATGCAATATATTCCATTATCTCTCTTG
Organism: Allacma fusca; assembly: GCA_947179485.1. NCBI lineage: Eukaryota > Metazoa > Arthropoda > Collembola > Symphypleona > Sminthuridae > Allacma > Allacma fusca. Next base: position 35,703,622 of record OX359247.1, read on the forward strand.
TTAAAATAGATTCTCGAAATACCTGTAGTATTTACAAGTTGCATGGGCGTAACTTCACGAGCAAATTGTGACGGCTTGTATTATTCAAGCCCCTTGTGCGGCAGCCTAGTAGTAACTTGTAGTAAATTGTAGGAACTTCGTACAATTTATTTGATTCTATTTCATGACGAACTTGAAATTACGAATCCCTTGTCTTCCAGAGCTGGTTTACATAAACTGGGAAACTGCTACATTTCGCTACTTAATGTCCACTATGAATTCAATTCGAAAGTAGAAAACATATTCCCTTGTTTATGCTTTGAATCCAAGCAATTTGAAAAATATTCCCTTAACCGAATTTTCGGAATCTTAGTTCAGGAATTACGGAAACTTGAGTTCTCGTGGTTACAAATATGTACAAATGACTACTCCGGTCCTGTAAATATTCGTCTAGGTCAAGTTGTCGTCGACAATTTAGGAATTCATCAAATGTTTGGTTTGGTACAAAGCTTTTCAGCCAACTATTACTGCAGATTCTGTAAGATGCCTAAAACAAGGTGCCAAGTCGACGGAAAGTGCGAGAATACACTTGTGAGAACCAAGAACAATTATGAAAAGGATTTAAACAGGAACGCTCCTTCTGAAACCGGAATTAAGTGCGCTTCCGAATTTAACAATGTAGAATATTTTCACATCACACAGAACTACTGTGCAGACATAATGCACGGCTTTTTTGAAGGAATCGTACCACTGGATTTAAAACTTGCCATTCCAGAAAATGTTTTTCACTGAGTGAAATAAATAGCTGCCTGCAGACTTTTAATTATGGACAATACAACCACTCAAAGCCGCCCCTATAATTTGACACAAATTGAACCCGACTGACACCAGACTTGGTCAAACAGCCGCACAAAATATTACATTAATTATCTGCTTTATGTTTATTTTTGATGAATTTTTTTGCTACAAGTAGCCAGTGTTATCAGCTAATACTAATTCTGAAGTACATGTTAGATTTTATAATGGCTCCAATAATAAGTGAAGCTAGTATACCGTTTTTGCGAAATCTAATTGAAGACCACCATTTGCTCTACCAAAATATTTGCAAAACAGTTATGCGTCGAAATCAATTACATGTCAGGTATAGATTTTTGCTCAACTCTGGCTTCAATCCACAACGAATTGTGGAGCTTGGTGCTCAGCTTCTAAATGTAAAGGATTTAAAATATTGCCAGTTGGTGTGTGAAGCTACAAACACATTGACGAACACAAAAGACGAAAAAATAACAATGCTGGAAGAAATTGTGTACAGAAAAACGCATTACAAATAATTCCGTAGTAATTACAGGTCGAGGTGAATATAACGAGCTCGTATTTACATTTGTGGAAAATATAATCAAAGTAAATTTAGAGATTTATTTGGTGGGGCACAAAATTGTCACAAAATACGATCCACATTACAAGGCACATAAAGTTTTAAATGACAATACTGAAGCAATAATTTTGAAATTCTTGGAAATCGAAGACCCAATTCCGTGCAATAAATTTAAAAACTCTGATCGTAATAATCGATTTCATGATTGGTTTCACAAGTCGTGGTACTAATTCGTATACTTCCGTTCCTGGAGAATTACCAGAACTGATTTGATGGATGAACAGAAAAAATGTTCGGAGGTAATGTTTGAAAATAGTTTAGACAACAACTCGACACACAACTTTTACACCACCATTTATAGTAGTGTGTTGAATAATGATTTGTCCAGCAAAATTTACATCTCATTTCTTATTTTAAAGGTGACTTTATTTGTTCAAAATGACGTAATATGTGGAGGAATTGCTACGAGCAACGTAGGCACGAAGAGATCTGAAAATCATTCGTAAATACAAGAGACAACGAAAGCGTAAACGATTTTTTGACGACGAATCCGACATTATGGTAATCTTTGTAAAACATTTTTTACAGTTTCTTAGCCTTAAATTACATTACGACGCTGTTTTTGATTGCAGGATGTCAAGAAGGTGCTCAAAACATTTGACAGCTCCATGAAAGTTATGGAGTTTTTTGCATGCAAGAAAAAGTCTGCTTTCTTTTGGCATAGTTGATGGAGGTTACTGAATCCATATTTATGACCAAAGGGCACTATGTACGTATTAGTTGTCTAAACTGAAGTTAAGTTTTGTTTTACCTTTGAAAATATATTTTTATTTTATAAATTTGCAGGACATTCCAGTACAACTATTGCTTTCTTTGTTACCATCACTTTTTCGGCCAAAGGTTAACAAAAGTGACATCACTGGATAGTGCAAAGGCGTTTATTGTAGTCATAATTGTAAGATGATTGTTTTTCTGAAATATTTGATTCCAAATTATTTGTACCTTCATTTCATTACAGTCCATGGTTGATATCGATCTTTTTGCAACTACCTGTGAAGTTCCTACAGCGAAAATTGTTTGCAAGGGTAATTTTGCCAATCTGGATCTACAGGAGTTCTACGTGGTGTTTGAGAAACGTGCCATTAGAGCGGAAACTTTGCTAGCAGCCGTGGATTTAGCTTACAAAACATATAGTCTTTAACGTATCTTTTCCTGTAGCTTGTGCAAGTGTTTGGAAATTCTTAGACTATTTAATTTACGATACGATGCAAAAGTCCCCGCTTCCCCCAGCTGTTTCAGAGCTTTCTGCTTTTGTGTCACAATAAATTATAATATGTATCGGGTGAATTTGTACTTTTAATGGATTCGTGCATTGAATAAAAGCTACGAATGTAGCATCCCATGTGGCACATCTGAGTTCAGACAAATATTTTGGTAAAATTTAGTGACAAATTTAACGTGCATTTTGTTTGCGTGAAGTATGCAATCTTTTTGCGTTAAAACGTTAACGTTAATGGAAGGTTGCCATTTATACGCGTTAAAAACGTAAAACCACTGACCTCACTAGAACGTTTTTATTTTAACATTTTTAAAACGTTAAAGGGTTTACCATGTCCATCATCATCTACGAAATGTACAACAGCGCGGGGAGTAGCAAATATTTCTACTATTTACAACAAAAGCATGCGTGCGTGTTCATCCCTTATACTTTACGGCTGAAGCTGGGAAGGCACGTGGGAATCCTTTACCTTACAACATGTAATCTTTCAACGTGGAATTAAGTGATCATTTCCGTTACTCTTCTTATTGGACACCACCATCAAGGTAATGTTATTTTAACTTATTAACGTACAGTAGTGAAATATCCTATATATTTAAGGATTACAATTTTTCAAACAGACAGTGTAAAAAGTCAGTTTTTGTGGGAATGAGCAAGTATAGTGCTCGTCATATTCGACGCATTGCATCTCAGGTTGCAAAAGACGGTGTTGTATTTATTGAACAAAAAACGCGAAAAACTTGCGCCCAAGTATTTAGTAAGGTTAAAAGTGTCAGTACGAATGTAGAAATAGACGAGAATGATGTAAATTTTTCTGTTGGAAGTGAAACGTGCACAAATGAAGCTCAACATAATGAGCTTTGGGGATATTTTCATGGTGCGGCTTTTCTCAAAGACCTAAAGCTCTGGGCAGTTCAAGAGCGTGTTCCGTTAAAAACCCTGACAAAACTATTAAAAAATTTAAAATCAAATTTGAAGCTTGCTAATGTGCCAAATGATGCTCGGAGCTTTTTAGGAACACCTAGAAAGTCAAAAATTATTGTTGTGTCACCAGGGAATTATGTACATTTGGGATTACGAGAAGGATTATTACGGAAACTAGTGCGTGCAGATTTAAATGAAATTCGTTTCGACGCCAGTATCGACGGAATGCCTCTAACAAAAAGCTCGAACAGTCAGATCTGGCCAATTCAGTGTCGCATCGTAAGGGAAAATGAAATCCCATTTGTTGTCGGCGTTTATCACGGAATGAGCAAACCTGATAATTGCAATGATTTCTTGAGGCAATTTGTTGAAGAAGTTTTGGATCTCCAGAGCCAGGGAATTGTTGTGAATGGACAAAATATTTCTGTAAAATTACGAGCCATAATTGCAGATGCGCCCGCCAGATCATTTGTCACAAACACCGTAGGACATACTGGATACTATTCCTGCGGCAAGTGTGATCAAAAAGGAACGTACCGAAATCGGAGGGTCATATTTTCGTCTAGTGCTGGAAACTGTCGAACCGATTTGTCAATCCAATCCTTGGAACACTGTGAATTTTACAAGGGAAATAGTATTCTGCAAAATATTTCTTTAGGATTCGTCTCACAAATTCCTTATGATTATATGCATTTAGTACTTTTGGGCGCTACGAAAAAATTGTTAAATATATGGTCCCATAGTAAAAATTTGAAAGGAAGATTAAGTAGGCTCCAGCTGATCCGGGTTTCACAGAGTTTGCTTCGTCAGCAAAAATTTGTTCCAACAGACTTTGTGCGGAAGCCCAGGTCACTCACAGAATTAGCAGGGTGGAAGTGTACTGAGCTTAGACTGTTTCTGTTGTACCTTTCACCCGTAATTCTTAAAAATGTATTGACAAAGGAGTACTACGAACACTTTCTGTGTTTTCAAGTCGCTATCTACATTTTATGCAGTCCAGAGTTAATACAGCATTATCAATCATACTGCCAGATATTGTTGGAGTACTTTGTTGGAGATTTCCAAAGATTGTACGGGTTTGAAAATCTTTCCTTCAACATTCATGGCCTTCTTCACCTGGTTTCCGAATGTGAAAACTTTGGAACTCTGGACTCCTTCAGTGCATTCCCATATGAAAATAATTTGCAACTAATTAAAAAGCTAGTTCGCGGATTTTCCAGACCGCTACCGCAAATTCATAGACGTTTATGTGAATCATATCAAAACGCACCTAATTCGAGTGATTCTTTTGAAGTTTTTAATAAGCCTTTCTTATCTTCTGATAGGAACAAGATTCTATTTGATCGTTTTTGGTTTTCTCGCAAAGCTCCTGATAACGTCTGCCAATTGGCTTCAGGAAAAATAGTAGAAATAGAAGACTTCAAGCTTGAGGACGGTAGTATTACTTTGAAAGCAAACCAGTTCCTGAACTTACAAGATTTTTTCACACGACCGTGCAAATCCAGCGATTTAAACATTTTCAAATTAAACCGAAACCCCGTTCGATCTATTCCTAATTTTAGCCCTTCAGAAATAAAATCAAATTAATCCTGGTACATTCAAAAGGCAACAATTTTGTTTCAATTCCAGTTATTCATTCAGTGTCGAGATGAGCTACTGGGTCGCAGCAATAGCAAACTTCGAGGGTGAGGAAGTTGTAGCAGTTCCCGAAGGGTGGCTGGATGAAGGGAAGAAAACCTGTCTTTGGCCAACCTCTTATTCCAACCAGAAACTTGCAGCAGCTATAAACAGAGGCGACAAACCAAACATGGAATGGGATGAGTATGAAACTGCTAAGACATATGGGCCTTACAGTAAGTATATATTTAACAACCCATACATTCACACTGTACATTTTATTAATAATTACTAATAATGACACTAATAATTATTGTAGTGTCATGCATTCAACGAATGTTTGGTAAAAGGTAAATTCTCAAAGATAAAAGTTCAAGTTCGATTTTAAAAGAGAATTTGGAAAACTATGTTATTCGGGGAAGTATGTGATTGAAATGAATGATTTTTGACAGCGTAAACTGCAGCATAGTTTCATTGTTAATTTCAGAGTCTCAGCGTAAAGCACGAAAGAAAGAAATGAGAGTTGTAGACGAACGTTCGGGAAGCAGTACTGACTGTGAGCGTACCCGAAAGCGAAAAGCGCCCGCAAAACTTCGAGACTTTCTCCTGTTAAAAAAACCAGTGAGCAAGAAAACAACAAACTTAGCCGGAGCTTCAAATACTTCAATGAGACAATCGTCTTCGCGTCCTCAGGACATCAACCTGGCTCAGCCATGTCACACCAGGATACTTCAAGTGCCAATTTCAATGCTCCTTTGGCTTCTGGAAATGCTGTATTTCCACCAACACTCCCACAGGGTCTTCGTAACAACCCAGACCCAGCTGCTTCTGCAGATGAGCTGGAGAATGATGCTCCAAATGAACCATCTCGGCACTCTAATCTGTTGAATCTTTATGCTTCAACACGGTCAATTTGTAATCATGCAGGTAGGCTAGCACAAATATGTTAACGTTTATAATTACACGTGGAAAACCACAATACCTGTTCAAAATCTAAACATTCTTTTATGGTAAATAGGGTTCGAAAAGTTGGTTTTGTCTGGGATTTCCGTCCTTAAAATTCGTCTTTAGAACATCGAAGAGACTCAGACCATGATATTAGACCAGCTAAAAGACATTCGTGGAAGTAAGCACATACAGAGAATTCGAAATTTTAAATTGCCTGATGGATGAGCTAGAGGATTTGGAAGCAAAAGTTCGGTCGGACCCAGAAACATATTCTGACGTGGTGCGTGATTTACTAAATTTTCAATTGTGATTGCTTTTAAAATTTTATTTAAAATTTTTAATTTGATTCCGTAGTTTCATTTTGTTCTGAAATATTCGTTTTCACTTGAAATCGCAAACAGGCAAACTGTGTTGACTGGGTTGGGGTGGAGACGTACGGCGCTGCACAAATAATATGTTATGGAAAATAATGGTGGATGCTGTTGCGGTTCAACTTAATTGGAAAGGAGCGTTTGGACGTAACAACAAGAAATCCTTTGAATCATACGAACTCAGCACCATTGTTGTTGGTACAATAAATAAGAATATACTAAACGTATAAATTTTTATTGTTTTTAACTTACTATTTTCGTTTCTAATTTTTGACTTTCTCCAACAGAGTCAGTCCATTTTTTCTTTGGGAAGTTAAATGGCAACGAGGCAATTATTAAAAATGCTATCAAGGATTGGCTTAAAGCAGCCCAGACTCGTCTCAAGAGGTAATACAGTCAATTTTAACCATAAATAAAAACATATAAACGTCTGCTTATGACAGATAGATCCACAGTTCTCTCAATTGCTTTTGTTTTTTAGCAACACGTATTTGGATGCAGTTTCTAGTGAACGCTTACACGTTGAGACTGACCCGCCGGCGGAATCTGATGCAAACAGCAGTGATTCCAACTAGTTTTCAGCAACGGGATTTTCATAGGCAGCAAGAATATAAATGTACCACTATTAAAAAGTTCCGTCTTTTTAGATATCTCAAAATTCCATTTAAAGTTTCGAATTGCTTGTAGTTCTAAAGTAAAACATATGTATAAGGATTTGATTATTTTTACTTGATTTTACATATACTAAATTTTAATTCCTGTGTGTCTGTATTTACATAATTTTTATTAAATTGTATGACTGTTACGCTAGAATTATATGCCAGCCTAATGTGTCTGTACATACATATGTATGCATGCTCACGGAAGTAGATATCGTAGTGGAGATGCTGATGTTATAGCTGCCCATGTTAATTAAACGGGGGTAGATGCTGACCAAAATTACATGGGAGTACATGTTGCATGTTAATTAAACGGGGGTAGATGCTGATGTTATTAAACGGAGGGAGATGCTCGTATTTCATGTCACCAATCTCGATCTCGTATTACCATCCGACGTACAATATTCCATACACATACTTCAAGCATACGTGCATATGCTAGAGCCACACGGGCGAATTGCCGTGCAATTGACAGCGTCTCACTCACCAGAATCACATGTTAAAGGATAGGGCTTGCGATGCCCAGGCACAATCATACGAGCTGAGCGGCTTCAACAAGTTTATGTGAAGCCCGTGTACTTCCCTCTTCTCTGCTCACGTCGCAAACGTCATACGCAGGGTCGTGCTAAAGTCCCTGAACTTTAAATCCACATGAGCAAGTGGATTACTCCATCCGGCTATTTTGACTATGTGCATACAATTTAACGTTAGGAAATCACACCCTTTGCGAATATCACAAAATCCTCGGAAGGAATTGTCACTGTTAGCTTTACAAATAATATATGAGGCGCACAAAAATTCTAAAAAAATGTGCGCTCAAAGTGTAGGCTAAAAACCGGTTTATTTTTTTACATGCGTATACATACTAAGCTGCTATCCTTCACAATGGTACCTTTACATCGCTACACTATTAGCCCTTTGCAAGCAATCTTCCCAGGATTTGGTGAATTCAAACACTGAGTTGTTGCGATATATTCTGTCCAAAGGTTTTAGTCTACTGCTATGCATACGACTAAAAATTCAAAAACAATTTGCACCAATTCATTAGGATTGTGCAAGCTTTTGACCAAAAACAAGCATACGAGCTGAGCTGCTTCAACAAGTTTATGTGAAGCCCGTGTACTTCCCTCTTCTCTGCTCACGTCGCAAACGTCATACGCAGGGTCGTGCTAAAGTCCCTGAACTTTAAATCCACATGAGCAAGTGGATTACTCCATCCGGCTATTTTGACTATGTGCATACAATTTAACGTTAGGAAATCACACCCTTTGCGAATATCACAAAATCCTCGGAAGGAATTGTCACTGTTAGCTTTACAAATAATATATGAGGCGCACAAAAATTCTAAAAAAATGTGCGCTCAAAGTGTAGGCTAAAAACCGGTTTATTTTTTTACATGCGTATACATACTAAGCTGCTATCCTTCACAATGGTACCTTTACATCGCTACACTATTAGCCCTTTGCAAGCAATCTTCCCAGGATTTGGTGAATTCAAACACTGAGTTGTTGCGATATATTCTGTCCAAAGGTTTTAGTCTACTGCTATGCATACGACTAAAAATTCAAAAACAATTTGCACCAATTCATTAGGATTGTGCAAGCTTTTGACCAAAAACAAGCATACGAGCTGAGCTGCTTCAACAAGTTTATGTGAAGCCCGTGTACTTCCCTCTTCTCCGCTCACATCACAAAAGTCGTACGCATACGTGCTAACGGACGGGACAAATTAATGTGGAATTACTTGAACGACCTATTAGCAATGAAATAAATACTGACGTTTTGCTTTATGCACCTTAAAATCAAATACTATGCACATACGGTCTACGTTTTACGGTCTTTTTTCAATTGTGACTCGAAATTATACTGAATTATTTTAAGAAAAAATATTAAATGAGATTTTGAAAAGGATTTATTCGGGAATAAAATCATTGATTTATTCAAATGAATGTGGTCATGATTAAAAGGATTTTAAGCATAATTTCACATTCAATTTAGGATCACGCCATGGTGTGATTCTCGTTCAGTAGGTCAGGATTATAGCCGGCTTCTAGGAGACGGGAACTGACAAATGACTTGGCTCCTACACTGAAGTACCCGTTAGAACTTCCGTACCGGTCACCAAACTTCAGGATCCTCAATTTGGCAGATTCTTCAATTGTTCTAGTTACAGAAAAATATTTTCTTAAAGTTTTATAGTATTACCTCCACACACATGTGCCATTGCAAAATTTATATTTCAATTATGACTTACATCCTATCTGACGGAGCCCAAGTAAGCAACACGCCTGGTTTTTCCAAATTCCTCTCGGGGTCATGTACACGCGGTGTTTCATGCACAATTCTGTAGATGAACCTATACAGGTAGGCCAGGATGTAGTATACAGGGATCCCGTTGCTTATAGGGGTGTAAGTTCCATCAGCAATGGTGATTTGTGGCAGGACAGATCCATCAAGCCCACGTACGTCACACTGAAAAATGAAACGAAGCTTCCCAAATTGGGTGTAATCGGCCTGCATGAATCTTACGATTTTGGCTGCTGTATACATGACTTCTATCATGTTGGCTCTTAATCCCTCTTCCGGTTGTGAGGAAACCGGTAGAATAGCAAATTCCGCTCCGGTCATGAGGCTCCTGTAGGAAGGGAAGCATCGCTGATAATTCATATCGCCATGATGAGCCAATTCGAACAGTTTGCTTCTTCGGCACTTGAATGGAACATTATCAGGCGGGATTTCCCCACCCTGATTTGGCATCTCTAGACAGAACGGGCACAGATTTATTGTGTTGCACATTCGCAGAAACGGGGCATGTATGTCTTCGGGGAAAATACTCCGACTGCAATAAATTTTAAAATGGACGAAATGAGCCCTTGTGGAAGACATGCTCGTTCATTGCAAACAAAATTTAGATTAAATTAGAATAGACAGAACTAGGCTTACAACTCATCCACACTTAAAGATGCTGTCAACAATTTTATTGTAGGATTTTCGAAATGGAAGTCTGCTCGAACGTCACTTGCATCATCTTGATAGAATGCATGATTAATCCAGTGTTCAAAACGGTGAAGCATTATTTCCCAGTATGGTCCATGGGGGAAAATGAAAGGAAAAGCTGGTGCCTTGGGCTTGAATCTTTTGCGGCCAAGTTCCCGGATTCCGGTGAACGCCGTAGGAAGAATACAGAATGAGGACGGATGACTTTTCGTTTCTTGATAAATGAAGTGCTTACAGTTGATAAGCAGATCCTCCACCTGTAAATTATAACGATCCCGATTTGGCGGGTCGTTAACACTGATGACAAAACTGGGTTTAAAGCCAACAACCCGACTCACTAAATTCGCTTTCAAAGCCTCCATAGTAACGTAGTTAACCATGGTGAAGATTTTTCAGCTTGGATATGAAATTAACCGTAAAAGAACAGATTGCAGTGCAAACAGAAAATAAAATGAAGGGAAAAGTCAAGTGAGCAGAAATCAGGGATTATTAGGAGCTGGAGAGGTCTGCTAGCTTTATCATTAGCCTTTCATTCTAGAAATTTGAAACCATTTATTACACAATGACACTGCTCTACAGGACAATTATCGTTTCCTTGTCTCAGTCATTTGGTAATAGTCAGTGAGATAATCCATTGAATTATTTTCCCTGTGCCTTTTAAAATTTCCGACTTGAGTAATTAGTAGGTTTAAATTGAAAGCGATATTATAAAATGGAATTGTGTTGTGTCTGCGGGAGATTGTATACCAATTTGGAAGATCATAATGATCAATTCCACACCAACTGGGCCGAGATTTTTGAACAAGATCCGTTTATAGGTACAATTAATACATTTTTAAATTGAGTCTGTCTATAGTTAATATGTATGGCTATTTTTAGGCATAATTATGTGTTAAGTGTTTCTGGTTCCAATAATTTTATTATAACATTATTTATTTTAGAATCGAACTTTCAGAGTGAGCATGCTATCATTGATAATCAGCCGGAGCAGAGTAATGCGAATGGTATGGATAAGGAGGATGAGATGGAAAACAGTTCATCGGGAGCTGCAGAGGGTAATTTTTGAAATTAAATAAATTGTGGTATCCATGATAATAAGTTTAATGTGCTATACTAAGATATGCTTTTATATGATTACATGAGATTTACGTGAAAGTATGGATGTAGCTGATGGTGCAGCTCAGGTTGCTGTGGAATGTGTTGATTTCCCAATCGCATGTGCTGCTAATGGTGAGGCTCATGTTGCCGAAGAACATGAAAACTTGCCAGTCTTGGGTATGTATATCATTAAACCTTTTATTAGAACTCATTATTAGTATTTTACTAGCATTACTACATGTAAGTATATAACGGGAATAATTTTAATGCAGCCAATGTTTCCGACGTATTGCCTGATGCCGAAGCTTCCACTGCAAACGAGGTAACTGGAGAAGGCAATGATGGAGCCAATCAATTGGACCAGGAATTTAATCCATCCGCATTGCCGAACACTCCTGGTAACTGGTTTACACAGCCAGAAGGTAATAATTATGTTTATTACAGAGTTGAATTATTTTAATTCCAACGGATGTTATGTACTATGAAAATTTTCTTACGTCCATGTAAATTTGTATGTAGCCAAAGAAAAGTATGCTGAGATCCATCAAAAATCACCTGGAGGTTCTAATTTTTTAGGGATGCGACCGGAGCTACCCGCTCCGTCACACTCCCCCGAATTGCCGGAGGAAGTTCTCGCGGAAATATGGGAAAACGAAGACTTGATGAACAACCCGGATGCAGCTTCTGGGATCGGGCAGAACCTAGCTCATTCACAGGAAGACCAAATGGAGATGCAAGAGGAAAAAAACAACATTGCCACACAGCGATTGGATTCAATGACAGAGAATCCCAACAACATCCAATTATCGGAGGAGGAGGTGGAGGAGACGGAGGAGGAAAACGAATCCGATTCACAAAGTCCGGATTCGGACATGGAAGACTCAGGAGAGCCGACCAACAAGGACTTTTCGACGGAGGAGATATCCTCGGACGACAGTTCATCCGAAGAGGAGATGCCAACATTTACTTCGAGGACGAAACAAATGAGAAAGAAAATGATTATTGTGAGCTCCGACGACGACATTTAGGTAATGCATTTTACTGTCACATTTTACGTGTAAGTAATATTGTAGGATGGTCGCATATTGTAGAAATTATATTTGAAAATTATATTTATTTCTTAGATGAAGAGCTGATAGGAGAACAAGACGATGTGTTACGTGCTACTCAACAAGAGCAGCAGGCCCATCGCCAAGAACAACAACAACAACAACAACAACAAAGTGAAGAGATTTCAGGACTTGGAATACGATCATATCGTAATCGTTTCTGCCCTATATGCATCATCCAAATGAGATCACGTGGAGATTTAGATGTCCATAATTACAATGTGCACAGGCAAGTTTACTACTCTAATAATGCAATTGACAATCAGTTGGGCGGCAGTATAAGTACTGATAGTAATAATTTAGGCTTAAGATTTGTGTTAAAAGTAAATGCATTTGATACGTGTAAGGAATACGTCCTGTCCATGGGGAGTCATACTTTTATGACAATTAATGGTCTTTTTGTAACTGTACATGATGTGTTAAGAAGTGCTATGTTAGAAATTTTGAGGGAAAAAAATAGCAGTACTTTTTTTGCACATGCCAAAATTTCAATGGAAAAGCCAACGTTTGATGAAACGGTCCGAGAAACATTTTTTATCAATTCCATGTGTCATAAGGTGTTAGATAAATGCATGATAAATGCTACCATTGACCTAATGTGTACAAAAATGTCTGATGACGTAGCTACCCTTACAACACGAGGTAGTAATTGGAAAGTTGTTAAAATTTTAGAGTTTTCTTTTACTACTGTGCCTTTCAACCCGTTAAGTGCCGGTGAGAGTAGCTATTTCACTATGCCTGACGGGTTGAAGGCAAAGAATTGTATTGTGAACGTTGAAAACTTTGATGATAAAAAATGTTTCTTGTATTCTATTTTGGCCGAATTGAATCCTCTATATAGAGGATGCAAGTCAAATAGGAGCAAAGCAACAAAGCCTAAATCATACATTGACACGGCTAACAAAATTAAGCATACCTTCCTAAAATATCCAGTGAAGGTCAAAGATGTGCCCCAGTTTGAAAAACACAATCCAAGTATTTCAATTAATATAATTGGATATGAGGAAGATGGGCAGACATATCAGACTAAATATGGCCATGAAAGGAAAAGAGGGAAGGTTTACCCTTTGTATGTGAGTAATAATGTAACTGCAGAGAAACATATTGACTTACTCTTAGTCACAAACAAAGAAATAAGTCACTATGTTTTACTCAAGCAGAGTATAGAGAACCCAACTAGTGGTTTATCAGCCCTTGTAAATGAACAAAGGAAAGTCCAAAAATTCTTTTGTTATTCATGTCTTGGTAGATTTGTTACCATTGAAACTTTAACAAGACACAGGGAAATATGCATAACCTACAAACCACAGATTATACGTTTCCCTCAGCAGAGGAAATATAAATTCATGGATTTTAATCGAACTTTAATACAGTGGTTTGTAGTTTATGCTGATTTTGAGTCCATTCTTAAACCAATTCAGGTCGATCCTTGCCCTGCCTTATCAAACTGCTCAGATATTAATTGTCAGTTAGATCATCATGATAACACAGTCAAGGTTTCCCAACACATGCCCTGTGGATACGCATATATAATAAAGCGCTATTCTGGGGAAATTCTGTATTGGGAAAAATATCGCGGGGAAGATGCTCACGAAAAATTCATTGATAGTATAATTGAACATACGGAAGAATATTTCGATGAAATCAAACAATGTCAACTCAGGAATAAAAACGTTCCCGAGTTGACATCTGAGCAGGAAGAACTACGGGATAGAACAGTTAGTTGCTGTTTTTGTAAAAAACCATTTGGTTATGATGAGGGTAAAATTATTCATCATGATCATATTACAAATCAAGTTGTAGGTTTTGCTCATGCCGCTTGTAATATCAATGCACGGGTTCGATCAATAATCCCAGTATTTTTTCACAATCTTTCCTACGACTCCCAATTTATTTTAAAAGGTATACGTCCTGACAATGAGTATGTACACAGTATAAATTCCATTCCACTTACTCATGAAAAACATATGAGTATTTCTATTTCAACAAAAAAGAATAATACCATTAGATTTGTTGATTCTCTCAAATTTCTTCCTGACTCACTCGAAAACATAGTCATGACGGCACGAAAAGATGGGACCGAAATTTTTACTTCGGTGAAAGAGCTATTTAGTGATTTTTCAGCCGAACAAATTGATTTATTATTCCAAAAGCAATATTATCCTTATGAATACATGAGCGATTTTTCCAAGTTTAATGAAACCCAACTACCATCCATGGAGTATTTTTACTCTTCCTTATCGGAGAAAACAATTACTGAGGAAAATTATGCACATGCAACAAAAGTCTGGAATGCATTTAATATTCAGTCAATGGGGGAATTTCATGACCTTTATGTACTTTCAGATGTTGCACTGTTATGCGACGTTTTTGAGCAATTTAGACGGACAGCCATCCAAGCTTTTACTGTAGACCCAGCACATTACGTAAGCTTGCCGGGTATGAGTAAAGATGCAAGTATTTTAATGAGTCAAACTGAATTCGATCTGATCCAAGATTCTGCACAATATCTTTTTCTGGAAAAATCTATTCGAGGAGGAATAACCCAAACATGCTTAAAAATGGCTGAAGTCAATAACCCGTATATGGGTAGTCAGTATTGTCCAAATAAGCCGCATAGTTACCTCCAATATTGGGACATGACTAATCTTTATGGGTATGCCATGTCCCAATCATTACCATACGGTGGGTACGAATGGGTTAGACAGTCTGATTGGAGGGATAAGACAATTCCTGAAATTAATGATTGGGTATTGTCAATGGGAGACGATGATACAAGAGGTTATTTTTTTGAGATTGATTTTGTAATACCTCCTGAATTGCACGACTATTTTAATGAATTTCCCCCCGGACCAGAAAAGGAACAAATTGATTTTGAACATCTTTCATCTCACTCCCAAGAACAATTTCGGAAACTTGGATTCGGTGATAATCAATTAAAATCGGAAAAATTAATTTGTTCTTTAAAACCGAAGACCAAGTATGTTTTGCACTACAGAATATTGAAGGTGTACTTAAAGTTAGGTATACAAATAACAAAAGTACATAGGATACTGTCTTTCATGCAAAAGAAATGGATGAAGCCATTTGTTGAATACTGTGCATTACGACGCTCGCAGGCAAGCTCTGCATATGTAAAAGTTTTAATGAAATTAATTCCCAATGTGTGCTACGGCCGTATGTGCATGGATAAGCGAAAGCAAAAGAATAGTCGATTTGCAAGAAATGCCAAAGCGTGTATGAAGTGGGCAAATAAGCCTACATTAGAAAGCATGGAAATATTATTCAATGGGGATATGGTTATTTTTTACATGCAAAAATTGTCAATTCTCATGGATTCCATGGTAGCGGCTGGTAGTGCTGTGCTTGACATATCGAAAGCACACATGTACCAATTTCATTATGAGTTTACAAAAAAATACTATCCAGGCCCTAAATCACAAATATGTATGATGGACACCGATTCATTTGTGTATTTAATTATAACTCGGGACTTATATGAGGATTTGCAAAAGTACTACTATGAATGCAATGACAAAAGGTTTGATTTCAGTGTATATGTAGACTGTAAGGACAAAAGGAAAGAATTATTATACACTAATGAACAAAAAGGCATACTAGGCTTAATGAAAGATGAAATGCCTAATAGTATTTTGGTTAAAGGTATATTCTTAGCGCCCAAATTATACTGCCTACTTAGACTAGACGATTTACAACATGAGCATGTCCCTTATATTAGAGCTAAAGGTATTGTTAAGACAGCAATTAAGAACAGATTGAAATATGAAATGTTTGCAAAGTCTTTAGAAGAGGATGTGACTTGGAACATACCCATGACATCTATCCGCAGTCTTAAACATGAATTATACACAATTACACTAAATAAAAAGGCATTAAGTGGCTTTGATTCTAAAAAGTATTGGATTAGTAAGTATAACAGTTTGTCGTTTGGACATAAAGATTCAGTAATGTATGAATAAATGTAATGCTAGTATATCTTATAACTAGTCTTAAAATAAGTTAATCATTCAAATCTGTTAAGTACTTCAATGGAATATATAAAAAAAATGATGATGCAGTTGTTGTTGTTGTTGATTTTAACTTGAATGAATAAATTGAAGAAATGCAATACGCAGTGTTTAAACTGCATCAATGATTTCAAATTTCACTTTAGAGCTTGAGTCGGGTTTGAACATGTCCTTTGAAAATAAAATAGGTGTAATAATAATGCATATAATAATTATTTTAATTCAAACAATTATTCAGTTTTCTGTTGCCTTTCAATACCATAGTACATGTTATTGTTACTCCTTATCTTTATTAGATTTGAGTAAATACAACTGGCAAATTAAAAAAAAATCAAAAAAAATGTCTAGTGGGGATGATTTTGACTACAAATTAAGGGTTCCTGGGAATTTGATTATTGCGGGTCCAAGTCAATCAGGGAAATCAGTCCTTGTGAGTGAAATTATAAAGCGACGAGACGAAATTTTTGAACCTAAGGTAGAGAGAATAATTTACTGTTTTTCTGAAAACCAACCGACCTTATTCGCGGATATGCAGAAATATGCAAACAACAAAATTGAATTTGTACGTGGGCTTGAGTATGATGTCGACGAAGGTAACACATCCCCTGTCCTTGTAATAATTGACGACCTAATGACGGAAGCAACAACGGGAAAGAAAGTTGAAAATTTATTCTGTCGGGAGAGTCACCACCGAAATATATTCGTTATCCTAATCCTGCAGAATTTCTATCAAAAAGGTGCAACGGTGCTAACAAGAAATGCCAAATACATAATATGTTTTAAATTCGTGAAAGATTCGACATTTATTAACATCTTAGGAAGACAGATTAATTTCGGGAAAACCGATGAAGTTTTGGAATCTGCATACAAAGATTCAACATCAAGACCGCATGGTTATGTAGTTATAGACACTAGTGCTACACAAAAAGATTCTCATAGATATAGATCATGTATCTTTCCCGATAAACAATGTACAGTATATGTAAAGAAATGAAAATAAATTTAACACACACAAGTTATGTCTTAATAACAATCATCCGAATCATCAAAGTCACCTTCACCATCGCCAGCAATGTCACCTTCTTCATCAGATGTGTCTACTCTACAATAGTACCAACTAGGTCTAGCCTTCATACGCTGTGACATTGTCTGGTCATGATGCATGGATATTTTTCGATCATACAATCCTAAATTGGTGCGAGACCTATCACTGGCGGAGAATATAGTCTCTACAAAACTCTTTACTTCGGTGTTACCACTGTAGTCATCATCATAGGGACATGATGAAAAATTTGAAAAGTAAGGTGTAACATCGGTTGGCATATTATTCTGGGTTTTTGCAAGTTCTTCAATAAAATCAAGGTCAAACATTTTTTTTCATCCAGTACTTTGAAGATCTCTTCGAAAAAACGTTTGAACTTGTTTGAAGTAATTGCAAATTCACGCTGCGGGAATTGTTGATAAATCACGCTTGTATGGGCAGTGATTGGTCGCGGGGCTTTATCATTCACCAGTTCAACCAGTGAGCTCCAAACAGGGGATGATAAACACGCACCCAAATTAAAGTCAACACCCACACGAAGACTCTCCTCGTCGAAAAATATAAATGCATACTTGCTGATATGGTCCTGAATACCAAAATTCCAAGTACACCTTGGAGAATACAAATCAGACTGTCTATGTTCCATGTAGAAAGATTCATAGGGACGACCGTAGGACTGCCGGTGAACACGAAAATGAGTTGGGTTGCGTGATTTCTTATCCCCTGGACCTTCAATGGAATGCCATCTTTCAATCTCCAGCAGAGTAAGATTTTTCTTCAACCGATCAACATGGCACCCCTGCGATCCATGGGAAAGGCGGCGATGATAGGTGTCATCCAAGTACTCATTATTGATCTGAAGCCTAATACCATCTGCAAAAAAAATACAATGAGAATATGATGGTAAATACAATATACAGAATGTGCAAGGAATGCACCCATACATACATACAAAATACCAGCGTTATAATGTTATATTACTAAGAATTATTTGAAATTACTGTACTTACATAGGTATGAGGAAAAGAGTATCCAATTTGACGAAATCCCATTGATTGTCCGTTCCATCCAAACGAACAATTTCTGATCAGATTTGAATTCCCGGGGTGTATTTTCGCTTCTTCCAAACACTTGTGCTAACAAT
Organism: Allacma fusca; assembly: GCA_947179485.1. Classification (NCBI taxonomy): domain Eukaryota; kingdom Metazoa; phylum Arthropoda; class Collembola; order Symphypleona; family Sminthuridae; genus Allacma; species Allacma fusca. The sequence goes on from OX359247.1 coordinate 35,722,191, forward strand.
GCTCCGTGAAAGAATTTTCCATGAGGGCAAAGTGAGGTGAACAGTTTCAGGTCTGGATCGTTGTCCTGGTTTAAGAGGAAAATGGCTGCAATTCCGGGAGTTTCCACAACACTTTGGAAATATTCTGATATTTCATCAAAATACTTTTTCGGCTCCTTCCTTGCGTCTTGTTCACTGAAACTTTTTCGATATTGGTATGTGTGTCTTGTATTGTCCAAGTCTTGCCATAATTTTGGGTTCACACCGTAAAAGTCAGAAATAAATCGTGTGTGTTGGCCATTGTGGTAAAATCCACGAGCCTTGTAGTATCCGAATAAAATTCGTGACATGATTACTTTACTCGATAAACTTTTTTCCCAGCGTTACTTGCTCTCTTATTGTGCTCAGCTTGCAGAAATAATTTGAATAAAGAATGATTAAAGAAATAGTGTAGCCTCACTGAGAAGTAAAACAATTCGGGTCATTTCTGCTTCTGCGTTGCGTCGCACCCCTTCCAGGAGCTTGGCTGGATAAAGGGAAGGAGGAGAGGGTAGGAAGAGAAGGGTCCAGCCAAGCTCTTTTCCTTTCCTCCACCTTACCCCTAATCCTTCCGTATTATGATAAGAATCTTACCCTCAGATTTTTATATGCTATTATGCGCTATTGATGAATTCAATAATAATTATTATTGTATGCATTGGATAAAAATTAAAATTGACGAGTCATTAGATTGAATGAATGTACATATGCACGAAATTTAATTATTATATAGTCTTTATTATTATTGAACAATTTTCCGGCGAACTTTTTTTTAATCAAATAATATATTCTGGATGATGGAATTCATGAAAATTGAACAACATAAACACACTCGCAAAAATCAAATATCAAGTTCTGATTCATCGATTTCGCTTGCAACATTGGTGTACATATTATAACAATTTTCAAGCGCCTGACCCATTGCCTGCATATTATCCCCTTTAAGGCTGTAATAATAAGCTAACCTTTGAATCAACCACGGAATTCTGCTAATGTTCATGTTGACGGTCTTCCCCATTCGCTTGATGTAGACAAATGTTAACTCATTTCCTTCATAAGGCAGGGTGCGATAATAGCACGACACGATCTTCTGGTTAGAAGCATCTACAACTGGTTTCACAGGATCGATAATAGAGTTGGGAGCAGGATCGGATGAATCACCAACAATATCCGCAGCCGCAGCAGCATCATGAGGACGTTTTCGTTCTGTATCAAAACCATCACCCTCTCCAATTACTTGTTGATGAGTGGATGATCCCAAAATATTTGACTCTTCTCCTACAGTATCGGAACCGGATAAATCAACAGCGACATAATCCCCATTGCGAAAATCTCCTGATGATGATGATGATGTTCTGACAACAGAAGATGGCTTAATTCTTCGCCCCTCGGTAATTTCTGGATCCACCAAATTAGAAATGGGTTTATCCATCATATCAGTGCTGCGTACTTGACGCCGATAGGGGTGGTTCAAAGCTCCATCTCCTGATTTCGAACCTGTAAGTAGAAACGCCAGTTTTATGTAATGACTTTCAAGCAATACGTTTTACACCAATCATGTCAATGTACATCAAAAATACGTTTAACTAAAAAGTGACTACTAAAACAGGCGAATCTACTTACCGGATACTTGATTTTTCCGCCTCATATCAAATCGAGAATTCACAATCTCCATTACAGGTTTACGAAAGTTTGAATTGCTGTCCATTTTTTGAAAATTCAGAGATTTAAAATAATAAAAAAGAAAACTTGAAGGAATGAGAGAGTTATTGTTGACGTTGCTGATTATAGCTGCAGTAATTTGCCAACTGACTTATGCCCTCGGAAAGAGAGTAGATCATGTCCAGAGGAACTGCAACTCCAACGTAGGGGCTGCTATTATCGGGGACATCCCCCCTTACCTCTGACTTTCTGTTTCGGATATTTAAATGCGTCTTTCCGAAACCTCCAAAGTCTCCTCCCACATATAAAACCCAATCGTTTTCCAAATCAATTCTTGGATATATGTTGTCATTAATGGGCGTGCTTTGAATACGTAAATGAAGAGGCACGGAATGAGTAATCGACTCACAACTAACCGTTGATTTGCTTCTCTTCATTTGTTTTGGCTCCCTGATAGTAGGTGGAGGAGGGCGTGGTAGCGATAATTGTTTGACACAATTAGACCTTTCTTGTTTTAAAGACGGTTTTGAACTCTTGACTGAACCCTTTAGGCTCATATCAACTTGCGCTTGCGCCATGCCAGAGTTACACACAATACAATTACACTTATATGAAACTGATTCGCAAATGCCTGGCGAAGACTTTGAACAAAGAGTTTTGCGAAATTCTTCAAAAATATCTACACAATATGAAAACAGGCACATTATACCTCAAAAGGTAAATTACAAATGACTAACTTTTTGCAGTTCTTGGGCGTAATAGCACCCATTCACGGGGACTTTATCAGACGTCTCTAAATAAAATGTCCACGGCTGAGTGCTGGCAATCCGCGTAACGGTGTAAATATTTTTCCCCCATGAACCAAGATACCCCTTATGAAAAAGCTTACGAGATTCCACACGTAAAACTTTGTCACCAACCTTGAATTTTGGTTTTGATTTCGATTGTGTCTGTCCGCGATCCCCGTACAATTTACGATATACATCAACCTCGTTATCTTTTGTAACCTCAGCGGGTGCCATGCCTATACTGGAGTGTTTTGATCTGTTATAATTATGTACAACTTGAGGCAAAATCTTTAGATATTTTTTGGTTTTCATATGCGTTAGATATCTTGAGATCCTTTCGAAAATTGTACGGTGTAATCTTTCAACTAGGCATGCTTTAGTGCTTTTTAAGCTGGTACTAAAATGTTTAATTCCGTGCTTTTGAAAATAACTTTGAGTTTGTTTCGATGTAAACTCTAGTCCTGCGTCACTCTGAATTTTTTTAGGATATACTTTAGAAGTTTGAAAAATTGTTTCAAGTCCGTTTATAACAGTCTCTGGCTTCTTGTTTTTCAGTGGCACAAAGTAGGCATACTTTGAAAATCCATCAATGCAAGATAATAAATAAGTTATAAAACTATTTTGTCTCTTATATTTCCGTACGTCAACCAAGTCAATCACATATTGATAATTCATGCACGGAATGTAAACTTGTCTCCGTGGAAATTTTCTTTTGATGGGTTTGTGGTAAGTGTAGGACTTTAAAGCAGAAAGACTTTTTTCTACTTCCTTTCTGTTAAAGTTTTTACTTGACTTGTTATTTTCTAGGAAATGGTTAATACCGCCGAAACTTCCATTCTTGTCTATATTTAAATACTGCTCTTCAACAGTCGGTTCTTCCATCTTATGCAGCCTAAATAATAATGACATCAACGTCACACTGTCAGATTACTTTAATTGACGAAACTGATAACATCAATAGTAGTATATTATCATCAACATGATTCCAAGAATAAAAAAGCACAGGCATTTTTTGCAGTATATTGCTAATTGTGGGAAGCAACAACGAATTAAGTGTATCAAAAATGCCGAAAAGTCTGAAATAAAGGCATTGTGCGAATGCATGTTGAACGTTTATAAGGGAAACGTCATTATCCCAAAACAAACAGTGCAAAAACTAGTTCCTTACAAGAATGTTTTAAACAGAATTGCATCTAAAAAATATAAAAAATATTCCAAGAAAGAAAGAGCTATTATTGTTCAGAAAGGGGGAGGTGCATTCATACCGTTAATTATTGCCTCTGTTTTGCCTACACTCATCTCAAAGTTAGTGAGCAACTGATATACATAATGGCCAGAAAAATGAAGTTAATCTCAGAGTCAGACTATGAACTATTAATGAACATGAAACGAGCGAAGATGGAGAATGGGTCCGTGAACTTGGAAGAACATAAAATGAAAGTCTTATCTGAAAATGAGAAAATTCCCGATGATATACGAGCTATATTGTATAACGATGCAGCCAGGAGACTTTCAAAACAACGTGCACTTGAAGCTTCAAAGCCAATATTAGTTTCGTCAGTTCCATCAAGACGAGATATTTATGTAAGTAATAGTGAACAATCTGAAGATAGTGGACACTCTTTGAATTTAAATACTGTCACAGCATTGCCAATGATGAGGAAGAATAATACAACTCGCGCGATTGACAATACGACTACAGATCATACAGAGAACCACAAGCATGGCAAACATGAGATGGCAGTTAAATCCCCTTTAGCAGTAGAAACAAATAAAAAGAGCAACAAACCTGTGAAAAAGCCTATTGAAAAAAGAGTCCATGCAATTATGAAATCATTCCGTGCGTCAAATATTTCTTCCAATAAAAATAGCGAGATTGTTGCTGACGGTAAACATGTTCCATTTTCTAATATTAATGTATTGGCAAAAGCCTTGGCATCGGGGCGTAATTTGGAGTCCACAATTGGCTACGCTGAGATTGTCCCACTTCTAGTAAAAAACAATGTGCCCTACAAGGTCATTTCAAAAAATGTTCAAGATTCGTGGAAATACTTGCTTCCAACAAATGACACCCCAAAAATATCTACAACCGGGAAAAGAATTAACCGTGGAATCAATAAACGATGGGAACCATATTAGCTTAAAATGATTTATTTTTACATTTTGAATGGTGTACAACATTGCACTGAATATTTTGTAATAATTTGACGTCTGGCCGTAGTAGGCAATAAAATTTGTTTCCCGAAACTTTGAATTTGTTGGTCATTTTTTCCAGGATCATTTGAAAAATGATGATACACACTTAGAAGACAACATCCGCGATACATTTTCATTAAAAAATAAATTGCATATAATCCACAAACATTAGAATTTAGAGACTGCAGGCATTTGATGTTTTCAATGACTTCACACTGAAGTCTGTTGGCAAAATTGGTAAAATCCTCAGCATAAAATTTTATTCCAATACCATAGCTACAAAAGAAATACAATGGTCCATATTTTTTTGGTACATACACGGCTACCCAATGGTTTCCTGGGTATGTTTGAGGTTCATCATTCACTACCAAAGCTATTGGGTAGTGGATCTGGTTCACATTTTCAAGACAGTCACAGGGTATTACGTCATAATTAACTTTTTTGGGGTTAAAAATCCTGTTGAGCATCTGTCGTATTTGATTAGTATCCATAGTCACTTATAAAATATTATTAAAATCTTTAAAGAAAACGTTCTTGTAACGATCAATGTGAAGGATTGCAGGAAATTCCAAATAGCATACACATGTGAGTGCTCTTGGTGTGGGAGAGTTGAATTTCAATTCCAGCTTAACGTTGCCGTGCTTAGGTGGCACAAACCCTTCCTTGACTTGCGCAATATTGTACACGTACAAGGCAAAGCTTGACTTAAACTGCTCGAAAGTGATATCCAATCCCACGTCCTCGGTTTGTATATCCAACCCTTTAAATAAGTTGTCATAGGCTTCAAGGTAAAGGTCCCGGTTGTAATCCAACTCCAGTGGAGTGTTAATGATTTCTCCGTTGGCTGTTAGATTTATATATTTGAGGTCGTGATTGTGAAACACAAATGGGTTAGATTTATGGTCTCCAATAAATGATTTACTGTCAACTAAACCAATGATGACACGGTAAGGGACGAGTCCGGATAATAAGTTCTCATTTGTTATTTGATGAACACCTGGTGAAATTGTGAATTGTCGTACTTCAACACGTCTCATGGGCATACACACATTATTACCCTTTTCCAATTCTCGTACGTGTTCCAATGCCAAAGATGGCATGAGAGTAACTTTCTCAACTAATAGTATAGCCTCTTGAACTTCAATCTTATATTTCACATCAGTATTTGTAAAGAGACAAAATTCATCCGGAGATCTCGTGAAGACAAATCGTATGTCAACACCAGGTAACAAATAACTTGTTTGTGAACAAATGTCCATAAACGGGCGTCCTATTAATTCGAATACCTTACTGTTGAGGCTTTTCTTGTATCTTTTAGTGTAACCATCATCAATAGCTGTGTCAATAACTGCTGGGTCATTCTCACGTGTAAACATTGCGCATGACAGTTGAGATTTCTTATACTCCTTCCCATATCCCAATATTGTCTCCAAATAACTCTTGTAGGGATATAAGTTACTCTGAGGAGTAATTAATACCTCATTAAGATAGCACGAAGCTTGCGAAAATAAACTGTGCAAGCAGTTATTAACGGGAGCTACGATGTCGTCACTTTTTATAGCAACATTATTAGGCTCGAGTATCCTACATTTCAATTTTAGCTTTGTTGATCGAAGGTCTACATACTGTGTATCATTTGACTTGACAAAAAACTGAATCGGTGCAAGTCTATCTTGAATGCTCGTGACTGGAAAAACTGTTTGAATTTGAGTACCCAATCTTGTGACATCGTACCCTGGATCAGAGAATAAGGACGTCTCACCTCTTACATAAGTGTATGGGGAATTATTTTTATGTGTTTTACTGTTTGCCGCTGCCATAATTTTATACTTATCTGAATTTAATGGAATATTGTTGGGTAGACAGGGGATTTTTTAACACGCTTTCTCCTCCGTTGACGTCCTACTACAGAATTTCTTTTCTTTTGTGTTTTTGATCTCTTTTTGGTATTCTTTCGAGCTCTTTTTGCTTTACCTACTTTACGCTTTCGGGTGACCTTCCGCTTCTTACGACGTCCTGAACCAGTCTGGTCCAAGTAATCTCGTCCCATAGCTTTTAGTGACTGTACAGAATTTATCCTCAATGCATCCTTTAAATCTCTTCCATTTCTAACATCGGCTACAGTATTTTGTATAGCACTTAACGCGTGCGGAAGTAAATATTTTTTTGCAAAAGGTAAAATTGATTTTGCAATGGTGCCAAATATTCCACCAATTCCAGCACCTCTTTGCCTCCGTGCGCCAGCAAAGTAGAACTGACCGTCAGGCATCATTGCGCCTCCAATTTGATGCGGCAGGCGACGATAAAACAAGTCCAAGTCGTCATTACAATTAAAAGGTCTGGTATTCATTTTAAAATTCTCTTTTCCCGAAATTTTATTGTCACCGAAAAAGAAGAAAAGTCAAAGTTTACGGGTTCACCTGTCTCCGTGAGTACCCAAACGTGAATAATGTCAAAATCGGAAACGCTTAGGTTTAAAAAGTGAGGAGGTGCGAAGGAATTATGAGTAATTTCACCATATGTTCCTTTATATGGTATAATCCTTAAGCATGGAGCTTGTACATCTGCGAGATACTGTGGCTGAATTATATTACAGTATAAAAACAGTTTAGTATTCCCCGCATTAGCATATACGGGCTGAGTTCCCTTAATAATTACCGGAGTGGTATCTTTTCTGTAATTTTCTATGGCACTTGCAACCTTTTCCCTTAATTCCTCTGGAGCAATTGTTTTTTCATGTCTTGCCTCGGAGCTATAATCCTTTGATACAGCAACGCCAAAATCTTGCGTTTTCTGTCCGCTGCCGAATGATATTTTATAGAAATTATCATGTTGCTCCAAGCCGATAGACAGCATTTTATTATCCGCTCCAGGATTATACGTCAATTTAGGAAATGCGTCGCCAATTAATCCCGTATCATAATCATCTATTCCTAATATTGCACTTAATTTGGGGCTAAAACATATCTTGTGCAAAGATTTGGTCTCTTGATAAATTTCACAGCGAAATATATGGCCCTCAATAACTATATTCGTAATTGGACATATCTCTGGTAACATCTCCAATAATTCTCGCAAAGTTCTTATGTCCGCTGTAGATAGGAAATCAAACTCAATAAAATGAGCTTCCCCACTTTCTTTATCAAACCACAAAAACTGCACGCTCCCGAGTTTTTCATCCTTCTTTATAATAACATGACCATAAATGTATGAACAGTCTACTAGAGCAGCTTCCCATTGGTCTGAATTTAATCGTATTACTCCACTTAGCTTGTTTTTAAAATTTCCAACCGTGTTTTCAGGGAAAATATTTAAACTCGCATTGGACTGAAGAGACACAAAAAACTCAGACATTTTTCCGCTTAAATTGCCAAATCTGTACTAAATTCACCAAAAATTAACGGCCCCCTTTTATTCTATCACTCATATTAAATCATTCTTGTCTGCATATGATTACTAATCTTTTGACGTATTATTTTTGTATCTACATATATTTGATTACTTACCTTCCGAAACGTATACGTTGCTCTGTCGTTCCTGCTAATTGGGAAGCCTGTTATTCATTTTCTTTTTAAGCGTATGTATACTCATAAGTTTTTAATTCTGAATAATTTTATTTACACATTATGTATACACATAATCGTTAATTACGAAAGTTTACACTGTTACACACGAACGTATTTATGTCGTTTCAAAACGTTCATGGAATGTTCAACATGAGTAAATTATATGCATGGAGTATGGTGAGTGGAGTGCGTTGGCTGGGGATACGGCCCGGAGATGTGTGGCATAATACGAGCATCTCCGCCCGCATAGTTAACATTAGCGACATATATGATAGAATTTTTGTGTGAGTGAGACGCTGACAGATGAGCGGCAATTCGCCCGTGTGGCTCTAACATATGCACGTATGCTTGCACATGGAATACTGTGAGTACGTCGGATGGTAATACGAGAGGGAGATAGGTGACGTCAGAGACGAGCATCTCCCTCCGTTTAATAACATCAGCATCTACCCCCGTTTAATTAACATGGGCAGCTATAACATCAGCATCTCCACTACGATATCTACTCACGGAAAATAAAATATTACGTGAAAATGTAGCGCTATTATATAAATTCCAATAATTATTCGCCAGGAGAAAGCATTTAATTATTTACGGCCATGTTACGCAAAATTTCCGAATTGTATTTAACGTACAGTTTACGTGAACTGCTGAACGTTTTTTTCCCCGGACATTTGCACGTTTCTATTACCAATTATTTACTTAATATTCGCCACTACTTAACGCTAAATTAACGCAAACGGACCCAAAAGTAAACGTGAATTCCACGGCAATTTTGCGTTCATGTGCTACATGGGATATTAATGTTATTTTTGACAAGTATTATTGAAAGCATTTTTCAGAATTGTACAAGCCCAAGCATAATTAATTTAATGCGGAAAGCGTATTTAAAATTAACTTGACCGGGTTAAAATCATATCTCATGCAGATTCAGCATAACACTGGGTAGTGTATACGTACGCTCAAAGCTTTTGGTCGACCCTAATGATGCTCGCCCCGAATGACCCCTGAAAAAGTAAGCACCCGAACCATCCAACTGGGACAGTCATGTATGAAAAAAATGAGAAGGTGACAGACAAATGATGAGCTTTAACTTTACCATACCCATTACAGCTAATTGCAGACATGCAAAAAACCATAAAAAGCAGAGTGAGCACTGGAAATAGGTTTTGTGCCCGCCAGGTATATGTACATATTTTTATTTTAGTTGCCTTGTTTTTAAGAGCTTCCGAAAACAAGGAGACACTGACTGGTACTCACCTCACTTAATACAGCAAATGTGCTTAGATTTTTAATTAAATAAGGGTACGGGCAGTCGAAAATTAGACAGAAAATACATCGAAATAACAATATTGACATTAAAACTTTTACGAGAGCAATATGTTCTTCCTGTTAGGGAAATACAGGGAAAATTATTTCCACTTCTAACCCAATCAGGAGATTTCAATATTACTGAAGTATTAGTCATTAGTAATCGTAGAAATAACACAGTTACACAGGTAAGTGTTTTATGTGTAAAAGTATGAACACGGTGTTTCAATACAAAATTAGGAAATCAAATAGTTTTTATAACCCCATTTGTATGGGCCAGAGGCTTTAAGTGATTTACCATATATTATAAATCTATGCATATAATGTAAACAATATTACAATCGATAAACTGTTACTAGTTACTACTAAACAGGGTTACACAAACTAAAGTTAAATTATTTGAATTTCCTTCTCTGGTATACGAAAATAATGTATATGACATATTAACACATAATTTACATAGCACTGCATTACAATAATTTGCAATATGTTATTTTTGCCGTTCATTATTTCGCGAATTACTCATTAATTCCAGTTTAAACGCAGTTAATCAGTACTAGTGATCTTAATCTTCTTTGCTGACAGTATACAATAATGATGCCTCGTCTGAGGACCAATTCTCCAGGCTGTACATAGTATTTGGAGGGATAATAAAGCTGCATCCAGAAAAGAGTTCTACCGATTTGAGATAGGGCTGTCCACTCTCATTAATATTGAAATTTGCAGACTTTACGACAACTGTCCCATTGGTTACAGAAAATATCTATGCAGAGGACGAAATAATTTAATTAGATAATACACTGCTAGTGTTTAACTTACACTCCTAGAACTAGAAGAACATAGATACGTAAATTAAATATACAATAGCGTTAGAAAAATATAAAAGAATGAAAAACCACATACCATGTTGTGAGTTCCACTTCGCTCCATACGCTTAACTGTGCGACTTTCTATTCGAACATACCCAACTCTAATTTTTCGATCATCATGCCAGGGAGACAAGAGAACTCCAGGACAAAGTTCATTCCAAGTGAGATTCTGAGGAAACGCATATCTGACTGAAGTAGAGTTTAAAAGAACTCCAACAAAACCTTCCGGAATGGAATTTCGGAGCAACCTATATTCTTCTAGGTCAGAGTCTACCAAACAAGCTAGTGTAACTGAACCGTAAGAGCTAGAATCTGCAGCATTTGGCATGTTGCATTGACCAATGTTGAGATCCAATGGAATGTCCCCTGCCATGTCACACTCTAAGGGAGCTGTTTTCAAAGTATTTTTACGGCTTTGTTCCATCACTTCATTTAGCGTTGCTACACTTGGTCTTGTTACTGAGTGAATATATGTAATACAAAATAAACCCCCATGTATCCCATATGTATGCCACGAATTGGTATTGTTTATATAATAAGTAGCACACCCGTGACATTAGAGATGGTAAAAATAAATTAAAAACAGAACAAGTACATATACTGTATCTACCTGGCACTCGAGGTAAAATCGATTGAGTGTCTGAGATGTCCTCATCATCTGACCAATTTAGATTCACACAAATTGAATCCGGCTCGTATGAATCTCTAGCACTGGCCCTATTAGTTCGTGATGCTGGACCTGGCCAATTATAAATTGGTCCGATAACCTTGGAATAGTTCTTTTTGTTCTCAGATTTTTGTTCTGCGTTCGACTTCAAACTTGGCTGTTTCCCCGCAGGTTCTGTACTATGAGGAGGATTAATATTGGACACAGTACGCGTTTTCGGCTTGCTAGTAGCATTTCCCAGCTCCGTTGAGTTTAAGCTACCTTCCATTTGCTGCGAAGCAGTGTATGTTGTTCGTCTCTTAGATCCTGTGTAAGATGAAGTGAGCTGTCAGCCCGATTGATTGTAAGGACTGAGAGAATTCTAAGAATTATTCGAAGATCATTATTACAGAACTTACTTTGCTGATCTGAATTCGCATTTCCCATGCCATGGACTTCTTTTGTAAAAGTATCAGACTGCGCTTCGTCTAAAATATCATACATCGTTAAACCGTACTATGAACATCAAAGTGATTTCATGTTCATCAAAACTAATAGAAAAGCAAGTAGTTAAAACAATCATTGCCACACACTTTCTTTACTATTTTTAGGCTCATTGGTTCGAGGCACCATGGATTCGTCTTTCGGCTTGTTCCGGTGCGAGGTTTCACGGTCGACGCCCCTATAAAATTTGGAAATCTTCGACACAGGAGTGAAGTCATCCTCACCAGATGAGGTAGTAGTTTGCAAAAAAGATTCTAAATCGTTGTTCCCAAAATTCATAAAACATAATAAAGGTTTGAAGAAATAAATTAACGGAAAATTAGAATTGCTTATTTGACTTACCGGACTTCTTTCTACTACCAACAACTCCCTTGGGTTTCGAAGCTCTGTCGACTTTTCTGATGACCGGGATTTTGCTCGCAGGATTATCTTTAGTCACTTCAACTTTGTTAAGACTAACTACTGACGATGCTCGCTCTACAGAGCTTCTCGTTCTTCGTCCTTATAAAAAGATTGTATCTGTTACATTCACGTTTATAAAAATCCCTCCATATGATTTCCAAGTAGGCCCACAATTTTAAAATTCCACTCGAAGCAGACTAAACAAAGAATCCGTTTCCACTCAATACACTTACCCCCATCATCAGAGCTAACTTCAAATCGAGTAGTGCCAGTCTTCCCTTCTAAGGATGAAATACAATACATGTAAGAAATTATCAACAATTTATTTAATAAAATAACAATTAAACTAGTACTAAACCCAGTAAATATCATCATTTTAAGACTAAATTCATTCGTACTGCTCCTAAAGTTGAAGAGGCAAGCATTTGGGCTAACAGGAATGTTGGAGAACCTCTTCTCCCGAGCAGACATAACACTGCTAGTCACTGAAACGTCGTCTCTGTCATCTTCCTCACTGACACTTGACCTGACTGCTTTCTTAGCCTGTACTGCTGCTTTTAATGAAATGCTCTTCGATTTTTTCATGTCTCCGACTGCTGGCTGGCTGCAAAACTGCAAAGACAAAACACTACTTAAACCGGCAGTTCTTGCAAACATTAAAACAAATACAAATACATGACATTGTGATGTCTGTACTCCATTCAATGTTAAATATTACTTTTCTTCAAACGCCTTGCTGCAGTGGGAATTCGTTATTATTTGTTGTTATTGCCTCCAATGGAATATTATAGATACATACTTTATCACAGGGGATTATTAAATATTTTCTTACTCTCTTTACTAACGGCTAAAATTTCTTACCTGGTACATAGGGATTTTACAATACCTGGTGCAGTATATGGTATGTAGTTGTTCGTGCACTGTACCAGGAAAAATACCTGGTGTCAGGAAAGGCGCGCCTTGGGGCCATCGCAGTTCCAGCGCTCCTTTAATCCAATCGAACTAGTTAACGTAACTCTCACTGTCCGTAACGACAACCCCAACGAAACAGACACTCCAACACCGGCACGAGGGCCTTCGTATATCCAATAATTGTACTTGGACTTCAACTACGTACATAGTATCAGAATTTTGTAGTAATGGGATTTGTTGTAAATTTTAAAATATGGGTTTAAAAAAAAAATTTGAGGAGAATTTATGTGCTTATCATTATTTTTTGGGATGAGACTGCGTGTGGCAGTTTCGTATATCGTCGGCTAAATTTTAAAAGGTACCATTTTGATTTCTTAACACGTGCTTTTTAAATGGGATCTCCATTGAAAATGGTACTTTTTAGAATTTAGCCAACGATATGGTGTTTAATATTCAGGCAGAGTAAAAAAAAGTTTCATTACGAATATTAGCCAGTAAGATGTAAGGTTGAATGGTGGGGTAAAAGTGGTGAACGTAGGAAGAAAGATGGGGGAAATGGGTGCTGTTGAATAAAATATTATAACAAAATTATGTTTCGTGACAAGTCCATTCTACATATGTATATACTACGAGGTAGTAGTCCCCAGCCCCCATCTGTGCACATGCCGTACTGTAATGTATTCGGACGAGTCCGTTCATATATTAATTATGATTTAATTTCAAGGAAGAATAGTTCATTCATTTGACAGTCACGACAAAAATGTAAGGCAAGAGGCAAGATTGAAAAAAAAAAAAAAATTACTTTTATTGCATTTCTGAGAAAGTATTCTTAAACTGTGCCTCTCATTTCTAGTTCCTGAATCCTGAGACCGCAAATTTTGACTTAGGAAGATGGTATTAGACTCAAAGGAATCCACATGAAATTCGCTTATATCAAGGAGTTGTAAATTTTTGTATTTTAAGAACGACAGACTGTCCATGAAAAATGGTAAACAGAAATTCCTCATTTTCTGCATCTTTCTTCAATCGCACTCGCTCCTAAAGCTGAACTTTCCCAACCGTACTCTCCCTTTTTTACGGGTCATAGCCACAATTCTCAAGGGAGGAACGTATTGAATAGTTCCCTGGAAATCAATTAAAATTTCCTACAAAAGAACGTCAAAGACACATGAGACAATTTTTGGTAGGATTACAAATTTGTAATGCCGACAATCATCAAAAAATCTCGACTTTCTTTCACATTCTTGAGGATTTTCAGGTTTAGGAACTTTTTGCCTTTTTCGACAAACAAATTTTCTACAACGAAGAAACATTTTCTTCAAATTGGAGGATTCACATATTTCATACTTGGCATCATCGACCCTTATAAGGGCTAGGGAGGGGGGGGGGCAGAAATAGGATATGAAACACCCTGTATCTAATTTAATTACTGGTGACAGAACTACAGGACACACGACATTTGCCTTTTTACGGGCCCATAAAGTCGTCTTAACGATTTGTCCGGGAATACAAAGCAAGTTTCAAAAAAATGTTACGAAAAAAAAACAAATATCACTTCCGTTCCGAAAACCTCGGCACCCTGCGTAATCCCGTCAAAATAAAAAATAATGATTCCTCCAAACTCGTACTACACCATTTTTATTTTATAAAAAAATTAGTTTACTACGCATAAAAATGATATAGTTTAATAATTTGTAATCATTAAAGGTAATAATATTAACCATTATTGTTATTATAGGAAAGGAATCATGCATAATGGCTACTTCACACCCGTCAATATCATGTTAAAGTTAAGGCAAGACAAGCAGAGGCAATCTTTATGATTTTGACTTTTCAAATCTGAAGGATCCAAAAGAACAAAAATACCAGCTATTTCCCTATTCATGGATAATGGAAGTTGAACCGTTCAGTTCAAACTCGCATTTGAACAAGCAAGCTGACAAACCTATATATGACAGCAGGAAAGAGTATACAAAACTATTGAACATCCCAAAAGATATCATATTTCCCTTGGAACTGAGCATTCATTTAAAGGAAAGACTTCATGTGAGATACATTTCTCAATCAAAATCGTATTTTCAGATTTGTGAAGCTACGTACATTTTTATATAATTGCAAGTTGAATACACAATTATTATACTTCTATTGTTGCGGGATTCATTTGATAAGGACAGACGGCCCTGGAAGAAATATTTCGGTTGAAGAAGCAACTGTTTAACCAAGACTATGAAGTCAATTGTTTAGATCTGAGAGATGAGATTCGTAAAAGTGACAAATACTTCGAACAGGTGATTTTTGTAATAATTAAGACATTATTGAATGTATGACAAGCTTTGGTAAAAATAACACATAAACAGCTCTCGTCATAAGTCATAATAGTGGATGATATTCTCCTCAATTTTGCACGACCTATTGTACCATGCCCCAATAGGCCCATAATAACATTTCATAACAAAGTATTTCTGCTTGATATCATTCTAGAAAGGAGAACTGAAAATGGCTAACCCACAAATGGCCACTAAGGTGGTAGAGTTAAGTAAAAAACTTCGGGACATGACAGCAGATCAGGAAAGCATGAAATCGAGGATGAAACAAATCATGTCCGAAAATGAGTCACTAAAGGGCAAGTTGAATAACCTGGATCAACAGAAATCACAACAAGAAGATAGTGGTACTAAATTGTCCTTCCAAACATTTGTTTATGCTCCTTGATAATTCAATTTCTGCATTAAATTATCAGTTTTATATGTCATTCCTAATCCTAGTAAAATTGCTTATTTGGTACAGAGAAAAATAAAAAATCAGAGGAAGAACTTCTGTCCACATCCCAGCAACTTGCAAATACAACTAACAAGATGATGGACTATCGTCGACAAAGTCAGCAGTTGCGAATTGAATTAAGAACAGCGCTTAAGGTAAGACTGTTTACTGCAATTTACTGTAAATTAATAAAGTTAGGAAGGTGAATAATGTAGGTAATAATAGAGGTTTGTCCACTTTTGGCAAGGCATTGTGTCAAGAAGTTGGAGAAGGCACAACGCCACAAGGGGTCCTCAGCACAGTCGCCAGTGCTTCCTGGCGAGGGAGACAACAGCAAATCCTGGGGCTACAACAGAAAGTCCTGGAGCTCCAGAGCAAACTGAACCAGTGCAACCAAAATCCACCGAATTTAGCTCTTGCAGGAGCTGGTGAGCCTTGCCAGGAGGGTTTTTCCAACTGTTGCTCTGAAGCTCCAGATGCTCACGATGATGTTCGAAGTGTGAAATCTACCATCTCCAATTCGACATTAGTATCATCGACGTCAACTCAAAGAAGACTGCAAGGTCTGCATCAACAGGAGCGGAATAAGTATGAAATATTACTGGAAATACGTTATTCGTCGGAACCTCTGCAGTTTTGATTATTTGATTAATACTGCGAATTAGTCACATTTAATTTTACTACTAGTGGTGAGCTTTCGGGAACCTAAATCTAATGAATTGCTTTTTGAAGGCACGAGCAGCTTGAGAAAACTAATCAGCAATTAGAAAACGTGAAGAAGGATTTGAAATCAGCTTTGCTAAGCTTGAAAGCTTCGAAGGCCAGAATAGAAACTCTGGAGGTTCAAGTTCGAAGCTACCGTGGACAAATTGAAGTACTGGAAGGGAAACTCGGTGGAAAGCAAGTGGAAATTCAAGATCTCTTAAATGAATCCACCCGGCTAAACCAGGAGCTGGATATTGTGAAGGATAGGATGCGAATAGTGAGAGATACAACATGTTCCGAAGTTCGAGACACCAATAAGGCTTTGGCACATGTAAGTAAATATGCAGATGTAGATATTCTTTATGCAAGAGTGAACTCAAGGTGGCAGAGCCAATGTGTAATTATACTGCCTTTAAACGTTTATTTTCCCGAAGGAAAAATCCCACAGTTCCCAACTACAGAAAGTTGTAAATGATTACGAGAAAAAAATTGACAAATTGAATGAGGAGGTTGGAAGTTTGCAGATGAATCTTGTTGCCTATGAGAATGCCCCAAAAGATGAGCTTGAAGCTCGAAAGAGACTCCAGTATCTGGAATCCCAGGTAAAATATACAGCTTGATTTTATTATTTTATTAGTTGCATTCTTTAACCGACAATAAGCTCGTTTGAAAGTTTGAAGAGATGAAAGAAGGTTTGAAAGCAAGTGAAAACGAAACTCGAAGACTCCTGACTCTGATGGAAGATTCCGTTGGACGAACTGAGGAGGAACGGAATTCGCATTGCAATACTCAACGTCACCTCATAAAATCTTTTGCTGTCATTGATCACGCAGAAAATGTTATAAACTTGTGTCTAGATAAGGGTCACATTAGTGATAAGAAGGTTTTGGAAACTATTGAAGATTTGCGGTCAATGAGACGAGAACTGAAGACTGGGGATTTGTATCATTTAGAGCCTATAAATGTAACAGATGTGAGGAAATTAAGATCTAGGTAAGTTAAAAAAAAAATTCTGGCCAAGCTACATAATTGCAAGTGAGTCCGTAAATAGCGATAAACCTGAGATTGTATACAAGTAAGCTACAGTGTTTAGCTTGGTGTGAAAACAATTACAAAACAAAGAGTAAAAGGGACTAAGACTTAAAGACTTAACTTTTGAAATTATATTTAGGATCAGTATCCTGAGTAAGGAAATTCAGGTTCTTCAAAATAATTTGAAAGCGTCAGCTGGGGAACGGAAGAAGGATTTACAAAACTTCTCGACTATGATTGAAAAGACAAGGCACGAATTTTTCACGGCTATAAGTAATTCTGTACTTGCGAAGCAGTTGGGTCAACGTTTTAACCCCAAGCCCTCTTTGGAATCTTCGTAGATTTTTTAAAAATATTGTTTATTCTATCTTATTACAAAACACTTATCCACCATCAACAATCATAGCTAAATAAGACACCTATGTATAAGTCGGTTTTGTAGAAGAGTAAATACAGTGTAAAACTAACTTGACTTTGTCAATCCTCAATGAGCAATCTAAAATAGTGTCGCAATTTTAGTCGACATCTCATCCTCCACTCTATTTCTCTTTCAGAATTAGAAAAGTAGATCATGCACTGGTGGTAAATACCCATAGGTTACTGTTTCCTGAAGGATCACACACAAAAGTTCATAACGATATTCTAGTGGTCGGACCAGTTCAGTTCAAAACTGAAAATTTCAGTTCAGTTCAGTTCAGTTCAGTTTGGTTCATACAAATTTTGGTTCAGTTCGATACACAAACTAAACTGAATGGTTCGGTTCCAGGGTAAAACTGAACTGAACTGAATCGTTTGAACTGATTGTTACACATGCACAATAAAGTCTGCTTTTGAAGTTCTAAATGACGCACTTCTCATCTCTGACTGTTACTTTTTAAGGAATATCTACGTAAAATGTGATTGCATTTGCAGTGCTAGAACAATAGTAGATTGTACATATTTAAAATCAGATTAAAATGGGATACAAAGAACTGTATACCCCTTATTTAAAAAATCTATATGTATATATACATATTCAGTTCAGTTCAGTTCAGTTTCAGTTCGTAGAGGAAACTGAACTGAACTGAACCGAAGAATAGCTAACTGAACTGAAATTTTGATTTTCGATTCAGTTCACTTTGTGAACCGAACTAAACTGAATTTTACGAACCAAACTGAACTAGTCCGACCACTACGATATTCTACCTAAGTTTACACAGTGGTCATTATCTAGAAGTTCTAATTTCAGACGGAGTGAAATGAATATTCAATCAAATAGTTGAAAAGTATTTTGCCAAAGTTGATTTAATCATGAATTAAATACGGAATACGAAAAAATTGTACATATTCATATTTATAAAATAAGCCAGTAAAAAATGATATCTTACTCTACTGCGATCTTATAGTGAACCCTGATCCTTCAAAAGCCTTAAAATTATTTTCATCGTTTGCATTCTTCTTCGTTGAAGGCGGAATGCGACGACGGAAGAACTGAATGTTTCCAACTTGATAGTCGTAATCTGGTACTCCACGAACGACTGCGCCTTTAGCTGTAGGTACTAAAATGCTCTCCGCTGCTTTCCCATCCAACCTGCCAGCAACATTTGCGATGAAACATAATGCCACATTTGGTTGCCCCATTATTACCTAAAGTGTTAACTCATAAATTACCTGTTCCCGGAACCACCAAATGGTTGGAAATTTACTACGCCTTCCATAGCTTCATCTGCGACGTCAATATCATTTGTATCCATCTGATTTCTTGGTTGCCGTACTGGTTCCACGTAGTCAGCAGGGGGTGCAAAATCCACCTAGAGCAGCAAATTGGCTTTCATTGTTCTGATTCGTATCTTTAAACTATTAAGCAATACTATATTCTAGTATTTTCTTTATATTGGCTTTTCTCTCATTTCGTAACATGGACACTGGGTTGTCCATTGTTCTACATTACCCTTGTTTTAACAAATCGAGAGTTCAAAAGAGAAAAGTCGTGCATGAATTTTTCGCCACAGAGGCCAATTTAAACCAGAGCAAAAGCCCAAGGTGTACTTACATCCATGTCACACTCAATTATACTGACCGCAGGTCCTGGTCGTGTTTCCAAAACCCGTAGCTCATAACTACGGTCGTTATACCGTATCGCAATCATATCCCCTGCCGTAAGGCAGGCAAAATTTCGAAGAGCGTTTTCCAGCACAGCTTTAGGATTCGTGATGTCTAGAAAATCTGACGACTGCGGTTCAAATTTTGAAAAGTTAGCCACGGGCAAGGCTACGCTTTGAATCTTGATTATATTACCCTCCTCAAGTAGTAAATTCCTCATCATCTAAAAGCACAAAAACTTTCCATCAACAAAATACTCGATTACATCTTCACCACAAATAAATTCAAGAAGAATCCCACACCTACCCAATTAGGTATATAACATCGACCTTCATCCGCCACAAACTCCAGCACACCGGAATGAGTCTCTCGATCCTTCCTAGAATTCGTCAACTTGAACAACATCGGATACGCCGTGTTCAGACGAGTCAGGTGTTCCAACGCTGACGGGGGAAGAATGACTAACAGATTCAAAACAAAACCAACTTAATTCATCTCATCCCGATAAATACAGAAACACCTTTCACTTAACCACACACAATGAATCCCACGGAAACATCTGACTTCAATACTTAAATTCAAAACTATTTAAACCCACACATTCCAAAAACTTACTTTTGCCCCCGTTCTCTACATCCTGCCTTTCGTTCCCGGGTATCATGGAGACGGAGTAGCAACGATACTCCTTCACAAACGGCATCCGGGGACTGGGTAATTCCATTCCAAAACTGAACATTGTGCTGATATTTTACCTCAACTATCCCAAAATGGTTCCAAAATCCCAAAAATTCACGCGTCACAGGAACAAATTCAAACTGGCGCTACACTATACAGTCTGAAGTTAAATAATGACTGCACTAAAAATAAATGCTCTTTCTTAATCCCACTGACACAGCAACTATTCAATTCGTTAACAGTCGTCTAGTTTAATTAAAACGGTGCAAAAATTAGCAATTACCTAAACACCTTTTGAGCTCTAAGTTGACCTTAAATACAATCTCAAGGATGCATTACAAATTAAGAGTAATACAACTGACACTGACGTGTTGCAAAATATTTAACTATCAGCAACTTTTATGTACGTATACGAACGTAATTTAAAGACGATGACAAGCTTTTGAGTTTAAATGCAGAGCAACAACAGCACTAATAATGAACATGAGCATCGAGCAAAACATATTTTGCCTACAGTTTGAATACTCGCGGAAGACTGTACACTCAAAACTGGAACGGAACAGAAACAAGTAATGAAGTGAACCGATGACTCACGAAGAGCACAAGTCAGCCGACTCTATCTCCTCTGCAGCTATTAACGATTAGATATTTTTAATTTTTATTTTTCCAAACATGAATATTTTATGTCTATATATTTATGAATTCTCGATTACTGAGAGCTTATTTAGAATTTGTCCAAATATGTAATGGAACCATTAATAATTACATGAACATAAGCGTGATGTGTTATGTGTAGTGTACTTATGTACGTGATCTGTATTGTAGACAGCATGACTGGATATTTATTTGAGATTTAAGAAAGTGAAAAATCCCTTCTCAAATTAAAGGATAACCTTGAAAATATCATATGCTGTAGAAATGTTAAAAAAATTGATAGAAAAAACAGTGACCGAAAATATTAATGTTCAAATGCGATTTTATTAGCAGTACCGAGATTACACAAGTCACGAAAAATCATTTAACAAAATATCATCGTAAAATTAAAGGTACTGTAAGTATACTGCATAGCTTATTGAAATAATTATGTGTAGTATGTACAGGTAAACATAAAATGGATGCTAGGGTACATTATTTAACATCAACTTTAGTTACTTACATATCCTGCATTTGACGTATATGATAATATCTACATTACAATACTTTTTGTTTGAAGCTTTCAGTCTTTTACAGTACTAAATAAATAAATAAGTTGACTAATAAAAATAAAAATGGAGCTCACAGCAACAGGACGTGGTCAAATTGATTGGCAATAATAATTAGGGATGTAGAAAAATAAATATAATTTTTTTTAGTAAACTTCTTCCACAGTCGGACCTTCGGAGTGACCTGCTCCTTGCGTGCGTCCACAACCGTTGGGTTGGGACTGCTGTCCCTGACCGTGTAGCTTCATCATGAAGGGCTGGAGCTCCTTCTGAATTTCTTGCAATTTAAAATCGAATTCCTCCTTATCAGCCATTTGGTTATTATCCAGCCAGGAAAGGATTTTTTTACATTTGTCTGAGATCTGTTGCTTGTCAGCTTCACTCAGTTTGTCACCAGATTCATCGGCGGCTTGCCTTGCCCCGAAAATGTAAGACTCCAATTGATTCCGGGCTGTGACCTTCTCCTTCTGTTTCTCGTCTTCCGCTTTGTACTTCTCAGCATCGTTGACCATCCGCTCGATTTCTTCCTTGCTGAGACGACCCTTGTCATTTCGGATGGTGATCTTCTCGGACTTGCCCGTACTTGTGTCTTTAGCGGAGACATTGAGGATGCCGTTGGCATCAATGTCAAAGGTAACTTCAATCTGAGGGACGCCTCTTGGCGCGGGAGGAATGCCAGTGAGGTTGAATGTTCCTAGGCGGTTGTTATCCTTCGTCATGGCCCGTTCTCCTTCAAATACTTGAATTGAGACGGCGGGCTGGTTATCTGAATAGGTTGTAAATGTCTGAGATTGTTTGCAGGGGATGCGGCTGTTCCGCTCGATAAGCTTAGTCATCACTCCGCCAGCGGTCTCGATTCCGGTGGATAGTGGAGCCACATCTACAAGAAGAACATCTTGAATGGCCTCGCTAGTATCTCCACTTAATATAGCTGCCTGGACAGCCGCTCCATAGGCGACGGCTTCATCAGGGTTGATGGACTTGTTCAGCTCCTTCCCATTGAAGAAGTCCTGTAACATTTTCTGGACTTTCGGGATACGAGTGGAACCTCCGACAAGAACAACATCATGGATTTGAGCCTTATCCATTTTAGCATCCCTCAATGCCTTCTCAACGGGCTCCAATGTCCCTCGGAACAAGTCCATGCACAGTTCTTCAAAACGAGCACGAGAGATTTTCGTGTACATGTCCACTCCTTCGTGAAGAGCATCAATCTCAATGCTGGCTTCGGTGCTGGATGACAAAGTTCGCTTGGCTCTTTCACACGCAGTCCGGAGTCTTCGGAGGGCTCTAGCATTAGAACTCAAGTCCTTTCGATACTTCCGCTTGAACTCTTCAATAAAGTGGGTGACCATTCTGTTATCAAAATCCTCTCCACCCAAGTGAGTGTCTCCAGCTGTGGAGCGAACCTCAAACAAGGATCCTTCGTCAATGGTAAGAATGGAAACGTCAAAAGTACCACCTCCCAGGTCAAAGATCAACACGTTCCGCTCCCCCTTAAGATTCTTGTCCAGCCCATAAGCCAAAGCTGCAGCCGTTGGTTCATTAATAATTCGGAGAACGTTGAGTCCAGCAATAGCTCCAGCATCTTTAGTAGCCTGGCGTTGGGAATCGTTGAAATAAGCTGGGACTGTGACCACTGCATCCTTGACCTGCTCACCCAAATAAGCTTCCGCCGTTTCCTTCATCTTAATCAAAACCATCGAGCTGATTTCTTCCGGGCTGAACCTTTTGTTCTCTCCTTTGAACTCTACCTCAAACAATGGCTTCGTCCCGTCTCGGACCACATTGAAAGGCCAATGCTTCATATCTGCCTGGATTTTAGGGTCGTCATACTTTCTTCCAATTAGTCTCTTAGCATCAAAAATTGTATTCTTTGGGTTCATTGCCACCTGGAAATGCACAACAATAAAATCTATCAGCAACTTTATTCACAAATTTTAAATTATATTATTTATATTCACCTATAATACACTAAAACTGTATTTAATCCACCAAAAATTCCCCAGATCAAATACAATATTTACAATACTTAGTCCACTTCAAAATAGTTCAAAATAATACCTGATTTTTAGCAGCATCTCCAATTAATCTTTCACTGTCCGTGAAAGCAACGTAGCTTGGAGTGGTCCGATTGCCGTTGTCATTGGCAATAATCTCAACTTTCCCATGCTGCCACACTCCAACGCAAGAATAGGTGGTTCCCAGGTCAATTCCAATTGCTCGTTTTGGTGCCATCTGAATGTCTTCCTTTGGATGTCCCAATAACTTTTACACAAGAGTAAAAACTCCAAAGTCACAAACACTTTTTCAGGAAATATGTGGTAATTTTTTCGATACTAATAAATAGTGTGTGTGTGTAATATTTGTACACAAGTAAAAACACTTATAGTTCACAGTTTGAGGAACTTCAGAGTTAGAAGTTTAGCTGTTCGCTTACGAACTGAGAATGTTGTTGAGGAGAGCAGCTGGGGTTGGCTTTATAGTTGGGGCAAAGTGATTCTAGTTCATTCCCGTGCATTGTGGAATACTGTAGAAGCATGTGGAACGCTCTAGAAGCGACGAGACTTCCCACTCGTATACGTCAAGCTTTTATTTAGATATGTACATACGTAAAGCAACTTTATGCGAACGTTCCACTATAATGTTCTGTAAACCCCTTACCTCTTTCTCTTTCCTTGCTTAAACTCACTTAAAGCTTATTCAATATTGGACAGTATAGATGCGTTCATATAGTAAATATTTATTTTTAGTGAATGAACTTCAGCGAGGTCGTTCTATTGCATTATTGAAACTCTGCATAGGTTAATAATAAGGAAAGTGACAGAATGTTCATCTGGTTCTAAACCATCATAAGGGTGTACATGGGTTTTTGTGTGGGCTGGGGAAGATGCTCGAATGCTTGTTTTTATTTCTCGACTGTTCCATTTCAATCTTCTCCTTCTAAAAAGCTGAAGTCATCTGCTAAAAACTGACATTGAGCTTTTTATTTACGTGGGCGAGGGACTGTATATAGTGCTGTAATTTGTTCGTTTTGTTTGGTTTTGTTCTCTTCGGAAATGAACAAAAGTGGAACAATTTGAGTTTTGTTTTGTTCACCGAGTTTTGTTTTGTTTTGTTTTTTGAACAATCCGAATT
Organism: Allacma fusca; assembly: GCA_947179485.1. Lineage (NCBI taxonomy): Eukaryota > Metazoa > Arthropoda > Collembola > Symphypleona > Sminthuridae > Allacma > Allacma fusca. The sequence goes on from OX359247.1 coordinate 35,746,659, forward strand.
GTTCAAAAAACAATCCATATTGTTTTGTTCTACCGATGTAGAAGATGTTAGAAATTTGTGAAATTGATTGTTGTATATTAGTAATAGAGCATATTGAAGTTGATTGGTGTAAATTTGGTCCGCGCACAAAGGACGTTAAAACCAAAAAAACGGGCTTTAACTAATTTTAGGTGGATATGCTTTACAACTCTTATTTAATACACTCATTAAACTTTTTGTTGATAGTTTCTAGGAGTGCAAGGCGTAATGTAATTCCATGCATCCACAAGACCTGAAATGACCGCATATATAGACATAATGTATTGTGGTGGGGTTTACCTAAAGCTACCGATACGCATCGTTTTCGGTTCGTCCGATGCCTTGATTGAATTAATAACCTGTATTGTTTTTTTGGACTGCTTAGACCTCTTTTATTTCTGTGTCTTCCTGTCAACTCACAGGCAGACTAGTTTCAACATTTTTGGATCAAATCAAGTTTATCATTTAGCATCCAAGTCATCCTTCTGCATTTTATTAAAAACAACAAAACAAAATCAAATTTCAGCAGTGGAGGTGACATTTGTTCAACTAAGGACTGGTGTCCAACAGAAATTTCTCTCGTTTACAATATCCGATGTAACCAAACATTTAATATCAGTACAGGTTATGGTCATAGAAGGTAACAATTAATTACTCCATTGACCTCAAGTAGGCATTCTAAGTTACACGTTGTTCAATAACTTTAGATTGGCCTTCAACATCTGTAAATATAGTGCAAAGATTTTGTTGACCTTACTTAAGCCCAACGGTTCACACTATCACTTCAAAAGCTTCTAATGGTCATTATGATGTTATTTGAGATTCATTTCAAAGTGTATGTAAGGTCATGGGTCTACTAATAACCCACAAAGGTCAAATTGAGGTCATGGGTCTACTAATAACCCACAAAGGCCAAATTAAGGTCATGGGTCTACTAATAACCCACAAAGGCCAAATTAAGGTCATGGGTCTACTAATAACCCACAAAGGTCAAATTAAGGTCATGGGAATTCTTGTGACCCATCGAAAAATGAGATAATGAAACTCCTTGTGACCCATCGAAAAATGAGATAATGAAACTCCTTGTAGCCCACTGAGGTCAAATTGAGGTCATTAAAATTTCTTGCAGCCCACTGAGGTCAAATTAAGGTCATGGAATTTCTTGTGACCCACTGAGGTCAATTGGAGGTCATGGAACTTGTAACTCACTGAGGTGAATTTGAGGCCATTAAACTTTTTATGACTCACTCAGGTCAATTTGAGGTCATGTTGCTATTTGTGACTTACTCAGGTCAATTTGAGGTCATGTTGCTATTTGTGACTTACTCAGGTCAATTTGAGGTCATGTTGCTATTTGTGACTCACTCAGGTCAATTTGAGGTCATATTACTTTTGGGCACTTTTTCAAACTCAAGTTTGAAAAGGTTATTGCTTGCTGTCGTGGTGGTTTGTTTGTTATAGTTCTACTTCATTCGACTCGTCCCTCATAATTACATACTGTATGCTTCCTTGCATGCACCAAAGTACACAATGTTGAAAGAAGAAAACCTATGGCAACACACTCACTCAATAGCACATCTCCCAGCTCAATTACTCATTCCTTTTTTGTGTGCCCGACAGTACAGTCGCATCTCTCATCACGCTGCTTTGGAACAGTTTTCCCAACGGTTTTCCATATCGTTTTCTTCTTCACACCGTGCTAAATAAGAGTACTAGGCACTTAAACATTTTATTATAATTTCCTTCATGGATATATTCTACAAACTGACCTAGTATTTGGTTCTTTTATATATTGTTGGCTTACTTACCTATTTATTTTGCTATAAGCAGATTATGGAAGACGTTCCCACGAGCAAATCACCTCTACAAAGGCCAAGAAGCCGTAGTCACTCCAGGATGTCTCACACTCGTTCTAATCGTTCCGAATCATCTCGTGATCGTTCAGCAGGCTCTAGTTCTGACCGTCGATCTTCTTACCACCGGGGTCGTTACCATGACTACGATCGTAAATCAAGAAGCAGATCTCGTTTCAATTCCCGCTCCGGACGAGATTTGAACTCCCTACGGGATCAGCTGGAAAACATTCAGCGTTTGCTGTCTCGTCGAGATCACTCATCTGACTCACGTAGATCCCGGTCTAGATCACCTTTTAACGTCACCCGTTCTCGTTCTCTTAGTGACAGGGAGGTTTTCTCTCCAACCACGTTGGGGCCACCCCACGTTGGTACGGGAAAATTGACAGAGGTGATCGACGTCGAGGAAGACCTTGAGTGCCTAGGTCTAGCTGGATCAGTCAAGGAACAGTGCGCACAGTTCACAGACCCGATTAACCCGGACCTGGCAAGCAATTGGAATATGATTGCAACTAGTGGGTTGTCGGAAGCGAAAATCGCTGAGATTGACAAACTCAAAGCTGTTCCTTCAAACTGTGCGTTGGTTCAGGCACCTACCCTTAACCCGGAGCTAAAAGCGGGTATAAATCTTTCAGATTACGTTATCAAACGTGATCAACAATTTGTCACTTGGCAAACTCTGGTAGCGGGTTCTCTAACTGAAATTGGTCGAGCAATATCTGCAGCCCTTCAGCTCAAGAAGCGAATGCAGATCTCGACTATTGACATGACAGGTCTCATTTCCCAGTGCAGCTCAGCCAGTCAGATTCTTCTTCACCTTCAACACACCATTTCTACAACACGGCGTACTTTGGTCGCCTCTAATCTAAAGTCAGAGATTAAGACTCTTGCTGAGGATTCCAAATTGGATACCTTGTTATTCGGAGCAGATTTTCAGTCAAAAGTAAAAGTTCAGGAGGAAATGGCAAAAGTTGGCAAGTCTTTTCTCCAACCGAAAACTCCATACTCTAAGACTGTGGGGAAATCATTTCCTTCCAAGAACAAGTTTGTTAAGAACGTTCGCAAGGAGTCTTTAAACTCCAAGAGCCCGCTCCGGTCATCACACCCTTACCGTCGCCAGAGCGGGCGTCCACATTACCAGAGGCACAAGTTCAACATCAAATCTCGCCGTTGAGTCAGGTACCTCATGCTGGCCGCTTAGCTCATTTTTATGATAAATGGACGGAAATCACAGATGATCCCACTGTGCTCCAGGCGATCAGGGGTTTCAAAATCCCTTTCCATCAAAACCCTATTCAGGTTTCCCTCCCACGTGGGAAGTTTTTTAACAAGCAAGAGACTCTACAGATGAATCTTGCTGTGGATAGTCTACTTTCCAAGGGAGCTATAACTCTGTGTACTCACTCTCCAGGAGAGTTCATTTCTTCAGTATTTTTGGTACCAAAGAGTTCTGGAGGCTATCGTTTCATTATTAACCTCTCATTCCTGAATAGATTCATAACATGCGATCATTTTAAAATGGAAGATTTCCGTTCCGCTAGAAGTCTTATGACAAAAGGTTGCTTTATGGGATCTCTGGATCTCCAAGATGCCTACTTTCTCATTCCGGTTCACCATGATTTCAGAAAATTTTTACGATTTGAATGGAATGCAGTTTTATATGAATTCACTTGTTTGTGTTTCGGCTTAAACATTGCCCCAAGGATTTTCACAAAAATCATGCGAGCAGCAGTTACAGTTCTCCGTAGTTATGGCTACGAGAACTCTATTTATTTAGACGACAGTTTTATAATTGGTCGTTGCTATCTCCAATGTAATGAAAACATTGTTTTCACTAAGAACTTCTTCGAGTCTCTAGGCTTAACCATCAACTATTCCAAATCTATTACCAAACCAACCCAATCCATTACTTACCTTGGGTTTTTGTTCGATTCAAGGACCATGTCTCTTTCTATCCCTGTTAAAAAACAAGAGAAAGTCACCCAGATTGTTCTGGCTGTGTTACGTTCCGACACTATTACTATTAGAAAGCTAGCTATGGTTATAGGGACCCTAGTGTCCTGCTGCCCAGCAGTACCTTACGGTATGCTTTACACTAAGCGCCTGGAATACCAGAAGAATGTTGCTTTGTCTAGTTCGGGTGATTGTTTTGATGCTCTCGTTACCCTGTCTGAAGAGTGTCGACGAGATTTACATTGGTGGGTTCAATCAATCAGATCAAATCCAGGCCTACCCATAGCACGTGACTGCTTTGATCTGGAAATATTTACTGATGCATCCCTAACTGGTTGGGGTGCATTTAGTAATGGTATTCGAACTCGCGGATTCTGGAACACTTTGCACCAACAACAATCGATTAATTATTTAGAGCTACAAGCCGCCTTGTACGGTCTCCGTTGCTTTGCCCGAAATTGCAGCAATGTTCGTATCTTAATGCGAATTGATAATACGTCTGCCATTTCCTACATTAATAAATTCGGGGGTGTGCAGTTTCCTACTCTCAACCAGTTAGCTCGGGATATATGGCAATTTTGTGAGACGAGGTCTATCATGTTATTTGCTTCTTACATCCCTTCATCAAAAAACATAGAAGCAGACTCTGAGTCTCGCGTCACTGATTTTGAGACTGAATGGGAGCTTTGTCCTTCTGCCTTCCGGACAATTCGGTCTGCTTTCTCAGATTTTGAGTGCAACGTTGACTTATTCGCTTCGTGCGAAAACTCTAAGCTCCCCAGGTATATTGCTTGGAAACCCGACCCTTTCTGCTGGAAAGTAGACTCATTCACGATCCACTGGTCTGGTTTAAATTTTTATGCTTTTCCACCCTTTGCACTAATTCCAAGGGTATTGCAAAAAATTATTCTGGATAATGCAGAAGGGATTATGGTCGTGCCTCATTGGCCATCACAAATTTGGTTCCCTCTATTTACACAACTGGTTTTCGGAGATCAGTTAATTCTCGGCCCTCAATCTAATTTACTATTTTTTGGAAACAGATTGTGCCCTCTGAACACCAACCTCCGTCTGGTAGCCGCTCGCTTGTCCGGTCGGCTTTGGAACTCCAGAAGATTCCACATGAATCCATAGATCTAATTCTGTCATCACTTACTCCATCCACGTGGAAGCAATATTCTACATACAGCAAACTTTGGGAAACTTTTTGTGCTACTCAACAAGACTTACTTCTACAACCAACAGTTCTTTCGTCTCTCTCATTTCTCCAAGGTTTGTTCACAAGAGGTTTGGGCTACAACAGCATCAACTGTGCTCGGTCTTTTCTCTCGCTTTTGTCAAATGGATCCACTAACGATGGTATAGGATCTCACCCAATAATTATTCGTTTCCTTAAAGGCATTGGGAAGACACGACCTCCACACCCTCGATATGATTCTACCTGGGATCCATCCATAGTTCTATCATATCTTCAGAAGTTAGAACCCATTGACTCCATCACCCTGGAGCAACTGACCTACAAAACTATCGGTCTGATCAGTTTAGCTACGGCTCATCGTGTTCAAACCTTTTCTAAAATTCAGTTGGACGAGATCTCTTCTTCCGCGGAAGGTATTATTATCCGTATATCCGCTCCACTTAAAACCAGCAAGCCTAACTCTCCTCAACCTACTTTATATCTGCCTCACTTCTCCGATTCTCCTTCTCTCTGTGTCACCCGGGCCTTGACGACGTACATTAATAGGACCATCCCATTTCGATCCGATTCCAAGAAGTCTCTATTCTTAAGCTTCATTTCCCCTCATAATCCTGTCACCGCTCAAACCATCAGTCGATGGCTAAAGCAGATTCTGAAGGCAAGTGGCGTTGACACCAATACTTTCTCGGCTCACAGTTTTAGGCATGCCGCAACTTCAGCAGCCGCTAGAGGTGGAATGAGTATTGACCAAATACGACTTCGAGCAGGTTGGTCGGCATCATCTTCCGTTTTCGCTCGGTTTTACAACAGACCTCTCGCCAGTTCCTATGAATTTGCTCAAACTGTATTTCAAGTCTAATCTTGTAGTCTTGCTGTCTTTATAATATGTTGCTCGTTACACTATACTTGTTCTTATACTCTTTACTCTCATTAGTGTGTTTATAAAATTCATTTTCTATTTTACAATCTTGTATATTATTTTGCACTTTCGTCTTTCAACATCATACAGTATGTAATTATGAGGGACGAGTCGAATGAAGTAGAATTAAACGATTAAAGGAACTTACCTGAAGTTCAATCGTAATTCTACGAATGAAGACTCGTCCTGAATAATTACTTACCACCCAAATCCCTCCCATCTGTGCAAAATATCTTTTAATAATGAGTAATTGAGCTGGGAGATGTGCTATTGAGTGAGTGTGTTGCCATAGGTTTTCTTCTTTCAACATTGTGTACTTTGGTGCATGCAAGGAAGCATACAGTATGTAATTATTCAGGACGAGTCTTCATTCGTAGAATTACGATTGAACTTCAGGTAAGTTCCTTTAATCGTTTAATTTTGTTTTATCTTATCGCGGTTTTGTTTTGTTCTAGTTTTGTTTTTTCGAAAACGGATTTTGTTTGTTTTGTTTTGTTCAAAAAACAAGAACTGAACAAAAGAACAAACAAAACGCGAACAATATTACAGCACTAACTGTATATGCACGGGCTGATTTTGAGCATATAATTAGTGCTACCTTTTCGATCTTGGAGAATATTTACTGTCATGTATTTGGTTTCGGTGTGGTTGCTAATAATTTATTTTTATTGGGGTTGCTTTCCAAATCATAGGACTCTACTGCTGTAGGACTTTGGAACTTTGGAATCGAGACTGGCACATTTTTAATTGCATAACAAATACTTAATGTAGACAGGGCTTAACAAATGGTAAACTTATGTACGTACAATGTTAATATAAGATAATATGTATGTGTGTGTGTAATATTTTTGTTCTTTAGAGGGGCAGATATACTTACAATTAGCCGGACTTTTTCACAGTACCCCAATGCTTATTAACTGTATAGAAGTGCCTGTTGTAGCAGTGCACATTTATTAGAGTGAAAGCTATTTTGAGAATGCTCGTATTAGGTGAGTACATTGTACAAATACAAAGATCACAAATGTCATGTAGTTATTATGATGACTATATATAATGATGGTGTTGTGCCATTGCTGGGATCAAGACAAACACTGTGTGGGCATATTGCTGAATTGGATCTCCAACTGGAACAAATTATCGTAGTATAACCTTTCACATTTAGTGAACAATTTAGTATGTCAATGTAGCAAAAAAATAGTATGGATTTATTCCTATTCATTAAACTCTGTACAGCGATTTCGTAAACATGTATCAGTTATACCTTCAGGAATACTATTCACCAAAGTCTTCAGGATCTTTTGGTAGGGTAAATATAGGCTGCAGGAATTAAATAAAAATAATGTGGGTCATGCATGTAGTGTCTGTAAATTCTTAAACTCAAAGAGGAGACTAGAATATTTGCAACGCTAGCGTCTGGAACATGTAAGTTGCAGATGCAATTGATTGCAATTATTGTAAGTATGTGTGTCTTGATCCCAGCAATGGCACAACACCATCATCATATACACAAAACTGATGTTCACTCAAATATCTTGAAATTAATTTGAAATTAACTTTGCTTTGGTAACTGCACGTTGTACTTGCTTGATTTTTTGGAAACTAGCGTAACATGTCCCATATCGATATACTTTTTCTCCCCCCCCCCCTCTCCTAAAGGGGACAATGACACAGAATGTGTTTCTTATACATTTTGAAGCAAATTCTTTCTCCATATTTCTCAAAACTTGTTTCACTGATCTAGGTGTAAAACTGCGGTCACAATCGTCAAAAACATGAAGCAAAATCGAGATTTTTTGTGGATTGCCGGCATTACAAACTTTTTTTCATGTGAAATAAAAATTCTACAATATCTGCCTTCAATGGTTCGATTGTAGGAAATTCCCGGGAGCTATTACACGGGCCTTTAGGTTGAGAATTACGAAAGAGAGACCAAGGTAGGGGAAGGGGCAAAGAAGCAGAAAATGAGAGTATGAACTTGTGGTTTTTTTTATTGACAGTCTGTCGATCCTACAAATATATTAGGACACTGCATTTGTAGCAAATTTCATGGTAATTGATTTGAGTCTAATATCAGCTTAGATTAAAAATTACGGCTTCAGGAGCTAACAAGATGAGGCAAAATATTGATTTTCTTGCAAGTTTTTACAACTTCATAAACTTTCGTATAAAATTGCTTACAACTAGCACCAAAATAAATTTCAGAAAAAATTTGTCTATAAACAAAAGTTTTTAATGCCGACAATCCTCAAAAAATCTTTTGCTTCCACGTTTGTGGCCCCAATTTTTGACCTAGATCAATGTAACAAATTTAGAAAAATCCGACAAAAAATTTGCCTTAATAAGGGGGAAACAAAAACAAACTTTGTGTCGTTGTCCCTTATACAGTGGGGAAGGATATGGGACACCCTCTATATACGGTTACATGTCTACTGCCACCCCAGCAACTGCCACAAGCACAACTGCCACGCGGAGAACTGCCACAAGTACAACTGCCACAATAATTTTTGCCCCGCACTCCAAAAACCCAAGATGAACCAACTGCCACAATACCAACTGCCACATGACCATCTGCCACCGGTAACCACATGTATATTTAAGCTGACATAATTACGAAAAACCACACCAAGCTTCGAAAATCGACGCTAAGCTTCGGAAATCAGCAGTAAGCCTCGGAAATGAACGGGAAGCCTCGGAAATGAGCATTAAGCTTCGGAAATCAGCGGGATGCTCGGAAATGAACGGTAAGCTTCGGAAGTCTGCGGTAAGCTTCGGAAATGAACGGGAAGCTTCGGAAATCAGCGGGAAGCTTCGGAAATGAACGGGAAGCTTCGGAAATGAACGGGAAGCTTCGGAAATGAACGGGAAGCTTCGGAAGTCTGCCGTAAGCTTCGGAAATGAACGGAAGCTTCGGAAATCAGCGGGAAGCTTCGGAAATGAACACTAAGCTTAGGAAATGAACGCTAAGCTTCAGAAATCAGCGGTAAGCTTCGGAAATGAACGGGAAGCTACGGAAATCAGCGGGAAGCTTCGGAAAGCAGCGGGAAGCTTCGGAAATCAGCGGGAAGCTTCGAAAATCAGCAGGAAGCTTCGCAAATCAACGGTAAGCTTCGGAAGTCTGCGGTAAGCTTCGGAAATGAACGGGAAGTTTCGGAAATGAGCGGTAAGCTTCGGAAATATGCGGGATGCTTGGAAATGAACGGGAAGCTTCGGAAATTAGCGGGTAGCTTTGGAAATGAACGCTAAGCTTCGGAAATGAACGCTAAGCTTCGGAAATGAACGCTAAGCTTCGGAAATGAACGCTAAGCTTCGGAAATGAACGCTAAGCTTCGGAAATGAACGCTAAGCTTCGGAAATGAACGCTAAGCTTTGGAAATGAACGCTAAGCCTCGGAAATGAACGCTAAGCTTCAGAAATCAGCGGTAAGCTTAGGAAATGAACGCTAAGCTTCGGAAAACTCTGACATGTGCTAAGTTTTCAGTGGGCAGTATTGGAAACTGCGCATGTTGTCGTCTCCTAGCTTCGTGCAATACGCATCACTTACTGGCACCTGGGGATGTGGCAGTGTGTCATTGCGGCAGCGTGCCTTTGTGGCAGTAGTCCGCGTGGCAGTGTGTCATTGTGGCAGTAGTCCAAGTGGCAGTTTTTTGTGGCAGTTGCACATGTGGCAGTTCTCCGCGTGGCAGTTGGGCTTGTGGCAGTTGTTGGGGTGGCAATAGACCGGACACGCTATATACATATTCTGGCAGGACTAGTAAATGACCACTCAAATATAATGTTCAATTGAATTGTGAGCATTTTTGAGTTCGCACGTCATGAGTAGATATACTATACACACTGTTCAATATTCACTTTATTGCGGTAGCATAATAATGCGAAGGGGTGTAATTGCTCATTACTTTATTCCCTCCTGTGATTTGACATTCCCTGGTTCTTTTAAGCTTTTTTAAAACATACTACATCCCAAATCACAAACCAAACGTATGCAAAAATTCAGCTGACCACTGTATGGATAGAAAGATTACACGGAATACGGAACAGTAATAGAATTCCCACCGTAAAAAGTTGGTTCTTTATTAGACAAATTATGGGTATGATAATACAGCCGGGGCCTTGAGTTGCCAATAAAGCAGTATAAATGTGTATTTAAATACGTTGGATTTTACAAAGATCGACTTTGTTGTGTTTTTTGATAGAATTTAAAACTATACAGAGCCCACTTCTGAGTAGAAGTTCGAAATCTTTATTGGGAGGTTTTTCCCGTTTAAAATCAATAAATTGAAATTCCTCCAACATAGATTGGAGACGAAGACCTTAAAGGCTGAAAGTTGTCAAATGCCAGCATCCATGTGGTGTTACTTTTACGTAATGTAGAGTCGCAGGTTACGGAAACTTCCCCGTCTACTTTCAATCAGAGTATCGCTGGAACAGGAACGGGTCAGATTTTTGAAGATCTGTTGTTGTTGAATTGCAGCTTCTGTACAGTGGCCAGTGGCTGTTTATGTAAGCTTCTTTGAATTGACTATACTGACAAACTATACTTCGTAGGATGAATAGTTGAGAGGAATATTTAGCAGCAGCCACAACCACAACCACAACCACAACCGCACCCGCCTCCACTACTTGATATGCAGCAGCCGCATGTCCTGGCTCTGGAGGGACCATAGGCTCCACAGCATCCACACCCGCATCCACATCCACAACAGCCCCCACAGCAGCAAGGACACGAAATACAACGGCAACACCCACAGCATGGCTAATTATTTTTCAAAAATAAAATTGAGTAAACCTTGTGACCTTGACGACCTATTTTTACTAACTATCCCTTCCTCAAGTCAAATTTTTAAATACTTACGGCACAGCAGGACCCGCAGCCACATCCACAGCCACATCCACAGCCGCAGCCGCAACACATGATAATGCAGTGGTAAGGTCACTTGAAAATTTTGGCGAAATACCTGGGTAAGGCAGCGCAGGTGTTTATTTGCGCACGGACGGATGCTTTTGGAAAAGCAGTTGTTCTTGCTTTGTACAACGCAATGTGGATGGGGAGTTCGTAAGTTGAATTGTTGAGTCTTTGGAGGTGGAAAATTGACTGAAGCATAAAAAGTCCAAAAAATCAACAAGTCGGATTGAAACAGTGTTAGTTTAATACAAAAAATAAACAATGTAACCTATTGGCTATCTATCTTGCACATCTGTACAATTTCGGCTTTATTTCGTTATTACTGCATACAGCTATGTAACTATAATATATTGTAGTATTAGGAAGAACTAGGAAGATATTCAACTTTCATGGTAAAATAATATTCAATGCCATGAATAAATCATGATAAACTTACAATTAAGCTATACAGAGCTTTTAACTGGACATTTTAAAATGCCGAATCTCCGCACCATGACAACTGCAATTTGTCCGGACAGTTTGCCCAATTTATCTGCATAACGATAAGGAGCTTTAGTGTTTGTTAGACTTAATATTAATGGCTAGCATTTTTGGGAGTCAAATAATAAAACCAGTCAATAGAATGCTGAATAGGCAGAGATGTCAAAATGAAATGACCTTCCTTTAAGCCTTCAAAGGACAATTTAAACAATTGTTTTCCTTCTTCCTGCCAACAAATGAAGCCTTTAAAATTATTTGACACTTCCCTCAGCCTTCCTTTAGTTTTAAAATAAATGCACCCTTCCTTCAGTCTTCGTCCGAAAAATTCCTTCCTATATTTCGAGCCTTCTTTATTGCAAAATTTTAGAAATGGTAACATAACATGCACGAATTTTGAAAACTAAATAGTTTTGCTCAACAATGTCGTCACAATGAATGTGAGGTCCGACAGCTCGTACAAATATTAACAGCATTCACAATTCCGTCTTTTATTTTATACATCAGGCATTATCTGCTTATCGCCTCTAATACATCTCTTCCTTCACCTCTTCCTTTTTTTAGTAAATTTTATGAAGCCTTCTCTCAACCTTCGTGAAAAAATTCAGCTTACATTCCATATTCCTTGAATCAGTTGAAAAATCGGTCTGTCGCTTTAAATGATACCTTTCGTTGAATGCTATCTTCGAAGGCTGGACATGTCTGTGGTAAGATCTTACATAGTTCATCAGGACGATCGGTGAGAGAGGTAGCGTGGGAAAAAGTTGCGTATTTAAGCATCAAGACGAATTCCTGCCACTGGTAGTAGAGAAAGCACTTCCTCCTGGAAGAACTGAAAGTTTTGTACGATCATTCCAAAGTTTGAAGGTCCAAGATACCACTAAAGTTGTGCATGTACATACACTATTATTGAAGGCATTTTGTCAGAACAGCTCTTGTTCCATCAGGTGAAGTTAAGTGAAATATGTATTTTGAACATACAGATAGTCGATATTTCAGCCTCCAAAAACAGAAGACAAAATTCAAACAGACATTTAGTGATTCTAACAGAGTTAACAGATTACACCAAACTTTCTTATGTGTAATTATGCAATTCCTTTCCGGCGATAATACGCAGGACTTATCGGGCTCATCTCATTACAGGTTTAGAATAATAATTATAACGTATAGTTTTGCCGTGATTTATTACTGCAACAAGTGTAACAATATAAAACTCGACATACACATAATTATACATACTTTAATTTATATTAAATTACAAATAATATTCGTGTAAAAGAATTGTTACAAAAATCAGGTTGTCACTCGAAAAAATTTATTGGCAATACATTCCAAGTACCCTTTCAAATTGCTGGTATCTTCTGTAATCTTGGAGTTTTTAATTTTCGTAATTATGTCATCAATTTTTTGCAGAGACTGCATCTTCAAATCAATGTGCGCCTGCGTGTCATGTACTCGTAATCTTAAACTCTCAGCGTAAGCCAAATTATTCATCGTCTGCACGTGCAATTCTTCAGACGTTCTGAATAAAAAATTATGGATTCTGGTTTTAAAGGCACCGACGTTTAAATTAATTCCCTTAGTCGTCGTCGGCTGGTTTGGGAATGCGGGGCAGGTTGTGCAAGTTGTCAACAGGTATCCTTTAAAATACTGTACATGTTTGACCAAGTTGTTTGGAGAATTACACTCCAACCATACCTTACAAATAGGATCATCAAAATTCCTGAACTTTGTATCCTGCAGACGAGCTAATACAGCAGCCCCTTTAATAGGAATATCCTCATCGACGCAGTCAGTGCTTTTGTAAGATGGGCTCACTATTGAAGCTATCTTGTTAACAAATTCTCCCTTGCCCACAATTACAAGCTGACTAAGATCACACTTAATAGCTTGTTTATTTTTCTTTTCCAATTTAAACTTCAAAGCAGTTTTTACAGCGTCTTTGAATTTTTTATTCTCCGACCCCAACCAGTAAGATAGCGAAAGAGCATTCCTCCACCAGGAATGTTCAACTTCAGGAATAAAGTATGTACCGGATATAGCTTTGCGAATGATGAAACCGTTTTCAATGGTAAAATAGGCCACATCTATGAATCCCTCGGTTGTATTTACAGCCACAATATCACCACCTTGAAACCCGCTTTGCATTGCATAATCTAAAGCAATGGCGTTGGTGTCGTTGATTATTTTGATTTCGGAAAACCCTGCCAGCATAGCTCCATGTTGGATAGCTTTTATTTGAATTTCATTCAGGCATTGTGGCACACAAATGACGCAGTTTGCAAATGTGACAGATGCTTGACGCTCAACTCTCCACTTTATATGGGCAAATAAGTAAGAGATGAAGTCTTCGATCCTTAAGTCATACTTCTTCCCTTTAATATGTATATTATGCAATCTGTTTATGGGTTGCTCTAGTATGAAGGATTTGAAGCTTGTTTCTGAGCCATTATCTTGTCGGTTTTCTGAATTGTGTGCTAGCAGCTCTTCACCTTCGAAATACAAGCAGTTCTCTACGTCAGCAAGAAGTTGGAAGTTGGAAGTTCCAGGAAGGTAAATACCGGCGAGAGTTCTATTCAAGCCGAAGTGAATTGCAAGTTCACAAGTTGGCAATGGTGCGACAGTGATACGTGAAAGTCCTTGCACTACCAAAGGGCCCGCGCTAGAGCAATCCTGCTTTACATGTACTTTCTGTACATGAGCTGTATCGGCTGCAAGTTGCCTTCTTGTCCCACCCCCGCCAGATGAATGTTTTTGACCTTCAGGATGACTTTTAGTTTGTCTTGACGCTAGCTCCTTTTGCTTCATAAGCTGTTCTTCATGTCGTTGTACTTCTAATATTTCATCCCGCTCCGTACTAGACATGTGATCAATTTCTTTCTGAAAATGATCTTGGTAATTTTCAACCGTTGCTCCGCGTTGATTTCCAATCTTCGTTCCAATTTCCTGTCTAAAGAACTTCATGGCGGCTTCATGTGCAGATGTGACGGCATCGTTGTAAATGTCTAGAGTACGTGAGGATTTAGGATTGAATTCTCGTTTCTTTTTCTCATCATCCAGAGAGATTTTATAATATTTCACAGAATCTTCTTTAATTTTATCTAAATTAGAATCCAGGAAGCGGCTGTTGTTGTCGTTCAAACTGATGCACAATTTCTTTTCTCTGTCAATTTTTTCAGTAAGGATCCTTTTGTACATATGTTCCCAGTGAGCATGCTTCAATGCAGCGGACTTCAAAAAAATATCATGTGTTTCTTCAGAAATTTCTTCATGTAATTGCATAATTACGTTATGATCAAAACATTTTCCCCCAATAACGTACTTCATTTCCTCAGAATAATAATCAACCGCTTTCCGAGTCAATGCGTCCACTGCTTGAGCTTCCATCCTCCGTATTTCGGTGTTACGGTCCTCATATTCTTTGGCGTAGCGTTCAACAAGATGTGTCACATTACTTCGTAATTTCGCAGGAATATCTTGTGGGATTTGAAGAACAATATGTTTGTAATTCTCCAAACAATTTTTAATTTCACTGTCGGGGAGACAAACATGATCATCAAAGCGTTTCTCCCAGGAAAGTGCATTACGTTTTAAGTAACCGAATGAATTTTCAACAAGCGAATGTAAATCAGCAAACGATGTCGTCGAAGCAAGGATTCCGGTTGATATTGCAGTAAATAAATCTTCAACTGACAGGTCAACCAGCTGTTTGATACTTAAATCTTTTAGCTTCTGGTCTAATGATTCAACAAATTCCTGTTTATGTTGGCGGGCAATCAATACCGGGTCTTTTTTCCTCTCCAATTTATTCCAATTGTTTCTGAATCCAGTTGGTTTAGAGGGGCCCGATCTTGCTTCTTGATTAACCGCTGAAGATTTTGGAATAACAGCAGCGGGATGACTTGGCTGAGAATGCTCACAATGAAGATCACTGCCAAAACTCTTTGAAACTTCGGTAGTACGCTTGGTGTCTGAACTTTGTCCAGATAGTATAGTACTTGTCTCCGGGGTCTCAGAACACACATGTGCTTGGGCTGCCATCTGTTTATCCTTTTTCCAATTATCTTTGAAAGACGTTGTTTTTTTATTGTGAACATGTTTAGTTTCCAATGGCGTGTTAGTCTTCACGTTTTGAACCGCCAGGATGTCATCAGTGACTTTATAGGAATCAGCCGAATTTTTGAAAACCAGTAATGCGGGATCTGAAATTAGCGGGCCTCTTGGCGTTTGTTCAACAACTGAGGCTTCATGGGTGCTTTCTGCGCTGGAGCTTGAAATACTATGCAGGAATAACTGGCAGTCTTTATCTGGAGAAGCATTCAAGGGGGATTTAACGGATGAATCCGTATCTGTAAAAGAATGTTAAAACCCTATTATAATTTCCCGTAAATCTTTTTCGCTTTTTTTACATGACAAAACATACCATCGCTGCTGGAACCTGAAGAGCTATCACACCGGACCCTTTCCATAATTGCCGAATCTTTTGACATGAGACCAGTTCCATTTCCAGGTTGCTTACATTCCTTTTCAACAAGTTCATCCTTGTAAATACATTGCCTGGACGGTATTTCTTGAACCGCCGCCTCCACACATGCTCTAGCCCTATCATGTGTTCCCTTGTCAGGTGAGCTTCCTACAGATATGCACAAGCAAAATATTTATTTATAAATATGTACATCCTGGTTTGTCTTCTTCTTAGAGTTTGGCGAGTACGGTCCTTATATATTATTTTGACTTTGACTCATGTAAAAATGTACTCTATAATTTATAAAATTAGTAGCTGGCAGTCTCAACTTTCTAACTGTTGAGGGTCCCCGGCTAAGGGTACTGAGATTGGAAATCATCTACCGTGCCGCTCGGTTCACCTCAGATGGTCCTTTGAATGAACATAATCATTTCTGGTAACTCCGACATTGAGAGGAGTCGTTGTTGATACCATTTGTATACAAACACATGGACGAGTATTCGCAAATTTTAAATAAATAACAAACTTATGGAGCGCCATTTACCTTCAGGACCATCATAAGATGAAGCAGATTTACAGGATCCACGACCAACGGAAATCTTGCCGTCCTCACACCAATCCTGACTTTCTCTTGTAGTTCCTTCTTTTATTTGAGAATGCAGCTTGTATGCTTCCGAAAACTCCAGCTTTGTTTTAGTAATAGCCTGGCGTTCATTAGAATACTCATTTTTACCAGTACCACTAAATTCGCCACGTACAACGTCAGGTTCTCCACCAGAATCTGGTGCACAGCCTGTATTGGATTTCACACTAGTTACTCACAATCTTTTCAGAAAAAACATTATAATTACTTTATATACACCAATACACCACCCATCTCCACTGAAATTATATATACCTTCCGATTCCTCACAGCTGATGTCACTATTATCACTGCTGCCTTCTTTCTGATTATTGTCGGAGCCAGTAAAGTTAAAGTTACGTATTGGAGTGCTAGTGGATGCATCCGAATCACTGGAATCCTCATTTGGGTCGTAATCCTTGTTACCTAAAGACGCTGTAAATTAAAAATATTGAATTAGTTTATGATGCAGGAGGATATGAATCAATTTTTACAAACTGTCACTACATTTTTAATCACTACAGTTGTCTCTGTGTAAATGAAATAACCACTTTGAGAAGGGAGGAATGAACGCTGGCAGGCCTTAATATACCCAGTGCTTTCAACAAACGCTGCTAATAATAATCAATGTTAGCATTTAGTGCAGGAATACAGATATACAGGAATTTTAAGAAAGATTCTGAAGTAACTTAAATACCAAATACCACCAACACTCAACTTACAATAATTATTTTCATTATCCTTCAACCTACATATTGGATTTTTCAAAATCTTATGACAAACTAAAAAAACGGTATACAGTCAATTGGCAAGTACAGCTGTTTCTATACGAAGGCATTAAATCGGGCACAGCTCATATAATCTATCAGTATAATTACAAATGCTACTTAAGGCATTATACTGCTGTACTCACACAAAATAATTATGTAATTTAATCAGTTATTCTTACCCCAATTCCCGGAACTCATGTTGGCCTTCTAAGATTTAGGTCCTTCAATGTACACTGTAGTGTTCGTACGCACTCCCTAGCTATCCTTTATTCCTTCAATATTTACTATTAATTGCAAAAATAAGTTCGCTTTGCAACAAATACTTACTTTAAACAACCCTGAAGTTTCAGTATGTGCTCACTTCTGCTATTACATTTACACTACAGCAAAGACACTGCTTGCGAATATCCCAACTCACAATCAGAATCAAAGCTGTCAAAGCTACTATCACTTCAGCCGTTCAGCCTCTTTTCAATTCGTTTAAATGCTACGTGGAATCTCTCTCTCTCTCTCTCCAGGACTGCAACCTGCAACGCTAATGTTACTTGCATTCTGCATTGCACGAAGGACCATTTCTACCGATTATTTTTATGAGCGAAGCGACATATTCAAACCGGGACATTGTTAATTCAATTTATTAGGGACTGACAAATTTCAGTCCATTTTATAACTGCGTATGCCATAATTTGGGAAGTGAAGTTTGAATCTCTATCAATGCTGACAAAATAGTTTCCTTTGGTAAACAAACTTTTTCATTAACAGTGAGCTACACTACTCGGGACAGGGTTCATCTCACAGGGCATGCAATCGTCACATTTAATAGTTACTTTAACACTTTTAGAGCAGGAACTGCAAATATTAAAAAAGCGGAGACCAAAATATATGTGCTTTTTTGGCTGGAGGTGATAATAACCTGAGGATGCATTTATACGATCTAAAGTCCCAGTAGCTTTTCACAGGAACTGATTAACTTATGTATGTAATTAAGTCTTGTAGTATGAGTAATTAAATCTATTCGTATATACTTGTTACCTGAACGTTTGAAATCACACTTGAAACGTTTATTTCTCTGAGAGCATAGCTATTTAAGCTACATTAAAGGCACTTCAAGGACATGCTCATGAATAAAAACAAAATAGAATAGATCCAGAGTTGTCAACTGTGTTACCTCTCATAATCAGAGAATGATCTAGTGTTTCTGAACGGCACCAAAACATGGACTCGACCCGACTCGTTTTCCCGAACCGAAAAAAATCCCATTTCAGTTCCCAAAACCGGAACCGATATGTTCGAGTCCGGGCCATTTTTGCCTTCCCGGAACCGATCCGGAAAATAAAATCGGTTCCCGAACCGGTTCCGGTTCCTTCCCGAACCAGGTAAAAATGTATAGGATTCATTTTCATGGAAGTCAAAATTGTGTCGCCTTTTCAAATGATAGTTGCCAAATGCTTGACAAATGCATGTTTCGCGTTTTCATCCAAAATGGCAGCTTTAACAAACCCTTCCCGAAAACTTTCGGTTTTGATTTTTGTACCCGAAACCGGACCGAATGTAACGGTTCTTTAAATCGTTGACCCGAAACCGGACCGAAATTTGACGGTTCTTTAAATCGTTGACCCGAAACCGGACCGGAACCGAAACCGAACCGGAACCTCGGGAATTCCCGATACCGAACAGAAACACTAGAATGATCTGACGAGAGTACGAGAGTACTGAGTTTCGAAAGTTCATTTGATGTATAGCTTTGCTATAATGGTATTGTTTCAGAGGGCTATCAAGCTTTTAGCAGTAAATGAACACTGCATAAAAGTAATAAGGAATTTTAGTTATAATGTACTGGCTACACTGACTTGAACACTGTGTTTCAGTTTTCCAGCGTTGAGCCCGGAGAAAAAATCCATCGTAACCAGGTAATTATGTATAACTTCATGTAGGTTTCCCTTTAGTGACGTCCCGTGATGAGGACAAAAGTGTCCCCTCAGGCTATTTTCGAAATATTGTGTTTAAGACAAAACCGACACCGGTTATCCTGTTACCCGAATGGGTCCAAAAAATTTATTTAAGCTCCTGGTATGGTTGATGGTGTTGAACACATTGGCGTCGTAAATCACCCAGTAAATTCACTGAGAACGTGCAAATGCAAAACAATATTGTTTGAGAAATCAATGAAAATCATATGGAGGGTTCGTAACCCATGTAGAAAATCTTCCAAATGGGATTTTTAAAAACAAAAGTTGACCCGTTCCAGAAAATCGGGTTAAATGATAAAAAATTCGGTTAAATCGGATTTACTTCTAAATGGATAGCTAGAATTTTACCGAACTTGAAATAAACTACTTCCAATAAAATGTTCCCGCGTATTTGCAAAGGATTTCAAAATCTTTGAAAAATGTGGCAAAATTTTCTAAAAATATACTATTTACGTTAATTCCATGACAAGAAAATTAATACACGAAGCCAGGCATTTCCAAAATGTTACCAAATCATATACCATACCCTATATACTACACAAAGCAGGGGCAGAACAACAGGACTTTGGAGTAGTATATTGTCCCTCCACATTTTTCTCAGGAAGGGACATCCTATGTATTTGTCCCCCACTGTGAGTTATATACCATAAAGGAGAGACTTGTGACTATAACGTATGATTTTCCTCTGTATCTGCCATGCATTTACAAAATATTAAAGTAAATAAATAATAATAACTCCGTAAATAAATATAAGTTTTCATATGCGACAAAAATTACCACCTCCCCCCCCCCCAAAACCACATCTTACTGCAACAATAATTGTGGCGATCGGTTTTTCTACCGTTTATTGCTGCTTATTCCACAAAACGGATTCAGAAATAATTATTGTTCTGCACACGAACGGAACAACACAAGGCAACAAATTTTAGCTTGCAAAACTCTCTGTATACTGTATACTCGAGTGGCTTAAGTACCTATACTTACTTACATAATATTTATAATCTATAAAAATAATCTGAACTTCCAAATTCATAATCTTTTCGTTTAGATAATACTTAACCATTATAGACAGACGCCGGAATGCAGTGGCAAGCACAGAACTTGTAACGCTTTAAAACGTTAGAGGATCGTTTTTCTGGCTTGGTGGGATAGTGTCCTTCCCCTTCCACATGTCTCACATGTCCCCAAACAAGTACTTACTACTATTTACTAGGCACGTATCCAATGTCTAAACATAGCGTCAACACTGTACCGTACATACTGCGGCTATGCAAAATCATGCCTTTGACATTACTAGTACAAACTTTCGTGGGGTTTAACCATATTTGTTAAATTAAATGAACTCATAAAATATTTTTATAACAAAGACTTAAAAATTAAATATAGCAGCACAGTAGTGTTTTACCACCTCCAAAAACTTTGAATAGTAAATTTTATCAATAAACGCAACTTTCATATTAGACTTAACTAAATCAGCCCCGCTGCTATTTATGACATATGACACTATACTGATCACATCACTCTTACTGTGCGTAATATGATCCAAAAGATTAGAGAGCATGAAAGTTGAGTATATTTCTAGTGTATTTACACGGCTCGTTTGGAGTCAGTAATAAGGGAATAATTGGGAGTTAAGTTGTAGGGGTAGGGAGTATTTCATTAATGGATAGACTAAAGTTTGATAATCCTGTATTTATTTCTTCCTCAGAAACCTTGGTCAATTACTTTTGACAATTGTCAACGCGTACTGGAGTTAACCAAAGAGGACTCACACACTTAGGTAATTATAGCATCTTTTATTCTGGATTATTGAAATTGAGCCTGGGTATTAATGCATCTAATAAAATAATGTGGAGTGACTGAAGCTGGGTGTATGCTTCTCCAAAGTTGTGGAAATATTTATATGGTGGATATTTGTTGTATTGATAAATTGTGTACAATTTTGTGCACATTCCAGGAGCGCTAAATTATTTGTTGTAATGCTCCTGCAGGTACTTCTTATCGGGGTGGGTCGTTGGATGCTCATCGTCAGCTCTTCTTGTCAGTCTGTACTCATACTCTACTGTGGAGGGAACTTAATTGGAAGATTGGTGAGATAGTTGACAACGTAATTTATAATACATTGAATTGTTAATTCTTTTGTTGTATGTGTGCATTTGGGAGTAGAGATGCATTATGGGTATTTGATTGGAATTTTCAGAGAGGAGCACAATTTTGGAGGAATATTTCCAAGTGAGAATACGATGGATGCTGAAGGTAAAGAGAGCAAGGAAGGTGGGGAAATAAAAACACTGAAGCCGAAAAAGCTACCCCCTGGAAATGCAGTTCAAGTTATTTCCCTGCCAGAGAGTGGGAGAGACGATGAGGAAACCCGTGAACTAAGATTGAATACTCAAGTTTTACGTGATATTCTTTCCAAGGCTGGGGATTATCCTATTGCTGTGATAACCATTGCCGGACCAGGTCGAAAGGGGAAATCTTTCATGCTAAGTTACATTGTGCGTTACTTACAGGCACTAGAACGATCAGAGAATGGAGATGCTGGTGATTGGATGGATAAAAAGAATCCGAATGTACCTTGGAATGGTAATAAAGGATTTAGTTTCCGGAATGGAATGGACCGAACTACGGATGGAATATGGATGTGGACACGTCCGTTCATCATTAAGAAGTCTGAATCAGATTCCCCGATAGCCATTCTCGTTATGGATACGGAGGGTTGTTTTGATCCTTACTCTAATGACCAGGAACAATCTTCCATTGTTGGGCTGAGCCTTCTTCTATCTTCGTGTTTCATATATAATGATTCCGGTCTCATCAACGAAAACACAATAGCAACTTTAGCAAAGTTCATGCAGTACGGTCAAATAGCTTCAGAATGCTTCGACGGCAAAGTGTTCCAGCGATTAATGTTCCTTATTAGGGATTGGACGACTACGGGTTTTGAGTATGGAGCAGCTGGAGGGCAAGGATTTATTCTCAAGTGTCTTTCTTCGAAGCCCAGAATGGCCCAGCAGGCTAAGGACAATAGAAAGTTAATTCATGACAATTTTGAAGACTACAATGCTTATTTGATGCCGTTTCCAGGGAGGGAAGTTGTTTCTGATGACTTTACAGGGTCTGTCGGCGAAATGAACGAAGAATTTCAAAATCACGTGGAATTGTTTGTTTCAAACCTCATTGCTGATGTTTGTCCTAAAAAGTTTGCCAATGAACTTGCTCTTCAAAATACATTCCTTAAACTCTTCATGGACTTCGTTAAGGCTTTCAACTCAAGTGACATGCCCAGCCCCAATTCAATTATGTCATCTATGATTTATTCTACTTACGACTCGCGTATTCGCAAATTATCCCAAGCATATGTGCACGCGTTTGAAAAGAAGCTTTCTGCTAAGGACGTTCCATTTCTTCCGTCTGCGAAGCTTGAGAAATTTCACAAGCAGTTGAAATATAGTGCACAAGAAGGATTAGCAAACCAAAAGCGACTGGGTTCTCCTGAAGATCTACAATTATTCCAAGATAAATTGGCAGAATCCATCGATTTGAAGTTTAAGTTTATTTTTGAAGAAAACTCAGAGAAACAGAATGATTTCATCTCCTCATTGCAAGAAAAAGCTATTGACGTTTTCAAAAATTTTATTGATCAGCATATTATGACCTCCCATAAACTTTGGACGGAATCAGAATTCCAACTTGAATTTGTAAAAGCGGAGGAAGACGCACTTGCACAATTTCGTACTTCAACTAAATCTTTTCCCGATGATTTAATCAATGCTCAATTGGTAAACTTTAAAACTAAATTACAGGCGTCGAAGCATCATTGTTTGGAACTAGTGACCAAAAGAAGGGTCGCAGCTCATAAAAAAATTTCATCGATTTTGGAAACTTTCGTCACAAACTATAAAACCTGGATGAATGTCATGGTCACCGATGGAGATATCCTAAGTCAGAAGAAGCTCCAGCAAGCCCACGATAAACTAACGAATAAGTTAAATACCGAATTTTCCACGGCAGCTGGAAAGGAATTTAATGACGAGAATTTCATCAACCAATTTCAAGTTGAATTGCAAAACAATCTTCAAGCTCAATTCAGTCATGTTCAACAGGCTAACCAGGAGAGATTTAACGAAATCGCTACTCTTATAAAAACTGATATAAGTGAGGCCGAGGAAGTTTTCAAAGAAGAGTCCGAAGAGCTTCTGGTGAATGCATCCGGTTCCTCAGTTGAATCACTGAGAGAATTGTATGAAACAATTCTCAGCATGGGGATCAAAACCATTGAGGATCGTGGTCTGCCGGATGCTCAACAGGTATCAGTCTACAAAGAAAATTTAGTAGCCAGCCTTAAGCAAGCCTTTAAGCTAGCCGAGGGTAAGATTTCTGATGCGTTAGCATTGATTGCCCAAAAATGTGATAATTGCTTGCAAAATAAAATAGACAGTTTCAGCCAAGAAATCCAGGAACTGCTAGGACGGGACGATATAATACAGTCTTTGGAACTCGAGACCCAAATTCAGTCTAAGGCTCAATTTTCCCGAACTAGTTTGGAGTCCACGATCTCTAATATCGGGAGTGACCCAAGCTTTTATCTAAATAGCTTTGACCAACACGTCGCCGCCAAGAGGAAGCAACTAATGGACTCCAATTCCAAAAAGGTCCGAGCATTTGAAAGGCAAGTCAATGATCGGTTACACGCATTAAAGGAAACGTACAAGAAGGAAATGAAGCTCAGTGAGCAGACATGGATGTGCCATGAACATTTGGTCAAGTCTCACCAAAATCTCTCTTCCGAACTGGTCCTTCGTTTTATAAACGAGCCTCCACTAAACTCATATACCAACCAAATTGAGAAATACGAACCAATTTTCCGCGAGGGAATTCTGAATCTATACGGCCCTTTCAGCCATCAACTGGAAATCAAAGTGGAAAAATTCAATCAAATTCAAACTCAGACCATCCCCTCGTGGGTATCCCACTACAATACGGACATGCTTGAATATATTCAAAAGAACCCTTTGATGTCAATAGATCATATAACCCGTAGAATTGATCAGGATTCTAAAGATCTACGCGCTCGCATTAGTATCCATATTACACAAGGGTTGCAGGATTCTGCCTTAGGCAAAGCGGCTCTCAAAAACTTTGATAAAGAGATGACAATAATAAGAACGCAGTTGCAACAAGATGCAATTACTGAAATGCAAAGAGCTAATAAATTAATAGAGGAATTATCGGAGCTTTGTGTAAATTTTGCTGACAACCACGAAGCTTTCAAATCAATGCAGACCAATTTCACCACTTCTTCTTTTGCGCATCAAGAAACAATCAAATTAGATACCCGAGCCTATTTCGATACTAAGTGGAACATACCTTCTACAACTGAGGAGAAGGAGAAGACATGGGAGAAAATTCTGAGAACTATTAGCGCAAAATTTCAGTCCGTTTTTGAGCAGCTGTTGTCAAAGAGCAATGAAGAAAAGGATGTACTGCGTATAATTTCAGAGTCTATTATGTCCACATTCTGTTCCGACATTGACAACTTCCTTGGTAATACCTCAACCAAATTCTATCCTGATGAGACCCTACAAGAATTATTGAATCAGGCAAGAACAAAGGCTATATCGGAATTCCAGAGCCTCCTGCAGGACAAGGGTATCAAACCAAACAACAAATTAGAGGGGATAGAATCCGAACTTGAATCAAAAATGCAACTTCGACGTGAACGGAATGTTGAGTGCATCATTGTAGTTGTTGCTGAAGCCGAAGAAATTTCGCGAAATCATTACGAAGCTAGTCGAAAGTCTATCAAGACACAAGCTCACCTTGAAGAAGTTCGAGTTCAAGCAAATGAACAGAGCTGGGCTTATATTAGGGAAAGTTGCTTTGACCAAGTTCTTGAAAATCATCCTGTGATTGTAGAAACATTCAAGGACCATTCTGAGAGAATCTATAAAGACTTCCTGCAAGTTTTAGAAGCAGAAACAGCTCAACCCGAAGTTCGGGACAAATTAATCGAGAATGCCATCAAAATGTACCAAGATACGATGAATAAGCGTCTGGAAGGTTACGAAGCCGTAAATCCAGGAAATCTGTTGGATTTCCATACTTTTAGCGTTAAAGCTGCGCAACGAAAAGCAGGACAGACTTATTTTCTTAAAAAAGAAATCGAAGAAATTATTAACGATAGATTGAAGTTATCGTATCAGATTTTTGAAGAAAAGAATAACATTGCACATGTTCAGAGGAACAACATCGCTGTTGGGATTGACCTCGGAACTACTACATCTTGCGTTGCAATTTATCAAAATGGTCTGGCTCATGTTATTAAAGATAATTCCGGAAGAAGTCTGACACCAAGCTGCGTCTTCTTTGATGAGAGGGGATCTACTGTTGTTGGTAACGAGGCAAAAAATCAGGCTAGTTATTATCCTGAGAGCACTATCTTCGATTCGAAAAGGCTTATTGGTAGGGAATTCAATGATCCAGTTGTCCAGAATGACATTAAGCTTTGGCCCTTTGAAGTAGCTGCAGATGAGAAAGGCAAACCGAAGATTGTTGTGGGAGGCATGGAATTCAGCCCTGAAGGAATTTCTGCCAAGGTAAGTCTACATAAATTGTACCTACTGCAACAACTGCAAATTATTTTTTCCAAAATCAAATGTATGGTGTCTATATTTCCTCTTTTGGTAAAAATGTTTAGTGATGGTTAATTTAATTTCCAGGTTTTAATGCACATGAGAAGATTGGCATCCAAACAGTTGAATAAGAAAGTTAGTAAAGCTGTCATCACTGTTCCCGCAAATTTCAGCGATAGGCAAAGGGATGCTACAAGGCAAGCAGCTTTAATTGCAGGTCTGGAAGTTCTGCAAATTATTAACGAACCAACTGCTGCTGCAATGGCTTATGCTCTAAATTGGAAGGACGAAGAAAAGACTGTGCTAGTATTCGATTTTGGAGGTGGGACTTTCGATGTGAGTATTTTAAGAACTGAAGGGCCACCTGAGCCTCAGTCTGATGTTGAAAATGTAGCTGCGACCGGGGTCGCACTTCCTGCTGCAGAATCTCCGGACGATAGCAAAAGCGGGTCACGTCTGCGAGTATTGAGTACAGGTGGAGATACGCATTTGGGTGGGGAAGACTTTGATAGCCGGATGGTCGAATTCTGTGTTCAAGAATTTTATAGAACTCACAGAATTCAGTTACTCCAGGATGACAGCAGTGTTGGTAATAAGAATACTAATTTGATAAATAGAAGACTGCGTCGACTGAGGACAGCATGTGAGGAAGCCAAGGCTAATCTTACAGCTACAACCAAAGTTCAAATTAATTTGGATGCGGTTTGTGAAGGACAAGATTTGAATGTAACTATGACTCGAGCCCAGTTCGAAAAAATGAATGAAGATTTATTCCAAAAAGCTATTGGCATAGTTAAGAAGGCGTTGAGAGAAGCTAGGGTACATAAGCAAGAAATTACGGAGGTTCTCATGGTTGGCGGTTCCTCCAGAATTCCACGTGTGAGGAAGTTGTTGCAGGAGTTTTTGGGCATATCCAGTTTGAACATCAATCAAACAGTCGACATTCAAGAAGCAGTTGCTATGGGTGCAGCTATACAAGCCTGTATTTTGAATGGGGGCTCGACAGTCGGGAACCTACCGCTTATTAAGGATATTCAACCCTTCTCCCTGGGAATAGCTACAGTAACGGGGAAAATGGCTGTAATTATTAGCAGAAATACCTACATACCTTGTACAGCCCATGAATCTTTCAGAACTGCCCATGAAAATCAGAATCAAGTCAAGATTGACATTTACGCAGGTGAAGATTTTCAAGCCGCGAAGAATGTACCTTTAGGATCGTTTACTTTAAAAGGGATTCCACCAGGGTTAGCCGGCTCCCAAACAATTGAAGTTAGGATGGAAATTGATTTGAGTGGAATTTTAAATGTTACTGCAACTGCAATTTCCACGGGACGTAGTCAGAATTTGATAATTGAGGAATGCAGAGGAAGGTACACGGATGAAGAAATAAGTGAGATGAGAAACCGACTCGTCGGAGCAGTTCAGTAGAATATATGTATTGCAATAATAAACCTTCTTTATAAGGGATAAAAAATTGTACGAGGATTAACTGTTCCTGTTTCAGCAGCGTAAGATTGATTTTTGATTTTAATAAGCTAAAAGGTAATAATAAATAAAAGAGGTTAGTATAAGTAAATTACTGACGCTCGCATGAGAATAAAATAATCTCACATGCAAACCGCCATGTATTTATCATTTTCATTTGAGAAAAATTTTGAATATGAAGTGAGTTTACAATTTCAAACATGATTCACAACTTCGGTAGTCCTCCATATGAATTTTTTCCATCAAAGCATTGGCAGCACGCTCGCTTATACAGATCCCCTCTTTTCGTAGCTTACGAGCATCGTCTCTCCCGTCGACATTCACTTTGTCCAACTTCAGCTGTAACTGCAATAAACTAGCATTTATTCTGCGGAAATCTTGATTGATATGCTTGCTTGTATAAGTATTCACTTCATCTTGATATTTACGGATTTCCTTCAGGATGTCATCCAGCACCTTGATCAGTGGATCTGCAATCATGTAATGATATATTGTCTATTTGTCGATTCAAAAGCACTGAAAATAATCATTCATCTTACAATTAGTTACACATAGCAGCATAAGTATATGACCATTTCGTACCAATTTTCTCTTCAGGTACAGATGGAGTATAAGTATGTGACCATTTCGCATCAATTTTCTCCTCAGGTAGAGATCGATCTGGGATTCTCGCCCCTCTCCGCCTTCGTTTATGTGGTTCTGCTAAAGAATCAAAGTCTCTTCTCAGTGTGCCACCATTTCGCTTGAGAGGGTCATAAGAACCCAAGTACGGCTGGACGTCAGGCGCAACCATTTCCGACTTCTTTATTATGGATTATCTTGCTTCTTCTGCAAAAAAAAACAGCAGTCATGAACTTGTACTTATTATCAAATTAAACACTCCTTCCTAACATCAATGAAACCCGAAGGCCTTCTACTGAATAACTTCTTCTGTATAAACAGTATTTTGAATGTACGCACGACTCTTTTCTAGTATTACTATTCTCTATTGAAGTAGTCTCAATAAGTTATTTGAGTTACAACACTAAAAAAAATTGGTTCAGGGTTGTGATAATACCAAAGTTGACTAATGAGAGTCATCATGCGGTGTACAAAAAGTCAAATTAATATTGATTTTATTTCCTCAGCAATTATTATTACTGACCAACGCCATTGAAACAAATTATATAAAATCCTTCTGAAGATTTGATTTAAAATGTGGGGAGAAAGAAAGATTCTAATGATAACTCATCCACTTGTAAAGTACAATGCATGAGGTTGTATATTGCTTCAGAAACAAGATATTTAACCATGAAGCATTAAAATTGTGAGGCTCTCTGTAAGACACCACATTCAGCCGTAAAGAGCTCCGAAGTTCGTAACGCCACCTGTAAATCTATTCCGCACAATTTCCCAAACTGACCTCTCCTTGTAGCGTCTTACCATTACAGCCAAACAAAAATTAAGCTGAGGATTTAAACGTTATTATTTGGAGTTAAATATTTACAAACTAACACGTGGGGTCATGACCCTTCCCAATTTAATAAAATTATAGTAAGTTACCTTGTACATAAGAGCCCAATTTCTACAGTAACTAATTGTAAGTATTCCTCATCGCTCAAATACAGCCGGTAACCTTAGTAATTACTTAATAAAAAAAACTACCTTCATAAATACTACACTTATTTTTACAATAGTTGTGTCTTACTTGCAAATTAGAGTAATGCCGGTCGCTGGTTAAATATGTTTAATTTAACACCGTCACTTATGGGATTAAATCTTCAGGTCCGGAATTGTTTTTTCGAGCTTTGTACATACAGCATGTACATATAGTATAAGTAATTTTTACTATAATTTGAGATTGAGGTATGTAGCTTATCTATGTAATTATTCTGCAACTCAACAGGCTACGATAGCTATCTGCCTCTAGAATTACACACACATTCGAACAGAACTTCAGAAGGTCAGAGAGACCTAGGCTGTGTGATGTCTATTTTGCCACATAGGGTAACAAACTACTTATCTCTAGGTATGTAAGTACTTCTGCATTTGAGTAAATTAAATTCATGTACTTATGTAGATAGATAGCCGTAAATAAACATTCGTCCCCCTTCGTCTTTCTGTACTTATCGTTGCGATCCCCAACCAAAGTCCAGACAAAACGACAGCAAAACGACAGTCAAACGACAGCTACAAAAGTATTGTCGTTTTGGTAATTATTAATCCTGCCCAGTGAAACAAGGGTGTACAAATGTTCCAGTGTTAAAGGCATAAGTACATTCAGACCAACATAACAAATCGGTAGTGACTGTACAGTCGGATCTGTATATAACGGCTGGTCTGGTGACAGCCAATTTATATTCGCTGTAAAAATATTCCTTCCATCCCCTCTCGTTACCCATTATATATAGGGAGATTGGACTAGCCAAATAACAAGACCGTCCGTTGTCACTTTACGTATCGTACAAGTAACCTTTACTGCTAGCAGTTATAGACAGACTGAACTGTAGCTGTTAATTTACTTGCTAAAAATATTTTCCCGTACTGTTTTTCACTCAACCTTACGATCAGCTCGAGTTCAATTTTTGTGGCTAACATCCGTTCCTGTTTAGGTAAGTATTTACTTGCAAACAGTGCAGTTTTTTTATAAACGCACTCCTATAATGGCAGCAAAACTGGGCTACGGTACTAGAGTGCTATTATAAAGAGAAATAAGAAGACATCCACAAAATGAACTTTCAGCTTCGCTTCGCCCCTAAAAATGAACACTGTGGGACGTGCAAAAATCCGTGCAATATTTTTTCTGCTCATGAGAAACAGTCCCCTTAAATGGGGTTCTAAAAGCAAGAGTACTTTCCAGTCAATTTTGTTCCCACAGTTTTGTAAGTCAAATTGTGACAGATATAGGGGAAATAATATCGAAAACGCTTAAAGAGTGCATAGATTTACATAGTGCCGTAAAACCTTTGCATCACGCCTATTTCTTAGATGGGGCAATGGTGAAAAATGCTCGATTTCCCAGTTTTGTAGCGTATTGCTTTCACATTTTTCAAAATGTGTTACATCCTTGTATAGCTGAAAAACTCTGAAGGGCGGCCAAGGAAGTGGAGCAACGTCAGGTTTTTTTTAGGATAAAGCAAACTTTTGTCAGGTTTTGGATTGACACTCAAGTTTCAATACTTTTTTCAAATGATCGCTTAATTCTAAAAAATGTAATGACTTTTCAGAGAGCTATGCCGCAGTACCCTTCAATGAGTATTGTGGGCATGAGTAGTACAAACAGAGGAAGGTTGACGAATTTTATCCTCAGAGTAAAAACGTGAAGTATGCCAGAAATGAGGAATATCTCATCTTCCCATTTTTTCGTTTTTTTAACGCTGTGTTTGTAGCAAATTTCATGGGGATAGACTGCTCCCCTCTTTCTAACAATAAGTCGACAATGGCCTTAAAAAATTCTGGCTTTGCCCCATTTCCTTGACTGCTGCTGAATCCGGAATACGGTCTTAGTCATGAGTGACCTGGAGTTGGTTTAATTTTTCGTCCATTTTTATTATTTCGGACTGGATTATGCCGACTGTATGTACGTAGGTTATTTCGTAATTTACATTAAGTCAGTACGGAGGGCATACAAAATAAATAGGTTTGCGATGACTGTGTACTTACAATTAGTATGTGTACTTAGCTTTGGATTTCGAAATTTTACACGGTTAGAAATTATGTAAAGGTAAACAAACTGGAACAGAAGTGCTGTATTCGGTGTATAATTCCATATATTGATAATTTTTCAATGGTTTTTGTGTAGATTGACAGAGGACAAAATGAATGTACCGAAGATAATAGAATGGAGAACGGATGGAGATTCTGTTCCTCAAATGCACCTTCATAAGGATGTCCTCCAGTCAGTTTTGTCGCAAACTGCAGGGAAAAAGCTGAGAGTAGTATCAATCGTTGGCCCTTTTAGAACCGGGAAGTCATTCTTAATGTCCTTAATCGTGCGCTACCTGGAGTATTTGGAGAAGGAACCTGGTGAAGGAGGAAATGTTGAGTGGATGTTTACCAATGAACCTCTCAAGGGTTTCTATTTTGAGAATTCTATGGACTTGGTCACCTCTGGAGTTCAGATCTGGCCCAAGCCATTTTTCATCGGGGGAAATGCCCTGATTTTGTTAGACACTCCAGGAATTTTTGAATCTGACACTAGTCTGAGAGAGTGGGCTGGCATTGCCGGAACGAGCCTTTTACTTTCATCCTGCACCATCTTCAATGTCGCTCAGAATCTGCAGGAAGACAGCCTCATTGCTTTGCAAACTTTCCTGGAGTATGCGAAACTTGTGCGGGAGACAGATCAGGGGAGTGAACATGTTGCTAAACCTTGTCAGGAAGTATTGCTTTTAATACGGGACTGGAACAACCCTGAATTTAAGTTCGGTGAAGGGAATAAGTTCTTGCAGAAAAAGATGGAAATTTGTCCAGGCATGAGTGCTGAATCTGGAAAATGTCGAGAATTCTTGAAGTCAAATGTGGATCAGATGGATTGCTTTTTAATGCCTCATCCTGAAGATTCAGAAATGGAATTTGGCCAACCTCTGAACTCAGAATGTATTGAAGCTACCTTCGCGGAAACGTTAAAACAGTTTGTTGTTTCTTTCCTGGAGCCTTCAAAGATCAAGCCGAAATTGCACCAAGGAAACCCTATCACTATTGACGAATTCCTTGACATGGCTGAAAGTTACATCAAGACCTTTAATTCCAACTTTAACGTTGCTATTGACGTTACGAATGTCTCCTCGATAATGCGGCTAGAAGCGGGTGTCATTCAGCGTGTTCAAGAATATAAATCGATCATTGAAAGAAAACTGAAGAAAAAATCCACTCCAAAACAGTCACACTTGGATAAGCATCACAGTCCACTGAAGGGGAAGTTACTTCAGGAATTCAAAGAGAAAAGTAAATGTGATCCTAAAACTATAGACCAATTCTTAGTTAAATTAAACGATCGGGTTGACCTCGAATACGAAAAATTCAGCAAGTTAATTATTCAGAACCAACAGTTTTTGGGGAAAGAAGCTGAGAAAGATGTCCTCAGTCAGCTCACAGCCCAAATGGAAAAACTGACTATTTCCGAACAAGCAACCAACACAGCCTTTGAGGCTGTTTGGAGTCGAGCTCAATCAGCTGCAAAGGAGAGCTACCAAACGAAGATTGCAAAACTGGATAAGCCTGTTATAAACAATT
The DNA here is from genome assembly GCA_947179485.1 of Allacma fusca. Classification (NCBI taxonomy): domain Eukaryota; kingdom Metazoa; phylum Arthropoda; class Collembola; order Symphypleona; family Sminthuridae; genus Allacma; species Allacma fusca. The sequence continues at coordinate 35,779,144 of OX359247.1, forward strand.
TCCTACAAAAAATTCAAGAAGAACTTATACAGCTTTACGAAAAAACTAAAAAGAAGAATCAGTCGAAAATTGAGTCAATCCTGAAAAAAAATGAACCTGTGTTAGACGGGGCTGTTGAAATCTACACTGAGAAAATAGAATTACTGAACTCAGATGCAAAAATCATTCTTCCAGAAAAGCTCGTCTCAATGCACAAAACTGCAACTAAAGCCGCGATTACTTTGTTTGACGCACAGGTCAGTATTCCGCCCGATGGCCACTATGTTCGTGAAATCCTTTCGAAAAATCTCAAGGAAAAGTTAAATATCAAGTATGAAGAGTTACAGCAGAAAAACAGTCAAGCTTTTGATACTGCCAAGGGTTCATTACAACAAAAACGGAATCACATGCTGAATTTGTTCGAAGAAAAGTTGGAAAACATCCTCAACTCCAACTGGCGCCTAAATATGCTTAAAGAACAGTTCGAGCAAGCCCAATTTGATGTGTTGAGTGTTATGCAGACAGATGCTCGGAGTTTTGAAGTACAGGAAAAATCATTTTTGGATGAATTCATACATGAAACTACATCAAAAATTGATGAAATATATTCGAAAGCCCTGGAAAATCTGGAAGCCAGAATACGCGAACAGTTAGCCAAAGAAGACGATGTTGTTAACCTTTGCGCTTCAAATTACTTTAAACATTTAGAATCATTGGAACAAACTGTATGTACGCCAGGAGAAGTCGCAGCTTTCATTTTGCAAGAGAAGCAATCAGTCATCGACAACTGCAATCAGCAGTTACAAGCCTTGCAGTCGGCACATATTCCAGACTGTATTGAAAAATTAACTTTGAAAATTGATTCTATATCTGAAGATTTTGCGAAGGCCTGCCAGTCTCGTTACAATACTCTTCAGGATCAACTCCAGAAACTGCAAGATGACACCATCGCATTCTTTCAGAGAAAAATTTCACTCATGACTATTTCCTTATCAGATTTTACCCAGGAAGAATTGGAAGCACGTCTTAAAACCGCAGAAGAATCAAGCCAAAGGAACTTTTCCTCCAATCCTCTTATTGAAAGGGCGCCCGTGATAGAAACAGATAAATTTGCACACCAACTCCAGGAGAAAATTAAATTATTATCTCAGCAACAAATTTCTGATTGGAAAGCATCTGTTCAGAGAACAACTGAAGAGTTGAAAATAAAAGAAAACGAAGAAGCAACAAATCTAATATCCAGGTTAATGCGAGAACTATCCAAGTATAGCATCCTGAATGAAGAGCATTTTCGAGAGAAATTTGGTAACGCACAGCAGGGCCATGTGTCTGCTGTTCTAAATAAGTTAAAATACAAAAAACTTCCCCATTCTTGTATTGAGGAAATATTTTCCACTGTTAAAGAGACCCTAACATCTCTAGAACACAAGCATTGGGCTGGTATTTTAAAGACGAACCGTGAGAATGAAGATATTCTTATGAGCAGAATTTCTGATCTTAAGACGCAGTATTTCAAAGAGGTTGTAGCAAATATGGAGTCCAGGAACGATATTGCCAGCAGCTTAACTTCTACATTCGTCAAAGAATTCACTTACAGTAGCCGGAAAGACGAAGAACGGTGGCAACTAGAGCTGGAAAAAGAACTCCTAGCAATAAATGATCAAATCGACTCCGATGAAGTGCATGCTCTTGATGTTGAACAGAGCAAGCGAGAGTTGATGCAGAACTTTGTACGCGTTGCAACAGATTCAGAAAACATAAACGAAGAAGCGTTAGATGACTTGATTGAGTCCTACACAAAATCGTTCTCAAAAATTACAAACAATGAAAACATAATAAAGAACTTCTGGCAAGATCTTCAACGTGAAAAAGCTAGGATATTAAGAAAAAAACAAGAAGATTTGCAGGTGGCAAAACTTGAAAAGGTTCTTGATCAGCTTTTGAATGAATATCGGTCTTTACTTCAAAAGAACGGGTCGTCCCAAAATAACCAAATGAAACAGCAAACATTGCAGAAATTAGAAATGCTGGCAAGGCGGCTTCAAATCGATCATTCTGAATTCCAAGCCCGCCTGGTAAGTTCTATGGAAAGTATTCTAGAAGAATATCAAGAATTGGAAAAATCCCACATGACGGAAGAAAAGACAAACACAATTGTTGAACAAGTCAATAAAATTTACCATGAAGAGATGTTGAAACATTTTGCAACGCCAAAGTACTACAGTTTACAAGACATGACAGACTTCCATTCAGATGCAACGCGAGAGGCAATTACCAAAGTACCCGGAGCACGTGCCGATGAAGAAGAAATCAGAAATCGTATTTATAATTCTTTAAATGAATCCTTCAAAGAATTTGATAATAAAAATGCTATGAACGTTCCAACATCGTTCGCAATTGGAATTGACCTCGGGACTACCTACTGCTGCGTGGGTGTTTTTAAGAATGGACAAGTAGAAGTCATTAAGAATGAATTGGGGAAAAAAACTACCCCCAGCTATGTATATTATTCCATTGAAGGTGACATTGTTGTTGGAGAAACAGCCAAGAACCAATCTCATTCCAATCCTGAAAGGACAATTTATGAAGTGAAACGTCTCATTGGAAGAGACATAAATGATCCAGCTATCCAGAGTGATATAGCAAAATGGCCCTTTCAAGTTGTCAGCGAACGTGGGATTGCAAAAGTTCATGTCGGAGAAGTTACATACTTCCCAGAGGAAGTATCAGCTCAGATCTTGGCTAAATTGAAACAAGTTTCGGAAGAATATTTGAATCAAAAAGTTACCCATGCTGTTATCACAGTTCCAGCATATTTTACTGACGGACAGAAGGCTGCCACTAAAAGGGCTGGAGAAGAAGCTGGGCTAGAAATCTTACGAATTATAAGTGAACCAACGGCAGCAGCAATAGCGTATAATCTAAACTGGACTGAAGGGTCACAGCCAACTAAAGGCTTAGTTTATGACTTAGGAGGGGGTACTTTCGATGTTGCCTTATTCACTGCCAAAAAAGGAGATATCAAGATTGTCAATGTAGGAGGAGACACTCATTTGGGAGGAGTAGATTTTGATAATGAGCTCGTCCTTCATTGCTGTCAGGAATTTCAGAAATTGACAGGGGTTAACTTATTAGCGAATCAGGAGTCCAAAAATTTACTCCAGAAGGCTGCAGTCAATAGGAAACTTATGAGACTCAAACGAAGTTGTGAACAATACAAGAAAGATTTGTCCACGGCGGAGAGTATCACTGTTGCCATTGACAATATTCATGAAAGTCATGATTTGAGAATAAAAGTTAGTCGGGTACAGTTTGAAAGAATGATCGACAGATATATTGACAAGTCGTTGGAAGTAGTTGATAAAGTATTGAAGGAAGCACAAACTAAGAAGGATAATGTCGAAGAAATAGTACTGATAGGAGGATCTACTAGAATTCCAAGAATTCAGAATAGGCTGATGGAATTTTTTGGAACAGCTGTAAACAAAAAAATCGACCCGGATGAAGCGGTGGCTGTGGGGGCGGCTTATGAAGCAGCGGTTTTGAATGGGAGACGAGCCGAAGCCCAAGGTGTTATTATTGGACCCGAATTTGCACCACGGGGATTTTCTGTTCTCGACATCACTCCCATGGCTTATGGGATTGAGATTGACGGGGGCGATATGTGCATCCTCATACCGAAACAAAGCCAAGTTCCTATAGAAGTCTCCAGGAATTTCTTGACATCTTACCATCACCAGACCTCGGTCCAGATTGTCATTTACGAAGGGGAGAATCCAAAAGCAAGGGATAATACCCTTGTAGGAGAATTTTATTTGAATGGAATTCCTCCAGCTCTAGCTGGAGAACATAACGTCCAGGTAACAATGAAAGTTAGTCCGGAGGGGATGATAAACGTTGCTGCTACGTGTATTGCGAATGGTATTAGAAAGGAATTGACTGTGAGGGCCAATAAGAGAAGTATGGGTCGGCGAGAGAGGATTCGTCAGGTAATTCGGTGTCTTATAAGTATATTTTTATTATTTATTATTATTATATATTATAAATATATTTTATGCCCTATTTTTATTATTAGTAGTAAAAAAGTATGAACTATTTATAAATAATGTATAAGTAGCTAATGTATCAAAGGCAGACCAGTTATCACTATTACATTAAGATGGGAGTCAATAATAACTTTTTTTATTTTTCAGACGGCTTGAAGACTTGCTTTTATGGAACCATGGTCGGTTATAGTACCAATAACTATTTAACTTTCGTAATTATTATGCCTTCATATTTTCCAAAGTACCTCAGTACAATATGTATGTACATTTATTTGGTGTTTTAGAGATAAAAAACATGTATTCTTTGTTTATTTATAAATAACATTTTCGAATGAAATGACAGTAAATATTATATATGCATTAAAATAACAGTAACTCGAACCTTCTTATTAGATGTGACACGATGAATTTACAGTTTTGCAAAAATTTTGTTGTTACAAGAATTTTGTGGGAATTGAGCATTGGATGTCTATTGTACTCAAATATATGCAGGAATTCAGTTGATTTAACTACAGATGTTTTAGATAAAATTAATTATGGGTGAAATCTAGGATACGAAGTTACAACAAAGAAAAATTGCATATTTACTACATACGAGGTTCAGGACTTATCTGTTTAGTTTGCTGTTTATGCTGTTTATCAACCCCAAAGAATCTGACTAGGTTTACCATTAATAACTTCTCTACATAGTCTCAAACAAAGAGTGTTGAGCTTTAATAAGTACGAACTCTGAAAGAAAAGGTACATGATTGATGATACACCCCAATATTTTCCTATTTAATTCATTACAGAACAGCTAACATTTTAATGAGTTTCTGGACATATTCTAACATGGCGTAATGTGGACGTGTCATGAACGAAGTGACAACAAAGCAATTTTATTCCCAAAAGCACGCTAACATTATTTAAGCTAAAGAATTTATTTATTGATGTATCATGGGTAAAAAATAAAACACCATTTCTGCTTGTATTTTAACTCCGTACTATCAAAAAATTGAGCAATACAATATTATATCGTTAGTGGATATGCTCTGGTGAACATTGAAAAGCTTTGCTGAATTTGAAGGTGTCATTATTGGCCGGAATGGCGTCTCATCTCAGCCATTTCCTCATCTGAATATCGTCCTCTGGATTCTACGATTTCAAGATTTCCACGGATGCCTTCTGGAGTAGAAGCCGTTACATTTAGTATTCCACTCTCATCAATTTTCATGTGGACATTTACACTTCGGTCACCTGCTCGACCTGGAAGAATTCCTTTTAGTTTGAAAGAGCCGAGAAAAACATTGTCCTCAGCCAGCGCCTCTTCTCCAGTAAAAATATCCAGCAGTACGGTATGCTGGTTGTCCACCGTAGTTTTGAATATTCTAGAAGCTTCACATGGAATTCTAGTGTTTTGTTTGATTATTACAGACATTGCACCCGTGACTATTCTTATTCCCAAAGAAAAAGGTTGTATATCTCTGATAAGTGGCAAATTATTTATAGTTGCACCACCGTTGAGAACACATGCTTGGATAGCTGCTCCCAAAGCCACCGCTTCTTGAATGTCAACGTGTTGGTTGATATTTAAAATTGGCAGCTTTAAGAAATCTTGCAGAAGTTTTCGGACACGGGGTATTCTTGATGATCCACCTACCATGAGTACATCAGTAATGTCTCCGGGCTGTAAATTTGCGTCTTTAGTTGCTTTCCTTACAATATCAATAGCTTTCTGGAATAACTTTTCATTCATCTTCTCGAATTCCGAGCGAGTTATAGGAACTTTCAAATCAAGTTCACTGTGTATTCCATCTACCTCAATAGTTGCGGTGTGAGCTGATGTCAAATTTGCTTTGGCTTTCTCACACTCATTCCTCAGACGGCGTAACCTTCTATTCCGCTGTTGGTCACTGCGGAGACCTGCAGTGCTGCCGTCTGTATCAAGTAACCCTATTCCATGTTGTATTCTAAATTGCTCCACACAATGCAGGACCATGGCACCATCAAAATCTTCCCCTCCTAAGTGAGTATCCCCACCAGTTTGCAAAACTTGGAGTCTCGGTCCTCTAGATTTACTTTGAGCTTCTCCCACATCTACCCCCATTCCAGAGGACGAAGGTAGTTCTCCTGAACTAGTACTGTTAGTAACATTCGTTGAACCAACTTCGGTTTTCAGTATCGTAACGTCAAAAGTTCCACCCCCGAAGTCAAATACTAGAACAATTTTCTCCTCCATCTTCCAGTTGAGAGCATAGGCCATAGCAGCAGCAGTAGGTTCATTAATCATTTGCAGCACTTCCAACCCTGCAATCAATGCTGCTTGTCTTGTTGCATCTCTTTGCCTGTCAGTAAAATTTGCTGGAACAGTAATAACGGCTTTGGTAACCGCAGCGTTTAAATGTGTTTCAGCGAGCTTTCGCATGTGTGTTAACACTTTGGCAGAAATCCCCTCGGGAGTATACCTCTTATCCTTCACTACAATTAAAGGTTTTCCAGTTTCATCAGGCTCGACATTGAACGGCCAGGTCTTCATGTCGTTTTGAACGTGTGGGTCATCAAATTGCCTTCCTATCAGACGTTTCGCATCAAAAATAGTACTTTCAGGGAAAAAAGCAGCTTGGTTCTTTGCCTCGTTCCCAGCTATAGGAGATCCATCTTCATCAAAATGCACATAGCTAGGGGTTAAGGTACTCCCTGAGCCATCTCTAATGACAGTCACATGTCCATTCTTGTACACAGCTACGCAAGAGGTAGTTGTACCCAAATCGATTCCAATCGCCAAGTTATTGCCTTGAGCATGTGATAAATAATTTTTCTCCTGAAAAATTGTATACGAAGATTTTAGGCGGTCCCGGATTGCTAAATCGAGGGATTTTGTGATGAAACAGGTTTTTGAAGAACGCATGATCGCAGATCTAACGCTAAAATCATGGAATTCTAACAAATTCTCGGGATTCACGGAGCTTCTGCCCTCCAGAGATTTCGTCATTGTAGTTTCGTAAATTTTTGCAGCCTCTTCAGTTACTTTTATGACTTGCTCAGATGATACCGATGTTTCCAAGTGCTCCAAGAGTTCTTGATGGAGTTTTTCAACAAAACTATAAACTTCGGATCCGATTATTGATTTTTCTGTGAGTGGATCGCTAGATTTTGACTGCAAGTACTCTCGCATGACGTTTATAGCTTGCTTTTGAAGGTCTTTCAAATCACCATAGGACTTAATAAATTCTCTTCGCTTGTTGAATAATTCATGGCACATTATTTTCGCCTCTGCAAAAGCCACCTGCATAACTTGGGTATTTTGTCGATAAAGTTCATCCAGTCTTTCACCAATTCTCCTATTAAACTTCGGCATTTCTTCTAACATGGCTAATTTCATCTGTGAGGCCAGTCCCTGAAAGTCATTTCGGGCTGCCAGTTTTGCTTCCTGTAACAAATTTTTCAAAGATACCTCCTCAAAGTATCTGTCAGAGTCCAAATTGCTTTGCACTTGCGGGCAGACGTTCGCCACAATAGAATCAGTTATTTGATTTACAGACCGCGTCTTTTCCTCACTTTTTGCCAGAAGCTCAGTTATGAGGATTCGGAATTTGGACATCAGCTTATCATGGACTTTACTCCATGTAATTTCTTTCTCTTGAGCAGATGAATCGACTGGGAAAGCCCAATGGCTGTCATAGTACCCACGTACATCTGATTTGAGCTTTTCCTGGGCAGCTTCAAAGCCAACAGTTTCGGCTAATTGGTTATCATGGAAGACTGGATGATTATCGGCAAATTGGAGACATGACTGGATAATTCTTTCAACATTTTCTTTTGTAGTTTTTTTTACATCAGCAGCATATTTGTATATTTCCACTTTGACTTTAATTATTTCCTCTCTCAGTGATGTTATTGCTTCACCTCGAATTACAGGATTTAAACCAGTTTCGGATGCATAACTCGAAAGGCTCGCCTCCAGTACATCTGTTCTTCCCTCGATTTCTGGGATTAGGTTGGTTTTTTCGGCAAATAGATTACTGCGGATATAATTTTTAAGTTCATTTTCAAAATTGGAAATCCATTCTGGAATCATTTGGCGAGTAATTTTGTTCCTGTGGTGAACATTCAGTTCAAAACGGGAGGTATAGATCTCGTAATGTTTTTGGATTTCTTTCTGTAGCTGACTTTGATACTTCTGATTGAGTTTTGGGTACAAGTGTAGTGGGGTTTCTGTTCGTAGGCGTTGAGCTAATTCCAACATTAGAGAACTATGGCTGGATGTAACTTGGTCTAGCGTATTCCAATGGTTTTCCTGTGCCTTCATTTCCTGGTCGAAGGTCTCAGTAAAGGCAACAATCTTGACATTGACTGCTTTCTCAAGCTCCTGAAGTTTCTTCAAATAGCGTGAATTTAGTTCTTGTTTCTCCTGCGCAACGAGTTTATCAAAGCGTTGAGCAAACTCTACGAAGTCTTCAGGACTTATTTCGCGAATCATCTGCTCATAGTTTGGACGAATTTTTCGAGTCAGTTGTGTCACTATGATTTCAACTTCTTCTACAGTCAGAAGATCATTGTGAGGACAGCTGTCTTGAATTGCTTTCAAAAATTCTTTGGTGGTGGCTTCTAACCTACTCTCACATTGCTGACTTTTGTAATTCCTGGATTGTACAAATAAATCTTTGATTTCGTTTAGAGCTGCGTCCATATCCAGTTTGAGCTGATTTCTATAACTGGCGGCAATTTGACGGTCTGGATGATTGCGACTGTCTAGTGTTTCAATTCCGGCGTCCAATATTTGAAGGAAAATCATCCCAAGATTAGGGTTCTCCAACGAAGGAAATTTTTGAATTTCTTCCTGAGCTTCTTCTTTGAAAACTGCTACTACGTCTCGAAGGTCTTCGTTCATGATGTCAAGAATGCTCTTAATTTGTGCTTCCCAATTGGTTTTGATTTGCTCAAATATTACACCTATATCATGTTCCAGCTGATTTTTTAATACTAGGATAAAATCAGGATCTCCAAATTCTTTCTCCAGTTCAATTGAAGCTTCTTGAATATTCCGGTTTATATGTCTCTCATGCAATGTTTTCAATTGGGTTTCGCTCAATGAAACGTCCTCAGGTACCAGAATGTCCATACGCATTTTGTAGTCGGATAGGTATTTTCTGACAATATCATTACCTCTATGTTCGGCTTTCACTTTCTTCTCTTTTAATCGCAGCCAGCAGTTCTGAACAGTTTCTTGAAGTTTTAATGTAAAAATGGACAGTTGGTTTTGACTAAATGACTCCGTTGTGCCATTCAATGCTTTCTTAAATTCTTCTGAGATGCTCTCTCTAACTGGGGTAATTTCGTCCTCATATCCTTGTTGGCTCCAAATTTTTGATGAGTTTAAAATATTTTGCTCAACATAGTTTTGCAGTTTCTGAATATTGGATTGCTGCACGGTCTCTACGAATTTATTTTGTTTCAGCGTGTTTTGCTTGCTTATTTCCAAAAATTTGTGTTCCACTGATTGGTCAAGTTTATCTGAGAAAATCTGATGGTCATTGGAAGAACCTAGTCGTCGCATCTCTTTGAACTTACTTTCTACAGCTTTCTTGTATTTGCCATGGTAGGTCTGAAGAGTTTTAGTTGAAATGAAAGGGACTTGTTTCGAATTAATCTTCTTCTGGAACTGTTCCTCATACTCTTGAGTGAGATTACGAATTTTCGCATCCAAAGCAATATAAACAGTTACCTCGAGAATGGAAGACGGACTAGGCATATCTTCTGTATTGAACGCAAGCGCAAGTTTTTCAAAAGTTTCAAAAAATGTGTTTCCACGTGCCAGTGTGCTGCCGAACTTCTTTGGAGCGACATCTGCCACAAGGTTTACCGCAAACCTCTCGACATGATTTCGAAACTCTGGCTTCATTTCTCCAATGGACCCTGTGAACTCTTCGGAGACGACTTTCTTACCTGGCAACGGCATCAGATAAGCGTCGTAGTCTTCAAAGTTATCTTGAATGAGTTGCCTGTTTCGGGCAGCTTGTTCAGACATTCCATGTTTCGAAGCCAGACATCTACGAATAAATCCCTGGCCACCCGCTGCACCGTGTTCATACCCTGTCATATTCCAATCTCGGATGAGGAACATAAGACGCTGAAAGGCTTTCCCTTCAAATGACTGTGAAGCTATTTGGCCGTACTGCATGAACTGCGCCAAAGTATTAATTGTGTTTTCATTGATTAATCCAGTGTCGTTATAAATGAAGCATGAAGAGAGAAGTAGACTTAGTCCAATTATCGAGGACTGCTCCTGTTCGTTGGTGTAAGGGTCGAAGCATCCCTCGGTGTCCATAACTAGTACAGCAAGAGGTGATTCCGCCTTGGACTTCTTAATAATGAAGGGTCTCGACCACATCCAAATCCCATCTGTGGTCCGGTCCATCCCATTACGGAATGTGAATCCCTTACCCTTCATCGCTACGTCAGGGTTATCATTGTCCATCCAATCACCTGCATTTCCATCATCAGTTCTTTCCAATGCTTGCAGGTAGCGGACGATATAAGTGAGCATGAAAGACTTGCCCTTTCGACCCGGCCCGGCTATAACGATGACAGCTATTGGATAGTCACCTACTTTAGACACTAAATCCCTTAGAACCTGCGTATTCAGTTTCAGGTTTCGTGACGCCCGGGTTTTCGACCCACTGTCGAGTTGAACAATTTGAATTGCGGTACCGGCAGATAAAGACTTCCTCTTGGCTGGCTGAGGTTTTGCCGCGGCGGAAGTGATCCCTAACTCTAACCCACTCATTGCTAGCCTGTTTAGAATAAAAAAAGTCAACATTCCTCATATCACTCTGCCATTAATCAGAGACATATTTAGGATTCAGTTCATCACGGGAACAAACGCTATAGACGTGACTTTAGTCCCCTAACTAACTAATCGGGATACTCACAAAAATTTGTTGTATTAATAATACACAGGGCGTTTTATATTGTTTGTATCCCCCTATAGCTAACATAAGGGAATAACTCGTAAAATATTTGAAACCTCCAGTTTGTAGCAAAATCTTTTCCAGATTTTCTAATAAAATTCATCAACCTCGTTCAATTTTTGCGGTCACAGTGGCCAACCAAAGTCGGTCCTCCTGTATCTCGAGTATTTATCATTCGATTTTGAGGACATTTTATGTGTATACGCACATACGTAGCAATTCCTATTGAATTTTATATACTCTGGGTTGGCGAAACAATGATGATTACATTGGTTGAACTTAGCAGCAACCATCGTGACTTCAAATTCAATAAGAATTCCTACGGAGCCATTAAACGGGGGTTTCAAAAGATCCATTACCATGGTAGTGCTATTGCAACTTTTCGGATTTTGGTAATTCGGTGAGACACGGCTTTACTGAAATCATGTGGGGACTCACATAAATTTTAATCGAAAACGGATAAGTATTCGAGATACAGGAGGAACCACCCGTCAAATTTGAGGTTCCCCCAAGCCAGGGGATATGGAAATGTTTTAGCATTCTTGCACAAACTCGTTGATGCCTTCAAGAAAAATTACGATTTTTGTGCAAATTCAGACAAGGTGCAAAGTTCTAGTTATTGAATTTGTGTGGATCCAATATGGACTAAAAAGCATAAAAAATGTAAATGAAAAACATACCAGGAGCAATTTATCATGAAAATAAAATAAAATGGGCTCATATCAAGTCTTTTAGCGTTGGAACACATTTAAAAGTTTTCAATGAAAACTGAACGCATACACAAGCTCATTATGCCTTCTACACCGGTTGCAGAAGACACCGGGGTAAAAAAAAATTCTTACCCTTCCTGGCCTGGTCAGTCGGTCAGTGAGGTGGATATTCCAGAAGAGCTGTCAATGACCTACGAAATAATAAACACGAATATTTTAGGGCCTTAATTATTACAGATTCTAAAACGAGCTAATAACAAGTATGGGGATAGATTTCTATACACCCTGTAACTTCGCTTGGGAAGACTTTTTTTTTTGAAATCTAACGAAAACGTTGAATCACAGTCAAAATCAATACCATTGGATAATATGCAAGTTTGGCAGAAATCAGAGTTTTGTACCTTAGAAAAAGATCGAGAGGAAAAACCTCCCCCCCCCCAAAAAAAAATCACTCACTTTTATTACGGTAACAAATCCCAACAATGCCCCAATTCACTTCCAGGTATATAAGTTTCTCTAATATTTATTGCAAGTGATATCAATTATATTTACAAACCTGCAAAACCTTAGGTTAAAATTCTTTTTATCAACAGAAGGAGCATTAGCAGTGGACAGTACAAAATTCACTTGGAATTGACTTTCGTTAATATTGTCGTGTAAATGTAAAGAGTGGATACAGATAGTGAGATATAAATATAATCATACAATGCACCTACGTAAAAATAATCTATGAACGTAACGTTTTAGTACACAACCAAAACGACACAGAACTCGCAGCCAGAAGTGTTTATACCAATAGTTCGCATTACTTCTTATACGTGATGGGTTTTATTAGAGGCGAAGCGAATGCTAAAAGCCACTATTACGGATGTCGTGATGTCTGTGTCTGTCCGTACAAAATCTCCCGAACCAGGGATTTTCTTACATGGGTGGGTAGACTAGGTACAAAAAAAAATTAGAATTCTGTTGTATACTTGAAGGAGACGGGGTCACCCGTTTGACCTCAGAAAATTAAATGAGGCCACATATACACACATTCATATGTATAAGTAAAGATCTCCGTGATTATTTATTAAGGCTGTCGTGTAGGGCGGCGCCAGCTACGGCCATCTCTCCTTACTTAATTATTGTAGTATGTTGAGCTTATTTATAAAATTACCTTTAATAATTTTTGACAAAAATTAAAATTCTAAAAAATAATATTAGCAGAACTGACTGGTACGTGTAAAAACATTTCAATGAAATCCGTGCAACAGTTCGGGAGAAAACAAAGATATATTGTTCTTTTTTTTATTTTTACGTACGAATACGCGTGAACCGATTTCAACCAATAACGAATTCAACCGAGGAAGTAGCCTAAAAATTTTTCACAAAAATTTTGAACGAAATCAGTTGAATAGTTCCGGAGCAAAACTGCGGGACAAACGGACCCGTTTTATAAGGGGGCTGTCACCGCCCTAAAAATGTAAATATTCTGTATAAGTATAACAGTTCCCCTGAAAGGGAAAGCATCGACTTAGTTATTACTTGCTCAACTTAATACTGGCATACTTACATGCTCTATTACTAACAGAAGTTCCTCATTGGGGTAAATGGGAATGTTATCAAATATTTTTACGCTTATAGAGATACATACTTACTTAGGCTCTTTATAATACAAAAGGGTGGCGTGTAATGGATTGAGAGTTCACTGTAATCTTATTTTTCCGAGGGACCTCTGTATAATCTATTGTGTAGGCATATTCCACTGGAAATATTTAATTAATTGTAAATCGTCGCTGAAGAGGCAAAATGGAATACATGCATTTTGGATTAAAATCAAAATGGTCTACATGCAGTTTTACTAAATGCAAAATGGAATAGATGCATCAAGTTTTAAAAGCAAAATGGAATAAGTGCAATTTCATCTAAAAGCAAAATGGTCTACATACATTATGAAAGTATACACGCATGTAGACCATTTTGCTTTTAGTGAAAACTGCATGTAGTTCATTTTGCTTTCAGGAAAGCTTGCAACTATTCCGTTTTGCCTTTAAGGAAAAAGGCATGTAGACCATTTTGCTTCTATTCGAAATTGCACTTAGTCCATTTTGCCTCTTCAGCGACGAAATACTTTATACAACATACATACTCCTAGCTGAGAGAGTATACGTATGTACTTAATTATCTGTACTCACTTTTAGATAATCAAGTGTATAGCCAATAATCCTCGTATATACTTCAGAACCTTGACTTTTTCCAAAGGTGCTTGTGCTGTGAATGGTTTAATTGCAAAACGATTTTCAAACGATTTCTATGCACTCTTGCAATCTAAGTAAGTACTTACATTTTTTTCAGCTGGGAATTTTTGATGAGCTGTACACTGTACGTACAGTGTGTAATTAAATTACACTTTTACTGTAACCTTTCTATATTTATAATAATTATATATTAGTTATAGCATGAACGAAGAAGTAATATTAATATTTATTCAAACAAATAAATCGTATGCTATGTAATTTAGTTCCAACAATTGATAAAATTTTAGTGAATCATATAGGTACTGTATCTTTTAAAGTTAAATATTCAAGGGGCTAGAGCTACAGATGCTGCTCTCATTTCTTCCGTGTTTAAAAATTAGTGAGCAAGTGAAGTTGTCAATTTAATTGGGACAATCTTTTAAGTTGCTGGAGCCGCTTGTTTCCGTAAATAATCAAAATCCAAACCATGGGGTCTCGTAGGGGGAATTTTGTCGAAGATGTCAATGAAGGTAAGGCAGTCAGCTACAGAGTTGACAGTGGAGAAAACATGAAATAGTATTTGTAATTTGTATATTGTTGTCATTTAGCTAATTGTAAGCTGATGTAATATTTGTATTCAGAATTCGATGCCACCAAGGAATTATTATTATATAAAACTGTGAATACTTCCGAGCTTAAGTTTTTAAATGATCATTGAAAATTTGCAAAATTCCGACAGACGGGACTACTAATATGGATTATGAGAATATACCGGACACTGTAAAGGAAGTCAATGTCAGCGTCAGGTCAGACGCTGGTGAGGATGATAATCGTTGCAGTGTTGTGGCGAAACCGTTGACAAAAGGGCGTCTGTCCGAAGACGAATTTAAGGAAAAGTACTCCGACTTTCAATTAAATGACGAGAAAACATGGAGACGTCCTGATGGAATTCGTACGAATTGTGAAATATTATCTTCTACAAACAACTTGACACGCGACAAGGAAGGTGAGATCTGATACTTAAGGAATAATTGAAGCATTGTAATAGTAAGCTTGGATGACTCACTGCACTGGCATTTTGCTGGAGGAATCCTTTTATGTAGTTATATGAACATATATTGTATGTATATTAATTGTAAGAAAGACCCTCCTGTTCTGACGACAAATATTCGAATCAGGTGTTTCCTGCCAAATCCGAATTTTCTAAAATTTTGTTCACTGTTCTAGGCAGAATTAAATATTTGTGGTTACAGTGAAATATATAATAATGTAACGGTTATTATTATTTTGCGTATAATTCACCAATGTTGGTGTAAGATAATGACATTTATTTTAGAAAATCCTGAAAAATTTTGTTGGAATGAAATGTTCATTTTTAGGTGAATTAGCTTCAAGGAGCTATAGAGGCGAGGATCAGGTCGCTGAAAGTTCCAAACTGGGTGAAAATATTTCCAAAGGAGCCAGCACAATCGGTGCTATTAATAATAAACCACTCGGGTATCGGACTTTTCGAGAGATATACGGCGTCAAAGGAAAATCTAAAACTAGTCAAGAGCGCGGGACACATGACCCGACCCATTCCTGTCCAAGCACGAATGGTTACAGTGGAATGAATACAACGCAAGAGGCTCAACACATACTTCCTGTAACTGACAACCAGAGAACTGACGAGAGTAACACTTTGAATGATCCACTTGACATATGTCAAGGAAAAGAAGGTGATGGTGATGATACCTTAGGTTCTACCGGAACGATTATGAAGACACTAGATGCTTCCCTTTTTATTGACCAATTAGCAGAAAATTTACAGCGCTTAGGGATCCAGCAGCTTCTTCAAAATTCCTTCCATATGTTTTATTCAGGATTATGCAATGATTCTGCTGTTTCAAAACCGCCGTATTATCAGGATATCGAAAAATCATATGATACTCTGAGGACCCGTGCCCAAAGTTTGGAATATCAATTTCAGGAGCATATATGTTTCCCAAATGCTTTATTGGAAAGTTATCTAACGCGATTAAAATTGCCCGAGACAAACAATTTTGAACACCTTCCTGACAAAATTGGAGCAGCTTATAAACAACTCTGCACACACATTATTCGGGACTTCAAGGAAAGAAATGCCAGAATTATGGAACTTGAATCGGAGGCTATGGAGTCCCTCATTAGCAAATCAGCTGCATACTACACTGAAGAAATGGAATATTTAATTGGTGACTATTATATCGATGATTTAACTTTCCAAAGATATGCCCAAGAAATTTGCAAGGAAACTTTGAGCATTTTCCGGAAGGTTGCTGGTTTCAAACTCGATTCTTGGAATCAGAATTTTTACGAAACTAACTTAGACGAGAAGCTTCAACAAAATAAAAAAAAATTGAAAAATTACAATGAAGAAAATAAGCATCGATTAGAGTCTACGATCAGCGCATTCAAGAACGACAGTATTCGTGAATATAAAAAGGCTTTAGTGAAGGAGAAAGAGTTGCGCGAATTTAACCCAAGAGCCCTTAAAGCCCTTGATACTCTTGACTATGTTGGCAAGGATGCGAAAGCAACTGCAACACGACACTTTCAACAGCAATACAAAATGAAGATATTGGTGTCTAATAATCCTGAAGTTACCCAAATTATTTGTAATTATGAGAAGGAATTAGAAGCGGAAATATCTACTATCTTCTCTTCAGAAGTTAGAGATTTGAAGTTCAAACAAGTGGAACAAATCCGCCTACTCGAATTAAAAAAAAAGAAAAGTTCGGCAGAACGGCACTTGTCAGTCCATCCTCAAAATTCAAAGACATCTTCACAAAATATAAGCGCTAGTGGAGGTCATCCATCTGGTCACATTCAAGGGAGCCCTTATCCTTCAAGGAACTGGCCACTTTTTCCGTTTCCACGGTGCCAACTCGCGATACATTACGGATTGTACCGAACCCTAGCGGGTATTGTAGTTCCAGGAACTGATGATATTTTAGTTCTTTACGATGTCAGTAACTGCATTTATTTTGACCATCCGCAGCTCCTACTGTGCTCAGATGACCCTGACTGTTTTAAATATAAACCATCTGAGGTTCCAAACATTTTACATAGTCAGCGTAATCTCCCATATAAGGCATTCATTAGCAACAAGGAAACGTTTATGCGGCTTGAAGGAATGATAGCGTGTCTGTTTGCTGCTATTAAGCTGCGAACAGAACTGGATCAAAAAGTGGAGATTTCAGATTGCGTTATTTGCATTCCGCAATGTTTAAACGAAAATCAAAGAGGAGTATTACTTGATAGTGCACGTATTGCAGGACTGGGAAATGTGTCCCTCATCAATGACACTAATGCCATTGCTCTTGCTTTTATGATGGAAAACAATTTGGCCAATAGAACTTTTATGGTAGCGAATACTTCAGAAGGTTTCATTGATGCTGCTTATTTCATCGTTAATGAAGGTGTAGTGACTTGTACTGGAGTTTCGGGTGAATTTTTTAGCAAAATGGGAGGACGTGGTATAATTAAGGGATTCTTAAGTGCTGTTGGAATCGAGTACGACAAATTTAAAGAGAATACCTTGCCGATGTTTACAGGGTATATGCACATGATAAATGGTTCAGCAAGTTTAATAAAACATCCTTTGCTTCACAGTATAATCTTGGCTGGAAACGATGAATACACGAACAAAATTCAAAGAGTGTTGAATTCAGATCGTCATTTGAAGGAGAAGCATGTCATTCAAGTGCGTGACAAATACGCTATTTTCGGAGCTGCATATCTGACAGTATTAAATAATATCAATACAGAGGGGCCTATATATAAGCGCTGGGCAAATCTTTCAAAAGAACCCACTAGTGATTTGGAAATTCTCTGGCGACACTTGCTTGCACAACAATACAAAGATGAATTATTATCGCTAACAAATAAGAAACCACTCCTACCAGGCTATTTGAGTGCAAAAGATATGGCTGAAATGCAAAAACATTTTATTCTAAATGAAAAGATTCAGATACATCGTGCCAAAAGAATTATGTTGAATAAGGTCCAATATTTAGAAACGTGTGTAAATTCAAACCCACGACCAGGGATAAATGAATTACACGGTGTAATTGCTACAATTCGGGACGATTTGGATACATTAGATATAAGTACTGAGCTACTCTGTGATTATGATAATAATATAGATGATTTGTATGACAAAATACACCTTCAATCTATTTAAATCTTCAAAACCTTAGGAGCTCATTTAGTTTCCCACCGAATTAAATTCCAGATAAATCGTTAAATTAAATCAAAATGTTGGCATTATCGTGCAGTAATTATTTATTTTCACTATGCATTTCTCACTTAAAACTAGACAGTAGAATCAACAAGAAGCAATCTTTCGAATATGCGAATCCACTGACTTGAAACAATAAATAATTCCTTGTTAAATCTTCCCGACTGTCTGCAGTATGGTATTTTGCGAGCAAACAATATTACTTTTACCATAAAAATAAAAAACCCTATAATTCAAACACCTAGACGGTTAGAATTAATTAGTTGTATCCAACGGCACAGCCTTTAAAAGAGACGGGCGCAGGGCGATTTTCAATTGTTCCAAAACTTTAGTCTCAATTTTTTCTGTGGAAGGTTGAACATACTCAGCTACACCCCCACCTTCTGAGGCGATGCCTTCAATGAGTTGTCTATCAGCGTCTCCCCCAATTCCCAAAGAGAATACTCTTGCGAATCCCTTTTTGGATGCAACTAGTTTAATTGCTGCATCGGCTCCTTCGTCATTCTGAAAAATATACAAAAGAAAAATTGAAACCATTTTACTTCTTCTTCCGAAAACACAGTGGAGGTGGAAGCGATTTTCTTATGGATGGTTAATGATTCAGGAACGCAAACATATATGTATATAATTATATGTAAATATGTATATCCACGTAAACAATCAGTCGTTAAAAAGTGTGTACTATTCTTCATTTTGTAGATAATTTAGCCGATTCTAAGTAGAACAAGAATACAGTAGCACCTAGCACCTATAAATCTACTCAGTTCAGCCTAGGGCTTCTACTGGGGACAATATTTTTGTCCCGGTGGAAATTCTGTCCCGTCCCGAAATCTTCGGGACAAAAACAATCGTCCCGATTCAGTCCCGAAATAACATGGGGACAAAAATTTGGTCCCGATCCCGGTCCCGTTCCGAAAACCTCTGGATGGGACGTCCCGGTTATAATCCCAGTCTTATGAAATGCTCCAAATTCCTTTATTTCTACAAGAATACCACGAATAATTGCGAAATTTTACTTTAAAAAATATTTATATATAGAATAACAAATTTTAAACGAAACGATTCCCATACATATTCATTTTTACAGCAAAAGTATACTGTACAAGTATATTTTTGTGTCCCGACCTATTGTTCCGTCCCGTCCCGAAATCTTCGGAACAAAAACAATCGTCCCGATTCAGTCCCGAAATAACATGGGGACAAAAATTTTGTCCCGAAACTGTCCCGATCCCGGTCCCGTCCCGAAAACCTCGGGACGTCCCGTCCCGAACAGAAGCCCTAGTTCAGCCCTTAATACCTCAATCTTCAATGTCGTCAAATGAGCATCGAAAATAGGATTTTCTAGACTCAGATTCTTGTTATTTCCTCATCCAATACAAGCAAAATTTTGACACCGGGTTGCAGCAAACGTAGGCTACCAGATCTATTTTATAGGCACATATTACATGTCATTGCACTAATTGCGTGTAATAAGAACAGGGTGGTTCATTGGCCTCCTCTAGCCCACATAAGGGAGTGGCTCATTCAATATTTTATTTCCTCAGTTTGCAGAAAATTAATTTCCAAATTTGTTATTGAACTGGATTAATATTTACCACTAATGCCGTTCACATTCAGAAGTTTCTAAATAGTATTTTCAAAATCAGCAAACCCTCAGGTTTTTATTCTCGTGTTTTTATCACGTTTTTAAAAAAATTATGAATTCCTAATAAGCTATTCGACAGGCGTTGCAAATTGTGAGTATGACAAGCAAAAAACGATATCACAGTTGGCAAAATTTTACCTAAGGAGCAAGAGTAAGAAAATTGTGGAGAAGGACGATGTTTCGAGATCAAATTGTTTGTAAGGTGTGTGCCAAAATGGAGATTTGTTCTCACCTTCTTTTAGTAATAAAAAATTACAGTAGCAGGAATCAGATATGCGTTTCAATTTTATGAATCATTGTTTGAAGAAAATGTTTGTTGCTGAACCTTTTTTCATACCATATACAAGCTTCCATTATTATTACATGTCTGACATCTGCTGCTGTAATTTTTGACTTAGGTTCATGCGATAAATAAACATTAGATTTGCTACAAGCCAATATTTTGCCAAATGTTTTAAATGGCCAGAGTTTGCACAATTTCTCTAACTTTGCTCCCTTTCTTGTTGATCATGCCCACAATTCTCTTCCCAGTGACCTGTCAGATAGCTCACTAGAAAGCCCATAAAATCTCCTATACACAAGTGTTAAACAACATTTTCATAAACAAATTGTCTGTAATTAAATTATTACTACTTTTGAAATGCTTACTGTAAAAATTGCTTTACTTCATGTTTGCGACCCCAATGACCCCCAATAAACCTAGATCAATGAAACAATTTTAGAAAATCTGAAAAAAATTCTACAAAGTGTCGAAAATAAACAGTGCATCAATGCTCCCTCGTGTAAGGTTAAATGAGAGAGAAATAATACAAGCCGCCATGCAAGTACATGTGAGACCAACACACGTGGAAATCTACTACTTGAAAAACTTGGGTTTCGTCTCATTTTAGAGCAATAAACGACTACTGCGATCCAACCTTACAGCTTCAACTGTTCAATATGTATAATTTTATAAACTGGAAAAAAGTGGGAGGGAGGAGAGTAATTACATTGGTTGTAATTCCCTTGTATGTATCTTGAAGTAATATACACAGATATTCTACCGTATGTACACAGATCTAATGCAGCGTAACTAATTTACTAAATAAACTACAAAATATACCCAAAACCCAACTGTAAGTCTTATATAAGTTGCAGCATTACAAAATATACCTGACCATCTGTAAGAACAAATATTTGTTTAAGAAATCCAGGTTGATGGGTTGAATTGTATATTTCATCCAAAGGTGGAATGAGACTTGTCCCCCCCAAATCAGCTGGCACACCTTTAAATTTTTAATGAAATTAGCAATTATCTCTGACAATCAGTAACTATTAACAACAATTACCATAACCTACATATTTTAACAACCTTTCTAACCAATGCAATGGTATACGAAATCGTTTCATCTGAAACATTCTTAGATTAGTGTTTTGATAAATGCTTGCAAGAAAATGAAGCCCACGAGCACAAAAAATTGTACAGGAAGCAAGAGTCTAAACTAATAAAATTTCATATTCAAGAAAAAAGAAATCTCTGTCTGAATACTCTTGATTATTCAAGCAGTTTCAATTAAGCATTAACACTGATGTTGCTGGAGGTTATCTTATCAGATGTTTCCGCAACCGGGTCACCTAACTGGCAATAAGAACTCTATTCGTTATGGTGCAGGTAGACTACTCATGTTCAGGCTAAGAATCAGAATCAGGTAAGGTATTTCCGAAACCCTGAAGAGTATAAATGCTCTTCAGAAAAACGAATCATGTTAAGGTTAAGCTTCAGGGAACAAGATTTCCTCATTTAAAAAATCTCCAGTAAGTATAAATGATCCTCAGGTTAAGGTTAAGAAACAGGCGTTGTTTTGCTGAAACACATTTAGAGTCAATTTTCTGTAAAAATGATTCAGTCATCCTTTGGGTGGGAATCTTTCCATTTTGGCACACTTATCGCTTACCAGGTTACACAGGAGATTTCGGAGTTGATCTGTTTATTTATTGAGCTGGCCGTACATGACTAGCATCATTATTACTGAAAAGAATTGTAATGATTTATGTAGTTCCTTAAGTTCGTTTAACATTAGATCTTAGCAAATGTCTGACGAATTAGATATACTGGAGCTGGTATTGATTCGACGAATCCTACAAAGAAGTAAGAAGAAAGTAGAAGTGCAAGTACATCAGGAGAATTTTTAAGAATCGAGTTCTTCAGGGCGAACTGCACTTGCTAACTGAACTTCAAAATGATCCAAAAAAATTTTGAAATGGTTTAGGAAACAGTTATACTGCCAGTCAAATTGTTCTCTATGCTATATGCTACCATCGAAAACAAGGCTTCATGTTTTCATTTAAGGAAATTTTAAACCAAATTTTAATCAGTTTAACCTGAACCTTAACCTGAACCTAATGATGATTCTGAGAAGTATAAACGTGTAGGTAAAATCCTGATTCTGAAGCTGAATCTGAAGTTGAAGCTGATTTTAAAGTCTACATGACCTTCAGGTTTTGTAAAACCTGAAGCTTAAGGTTTCAGAAAATGATGAACCTGAAACTGAACCTTAACCTGAAGTATAAACACGAATTCTGAAGGAAAACCTTAGAAAAGCATGAACCTGAACCTGAAACTGAGTAGTCTACCAGCACCATTACACTTTACTCAAAGAGAAAGCATCAGGAAAAGTAAAAAAAATTATCATCAGTGAATTCGAATGAAAATGGATTAAACGCAACTGTTTTGTAATCAAACTAAAATCGACTCTTGTAGTAATAAAAATAGGGGAAGTATTGCCATTCAAACAGACAGATGATAGATGTAGAAGGAAAGCGATGAAAAAGCATTAGGTTGTTTTAAAGTTGTGTAAGGGATTTTCTTCCCATGACACGACCTTAAATCCCTTTTAATGCATTATAACTAACCCCGGGCGTAATGAGTAGCGTTGTCCAGGTTCTGCTGGTTGTAAGCAACACTGTCATCATGCAGCTTCTCGAAAATGCTTCCAAATCCAATAACGTTGAAGATACACGTCGGGGGGAGTGAGCGCAGAAAGAGCTACAGAATATTTTTAAAAATCCTTCCATTCTGCATACTAAATTAGATATTTTGAAATACTTACAAAGTAGATCATCCGGTACCATAAGAACTTATAAATAGGAACTGTGTACTCATAATAAACACAAATGTAGATTGTTCCATTATTTGAATGTTGAATTAAATTTTATGGGCTTCAAAATTTGTTATCGTACAGATGACTTCGGTAACTGAACAATCTGGACACAGGATGTCAAAACGTGCGACTAAGTTTATAGAAAATGAGGTGTGGAAATGACAAGTCCAAGAGATTCTGGGCGACTGGATCACTGATGTCAATGTCTTCCAGAGGGCTCAACATGCATGATTGCTGGGATGAGAAATTTCCCGGGAACCTTTATGCGGACCCTGGGCTGCTGGGACAGTTTATTTCGCCAGGTCTTCGGACATAACAGATCGGCTGGGTGACTGTAGCGAAAATTTTGTTATCAAGGCAGGTCGGACGGCCTGCTTCAGATTGACTTTTGATAAGTTGGGTGTCTGACCACCCAAATGATTTCGGAAAAATATTTGGGTCATCATGCATGAGGAACTATATTAGTCTTGCATATTCCATTCCTAATTTGCTGCAACCTTGACGTACGTTTCGACCCCACATGTCAGCATTGCTCTTATGACTTTATCGATTACAAAATTTGTTATTAACCAATTTTGAAGCCCATGCAAATTTCTGCATGTTTAAAATGTAAAAAATCTGCCAAAAGTTTATGCTTAAATGGAGGAAATATTCTTTTTTTAACACGGCTTTTTATGTATTCATAGAAATGTGAAAAAGAATATGGAACATCCTGTAAAGTGTCATGCCATGACAAGTTAACTACTTAATTATTGTTACATCAATTTATTAAATCATTCTTACTTCCAAAGCACGGTTCGCAAGAGTCATTTTAAAACCACTCATTGATCCGGACCGATCAAGCACGAAAATAAATTCAAACTTCTGGTCATCATATTTTAGGCTCGGGGCTAAGAAGTTCCGCCGTTCCACGCTATTGACCCGTAACTCCTGCGCAAAATACTATATTCGTCCAAATATCTCGACTTTTCCAAATTTATTTTGGTTAACCCTAAATTCAGCACATGAAAGACTCATAAAACCAATCAGTGAGATTTCCTCATCCTTTAAACATTATACAACTGCCTACTAAATAGATACAAATTCTTAATTGTACCCATGGGCACACATAATTATTCAAAAAATTCGACAAGACACGCGATTTGACATTTAAATGTTTCAAAGCTTGGACTTATTACATAACATACATTTACATTTAATCACAAACCTGGAGTTCCATTCTGTCTTGTTTCCGCTTTTTCAATTTTCAAATAATTAATTACGTGACCCTGGCAGTCCTGAAATATCCGATGAATGGTATACTTCACCGTGCTGTAAAAATTACTAATAATTATTGTTGACAGGACGCCATACAACTAATTAAATGTTCTCCTTCTCCTCCCGTCTAAAATACAATCACAGTTCAAATTATTGCAACTTACTTTAATTAAATTGATCACTCACATCAATCTTTCCAGAGATGCATTATAATTTGATTTGTTTTCACTTTAAGTAACAATACAGTCGTCAAAATGAAGAAGCCATCATATACTTATCTGTATACTCCTATAGTTTATTATTGACCTTCTACTACGACAGTGCTAATCCACCGGAATTTAATTTTGCATCACTGGTCCTATCTGCAATTTCTGCATGTGCACCTTCCCCCGTGGACGTTCAAAACTAACAATAAGTCCTGCTAACATTCACGACGACAACTAAATACGTGTTATTCTTGTAAATACAGAATAACGCTATTATTGCTACATATTATGCCCAGCTCTGCACTTTTTTCATCCATGCAAAAATGCAGGGTTCTACAGTCTTGGACTCAGGGGAAAGACTGAGTGGGTAGATCATAGGACTGACTGAAGACTGCGACTGACTGGGACTGATACAGAGTCCTATTTTTTAAGACTGAGACTGACTGAGACCCTGAGACTGATGAATTTCATAGCTAAAACTGACTGGGACTGATATGAGCACTGCTAATGAGCTCAAGCATGTGTAAGAGTGCAAGTACTGAACTGAGCTTTAAAAATCGCATGGACAAATCAAAGTGGCAGGGTATTTCCGATACGTTTCATTAAATTAATTTTTATCATTGGTCTCTTCTTTCCAGCTATACTATGGCTTCCATCTGTCGTTATTGTTTAACAAAGATATTGTGTTAGTTGGCCCGCACCCGCACCACATTGTACAAATCACTTGAGTAATTGAGTTCCCACGTTCTGGTGCATTATTCATAATAAACTAGTAAAAGCCCTGTGCTTCACAGGGGCAAGTACTTGAGAATTGTGAGAGTACACAAACTTGAGACCTACCGTAAATGACTTCAGATCGCGTATCAAAGCCTGTTGAGAAGACTTAATGTTAATAGCCCGCGTCACCGGGAAAAGTAATCTCATATAAGACATGTGAACCACTAATTGTAAGACTAACAATTCGTTTCATAACGCTAGTTTACACTACATCATCAAATAATTATGGTACAACATTCCGGCCCACCAAGGTTCTCTCCCCGTGTTCGGATATATTCCCTCCGACACAATCCCTCGGGTTATATTCCCTCGAACACATTCCCTCCGAACATATTCCCTCCTTGAGAGGAGATATTCCCTCGGACTGTTTGTATAAACACCCAATAAATTTACGCTCACTATGGCAACAAAATTTAACAATCCTCAAATAATTAAGTACAGTTGGAATTGTCCAAATTCCTTTTTAAAAAGAAGCTACAGCAAGTGAAATCTCAGGCCTCATAATATCTACAAGTATAGCTACATAATTACTCTTGAATGAAATAATGAAGATTGAACTGATTGCACCAACCAATGACCAAACTAATGACCAGACAAATCAAGTTGCTGCAACGCATGGTTTCGCATTTGTTAATAACATTTCCGTAAAAAATCATCTTCCTTGATGATGAGTTCTAGACGTGAGTTTTCGTCGACGGATTGTTATTATGCCAACTGGCGCATAAGTTATTTGTTGAGCCGAGTCACCATACGATCCGCATTGCTTTTGCTTTGCTGGCATAGTGACGAACACTTCTGCATATATGAGTGGCAAATATTTGTGCGAGGGATTATTTCCAAGCAGCGAGGGGTTGTGGTTGGAGGGAATATATCCGGAGGGAATATAACCGGAGGGATTGTGTCGGAGGGAATATATCCTAACTCCTCTCTCCCAAACTCAATACTTCGCTCTACACGTGGAATCTAACTAATCGCTTAATCAATTTAATACCAATTTTCCATTGTTATTAAATCTTGCTGTTGCAACACTGTATGGTGCGTCGCCCCTTAATGGATTTTTAATAATTTTATTATAATTTGCATATAGCTCAGTTGTGCCGTAGTAATGAAGTGTCCGACACTGGACGCACTGAATATTTCAAATAAGAAAAAATAAAGGAATTCGTAGTAGGGCAACACGTTTCATGTGCTTTAGCTTGTAATTTGCATGGTTCCTACAAATTAATCCTTGTTACCTAATGATGTTTTGGGGGATATAAAGATCAAATGTGGATGCTAAGGATTACTGACGTAAATATAAAGTGTTACAATAAGTACTTTCAATTCCATTTGATGTTCCCTAATAGGAATCCCAAACTTATGTGTACAAAGTTCAGTCACTAAAATTCTCCTCTCCTCAAATTCTTAAGGTCTGGAAAATTAAAAGTACATTCACTTTGAACGATAGAGCATAGTGACGTTTCGGCTTCGATTTGACAAAATAATCAGATTGCAATTGTAAAGCATGGAGTTAGAATTGAATTCCATAGCCATGGCACACATGAGTAGAGCATTCGCTGTAGGTTTGAATATCGACACAGACTAAAAGACACGACGTTCTGGATGTAATAGAGGAAATTGCGCTTGGGAAGTCTACTGGATAAGGCTTCTACTGGGGACAATTGTTTTGACAAAAAAGTTCGTTCCGATTCAATCCCGAAATACCATGGGGACAAAAATTTGGTCCCGAAACTGTCCCGATCCCGTTCCGAAAACCTCGTCCCGTCCCGATTATAATCCCAGTCTTAAAAAATGTTCCAAATTCCACTATTTCTATAAGAATACCTCCAGTAATAGCGACAGTATACTTTAAAAAGTATTCACATATACAACAATTTTAAACGGAACGATTCCCATACATATTCATTTTTACAGCAATTGTATACTTTTCAGGTATTTTTTTCGGTCCCGATCTATTATTCTTTCCCGTCCCGAAATCTTTGGGGAAAAAAGTTCGTCCCGATTCATTCCCGAAATAACATGAGGACAAAAATGTTGTCCCGATCCCGGTCCAAACCGGAACAGAAGCCATACTACTGGAAGCTCAATAGAGCGTACAATATTAAGGAATTATAATCTAAAATTGCTTAATATTGTACGCTCTATCTATTGATCTTCGAGTTGATTGACAGTAGGTGGTATATAGCCGAGAAGCACAGCGTGCTGAAACTCTGTCGCAGAGGAGAGCTTTTTCAGCTCGCTCAGCTCGCTGTGATTCTCGGCTTGCTTGTTGTGTGTATACCACCGGCTTGCTTGGCTATATAGTGAAATAGTAAACTACGACGTAGTAGCAGTAGCTTGCTGTATAGTGAAATGGCTACACGGCTTACGAATCAAGCCCAGTCGTCGAGGCTTATTGTATCCCTAAATCTTGCGCCCTTAATTTAACAGTAGAGCGCGCAATTTGTATAGCCACAGACTCCATCAAGTGGTCGTTATAATGTAGAGATAATGATAAATTACAATTAGAGGGGCAACGTTAAAATTATAACTCTATAAGTGCAGTATCAGTGTATGTAATGAACTGATGTGACTGACTTTTAATAAGGCCAAAATTTGATTACATATTCAAAAATGAAATATTAATTCAAACTTTTTCCGATATGTGAAACTGAATTATATCCTTCTGATGTAATCATGCTTCGCAGACCATTCTGTTCCTGAAGTATTCAACTTACAATTAGTTGTCGTATATTGTAAATGTTTACTGGAAATCTGTTTGAATTTGTTACAAAGAGAGCCAAATTATTTTTTTGAAGGTTTATTATATTATAAGTAATTCTATCATTTCATTTTTCCAAATAACCACCATCACTTGTCCCTTTCATGACCTCTATATTGAATTCTTGTACCGAACGGTTATTTTTCCAAATTACTAAACCTACACCAATTTAACTGCAATGGATAGGTTGGAAAATTATAAACTAATTTCAATTAGTGGGCATTTTCTTTCTGGGTGTATAGGAACATAGTTGTAGAAATTGAACGTTTTCAAAGTGTTTTCAACGTTATGCGAGCTCTGGCAGTCTTAAATACATTAATATACATTTGTGGACTGACTGAGACTTTTGGCAAGGACTTTTAGCAGGACTGAGACTGATAGGGACTGATAGATCTGGGATACAAAACTGACTGGGACTGATTGGCAGAATGAGACATGGGACTGATGGAGGACTCGGACTGATCAAACCGAAGACTGTAGAACCCTGCAAAAATGTACTTAATTACAAATATACAGTAACTGCACTATGCAGTATAGAACTGATTAGTGATTACTGATAGTAAGTATTCCAGCGGATGCTTATACTATAATGGGCAAGTCAAGTGTCCAAGGTTATATCATGAGACCAATAGTACTTAAAATTGTACGTACGTCCTATCAGTGCTACAAAACGTTCTTAACATGGAAAAAATCGTTCTTCAAATTAACTGTAAAATTAGAGATGATGAAGGCATATGGAAGCTATAAATGATAAAGTATAATAATTATTGCGTCTATTAATTATGCATATAATTTAATGTAAATGGGACTGTTTTGTTTACAGTGCGCTCACACTATATAGTTACTTACATTTACCTTTCTAAAATAAGCAAAATTAGAGTTGGGTGATTGACCATTCAATTGGAGCTGGGACAATCAGAATGCATAGATTATGTACTTATGTATATCCAGCCCTGTGATGTGAGCCTTTAACGCATTTGGATGTTGGATTGTCGTTTATATAGTGAGCTTCAGTAGTGTTAGTATAGCTGGATAGGTTTAAACGCACAACCTCGCACAGGGTCAACGTCAAGAGCAGGAGGACAGGAAGATTAAGCCGGCGGGTAGTTATTACGGTTTCTGTGTATATAGGCAGTGGACAGTGAATTAACTTGAGTCTAATAAAGGTACTAATTGTTAATTTAAAATCGAATTCCTGTAATTAGTAGCATTATGATTTAGTGAATGTCAGAATTCTAAATATTTTATCCTTGGTTGCTACAAGTTGTCTGAATTGATTTGTGCAGATCTTGACCTTTTTGAGATTGACCTGTACAGGGGCAAGAGATAGCGATGTCGTCACTTAGAAGGGAAGACCAAGATCTCACCAGGATTGCTAATTTGCAAAGATTTGATGGCTCTTTCATCCTGGATCAAAATTTAGCGAGTATAGTGGAGATTCCTCTGAGTAAATTGCAGCAAGGTGATGTAACTTTAGATATGTACATATGTATTCTCCTGTAACCTATTTATGTACATTGAAGGTTTTTGTACAGTCTGGACAGTTCGTGTATAGTCAATAGTGGAGTTCATAGACGGGCAAGACGGATCAGAGATGGAACTTGTTTAAATTAATATTAGACTGTAGCTGTTGTGACTGTGACTGGATCAATTACAGCAATAAGGAGGCTTAAAATACGGATACCCACGTGTCCTACTGTTTGCGTACAAAATCTTGTAAATGGTATTTATTATAGTAGTTATGGGAATGGAACGGAACGTCAAAATTGGATGTGTGAGGTGTGATTGAAGCTGTAAAAAATATTCGTATGTCAAATCGTTAAAACTGACGAAGTACAATTTTCATTGCTGAGACCGAAATTTCAGGGGGGAAAGGCTTTTCGGCACATTAGATGCACAATTTCTTATATGTGAATAAATATGTTTTTTAAATGTTGCAAATTTTTGAAAATATAACTTGTTGGAATTTTGGGATTTCTTAGTTTAAAAGGTAAAACATTTTTGTTTAGCGGAAAACATCACTTTTTCTTACCTGGGATTTAAAGCCAAAAGAGTGGTGAATCATGGTTTGTTTTATTCTTACGGTGTCCTTTTATTTTATGTTCCACAAATTCAATGAATAATTTGGAAAAGGATCCAGCCAAAGAATCCGGATTTTGCCTTATTCCTTTCAAACACGCCAATACATAATAATAAAAAATTATTATTAGATAATATACTTTTTGTTAATAAATTACGGTTACTGGAGACTGTAGCTATCTTCGGAGAAAGAATGTTTTGTTTTTGGGTATCAACCCTTGTCATTTCTCTGTGATAGTTGATAATTTGTTATTTTTTTCACTGAACAGAAAGACGGACATGGGACCCTGCAGCATGGGCTACTGCAGTAGTCCTGGCGTTCTTTGTTGCAAAACTGGGAAGAGTTAGTGCAGATTGGGAACTCCTTGCTGACAAGTCTAAATCCTGGTTGAATGAGAATCATGAGAATATCACGGAAGCCATGTTTGAAAAAGCGTTGAGTTTGTTTCCTAGTTAAATAATACTATTCAATTCGTATTTCGGGAGTATCCAGAATTTTGCTAGTATCTTTTTAATTTTAAAATTTAAATAAATCTTATAAAGACTAAATACTGTTTATATTCCTCTATTTGCATTATCTATGTATACATAATTACATGTACAACAATACACCAAAAACATAAGATACATTGACAATTGTTGGTGTACTGTATCTGCCCTGGTGAAAACCAAATGTAAGTGGGAACCAGGTTAACTAATATTTATTGCGCCAGCGATGTTTTTGGTCCATCTGCGAAGAGAACAAAATCCAATATCGTTGGTCTCCCTGAACAATTCCTTCAACCCAAACCATGGAATTCCCTTCGAATGTATTTTTTTTATTGAACCAAAGCTTATAGTTTCAGTAATCATGTCCAACTTCATCCGAGTGCTGAACCTCTCTGACCATCAGTTCGTCTTCACCTTGAATTTCTAAATTAGTAGAACCGCTTGCGAAATTAGTTCTGCCATCTAGCAGGCGGCGGATTGTTACTTTTACCATCAAATTTTGTAGCACATGCTAAGTTAACACACTACTTATTAGTATAAATTTGGTAAATTTCAATACCCAACCCATTAAAAACGTTAAAATTTTATTCATAGCCTTGAATGCAGATGTAAAGAATTAAAACAGTATGTTAGTAATAATTGCTTCAAATTTACAGAATATTATCAGGACACCTGTAACAATCGTATAAATTTTATCAAAAAGAGAAATTAACTTATTTCACTGAAACCTAACTGGTATACTTATATTTGCCAATAGGCACAGTTAATAATACAGAATCGTTAGATCCAGTACTCTTATAATTTCAGTGGTTTCATGCTTGTAGTTCCGCGTCCGGCGTAATGCAAAAACTATAACGTCATCAATTGATTTTTTTTTCGAATTCAAAAGGAACCCAAAATTCTTCAAATAATTTCGTCAGTTCATCACAATATATCTTATGGGCACAATGCAGTGCTGCGATCGGGTCAAGTAATTTCAAAACTTGACCATGAACTTGACTTGACCACGAAACTTCAAGTAATTTTCAGGACACAACCTGAACTTGATAACTCGAATTCGTGTAATTACTTGACTTGTCAAGTTCAAGTAATCAAGTAACTTTTGTAAGACCCGAACTTGATCAAGTAGTTAAAGTTCCAAACTTGACTTGAACTTGACTTGACCATGACTTGAACGCGACTTGAACTTGATAATTCAAGTTAAGTATCACAAAAAATAAAACATGGCCACAATAACTTGTCGAACTTGCATCGGTAAATTATTTCCTTCAGACTGAAAATCAAAACGCATTCAGAAAACTATTTTACTACTATTTTTTATTTAAAGCCATTCGAGGACATCTTTGAGTGTATACTGCATACAGTAAAAATCTGATATAATTGACTATACAATTTATAAAGGAATTTCCCTTATAAAAAATGTCTAAAGCATTGTGTAAATGAAATTTAGGGTCACACAAATGCATCCCTGATATCGATACATTCCTTATAAGCCGAGCCCTTATAACGGACTTTTACTGTATCGGACGAGTTTTACATGGTGTCAAGTTTCATTTAATGTTCATATATAATTACATACATATACCTATTTGAGCATTACCAGTACTCTTAATATAATATTTCATAAACTAGTACTTACTTATTTATTAAACGCTCTTTGTAAGCGCCATCCAAGCTCATTTTATATTAGAATTTATTTACACAAGTTGAAACTAATAATTCTAAGCAACAATATGATTCTCAAGATAATTCTTTCATTTCATGGAGAGGCTGCTGCAACAACAAACAATTAACAACGTCTGGTAAACAAGACCTTCATAAAACGGGCTCTGATTTTGAATTTTGTCCTTTGATTTATGACAAGTGCAAAAAATACCCTAAACACGACATGAAATTGGATTGTGATTTTGAAATTGCTTCCGTCCTTATTGGCATGCGCAATCTAAGATTACTTGAACTTGACCATGAAATCTCAAGTTCATGGTCAAGTTTTTTCTTTCCATTACTTGACCCTGAACTTGACTTGAGGTTCAAGTAAATTTCCCTTACTTGTACTTGAACCTGACTTGTCTTAAAATGTCATGGTCAAGCCGAGTACGTACTTGAACTTGACCCGAAAGATTCAAGTAAAATAATTAGCCTACTTGAACTTGACCCGAACTTGAACTTGACTTGAAAACTCAAGTATTACTTGAACTTGTCCGCAGCACTGGCACAATGTAAAAAGTCAACTAAGGATTTCAAGGGAAGGGAATGTGAGTGACAATTTTTGTCAGCAATGGATTATCGCCTAACTACAGCGGCAGTACAATGTACATAGCTATTAGCCTAAACCCTGCCTTTGGCTCTTGATGCTTGCAAGTTACCATAGAGAAGTACGAACTGCCTATGTATACTGATATAGAAGCAGCTTTAGTACTGTACTGACGTCATAGAAGTAATCATCGTATTATGTAGAACTGGCAGCTGACTCAATGACACTGTGTTTTTGGGTGATCACTGATGAGTCATATATTTAGTTCAGTCTCAATCAACTATAACAAAATCCCAAAACTCTACATATAATATTGTGCTGTAGTGATTTGTGATTGTCTCCAAAGAAAGTTTACCAAAAATCTGTATCTATTAATTATTTATTAGTTTGTTTGAAGTTCAAATGTGACAGACTCATTGGGCTAATAAAGTTGTTTTGATTTACATAAATACGGAAGTAGAATCCACATTAAGCGTTGAGTCCACGGAAACGGAATTATTAAATATTTTGAAACATTAGTCATAACCTGGACCCAGTGTTTACCTCAAAGTCTAGTAAATTGCAATAATTTCTAGATATTTTACATTGTTCACGGAAAGATTCCATATCTTAATCATTTGTCATGTCGGCGGCAATGGAGAGTAAGTTTAATGTTAATAATAGTAAATTTTTATTTTGGTGAAAAAATATTGATTAATGGGATTGCATCGGGGTCAGTAACATCATTGGGAGCTTTTTGCTCGTTTTTTAATTTTAGTGCTAATATGTTGGAAATGAATTAAGGGTTAGGGTGTAGGGTAGTTGGAGTATTAATGTAATTATGGAATCACGATTTACGCTAATATTTTTAACTGACGGTGTCACTTTTGTAGTAGTTTATCCGCAGTAAAGAAGAGTTACGATATTGGGCAATATGACCTTAGAGTGTGTTGACAGATTTAGACGAGCTCAATTGTTCCAAGTTCAAGTTTAGAAGTTCAAAGTTGTAATTTATACTATTTAGTTACATGAGTTTCATGTTTTTATAGGTACGCATTTGGAAGGGCTGTTTTTTAATGATGATCAGGAAGAGGGGATTGAGCTAATTGATATTGGGAGGGTGTCACTTGACTTACGTCTTGATATCGTGATGATTTGTAATTTTATTGTTTACTAGATCATTTGTTCAACCTTAAATTCGCTGTGAAGGAACTGGAGCGCTCTGCGAAGAGATGTGATAAGGAAGAGAAGACCGAGAAGCTGAAATGTAAAAAGGCTATTCAGAAGGGTAATATGGAGGTTGCCCGGATTCATGCTGAAAATGCTATTCGTCAGAAGAATCAGAGTTTAAACTATCTGAGGATGAGTGCTAGAGTGGATGCAGTGGCTTCCAGAGTCCAGACTGCAGTGACTACGGGGAAGGTGACCAAGTCCATGGCAGCAGTCGTCCGATCCATGGAAGCAACAATGAAATCTATGAATTTAGAAAAAATATCTGGTCTCATGGACAAATTCGAGAAGCAATTTGAGGATTTGGATGTACAGGCAGGCTACATGGAGAATGCAATGAGTTCTACCACAACCACGACTGTTCCGCAGGGGGATGTGGATCATCTCCTACACTCTGTTGCGGATGAAGCAGGGTATGTTATGATTCATTACCGAATATATTTTAATGTTTAATGTTATTTATTTAACAAGCAGTTAGTCATGGAATTTAGAAAATGACAAGTTGTAAAATTAAATTTTTGTACAGATTGGAATTGACTATGGAACTTCCCAACGGCGAAACAGAATCCATTGCCTCTACCCAAGTCTCTCAAGAGCAGGATGAATTAACAGCACGCTTGGCACGCCTTCGACAACAATAAATAATACATAGTAACTGTTTGTAAATATATATTCGCAATATTTTTCACATGCATTCTACAAGTAACTAAATTCAGTTTGGCTTTAAGCGTTTGCCCATTTAATGCAGAAAGTATATTGCTATATCTACTTAAAATGAATGTGTATTGCAATTCCATTTTGAGGTTACTTTGTAGCAATTTACGCATCTTTTACGTTTCTTATCCAACGAGTGATAATTATGATCACGTGTACTCCTTTTCTTAAGATGATTGAGAAATAATATGTTCCGTTGAAAATGCTTTGAAGTTTTTATTACTTTCAACTCCCATAGGGTTTTAACTTAAGAGCATGTAGCTTCTATTTTCTCGAGTAATAATTATATTATATACTAAATACATTATTTATTAAATTATAAAATAATGCTACTTCAGGTTGCCTGCAGTTACAGTTACAAGTGTTGCTCCTTAATCAGCTCAGTCACGAAAAACCCATTACTATCCTCTTTAACTCCAAGTTCTTTCTCCACCTGACTCAGTTCTGATTCAAGAAACTCCTTGAAACTATCCTCACCCTCCTGGTCACTGAAGGAAAAGCTGTCCGCAAACTCAGTCATGACAGTATTTCTCTCAGACTGTACAAAGATTTTTCTTTGATTAACCTTTTTGGCACACAAGTTCTCACTGTACATTTCTTTAATTCGTTGTATCTTGTCCCTTATTCTACCCTCACCCTCCTGATTAGAATAAACCAAAGTCTCCTGCCAGTACTGCACCCCAAAATCATGCAAGCTGGCTTCCAGCTTGTCCACAATTTTGAAAATTGCAGGTTCAGTGTACTTGTTCTCGAAGAACATTTCATTTTCAATTTGCTTCACGGTCGATTTTCTGATTTTGTTCAGTTCTGTAAGAAAGTCTCGTTCGGAAACTAAATCAAACTGAGTGGCATAGCGGTTGATCTTGTCCAAAATAATTTTCTTCGCTTTCTCCTCACTTGTAGAAATGGCTGTTTGGATTTGAGTCTGCATCTCTTCTTTGAATTTCTTCCCACAGTCTTCTACTAGCTCGTCTAGCTCTTTTCGGAGCTGGTGACGGCTGATTTGTACTTCTGTTGGGGGCAGGTTCTTTGTTAAGGAAACTTTGTTATCAAAAACTCCCAAGCTCTCAGATTCCAGGGTGTGCTGCAACTCCATAAAATCTTCGAACGTCAATGATGAAACATCCTCAAACCTTTTATCTGCATTGTTTCTGTAGTAGGTCAATGCTGAGTCCATGCATTCGTCTAGAGCATTTTGCACAAACCAAAACCTTGTGTTATTGGACTCCTTCAGAGTTTCAGCTAACCTCTCTATTTTTGTCACGAGAATTTCTTTTTGCTTCAAATCTTCTTCATTGCTCCCCAAATTGTTTTCGAATTCGTTTAGTATTTTGGATTTCTCTTCCTCCAGAATCTCCTCGCATTCTTCCGGATCATACAATTCCGTTTTAAATATTTGAGTTGCAATTTCGTAATCATGGTAGTATTGCGTCACGATTTCACTGCACTCTTCCTCCGAATCCTGAGCCATGAAGGTAGGTACCTACGCATTTCCCAACTATTTAGTATTT
Organism: Allacma fusca; assembly: GCA_947179485.1. Classification (NCBI taxonomy): domain Eukaryota; kingdom Metazoa; phylum Arthropoda; class Collembola; order Symphypleona; family Sminthuridae; genus Allacma; species Allacma fusca. The sequence goes on from OX359247.1 coordinate 35,815,351, forward strand.
CTTCCGTACCTATATACGTATACCTAATACTACTATTATCTCAACATATTTTATTATTCGATTAATTGCATTACTTACCTTAGTTGCGAATGGAATATGGGCTTACTTCTCGAAGATAGGACGCTCCCGTCAACAGATGTGTACCACTTTGCTACAATTATTATTGGAAAAATGAATCACAAAAAGACAAATAATTATATCTAGTTGTGAACTAACTCTAGCCATTACAAAAGCCGGACGCAAAAATATCGATAAAAACTTGTACAAGGTTATTCTTATCATCAAACTTGTCATTGCAACCGTTGTTTATCGCCTATTAAAATGTCCCTGGCTGTCAATGGATTATTGCAAAACATAATCTAACAATCTGATGCATATAATCCTAATTCACGTCATCTTCTAACTTACCATTTTTTTCCTGCAGTTTTTCAATGCACACTGGTTCGCAAGCTGGGAAGCCTCATATTTTCATGCTATTAAGGGACCATATAAGGTGCATTTAAGAGGGACGAGATGGCCACATTAAAGTTGTACTACTTAAGTAAATTCTATTTTTAGGTATTCATCAATGACAGTGCTACAGACAGCAACAACATGGTATTTTAATGCCCATAATTTTTCCCTATGCGGTATACTTATTGCGTACAGACTTGACGACAGTCAGCGCAAAATTACATGAGAGTAAAATAACATTGACAGGAAATCAAAAACACATTTAATTACGCTTAAGTAATTGCATCAACTTGAACTTTATTTTGTCATGGATGGTGGAGCGTCGAGCCGACAGCCAATAAATCCCAACGTTGTAAGTAAGTACACAGTACTAAAGTAGGAAAAACTATTCACATACTTAATATATACTCAGTAAAAGCTCAATGTATTGAATTACATTAAATTAAAAAAGGGATTTTAATGATTGACAAAAAGCACTCTGCTCTGTTTTTAAATATATTTTACAATAATAATTGATGTTAGAATAAATTATCACAATTAATGTAAGCATTTCTAAGCCACGGGAAAGAAACTCAAAGCTCGTTCAAACATCTCTTCCACAACTGTATCCTCATAATGCTCACTTAACCATAATTTTGACTTGTCTGCCAGAAGTTCCCAATCTTCACTGAAAGACGTAAGCCTGGCCGTGAAATACGCTAAAACTGTGACTGTGGCCCAAGCTTCAGGGTCCCAATCGTTTTTCTCACCTTCTGTTAAATATCAGAAGAAATTAAAAATTAATCAACAGCCACTTAAAATACATTGCAGCTTTCGGAAACCATGAAGAAATGACCAAACAAATATCTAAGTAAGCTTTAATATTTGTAAGGAAAGTATAATATTTTAAGGTAAGTACCTTCCTGTAATGTTCGGATATTAATCCCCACAATGGACGCCAAACGGTCATCTAGGGAATAAGATCCGTCGGCTTTCTGCAAAAGTGCAAGCCGTGTCAGGTCTTTCTCTTGAAGCCCCAGAAAGGAGATCATGGTGATAATTGCACCTCGGAAGAGAGAAAGGCTTTGGTGGGATTGACGTGAAAATAAATAACTTCCTACAGATATTCCCTATCCATATTCATTGAAAAATAAACTTGAGAGGTCAGTAGAGTTTACCATAAGTGTGATTATCTGCACTTTTATTTTATAAATAGACTTTAGTAGATTTTGAAGCTACTATTGAACAAGTGTAATACTGAAGAGGGGTGAGACAGAATACATTACTACCAGTAAATGAATCACTCGGAGAATGAATGATTTGTTGGAGAATCTCTGGGTTGTGGACGAATTCTTTATTATATTAAAGTAAAGGAATGTCCACCAAGGCCAGCTACTTGTAAATCAATACACCTATAATTACATCGATGTAGGGTCAACTTGTGGGAATTAATTTTTCCACAGGCATATTAATTGCACATCTGCTTCTTAAGTTCATTACTTGAGGAACCTATGCCTTCAAATGCATATTAATATCAACCTAATATAATATTCAGCTTTTAGCGTCAAGATATCAAGAGCAGATACAACTGGCTTCTTAAGTAGCTGGGTTGAATAATGGACTTTGCACTATGCGTATGGAAAGAAAGAGTGCATGAAGCATGAATTGATTCCTGGCTCTTATCAAAGAAGATGTACAGGACAATCAATTTGGTTGATCCAATCTGTTCAAATTTAGTTGTGCTGCCAGCTCACAAAATAATAAAGCTTGTCAAAGTATTTTCCACATTATTCAAAAATACGGATACCAACATGAACATATCGATCGGTTCATTTTAGAACAGCATTTACTGCTGCAAGGATTGATATGTGAATGGTAATTCGATTTAAATAATTCCTTCATTCCTTGATAATAGGGTTGCAAGTGTAGATAGTACATGGTAATAATACTGTGTTAAATATTATTACATCAGTCCAAACAGGGCAGCTTCATGTCGGGGAGATATATTTTTTTCTAGAAAAGTGCATGACTTTTAATTATACACAGGATTTTGTTCTATAAAACTGTTATCGACTCTCAATTTTAATACAATTAAAATTTGTTTCGTTGGTCTCAGTAATTAAGCAATTGTGCCTTCATCCATGGGTGGAAATGTGAAGCAGGTTTTATCACTCCAGGTCTCAAATATTAAAATGTTTCCTATACATACATATGTATCTTTCACAACTTTAGGAGATCTTCTCGGCTTCCAAAAAATAATAAATGTGTACCTTGCCTAATCAAAAATATAAATATCTTTCCGAAGTTTTGCTAAAAACAAATGATGCCTGTGCTTGGTGGAATAACAAAAAAAATTTCATACGGCCGAATTTTTCCGACTTTCATTATAAATGGCAACTATTCTGAACGTAATCAACTTCATGTCCTAAGATTGAAGTGAAGTCACCCACGAAGTACCTGGTTGGCTGCAATCCACATGGGATCACAATAAGTCATGGAGATAATCTAGGGGAATGTGAATATTTTTCAATTTTGTGGTCTGATTGTGAGTGAGCTTCATTGTCAGTGCTTCACAATAGCAACATGAGTATTCTATACTGTAATCATTACCAGCAGAGAGCGCAGCAGAGTTTACGTATCCATTGATAAACCAGGCTCTAAAGATGGATCAAGACAATAAACAACATGGTTTTTTGAGATATTATCGCCAAAGGTTTTGTTTCGCATAATCTAACTTCCGAAGAGTAATAAAAACAACTATCTCACAACGTCAGTGTATATTGGCTAATTTCTTGGACACCTTTGGGGCTGTACACATATAACGTTATCATTTTCCCGCAGATTCTAGACCCACGTACCACCTTGTTATCATTCGTTAGCTTTCGTAGAATTGACCACCCAATCCTAACGTAATTCTCTAACAACTCATTTAGGCACGGCGATACGAATTTTCTTTCTTGACGTTATTTCTCGTTTAATACGTAATGAAAACGTTTTCTTTCTAGTATAAAAAACGCTGCTGCTAGTTGCTTTGAAATAAGTTTATTATTATAGTTTTATTACAAAAATCATCCATACGAGATAATTTGAGACTTAGCGTATGGCGTCATCTACCGCCGTCAAAGTATAATGAATTTTGAGCTTTTTTTCACAATTACAGATTTTTTTTCGAAAAAACTACCGGGCCGATTTCAACCACATAGGCAATAATCATTAATATTTACATAAGCAATATTCACAAAAAAATTCACTGAAATACGTAATTTTAGAGATAACTGTCATTTGACTTGAAGTCCAAAATTTCAAGAATATTTTTCTCAAAAACTATCTGGCCGAATTCAACCAAATACGAACTCAGCCTTAGTTTTGACACAAGCAATGTCCATAAAAAATTCCATTGAAGTCGAAATAGCAGTTCTTGAGTTATCGTGCGAAGGACACACGGACGTACGGACAAGGCTATTTTACTAGGGGGCTGACGCCACCCTAAAATCGGAATTATTTTAACTCTCCCCTCAAGTTTAAGTCCAAAGCAACGGTCATTAAAAATTGAATTTAAGGTGGAATCTTTGTATCTAATCAGAACTGCTCATCGATTTAAATTTAGTAGATAATTTCAGCTTTTAACTTGTGGTAGTTTACAGCAGTTTAATAAAAGTAATCAAGTAATAACAAAATGGCTGAAGTTTGGAAAGCGAAGGTAAGATTCAATAATATTGAATACTATTAATGTATGGCATCGACCCTAAATGGTACTAACCCAAGCTACATTTTTTACTTACTGTTGAATTTCTTCAAATAAATGCATATTCATGATGTTTGGGTGATCACTGTAAGCATATATTTTATTCGATAGCTTTTCAATTAGTTTTTTTAAAGGGGTAAAGTGAGATTTTAGGGTGAATCTGACGCTAACGTTATCAATACCCATCATGACCCTATGTATATCGTTAACATTTGTTAGCTTCTGCGAAATTGACGACCCACGTTTATGATAACGTTATATGTGTACAGCCCCTTTACGGCTCAAAAATATCCCCACCTAGCAAATCTGTCAAAAACAAGATCTAATCTGTACATTACACGCTAGTTTATGCCCTTTCAAATGGTCAGGTAATGAAACTACAGCTTCTTACAGACTCTTGAAACCATAATGTTTATAATTTAATGATTCTGAAAACTGACAACAGCGATCGCTAAAACTAATGTTCCTAGTATTATATGAAACAATGAACTGCTATTAGCGGTAACATCTATTACCAATGGAAAATACATTCGACTGCCGACCCATTAATTCGACATTTTATACAGATAAGACACGAACACACTTACAACGTTATGTTACGTTCATTTCAGTTCAAATACTTCAGTAACCGCACATGTTTTTGCATTTCGCATGCATGAATAAACTTAAGAAATTTAGCTATATTATAGTAATTTTATTTAGAAATTTGAACACGTATTTTTTATATTTAATACTTTTTAAGAACTTACTTAAAAAATGCTGCCCATGTGTTTCTTGACAGCTTCTAAACAATATATGTAATTACTTATAAGTTATTATTCAAAATCAAGACCAGCTCTCGCCGGCTGATTATCTAAATCTAATAATAATTATTGCTAATTTATAACCGAAATCCATTAATGAAATGAGTGTACTTATATACATACATCAAATACGGGTACCATCTATACTACACAGTTCTATTTACTATCGTGCACTGTAACTTCAGGGCAAGAGTATCCAACAAATGCTAACGTGTTGGATCTATTTAGACATGCCCCTCCTGTTTGCCCTTACAGTTAAATTCTTTTGCACGCCATTCTCTAAGCAGACGGCAGCAACAGTAATCATCCCGTTCCAGTCTACCCTCATTGTCACCCTAATCTGCTGCCTACCAGCCAAACCAGGAGGAATACCATTGAGGAAGAACTCCCCTACTTTCGTATTCTCCACAACCTTCTGACCATCTCCTTCATAAATGACAATAAGAACAGATGTTTGTTGATGATAATGGGTAGTGAAGTTTTCCGCCATTTCCGTCGGTACCTTACTCTGTTTTGGGATGAGCACGAACATTTCCCCATTTTGTACCTCTATACCATACGCCATTGGAGTGATGTCCTTGATGGACATTCCTCTTGGTGCAACTGCAGCAGAACGTATATCCCCATTTTCCTGAGCTCTTTTCCCGTTTAAAACGGCGGCTTCATAGGCAGCACCTACAGCTACTGCTTCATCAGGGTTGATGTTCCTATTTAAAGCCTTTCCAAAAAAATCCATTAACCTTGATTGAACTTTAGGGATTCTCGTCGACCCACCTACTAGAACAATCTCATCTATTTCATCTTTAGTCATTTTCGCGTCCTGCAATACTTCTTGAACAGTATTCAAGGAATTTTGAATGTGCTTCTCTATCATTGTCTCGAATTGTGCACGCGTAATTTTCACCAACAAATCCTCCCCTTCATGGATGCTGTCAATGGCAACCGTGATAAAATCTGCTTGTGTCAGACCAATCTTGTACTCCTCACACTTCCTCTTCAGCCTCATGATCTTCCGATTGAACTCTTTCTTTTTTCTCCAATCTGTAGAGTCCTTTCCTGCCATTAAATCAATCCCCGTTTGACCCCTAAAATCCTGTATGCAATGTTCGACCAATTCATTATCAAAATCAACACCTCCTAGATGAGTGTCTCCACCGACATTAACAATATCGATGCTTCCTCTGGTTGCGGTAAAAACAGCAACGTCGAAAGTCCCTCCTCCAAGATCATAAACCATACCCTTTGATGAACCCCGACCACCTTTCCAATTTAAATTATAGGCGATCGCAGCTGCAGTTGGTTCTGTAAGGATTCTCAAAACATGTAGTCCCGCAGCTTCTCCAGCTCTTTTTGTGGCAGATTTCTGGCCCTCAGTGAAATAAGCAGGCACGGTAATAACGGCAGAATCGACATCTTGACAAAGGTAATCTTCAGCACACTTTTTCAATTTCTTCAGAACTTCTGCAGAAACTTCCTCAGGATGGTATGTTTGACGCTCACCAATCTGCACCTTTAGATTGCCACGTTCGGCAACAACTTTATAGGGCCATTTTTTTAAATCCCCTTGAATAGCTTGATCATCAATGGTCCTCCCAATGAGACGTTTCACTTCATAAACTGTCCGCTCAGGATACATATGTGCCTGGTTTTTGGCTGCTTCACCAACAACAGTGTCGCCGGATTCCTCAAAGAATACATAGCTTGGCGTAGTTTTCTTGCCCAGGTCATTCGGAATAATCTCAACTGTTCCGTTAGTGTATACCCCCACACAACTGTACGTAGTTCCTAGGTCAATTCCCACAGCGAAAGAAGTAGGAGTATTCATGGCGTTTTTTGAATTAAATTCCTCGTAAGCTGTATCTAATTCTTTCTTCAATCTAATTTGAACTTCTTTGGATTTGATCTTACAATTAGAGCATTTGGCAAAAGCTTCTCGAGTAGCTTCTCCATGCATATTTGCTAATTCATTCGGTGTGAAGTAGACTGCGGAGCTGAAACGTAAAGACATCCAATCGCTGTAGATTTCTACAATTTCGCGCACGACTTCTTCCACTTGCTGTTTCACTCGTTCCTCAAAATCACGGTAACAAGTTTGCATACCTTCACTAAGACGGGAAAGAAATTCTGCGGGATCCAAGGCAGCAGTTTGCGCTTCTGAGACCAGTTTCTCTCCCAATTCCATTTTTAGACTGTCAACGTTGTCTGAACCTTTGCTTTGCAACGTGCTCTTAAATTCCTTGATTAAATTTTCGGTGAAATCATTGATCTTCTTAATGTTACTTGCTTTATCCCGACGTGATTTTAGAATGTCCTGCATGACAGCTTCAATCTCTTTCTTAAACTTCAGTTGTAGATCATAGCTATCAGTGACTTCTTCAAACTTTTTAATTTTTTCTGTCTGTAAATCATGAAGGCCTTTGTGATTCGGAGCAGAATCCCGAAATTGTTGGATCAATTTATCAGAAGCAAGTTCAACTTCACGAATTTTCTGCAGCTTTGCTTCGGTTGCGTCCAGAATAACCCGCAAATCTTTACTCAATAGTTCACAAAACCTAGCGTGATCCGTTTTGGAACTACAGTCCAAGTCACTTTTAAACGTGGAAACCATACATTTTAGAAGACCTTCTCTGTCTGTTGATGCAGCTACCTTTCCACTGAATTCTGTCTTTAAGGCGGCCATCTTATTTTGGATTTCATGTTCGGCTTTACGGTTCGTTTGCACAACAGTTTCCATCCAAAACGTTTGAATTTCCTTGTCTAATTCTTCACGGACCGCCTTCTGTACCTCCTGAAAAGTTTCAGTACTCCAGTCAGCTGCAATTTTAAGTTCCAAAACCAGGTCCTCTCGCAGTCTTTCACATTCGTTTTGATACTGGGATTGGTCCAATACTGTATATTCTTTACAATAACCTTGCATCGACTCAGCAAACATTTTAGTAGCTGCCACAACAGAATTTGTTACAGCTTTGACCTGGTCTTGTTTGCATGTTGCAAATACTCGAGAATAGTTTTCAAGAGCCTTGTCAATTTCGCCTTCAACTTTTGAATGATTCTTCCGGAGACATTTTTGTGGCAATAAAATATGAGACGTGCGAGTATTTATGGAATCCAAATACTCCAATTTCAAACTTAGTTTATCTGAGGAAGTTACGTTGGCGTTATTGAGTGAATTTTCCAAGGTTGCAGTGAGGTCTGCAATGGTACCATTGGCAATGTCGTCAAATTCAGACTCCAATGTTTGAATTCTTTGGTTATTACTGGCAATGACTTTCCGTGATTCTTCGCCAATTTTGTGAGACAGACTTTGAAGACGTTCGGAGATTTTAATGGATTGCAGGTTGGCTAATTTCACCTCACAAACACTTAGCTCGGATTCTTTCTCGTTCAGTAACATTAGCTCAAGCTCTTCTGGGTCTTGAATTTGTGAGGAAATATCAATGGATTTTCTTAGGAAACTCTGAAAGCTCGCATCCCTGACTTCTAATTCGTTTGTCTGATGCTGAAGAATTTTGGCTTCCAGATCCAAAACGGCCTTGTGCACCAGGCTTTGTAATTTGCAAATCAATTTCTTTTCAAAAATTTCACAATTAAATGTATTATTGTTGCATCCTAAAGATTCCAATTCGTTCTTCGTTACATCTGATTGTAACTGCTTCAATTCCAGGATGGCTGATGCTGGGTCGCCATTTTTCGACAGTATATCTGAAATATCCGATTCAGTTCTGACCACAAGACTGTTCTCAATGCCTTCCCAGGACTTTTGTACCTCAAGTAGAGCTCGGTCGTTGGTTTGCTTAAGCTGAGAATATTCTTGCATAGCAGACTCAACAAGTTTCTTTAAAAGCATCTCTCTAACTTCAAATGCGGGCTCCGGAATGGTCGTTTTGGTCAACAAGAACTTAGAAGCAACAGCAACAGCTGATTTATGATATCTATCCAATTTCTCGGTGGAAACGTATCCTTCATCTGTATCGAGAGTCAGCTCAACTTTAGCGGAGTAAATTGTGAGTGCTTCCTGTAGAAAGGGTTCATTTGCTAACACAACGGCCGCTATTTGAGTTTCTCGGTAATCCTGCAATTCTGCAAGCAGACTGCTAAATGATTCGTTTAGGCTCTGTTCCCAGGAATTCCTGAATTCGCTATCCAAGGATTTGAACTTCTGAAGGAAAGACTGTATGGCAGAGGACTTCGCACTAGTAAATACTTTTTCAAATGTACAGGCCGACCCTAGTTCTGTAATTGAAAGTTGGACAATCTCAGAGCGGACTGCCTTCACAGCTGCACCTGCTGCTTCGGAAACGAAATGTTGTAAATTCAGTAAAACTTGTTGTCGGAATCGCTCATAAGAAGAATCCAACTGATTGGAAAGACTTGGTAGGTATGCTGTTACAACCTCTGGTTTCGACCTGTGGGTGGTTTGGAAAGTCTCCAGAATGTAAGGCTTTAGATCAGCGTGGATTTTTTCTACATGCGATGGCCTTGGGATGGACTTCTTGGTCAGTTTTCTGGTCATAGTTGATTTGTAAAATTCTACATTACGCAAGACTGACAATTCCATATGCATTTGTATTGACACATCAGTTAAGTTGGGGATCGGGGTCAAATTATGGTTGAAATTCTTGAGGTTATTTTCTATCATCTCCAAGAATCCAGTAACTGTCAATGCTATGCCTTTAAAAGTCTTGGGCTTAATCTGAGATGGATTGATGAAACTCTCCATGAACTGTCTCAAGTGTGTAGCGAAGGCCTCTCCTAAAGATTGCGGTGACAAGATTTTCCCAAACTCAATGTTCGCGTTGTCCGGACGAGGAAGCAGGAAGCAGTGTAATTCTTCCACACTGGACTTCAAAGATACTCTCACTTGAGCGGCCTCGGCGGATATCCTTCCAGAATCAGACGCTAATTTCTTATTTAAAAAGTCCTGTCCGCACCCATATTTGAACTCGGATGGGTTGTTCCAATCTCGAATAAGAAAAATAATTTTTTCAAAGCTTTTGACATTTGAATCTTCCTTACTATCGAAGTCTGAAGAAATGAACTTCGCCATTTCAAGAAATGTGGTCAAAGCCGTGAGGCAGTCTTCTTCCAGTTGTTTGGTGACATTAAAAATAGTGCAAGAAGATAAAAGAATAGTAGACGCCACGATTCCTCCCCACTCTCGGAAGGTTGTTTCGCTCCCATAAAACCCTGGTGTATCTATCACGAACAAAGCAGTGTCCTCTCCAATGAAAAACGGTTCCGGCCAGATTTGAATGCCGGAGGTAACTGCATCAATAGAATTTTTGAAAGGAAAGCCCTGTAGTGGTGAAGCGTCTTTAGGAAATAACCAGTCAGGACTTCTTGCCTCGTTCCCATGCTCCACCGACTTCAAGTATCGCACCACCAATGACATAAGTAAAGACTTCCCCGTACCTATCGGACCGACTACTGATAAGAACGTCAACTTCCGATTCCCAGCTCGGTCAAGTACCGCCTTAAGACAATCCTTGTTCAGATGCAGGTTGCTCATCTCGCCTTCCTCTATCACATCCACTATATTCACAGGCGAGTCCATACTCCCTTCGCGTCCCTCTCAATACTCAATGAATAATCTGCAAAATCATACACTCACATAAGCACTCACTACAAGAACCGCACCTTACAATAAACTGAACACTTGACTACAAATTTCCCATTCATCTCTCCAAAAATACTCAATATGCAATCACCAAAGGCATTAAAATACTTTTCAAATTTCCAAAACAGTATACTCACATGAAATCTCAAAAGCTTCACACTTCGACTGCGGACCCCTATTCAATTTCAACCTTCTATCATCAACTATCTCGTTTCTCCAGGACTGATCAAACCCAACAACACCACGCCCGAATCGAACACAACCGAATGACCAAAGCACGACGCGAAAAATTAAACTGAAATACAAAACATTATTTCATCCAATTAAAACACATCCAGACTCATTCACATCCACCAAAATACTATCATGCCTAATGATACACAAGAACCAAGCAAAACAACAAAAACTATTAACATTCATAAACAAAATAATGCAACTTACACATTCATACAGTAATAATTCCAATCAATTTCAAGAAATCACCACCGGTACAATCCCATTGAAATATCCTTTGTTCCAGACGGATGTCTTTATTCCTAAAATATAAAAATCACAAGAATTCATTTCATACTCCAGTAAATCTACGAAATCGTTTTTTTAAAATTAATTACATAAAAATTGCCTACAACCTCACCAATTATTTATCCGCTCACAGTCATATAATAAATTCCCAGGTGCGATTACTCACAACTTAATATTTCGTGTACACAACACAATTTAACACTAAATTACAGTCGTTTCCAGAGCTAAATCAGGTGTCCCTTCACACTGCCAGTATTTTTAGCATTAAACAAGGTATTATATCTCTCCACAGCCCCCCTCACAACAGGCGAAGCATTTCCTGCTATTGAAACCTCCAATCAGTGAATGCTGTTCGTACGTGTCCTTCCATTGTTTCTATTGGAACCGCAGGGCTTTCATATTTATTTTTCTGAAGTGCGAGTTTAGTCCCAGCAACAACAGCATAATCTGTGGATGTGGACGGAGCCACCAAATTACTACAAGCTTTAACGCTCACACGTGCACTGCCTCTCTATTCTATACAATTATAGTACATGTTGTAACAGCATAGACATCCACCGAGATTTTTTGAGTGTCTGAAAAACAACGATACCGGGTCGGCACGGCACAAAAGTCCTCTCCCATAGCCACATCTAAACATCCAGTCATTACTCCTGGTCATATAAAGTCAGTGTTTATTAATTACATATCTGGATACATCAGGTAATTAAATACTTTTGTGTACCCACACCATGGAGTTAGTATCTTGTAGTACGTAGTATCATACGCAATTTTGAATTCGCGGGTAAACAGAAGGATACTACTGCGCCATACACCATGCAATTGGAAATGCATGTAAATGTGAATGATACGGCAGTGTACTAAAACGTTGTGCATGAAGACAATCCACAACCCTATAGCAAGTGCGTGTATACTTCATAATACAAACTTATGCTTTAAACGGTCATGCTAATTATGATATTACATTGCATGACGACGCATTCCAGCATTCTTTCATACGCAAGAGTACAAATAAATACTCCATCCCTGGTATAGTTAACTTTTCACGAAGAAACATCGTTAAGACGCAGAGTGTGCTATAATTTCACTCCAGTGAGGCATTACTTGTTTCACAAAGGTGGAAACTGAGGGAATTAAATTGTATTCTTCAGCATTTAAGGATTAAATTCATAGTCGAAAAATTTTAAATTCAACTTTAGGTTTCGCAAGTGATAATGAACTACAATATTGTGTCAGTTTCATCCTTGTTAGTATTAAATTAGTTTGAAAGATCTTACAACACACATGTGTGTTGTAATTAAGTGGACGAACTAAGATTGGTCTGTACAAAAGCGTCCATCATTTTCTTAAGGTGAGTTGTGTACACTTAAAAATTACACTAATTAATTTGTAAAACATCAAATTCCGGTTCTGTGATCCGTACAATGAATATTAATGGAAATATTCACAACTACTTTGTAATTCCAGGATGAAGAAAAAAGAACCTTTCCACCTACGTGAAGCACGGGCAGAATTAATTTTCGGAACTACCCGGGAACGCCCACAAGAAACTGACAAGGACTTTTTAAGGAACAGAAGACGTGGGTTATACTCTAACCAAACGGTGAGGCACTCCAATCCCTTGGACGTCCTTGAATGGGAATTCGATGCCGATCATCTTAAGCCTCAGTGTGGTGATGCAATGAATATTAAAAATCCTGCACTATTTGTGAATAACTCGGAAACAATGAACCAAATGATTCAAACTCTTAAACAAGCCCACACGTTAGGACTGGACTTAGAAAGTCATTACAAGTACTCCTTCGGAAGTAAGTACCTTTCGAATTCTTATGACGGGAGTTCCTGATTTATTCCAGAGTTATTCCTGATGAGTTATTTGAAGTTCAAGTATAACACACATGTGTGTGATACTTTCAATGTGACAAACATAAATATTAATTTTCCAGATATGATTTCGTTAATTCAAATTTCAACTCACACGGCTGACTACCTACTGGACCCATTCAAAACTTACGATGAGATAAGAAGTGATCTTCGCAAAGTCTTGGAAGACCCGAAGAAATTATTGGTTGTTCACGGGGCCGCAAACGATTTAATTTGGCTGAAAGGGGAATTAGGTATTTGTCCCAAAGGAGTAATTGATGTTCAAATATATGACATGCTAGAGACAGGGACAAAACAGGGCATATCGTTTGATCGCCTTCGTGACAAATACATTCACGGTAATGCATGTGTGAACAAGAAAGTGACTGACAAATCAATATGTCAGTTAGCAGATTGGCGCCTCCGGCCGCTGCCCAAGGATCTTCAAATTTATGCCCAAGAAGATAGCCACTATGTTCTCAAAATTTGGAATGAAATCCTGAAGCAGGTATGACAAATATTTGTTTATAAGCCTGCCATATAATTATAAGCCTTGTTTATAAGCCTGTTTTGATGAAATGTCTCATGAATAACTCATGTTGAACTTCAACACACATGTGTGTTATAGTTCAAAATTTAAAATCTTTAAATATCATTTTCAGGGAAAGACGGATCTCATCAAAGCTGCTGTACATCAAACTAAAAACTTGCTCCTCAAAGAATACAGTCCTCCAAAATTTGATTATACAGACCAACTGAAGAGGCAAAAATTGAAAAATCTAATATTTCCGGATAATTTTAAATTATTCCAGCTGCTTTGGAAATTTCAAACTTATCTAGGCAGACTTCAAGATCAGAATCCACTTATGTATTTTACCATTCGACAGCTTCTGAACATTTCAAGACAGCGCCCCACCGATCGTCTCAGCCTGCACTGGTCAGCTTCCCACCGAATCCCTCCTTCGCTTCCAGTCCAAGCGGAAATGACGATTGTTAAATTGATTAAGCTGGGTGAGGAGGAATATGAAAATTTCATAAAATTAATCTGTCACATATGTACAAATAAAGGTCACCCCGCCTGGGCATGCTGGAAAAAAGCAAGCTCAAAAGACAGAAAGAAATGGGACCACGAATATGCTACAAAGGAGCAAAAGAACAGACAAAATCATAGGCGAAATGTGAACAAACGTGCCAACAAAATGAAGCGGAACCAGTTGCTTCCTAAGCAATAGGAACAACACACATGTGTGTTGTTCATATTGTTGGTCTTAAAACCAATGTTGTTATTAATATACTTGTGGTTTTCAACATTATTTAATTTTCTATTACATGTAAATGAACAACACTAAAGGTATTATATTTTGCATTAATTCCCCCAGGCAAAATTATTACATATAATTAAAGTATACTTACATGTAATTTGGAAATCTGCAAGCAGTTACAAAAGAGTGAGAAGATGATTTTGAAGACAAGTTTGACTGTCTCGGAATTTAATCTCGGATGTCTCAAATTTTCGGATTGTAATCAGTAATTATTAAGATATTTCGTAAGGATGATTCGGATTTTTTCTTTCCCAATATCATTATACAGGTACCAATGATTCCTGTAACTTATTCCTGCTAGCATTATTGTTAGATAATAGCCTCTATTAAAATCTAAGGAAAACCTGTTTTCAGGCCGTTTAAAAGACGCCTCATATGTATGTATATAATAATTAAACGAAGAAACAACTTCCAATATCTTATTTACACCTATACGATGATGTAGGTAAATATATATATTTCATAATTAATGCCGTACTAACAATAATACATCCACTGGTTGTAGTTAAGAAAATCGTACAGGAAAAACAATTTTGGGTCACACGTATTGGAGATTGGGAATTATTGCACGTCTCATCATTGGAAATTTTCTATAGACAAAATTGAAAAGAATCTTTTCAATTTTGTCTATAGAAAATTTCCAATTCATATTATGCCTGTATTGTCAACTATTTATTTCTTTTCAAACTCCACTCTTTGGAAATAGGGGGACTCAATAATAATCATGGGCGAATTTTTTATTTAAAAAGCAGTCGTAAAATATTTCAAACTGGATTAAGTGTTGTCAGGTTCTAAGAAATCCTAGCTTTGCTGCTGCAGTCGTTACTGTAAATTTCGAAAATTCTGTTAAATTTTCTACCCAAGCAGTG
The DNA here is from genome assembly GCA_947179485.1 of Allacma fusca. Taxonomy (NCBI): domain Eukaryota; kingdom Metazoa; phylum Arthropoda; class Collembola; order Symphypleona; family Sminthuridae; genus Allacma; species Allacma fusca. Next base: position 35,830,524 of record OX359247.1, read on the forward strand.
CCTTTTAGACATTGAATTGTGTTAAACTGTCCGTGACGTTAGATTTTTATTCACGTATTTAGAGAGAACAAATGCATATACTTATTGGTTGGAAGTCACATTTTAGCTCAGAGAGTGGAATGAACTCATCTCGAAGTAATTCATCATTTAGTCTCATTATTCCGCTGCAAGAGATTCTTGGTGATATTCGTTAGAAAAATCTTGCACTGTAATTTACCAGGATATGCACCAGTGTTGCTCGAGTGAATAAATGTGTTTGGCAAACGACAATTTTATGGTAATAACTGATTGTATTATGTACACAAATGCTTAGTATACGACAACAACTGATTCTATTCCGCCCAATTCTCTACACTGTTCAAAAATATAGCGAAGTAAGTTTCATTGTTAATTACCATCTTCAGCACAACATCTTTTAAATGGCTAATAGGCATCACACACATGCCAACGCTTGACCCTTTACTAATATAGTCTACTGATTCCCAAGAGGATAAACCAAACCGATTTACCACAGCAAACACACAATCATCAGAACTGAAATAAAACTCACACTCTCCTACATGTCCATCTTCAAGTAAAAAACAATAGGAATTTCGATTGCGTACCTTTTTGTACATTTTAGAAACATACCGTCTGCCTTCAACATTCATGAATGTTGAAAAAACCTGAACTGAGGAGTTGACTGGAAGAAAATTTAACACAATTGATCGCAAATCAGCATTAAGATTGTCAAAATTAACAGGGTGCCGGTTCAGTGACGCTGCATCAGGTTGAATGACCGGGTTGCTTTGACTTACAATTTTGTCTTTAAAGCTTACAACCATATCACGAACATACCTATAAGCTATCTGTGATCCAATGTGTTGAGTGCTTGTAATCATGTCAATAATTCTCATGTTAAAATTTTCAAAAACAGCCATTGACAAGTACTGTAATGTCCCTTTGACTCTCACAAACATGGGCAAATGTTGAACAATATGTATGTTGAATCTACATATTTTAGGGTCATAGAGATCTGTAACTTTTGAGGTAAATTCGTGGAGGATTGTTTCTGATGCATCACAGTTAGCATCAGTTACTATTGGTCGCAACAATTTCGAAATAGCTTGCAGTAGTAGACACCAATGGCGATAATAATTGTCTGGTAATACATGCTGCAAAACTACTGGAGAATAATAAAAGAACCACATTGACAGCTCGTGTGCCTTGTAAAATTTAAAAACCTTCAAAGGACGAGGGCACCTGGAAACTCGAGATGGTGGTTTAATCGATGTCAAAAATTCGTCAATTTTTTTAATATCGTCACCAGAAAAGCTGTACTTGACTTTTGTGTGGGGTGACAGCCAGTATTTTAAAAAGAGTCTTGCAACGCCCAGGTAGACCGAATGCATCACACATGGAGGAAAATCTGTAGAAATAAAAGGCAAAGTGATATATTAAATAGAAACAACACACATGTGTGTTGTTTGAATTTAAAAATTCAATGCATTAAATCAGATACCTAAAATAACATCAAAGTAATCCAGTTTAGCAAACACTGATTCCCTTAGAATGCCAAAACTACTTCCTAAGTACGGCCGAGTGGTTAATTGTTTACAAAGTTGTCTATGATCGTCATTTGTTCTAAGCGCAGCAGTAATTCTCGTGGGTGTAAAGTAGTGACCACTTTGTTTATGAAAGCACCACCCACATCCATATTCTGCGTTGAATTGGTTAACTCCTTGAACGACGGGCCTGAAAATGCTATCACAAATAACTGATGATACAAATATACGGGATTTTCGAACTTCGCCATCAATTGTTTTCCAGGCAATGCCTTCTTTAGCAATTTTTTCGAATTGTTCCACTATCGGCGACAAAAATGATGAACAATCTGGCTTTCCACCAACTTTTCCTAACCATATCCCGAACATCATGACGTTATCTCTTTTTGAAGCTTCATCAAGTCCGTCGAGGAATCCCAGAACAGGATAAAGTGACGCATTGGAACTTTTAAAACATGGTACACCGTCAACATTTAAAGTGACTGTGAAATCGCTATCCTGAAATTGCACACTATTATGAAGTGATTTCATTCGATGTGTCATGATTGTCTTCACCTTGTTGTGAAGTTTTGGTAAAAACAGTTGGAGGACACCAGGGACCGACAAAATTACGAAGTGTTCATTATTTTGTGCTGCTGTAGCACCACAACAATTAATTGAAAAAGGGTTATCCACTAGCTCCTTAAAATTTGTGACTTTGCACGTGTCGCATGTCCAATAAAAGAATATTGGCAATATGTTTTTGAATTGAAGAAGTTTTTGCCAGCTTTCAATGTTTTTTGGTATTTGCCTGAAGTTGCTGTCTAGAACAATTTTCCGGGACAGAGCAATAAATTCTTCAACACAAACATTAGAAAGTTTATACCTGGAAGCAATTCTGGCCAAATCGACGCTGTATGGCTCTATAACTTCCGGGATTTTATCAGTTATTATTTCTTCAGTGCTCATTGGAAAGCTGCTGGGGCTTTCATTCGTATTCAACACGCATGCATGTTGAATATCAGATATTGAGAATGTTGGTGCTTCCTCACTTGAACCATGCGGCTGTGATCTTGCATTTCCGTTTAGTTGGGCACTGGTAGAAGATGAGCCCGACGTATGTTGCAACACTCCTTCTGCCGGTTCAATTCCTGATAACAATGTATATTTTCAGGCGTCAGTAAATATTTTTAAATAACAAAATTACGTAACTGTGTCAAAAATGCTCACTCTGCATAGCAGTAATATCAACTGAATCTATATCGTTTAGAGGTTGTTTTCTGTGTTTTTTTCGTCTGGTGGTACCGTCATCTGCAAAAACAGATGCAAGTATAGGAAGTATAGTTCATTTAATTAACTTTTATGCTGTACAACTCACAATTTAACTCTGCTCAACACACATGTGCGTTAAGCTGAGTGCATTTTCTAATACCTTCCAGTCGAATTCTAGTCTGAAAAATACGCCTTCTGTTTTGAAATCGTTGGACTCTTGGAGATTGTGTGTTACTCGATACGACATTATATGTGACTTTTTGGGGATTTTTACTCATTTTTGTGTTTATATTTTGCAGTTAAATGCAACTGTTTTTATTTATTGTAGTTTGCAACAATGCTTTGTCGTTGTCGATTTCCATGCTTTCCGCTTATTTATGCTTACTCTATAATCTCCTGTTGCGGCAAAGTTTAAAACACGCGGGATGCGCTACGATTTACTTTCAAGCCATGACTCCAACTGGCATTTGCCTAGTATAGTGACTAGTTTAAATCTCAAGTAATTTTTTTGCATTTAGTCATCTCATTGAAATTTACCATGGCAACGTCAAATACTCAACAGGGAACAAATCAAATACCACAAAAGAATGTTATTCAATTAGTCTCTCTACAAACTGTTTCAGAGTTAACTCAGGGGCACCGTCAACAGGTAAATTTAATTCATGTTATAATAGCTACCTTCTGTGTGAAGTCCCTGTTACAAGCTAGTGCATTGTGGATTTTTTAAAGGTCGAGGGTGCTATATTTCAGCTTGGAGAATGTCTTGTTTCGGAAATTAATAAGGTAAACTTTACTATGAATTATACATTTCTTCTGAAATTTAAATCAACGTAATTATTTAATATTTTGATAGTGTGTTTCAAGCTTAAAAGAAACTGTTCATTCTTCACACGTGGTGGATAGTGCTCAGGTAAAAATATTACAAAGTATTCTACATGTATAAGTAATAACACACATGTGTGTTATTAGGTTGGTACAAAATTACTTGCGGACTGTTTGGTTTCAGGGCGTACCGGTGGAGACATTTATGTCGGAAATCCAACGTTTGGACCATAAATTGGACTCAGTACAATCCGGTAATAAAATTCAGGACGCTTTATACTTTCACCCATATCATCTCATCTTGTAGCTAAATTTCTTTTGTGTACATGATTATATATAAATATTCGTTTCTGTAAAAAAATATTCTTACAGAAATCACTTCAATGCGGTCATTGTTATGCAATGTTCATGATGACGTACGTCGGTACATTACTCCTATGAACGAGGGATCGACACCTGGAGAATGGCGCAACAGTGACTCAGCTATTGCCGACCAGCACAGCCAGATTTTAATCGAGGTAATGATCCTTTGTTCTGCTAAGCGACTGCAGGTATACAATTTTACACATTTTACTCTTATTGCTTTCACAGCCATTTGTTAGTGTTCAACATGATGGAGAGGAGCATCAACTGCGTTTGAGCAAAGTAACTCGGGATGCTTTACTGGGTTGTCGGGTTTTACGAGAGGTCGTTCGAAGAATTCTGCTTCATTTTCACTCTATTTCTGATCTTCGAAAGTTTACTCTAACTGGTCATACGTAAGTTATCATTTTGAATTAACCATAGGGTTAGCTCAACACACATGTGTGTTGGACACATTTTTAGTTTATTATTGTTTCAATGTATTTTTGTCTTTTAGGTGCGACGCCAAAGAGGGAACTAAAGATCCCAAGGAACAACTTCCCCCGTTACACGTCAAATTTTCACAAGGTGACCGCTACCTTTTTGCTACTAAATGTTTATGTATTCAATTTTTTGATGATACAATATTCTTTCAGCTGTCGTTCTCCGACTTTTTCCTGTAAATGATAAGCTGCAACAGATTACAAATGATGATGGCACAACGGCTTATGATGAAAAAATTCAAAACCTTAAAACAGACACGAGGAAAGCGATTACATCCATTTTGGAATATTACTCTTCAAACTACGATTCTGAAGGTCGAAGGATTCGAAAATTTGGGCAGAAGCGCAAACCCACTCAAGAGGAAGACCGTGTTATCTCTCCTGCTAGTATTGAAGGTTAATGTTCTTATTTCAATCTCGGTTTTACAACACACATGTGTGTTTTAAAACAAATTAATTGTAACCATTATGAATACAAAAATATTTTGGATACTTTCGTTTGATAATAAAATTTATGCAAAAGTATACTACAATGTGTTATTTTGTTATACCCTTGTGCAGTAGCATGCTTTTATACAATTATTAGAAGGCACACTTTGATATCGTTAATTATGTCACGATACAGCATACGTAATTCAGGCATACATAAGCATTTCTTTTAAGTGGTCAATAAAATAGAGTTGGGAGGTATACTAAGTATTTGTATGTTCGAGCACTAGGAGCGGTGATACAAAGTGAAGCGTTGAATCATACGTAGGAATGTGCTAATAGATGACAAATTCTTGTATAAGCTTCTGCGCAGACTCCGGCGAGCAGCATACTCGCAGGGATCAGGAGTTGCAATGATGTTGAATGCAAGGTGTCCGTCATGACACGAATACCAACTATTGCCGTTTGGTATACTAACTCCTTAAATTGTAGTATGCCGACACCAGGTACCAACACATAATAACCCCATGGTGTGGGTAAGTATAATAATTATATTGGTTATGTACTTATAGGTGAAGCAGTTACACAAGTCAAAACGTTGGCCAGACGTCGTCAGCTCACACTCAGCTTGAAGTTTTATGAGCCTTTCCGTTAAAAAGTCTTGACGAACGTTCAGATGTCGTTTGAAATACGTTTTGCTATTCCTTCCAGCTCTGTCATTTAGTGTCATTTATTAAAGTTCAAGACTTAAAGGACTATAGAAAAATAGGTAAGTAATAGTAAGTATAGTTACTGTTAAAGTGCGTAAGTATACGTAAATACTTGGATGTTTAGCTCGGGGTGGGTTTAGATATGTTTGAAATGTATATGTCGTAATTAATAAAAATAATTAGTTGGAAAGTTCATTATATGTAGGGTTATAGTATAATCAGTGTCAGCAGTCTTCAAAATAGAAATCGTGTTCTGCTCGGAATTAACTTTGGACTGACGTGTGAACGGCCATAAGTGACCTGGAGTGAGGATTGTTAAACGGACGGGAATCAACTGGAAGAAGTAGTAAGTAAGTAAATTTACTTACATATAGTTATTTACTTGAGTGGGGTTAAGAAGCAAAATTGGCACGGGGTGTTGTTAGTATGATGGAATTCAAACCTCTGAAGTTCAGAAGGAGGTGCTTAGTGAATATTTAAAATTTAGAATTTGGCACGTGGAAGTGTATGTCTTAACGATTTATTTTTGGAAATGCTTTTTAAAAGTTGTGTTTTGTCGTTGGCCAGGACCTGTGTGTACCTTTTAAGGTGTGTTAATTATCGATGGATATGGTATCCCTCATTCCATTGTACATTATTATATTTTTTGGTTATTATAAATGTTAGTAAGAATCCATATTTTCAATTTCCTGTTTTGATCATTATTTTAAGTAGTTTGAAGCTTTGTACTTATAGAGAGCTTGCAGTAAATCTATTTTGACAGCCTTCGATTTGTTTTGAACATGCAGTTGTCAGTCATTTATGTGGTGCGCGTAGTGTACTCGTATGTGATTTTAAGGACGGGGCGATGGATGACTGGTCACGTAATCTGTAGGCTAGCAGATTGCTCGTACAATTCTCTAATGTATTTCAACATTTGAAGTTTCTGTTTTGAAAATTCGGATATTTTTGAAAGATTTGAATTCTTGTGTAGGTGTAAAGGGAAGCACAGGAATTAATGGGTCAGGTTCAATCTTATTCGCCTGAGGAAAGTGAAATGGAGATGATCAATAAATTTAAAGTTCTCGTCACCCGGACCTCAAGAAGACTAGGTTCATCATTAGGAATCTGTAACCCACCGGAACTACCACAAGAAGAACCTGGTAAATGTGCTTTTGTTTTTAAAATCGATATATTACATTTGGCAAGCAGAAAACAAAACAAGTTGTCTCGTTCTGTCGACGTTTGTATTGTGTATTATTGAATGAGTAATGTGTTATAAACATTGTCTTCTCATGTAGTGGATCCCGTTATTGCGGAACTAAATCCACTGTTAAGTCGGATTGCAGCTTTGAAGAAGGAGGCGGAGGCATACAGTTCTAACCACATTAACCAAGACTTCCGGCGTATAGATGCGGAATTAAATCTGCTGCTCACGAAATTAGACTCAGCGAAGGTACCGGAGGACCGCTTAGATGCTCGGGATTTGAGGCGTCAGGGTTATCGGGAAAATGAAGCCGCTGTCCAGTTCCTATGGAAGGGAATCCACGATAATGACGTGACTCAATGCGAATTATGCTTGCCACTGGGATAATTTGAAAGATCCTTCAGCCAGTTGTTTATTTACCGTATTTTTTTCCATATTCAAAGCTATGATTTGTAGTCAATTACTTCGTAATTTGTGGGTTTGCTTGCGTCGTATGTGATACTTAATTTACAATTTATGTAAAGAGAAATAATGTATTCTAACCGTATTTCATAAACGCAAATTGAACAATACGAATTAAATAATTTGTAATGTGTTCAAAATATAAAGTATCATTATTGCAATTCTGCTGTAGTATACAGCAGCATTATTCATAGTAAAATTCTCGTGATCTACTTCTACGTGATGCGTGAAAGTGCACTGGACCTTATAGTACAGGACCAGACTGCGAACCATACTTATAACTACCAAAATTTTTGCAAATAACATAATTAGACGCTAATCTCGACTAATGTTTCACTCCATTCCGAAAAACAGAATCCTGATACACAGTAAAATACAGCGAGCAACAAACTTGAAAACAGCACACGAATTTATTTCTACTTTCTATGAACACCGCGAAACATCTGCATGTAGTTTATGAATACTAAGGTAACTTATTCTCACTGTTAAATACTATTAATATATATATTATCACTCGTAGGACAAATATTTCAAATACATTGCCAATGCTAGTTTAAATTAAGTAAATATTTTACAGAAAAAATTCCCGAGAACTATTTAACTGACTGGCAGGTGAATTCAGACAGTAAAGAGTTCAATGTAATCTTGACGAAAAATGCTTTCCAGCAATAACTTACAAATCCTGTAAGTAGAATTCAAGTAAACATCAAATAAATATTCGCAGAAAAATGACTCAACAAGTACTGACAATACATATACACGAGTTATATGAACATGCAATACATAAGCATAACTTACATCAAAGCACTTTAATTTCTGTGCATTTCTGCCCTCATGTGTAATATCTCATCATCCGTCAGCCTTCCCCTGGTGTCTTGAATAATAAGACCATGGCTTCCTCCAGTGCTGGTACACGTCGCATTTACGTTCAAAATTCCATTCACATCAATCCTCATATGAACAGCGATTTGTTGGGCTCCAGCAGTTCCAGGCGGAATGCCTTTTAAAAAAAATTCCCCTAAAGTAACGTTATTTCTGGCCAAATATAAATCTTCTCCAGCAAAAATTGTTATTCGCACAGTGTCCTGGTCATCCTCCACAGTATAATACATCTCTGTAGCCTCCTTTGGAATAGTAGTACCACGACGAATTATGACCGACATACCACCACCTTTGACCTCAATCCCTAAAGAAAAAGGCTGGATATCTTTTACTTCGGGTAGTGTACAAACGGAAGATCCTCCGTTAAGTATACATGCTTGAACAGCTGCACCCAAAGCTACAGCTTCCTGAATATCAATTTTCTGGTTGATATTCAAAGACGGCAGTCCCAGAAAATCTTGCAGAAGTGTTTTCACTCGAGGAATCCGGGAACTTCCTCCAACCATTATAACATCAGTTATCTCATCCTTATCAATTCCAGCATCATCCATTGCCTCCTCCACAATCGCAATAGCTGCTTGAAATAAACTCTCGTTCATGGCTTCAAATTCTACTCTGGTAACAGTCGCATCGAGGTCTTGCGTATTGGTAATGGAATCTAATGATATTGGAGCAGAATCATTAGATGTCAGGTTAATTTTTGCTTCTTCGCAGGCATTTCTGATTCGGTATAACCGACGGTAAATAACTCTCTTGTCTACATTGCTAATCCCATTGGTATCCAACAACAACTTGGAACCATGTTGTTCTTCAAATTTCCTCGCGCAGAAATTGACCAAATTGGAGTCAAAATCTTCTCCACCTAGATGCATATGACCTTTTGTGGCTAAAACTTTAAGCCTGGCCCCAGCAGAGGTAGGGGCATCCCTGGTGACTCCAGTGGTGTCTTGTTGACTTGTAACAGATTTTGAAATTTGTGGCTGGAAGTCAGTTCTCAAGATTGATACATCAAAGGTGCCACCACCAAAATCAAAAACTAAGATTGTTTTCGCATCTTCATTCCAATTAAGTGCATGGGCCATGGCAGCAGCAGTAGGTTCGTTGATAATTTGTAAAACTTCCAATCCGGCAATTTCTGCTGCTTGCTTAGTAGCATCTCTCTGTCTATCTGAAAAATTCGCCGGAACTGTAATAACAGCTTTAGTAACCGGTTCGCTCAGGTGCTTTTCAGCGATCTCTTTCATGTGAGCTAAAACAAGAGCGGAGATATGTTCTGGGTCGTACTTCTTCCCACCAATACTAATCTTTGGTTTGCCGGATCTATCAGCTGTAATTGGGAAAGGCCACGTCTTCATATCTTCTTGGACTGTGGGATCCGAAAACTTCCTGCCAATGAGACGTTTGGAATCAAAAATAGTTTTCTCCGGGAATGTATGTGCTTGATTTTTAGCCTCATTTCCTACCATTGTTGAGCCATCATCATCGAAGTAGACCCAGCTTGGAGTAAGATTCTTTCCCGAATTATCAGGGATGACGGTAGCTTTTCCATGCTTGAATATTGCCACACAAGAAGTAGTTGTTCCTAGATCAATGCCGATAGCTGCGTTGGTTTCTTGGGCGTTTCGTAATGCATTTCGGTCTAAGTATACCGTATAAGCTTCGTTAAGACGCTTACGCAAAGACATTAGTAAAGTCTTGTTAACGAACTTCTGAGTTGTACGTATCTTGTGAAGGGTTGACGTCAGACTGAATCCGTGGAACTCAAACAAACTCTTTGGATTTATCGCTGGCATTCCCTTGAGGAATTTGTCCATGGAATCCTTGTAGAATCTAACGGCTATGCCCAAGACCTCATTAGTGACTTCTTCATTCTCAGGCTTGAAAGATTCAAGGATTTTCTTATGAGCGTCTTCGCAGTACCGTCGTAGTTCACTTTCAATTGCCTCACGTGGTTCTTCAGCTTCATTCGCGTATCTACTTCGAAGATACTCCAAACCCTTAGACACAGCATCTTCCATAACTCTCTCCAATTCATCTTCAGATCTACAGCTATCCATTGAATTTTTGAAAACTTCATCGCACAATGCTGAAGCTTCAGTAAGTGCGGTTTTCCGAGATAGCTCATTCTTCTCACGGACTTGCATAATTTTATCTTCGATTCTAATAACCATTTCTTCCAATTTAGACACTACTGGGATGTCTTTATCATCCAGTTTCTTCAGAAATTCTGCCTTTGCATCCCTCTTGCCGGTAGTTAATAGTGGCTCCAGGACCTCCTCGAAATAAAATTTTCCTGTCGATAAAACCATCTCAACATTACAACACAAGTTGGAGAGGACGGCTATGGAAATTATTTGGAGAGCTTTTTCGTCTTGTTCACGTTTCTTATCGATGTTTTCCACGCAAGTCTGAACTTTATTCAGTACTTGTTTTTCTACTTCACTCCAAGCCTCATGCTTCTTCTCCCCATCAATAGGAAATACCCACTGGGATTCAAAATATGATCTTGTGTGAGCCCTTAGATCTTCTTGCAAGGATTCGGATGCATCATTAACTAACGACTTGAAGATAGGAAGTTCTTCCGCAAAGGATACTGTCGAAGTAATCAGATTTTCAATTGAGACTTCTGTTTCGGCTTTAGTAATGGAAGAGTAGTTAGCTACTAATTCCTTTGCTTCGTTAATATCATCAAGGAATTTCTTAAGGACTTCGATTCGCTCCTTCGAATTAGGAGAAAAAACTTCCGAAATTTCTGCCTCGACTCTTGCCAGAACGGGTTGAGACTTCTGCTGGAATGTTAAAAGAAATTCTTGTCCACTGATGAAAGGATTCCCATTGATTATGTCTTGCAACGATAAACGGAATTCTATCAAGGCATTCGGAATGATATCTTCTTGGATCTCTCGTCGTCGTTTCAATTTCACCTCTAAACTGGATTCAAAAATCATAAACATTTCATTGAGTTCATCTTCAAGCCTCTCCTTAAATTCATTCATCCGACAGGGAAGCTTTCGGACAACACCGTCGCATTGGAATTTTCCCACCACATTCTTCAACACTTCCTCGTGGACACCGCAAGCATCTTCGAGATTATTCAATTGTTGTTCTTCCTTCTTCATATCCTCATAATAGTCTTGCTTACAGCTTTCGATTTTCAAATTAATCTCTACCTCTAGCTCGTGGATTTTCTTCACGTTTTCTTCTAATATCTTATCCCTTTCCAGAAGAGCCAAAGTATCAAAACGATTGAGGAGTTCAGCGCACTCGATTTCGGAACCCAGCAAAGCACTTTCACAATTTGACTTACTTTCTTGATAATTTAAAAAATGCAATTCTTCTAGTTTTTTTGGATCAAAAACATACTGAGAAGCCAAGATTCTTGAAAGATTGTCCGCTAAATTCTTCAGTTGCGACTGAATAGTGGTTTCATTTTTGTGAGTTATGTACTGTCTCGACTGTAAAACTGTGTCCCGGCGTGCGTCAAGAGTAATTCGATACTTCTGGCGTAAGGAATTCATAATTGTGGTATCCGGGATATCTAGCTCAATGATTGATTGAAGAGTGTCCTGTAAAACGCTGGAGTGAATCCTGTTTACATCGTCTTCGAAATTCAACGAGGAAATGTTTTCAGTTAACGGTGCAAGTTGCTCGTCGAAAATCTTCATCCTTTCACACATGTCTTGTTCTAAGACTGCAATTAGTTTATCCATTTTGGCTTTGTTTTCAGCAAGGTGTTTGTTCAACTTCTTCTGGAATACAGTTTTCAATTCAGCATAACTCTTTTCAATAAAACATGGATCAGAGAATTTCTGCTTCATTTCGCCAAAAAATGATGACTCAGCTACTCTTAATTGCTTCTCGTGCGTCTTAATTATTTTACTTTCCCTCAGAACCTCATCATCGGAAAGAAGTACATCCATAAGATTCTCATAGGTCGACTCCAAACCAGTAATTAACTCTCGGACGTATTTCTCTGCTTTTTTAGTTTTCTCGTCAAGAGTATTCCAGATGTGACTCTTAGCTTCAAATAATGCATGACGGAGTGATTCCACGCCCCTTTGGATCATGCTGTCCGGCGCTTCTTTGGTTGCGTTTAAGAAATCTTCGATTAGTTCTTCTTCTTTCACCGAAACTACCCCAAAGAATTCTGGTTCAAACCAAATTTTGTCGGCTGACGTAAAGGTGTCCTCAATGAATACAAGAAATTTCTGTAACGCTCCATTCTCCAGGGATCTAACAAATTCTTCCTGCTTCTCTTCATTTTCAGTGACAAAGTTATTGAAAATCAATTCTAGTTTCTCACCCAGCTTATTAGCAAAAATCTGCTTTTGCTCTTCATTGCCGTGATGACGTTTGACTGAAAATTGCCCAATAATCGACTTTCTAATGCGTTGATGATACTTCCGTAGCTTTTCTTCGCTATGGAATGGAGCTTTGGATTCAACAAGCTTGCCGTTTAGTTCCTGCATGTAAGACTTAGCAAAGATGACCACCTGAGATTCGAAGGCCGCGAATATCGTAGCCTCAACATATGAATTTGGATTAGGAATGTCGTCTTGGTTAAAAGCATCAACGAGTCTACAGAAGATGTCATAATAACTGGTATTGATGGCCGACTCTGTTCCAATCTTCTTCGGAACAATATCTGCAACAATGCCGGTGACAAAATTTTCTAAATGAAACTGGAATTCTCTGCTCATATCTGCAATACATCCGTTGTACTCGGACGAAAGAACTTTGTTTCCAGGATGAGGCATTAGGTAAGCATTGAAGTGCTCGAAGTTTTCAGAAACGTTGTCCCTGTTCTGCAAAGCTTCACGTGCCATTCTGGGACGGCGCTCCATGGTCTTCTGGATGAGGCCTTGACCTCCAGCGGCCCCAAAGCCAAAGATATCAGGGGTGCTCCAGTCCCGTACTAGGAACATGAGACGTTGGAAAGCCGTCCCATCAAATGCCTGAGAGGCTATCTTCCCAAACTGAGAAAACTTTGCTAGTGTCATTAAAGTATTCTCATTGATTCGTACAGACTCATTAAAGATGAAGCACGATGAGAGCAAGAGACTGAGGCCAATTATACAAGATTGCTCCTTCTCTGAGGTGAAGGGGTCGAAGCAACCTTCAGTATCCATTAGAAGGACAGCACACTTCTTGGACTTAATTATGAATGGTCTTGACCACATCCAAATTCCTTCAGTTGTCTTGTCCAGGGTGTTGGTAAATTCAAACCCTATCCTCATAACATTTAAAATGTAATCTAGTCAACCTTATATATTTCAATGCCTTCATTAAACCCTACTAAGTAATATGAAATTCAATTTAACGTAAAATACCTTTGTCCTTTATTGACACATCAGGTTGTTCCTTATTCATCCAGTCACCACCAGTTCCATCAACCGAACTTTCCAAGCTTTGAAGGTACCGCACAATGTAGCTCATGATAAACGATTTCCCTCCTCGGGCTGGTCCAGCAATAGCAATTACAGCGATGGGGTGACCTTCTGTTTCCGCAAGTATACTTCTCAGAACTTGAGTGTCGAGTCTCAACTGCCGAACCTCTTCAGGATTATTCCCCTCACAAAGAGTTACTACTTGAACAGCTCTTCCCGGTGGATTCATCTTGCCGTGAAACTACAATTTAAAAAAAAAAATAAGGGAATAAACCTACCACAACAGAATCCATAAGTCCTTGGACCACTCGTCGAACGTCACCTCTTATTCACTTTACTACAGAGACCACTGCCTACTGTACCAATTCTACGGCTATTTAGAAAAAATACTTTGTGTCAAACCTATTAAGTTCACTAACAGCGAGATTCCGATGTCCTTCAAATTAGGCCTTCCTCTGATATTACCAAGCCTTTAAACCCCTCTGGCCAAGTTTACGCCCAATATAAACCTAGTTAGTAAAAGGTTCAAATTAAATCAAAAGTACTCATTGATTCCATACCCAGACCCTAGAGATACTTTAATTTAAACTTTCGTTCCCTTGTTTAACAATAATATAAATAGGAAAAAAGCTTCGTCAACTTGTTATACATACAAATAATTACATACATTACAAACTTACTTTTTTTTAAGTCTTCCGTTAGAATGGCTACCAGGCTTTCAGCCTTCCGTTTAGTTAATTACCTCCAGCTGTGACCCACGTCAACTGAGGAACCACCTTCTTGTTGCAGTTCTTGTAAATGGGAATAATTTGTCCAGATTTTTTAAATTTCAAAAACGAATGACCACCATGCTCATTTTAAGAGTTGGATTTCTATACACACTTGAAATTACAAATTATTTAACTATATGAAACTTCAGCTCCGACTTCCGAGCTCAATCCTACGTAATCAAACTCTAATAGTAAGTTCCACAAGAATAATTGTGATTTAAAGGGTAAGGACATCGAGCACAAAAAATCTAACGACAGCACACCCAATATAGGATAGCTCTGTGTTCCATAACGATTCAAACAGGTATCCAGACGTCTTCACTCAATAGATAAAGGCTTTCCACTTCACATTGCTGTACCTATACAGTAAAGCGGCCTGTTCGTCAACAAACAAAGGCCCGGTTTGACGTTCGTTCGTACGGACTGTGTCTGAAACGACAGGAGAACGTTTCTCCACATGGAGTTTATAATTGTGAACTGTGGTTCAAAAAAACTGCTCGGGTGGATTATAGACCGTTAAATATTATTGCAGTGTAAGTACCTAACAACTGGCTACTAAAGTATTAGTATAATTACTTACTGCCTTCTTCACTTTACATTACATACATGTACATACATACTTATGATTTAGTTTCTCGTTCTGGAATTCTGCATTTCATTTAAGTCCTCTTTTGCCTGTAATTGCATACCTTATGATTGTTTAGTGTAGACTCAAGTTATTGCAAATTGTGTTGGGCTAATGATTAGGAGTTGATAGGTTGATTTGGTTGTACGTACGAACTTGTTCGGTTAGTGGGAAGTATTTAATTAATTTCTTGGCTGTATTCATCCAATATAAATTATTGAAATCGACGGACCTGTCTGTGTATATTTTATTGTAGACTGTTTGAGTGCAGTAATTGGAAGTTGTGGGTAAACAATTGCATGTACTAATTACGGTAATAATTAGATGGTGTATTAATTCTTGAAGGTTGTCGGTGAGACTGGATTTTTGAAGATTGTCTGCAAAATCGAGTGTTACAAGTCATAGACAATGAGCAAGGGTAAGTGTATGCTTGGATATTGCTTCTGTGTGGTATAAATGCTAAAATTGTATTATAGATATTGTAGGGCTTAGAGTCAACAGTAGAGGAACTGTTAATTGAGTGATTATTTGAAATGTTGAAGCAGAATGTATTTGCAACTTTCTGGAGTTACTTGTATGTGTTATTGTTAAAGTGTGTGTATATGCTTTGTATCTGCAGGACGCTCGAAAGGGAAGTATTGCCCGGATTTGGATTCTAGTGACACGGACTCTGATGTCTCGGAAGATACGCCTAGCCAATCACCGAATAGAAGCCCGGAAGTGGTTTCAAATACACGGCCTGGTTGTAATGAGAAAGTGGCTCAAGTAGGAAGTTATACTGCGGGGATTTCTGTCGGAAATATGAGCGAGGTGAAATCGTCATGTAAGTAAAATAATTTATTTTATGTGGGGTAACATCTAATTCTCTGGATATGTAAGTCGTTCTATAGTATGCATTTATTTTTGTATTGTAGGTACCGCTGGAAATTTGGGAATTCAGCAGATGACTTCAGAAAAACCGTACGGCTACCACCTCGGGTCATTAGATAAAGCCAGAAAAATATTGATGGGCGGGTGCGTTCCAGATGCAGCTTCACACACTGAAGCAACGTCCTCCGGTATTGCATTTGCAAATGTGGTTAATGCAGCAGACCGTACGCCGGGGAAATTGTTCTCCGTTGATGAAGATTCGGGAGGTTGCTCCAACCATGCTTTTGCACATTCAATCAAATCTAAAAGTATCAAAGATATGGATCGGCTACCTTCAAAATACCACTACAGCGAGCAGTCTATTTCCGAGAAGTTCGAGAGAGTTGAAAAAAGAATACATGAGCTACCAAGGGAAACATTATTAACACTCAACCAGGAGAAACGAGATTTATTGAATTACATGAAAAGAAACTTATCTAAGCAAGATCCTCTCACAATCAGTAAGAATGTCACGGATCTTGTAGGTACCTCCAGCTCGTCGGCCAGTAGAAACTGCAATAATTTTACTTTCAATACAAATGAAATCACAGCAGTTACGCAAAATTGTATGGGAGCATTCCAGCCACTGAAGCAAGTGGATCATGGGACTAGTCACAAATCTGCAGAAAAGCAGACGGCTTCGTCTGTCCTCATGAGAGGACACAATCTTCCTGAAGCAGTAGTAACCAAAACAGGTCTGTATGTTGATAAAAAGAAGGAGCAGGGTCTTCCGAATCAGAACTTTCATGGTGGTCAGCTCATGTCGACAGAGACCTTCGACGAAGTGGAGATCTGTTCCGAGCATACCTTCAAAGTCAAAGTAGAATCTGAAGCAATCGATAAATCAGCCAAACCTGTTGTTCCCTTGGCTGACCACCACATAGTCGAATCCAATTCCGCGAAGGGACAAGTTTCACAAAATTCATCGCTAATAAAGTTTACTTCAGAATCAACTGTACTGCAGGTAAATCAGAATTACCGAAAGCATCCTATTGACGACCTATTTACCCAGGATGTAGAAATTCTGAAAGAAACTTTGGGAAATACCCGAATCCAACGCTTTACTACATGCAGTAAACCCGAGGGTACAGAAATTCAAAACTTGGTTTCAACTAAAATCACTAGCGACAAACATGCAGAAAGAAATTTGGCTGGAGTTGACGAAATAGCTGTACGTTGCATTAGACAAAGTAGTCACCAACAACAGCTCTTATCAGGTGACATTGAAGGAAAATTTCCCGAAGAACCTTCCTTGACTTCCAACTCTGGGGCGTCTGTTGACCTTTCGTTACTCAGAGAATCTCCAGTGGAGACAGTCTCCAAACTCAGTACCAGCAAATCAATGCAAGAATTTGATCAAAAACTTTACGTGGTACATCTTCTGGAAAAGATTAACCCGTACAACGTAGAGCAGCTGCTTCAGACCTCATTTGAAAAATTGTTTTCTTCTGTCCAGCAGTCATTAAAGGCTACAACTGGTTGCGTTTCTCTACCCTGGTGGAATTTACGTAATGATGCAAAGGCCATATTCGTAGGATTCAAAACGGCTGTAGAAGTAGTGGAACAAAATTTCAAACATTGCACATGCTTTCCAGATGCTGACTTGAGGAAGGAACTACAGACATTACATGAGATTAATACCAAAATTCCTACAAGATTACCCTTGTCTATTCGAACGTTTGTTCAGAATCAAATTAGGCTTTGTATCAAAGGCTATGAATCGCGCAACAGATTAACACGGGAGGGGGAATTCAAAGCGTACGCAGCTTTAGTTAAAGTAGCTGCTGATCATTATTTTGAAGAGATGAAGTATGTCGTGGGGGATAAGTACTATAGTAATAATTGGCTGGTTGAAAAACATCAGGAAGTTTCCGCAGAAACTGCAGGACATTTTCTCTCTGCTGCGTCTTTTCGTCACTCAATTTGGGAAACAGAATACACCAGGCAACTTCGTGAGCTACTCAGTTCCAAGTACAACAAAATTCAGATTATTCACATAGAAAATAGGGAAATCCTTGTTACCAAGTTAGCGCAGATTAAGGTGGAAATTGAAAATATTTGCCAGAATAGTTTAGTGCGTAAGATAACAGATCAGGCGCTTTTGGCGTCAGAATACAAATTTGATGAACTCGGTAGAGCTTGGAAGAAAGAATCTCTCAAGCAGTTTAACGTTGCAATCCAGGAAAAAATTGGAAGCCAGTATACAGTTGAAATCAACATCTGTAGAAATCAGTTCGAAAGGATTTGTGACGACTTTGTCAATAGAGAGCGCAAAAATTGGATTACTCAGAGAGACAACGCTCAATCTGCCCGCTTGAAGGAGAAAGAAGAGCAAGAATTCAAAAATAAAGAAAAACTTGAACGAAAGTTTGAAAAACAAGAAAAAGATAAGCAAGAACTTGAAACAAGAAAGATAACTGATCAAACCCCGCAGAATTATGTTCCCGCTAAACAGAACTGTAGACATCAGAAGCAAGGAACGACTGCCTCCGCCACTAATCTTTCATCCAGGTTTAACTCTTTCTCAGCCGGTATAAATCATTTCCCACTCACTGATATTGCCATTTATTTTGGTTTAAGTCGAACCCTAGTGGGCATCATTAAACCCCAAACGGATGAATTCCAGCTTCTCGCTGATGTTGAAAATTGTCTCTACTTTGAGAATCATCAACTTGTGGCCTTCTCAGAGGAAGAAAAGATCAAGTTTGGTCATGGAAAAGGAACTAGCTTCGCTAGCCAAATCATCCAGCATGCAGTTGACCGGGTGTGCAACATTAAAATCAACGGGGTGACAAATTCATTCCGCAATGAAGATTTCATCTCCTTTCTTTTTTCCGCAATTAAATGGCACATAGAGATGAAATTCGAAATTCGAGTTTCTCATTCGTGCGTGATTTGCTTGCCGCAATGCTTGAATGAAGTTCAGTGTCAGGTTGTCCTAGACGGAGCAAAAATTGCTGGTTTTAGGGACGTCGCTTTTATTAACGACACAAATATCATGGCAATGTCATGCATGCTCCGGAATAACATTCTCAACGCAACTATCATTGCTGTGAACTTTTCCGAAGGATTTCTGGACGCAGGATTATTTCAAGTAGAGAATGCATTTATTAGTACGACGGCTGTTGCCGGTCACCATTTTCACCATGAGCGCAGCTGGTGGTACAATTACAGCGACGCAGTTCGGTCGTTCTTCGGTTCCCTGAAACCTGAAAAACTTTCGGGCATGCTCTCATTTAATGGAAGCATTCCGGATTATTTCCATAAAGCAAACGTAGTTGTAGTCGGAAGTGATAAAGAGATTGCTGAACGTGTCACAGGATTCTATGGACTAGATGTATCGGAGATGCGTACACCATACCACATAATTGAAGGAGCCGCGATCCTAGCGGCTCTTTATGACAGCGAAAGTGTACTCCGGGAACGTTGGGAACGTATGGGAACCGGCAAGGCATACCCAACATCTTTTGATAAATTTCTTAAGAATTTGCAATCTGAGCATGTTAAAAATGGAATGAAGTCACTGAACAAGAAGAGGGGCTGGCCTTTAAAAGATGGCGATTATAAAACGAAAAAGCAAAATTTCTTTTTTCAGGGCAAGGCAACGTTTCATGAACGCAAAATGAAACTTGTGAATAAATGTCGGCAAATGAAGAGAGAAGTGTCGAACAAGGAAATTGGAAGTAAATGTGAAGAGTTAGATATTACTCTCGTTTTGGGAGTGTTGCTTTCTATAGAAGATGCGATTCGACGAAATGATATCACTACGAGTGAACTTATGGATGTAGAAAAAAGATTGAAAGACTTATTTGCTGAAGTTTACTCCCTGGAAAATTAGTAAATAGAGATACCTAAGATCAACTGATTAAAATAGGGGAGCATCTCTGTTAAATAGAATACAGTTTATATAATAATTGTAGCTTGTACGAATATTCATTGTTATCTTCTGGATTAACTTCTTCAACTTTCTAGTACTACCCCTCATAATATTAAGCAATTGTAATCGTTATCTAATATTAATACGTGATGTAAGTAGTATCTTCTTAATTATTTTGGTGTAGCGTTTTGAATTCTGAGTAAAGCGTTAAATTTACATTGAATAACTAAGTTCTAGAAAGTCATTGTAGTATATGTCTCAGATAATAAAAGGAAAAACCCTTGGAAGCGACTATACGAGAGAAGTAAATTGCTCAAATCTCAAATGCTGACATGTAAATATTCTCATCCTCTAGGATTTGCATCTTCTTGTTCTTGTGAACGGTCCGGCGTTGGTGATGCTCTGATTGCTATGTAGTGCTGTAGGGTAACCATTCAAATGCATTCTTGAGTTAGAAATTGTGATTGACTGTCGTGGGGGAAGGCCGTGAGTTAGTTCGCACCGGAGAATTATTAAAACCGAGATGGACGGCAAAGATTGGGGGAATCCACAAAAACGAAAGAGGTTATTGTCATTGCTGTGAATTAGATAATGAATTGTAGTATTAAAACCTTTCTGAATTAAAACAATTAAGACTACAAATAGTTATAATACATATGTATAATTGTACGATTTTGAATCTTGAATAATTCCCCTTTTAGGAAACCTGAAGTCGTAGAAGATTTAAAAAAACGGAAGCTCGAAGTTGAGCAGTCAACGGACACAAAACCGAAAACTATTTGCTTTCAAGAGGTTAGGTCATCCCACAGCGTTCAAGGAAATTATAATGAGGTCACTAATAATAATAATTAAAGCTTTTCGTATGTTGCAGTGCTAACATTAAGTTTACGCAACAGAACGTACAAACTATATAAGGTGAAGGGAATTTTATCAGTTTGAAATTGAGTTAAAAATTGTAATGATTTATCAATTTATTTATTGTTAGATTCTTCCACTTGTACTGGAGTACTTGGATTTGAAGCGCTTAAAAATGATCCGTTCAGTTTGTAAATCATGGAATATTGAAGCATGTCGAACTCTTCAAAGAGTATCATACGTCCCTCTAGCTGAGAATCAGTTTGAAGCATTCAAAAAGCTGCAGGGTCAAGGTGAAAAATTATCTCTGCCTTCTCCCTTCAAGTATCTACACGTCAGTGGCAACAATTTCAAGCATGAACATAAGAATTCCATAGTTGGTTCCAAAGAATTTGAAGTGACGAAGTTTTCCATTACGGAACCTGGTTGTTACAAAGATGAACATTGTGCAACCTTCCACAGCATACTGAGATCAAATGGGGCAACTCTGACTCATTTAAGATTCAACGGAATCAATTTTAGAGTGAAGAAGCAACATATTGAAAAAGCCTACACTGGATCTCCAGGTTCTAACGGAACCCCCACAAGTAGGACCTTCGTGTATTACAAGAATGAAATTGAGTATCGAAAGGAATGGATACGTTCGACGTACTTCCATTGTCCGGTTAACTCTGGAGAAACGGAAGAGGAAACAATTAAACTTCCAGCTTTAGAATACTTTGGTTTTTCCAATTTCGGAACCAATGAAGACGCATTGGCCGACGAAGAAACTGCTGTTGGGGACGTCATCACTTTTATTACTGATATAATTAATTCCGCTCCTAACTTGAAAACTCTGCATCTCTGTCGAATCGATGTTAGAATTTTGGAACACATTTTTTCTTTGTCGAACTTTTCCCAAGTCACCAGTTTTCAGGCAGAATGTATCACTGACGACCATTTGCACTTGATATCGTCCTTGGAATTACCCAAACTCAGGCACCTCACTCTCATGCAAGATGAAAGGTTCTCTGGCAGTTTATTAGCCTTAAATCGAAGTACAGTCGTTGACGACGAGTTGCTCCATGCAATTGGAAATTTTTCTTCATCTGTTATTTCACTGGACCTTACTTGGAATTGGAATTTATTTGACTTTGAATCAGTCCGTTGCCCTGAACTGAAGATTTTACGGGTGAAATCATCTCGTTTTCCACTTGACAACTTGGAGGGATTCACCACGGATTTATTTCCGAAACTTGAGGAAGTCGCAATCGATCGGTATTATCCATACAGATGTAGTGAATTCGTTCAAGAAGCTCATAACGGCGTTACGTCAATTTCTGTCGATATAAGTACACGAGGATTGGATCAATTGCCATATCTAATATCGAGTTTGCATCAAAAATTTCCATCTGTAGTATCTTTCGCTATTAGACTAGGGAGCGATCCTAACTGCAATGCAAAAGCTATGGACTGTCTTGGCGAATACTTCCCACGTCTCCAGTCATTATCTGTGGACGCTTTCAGGTTTTCAGGAAATAGCTCAGCTTGTCTAGGAATTTCCGAAGATAACCTTTCAAAAGTTAAAATCCAGGAAATGAAGGAGGAAGATTTTTTCCGTGAGGTTTCCATCTTCAAATTTAAATGTAAGCGAAGATATCATGGTAATAATGGGAGAAGTATTTATTTGTTTGAGGTACGTTTTGTAGGGTATTTATTTGATTATTTTTCTGTTTAGCATTGTCGAAGTTAGTACTCGGCTCCTCCATCCAACTTACAGACGATATGTTGCAGTTTGGGATTTCAAAGATATCGAATTTGGCGAGCTTTGAGTTTTTTTGGCCCGAAGTAAGTTTCTTGTAATTAGTTTGTGGCTTCCATTTTATTGATCTGCCTTTTGCCTTTCTCATGTACTAAATATTTTTGCAGAATGCGCTGTCGGTCAAAAATTTCAAGGATTTACAGCATTTAGTAGAAATTACAATAAATAATTGTTGTACGAGTAAACATTCTACCATTTTGGAGGAGCTTTTTACGAAGATGAATTCCTTGAAATGCGGCTGCAAAACTCAACGAGAATTCGCTACTTACACGGAGTTTAACAATCTTTAAAGCACCCTCATTTTCTGATTTGTTATTAATGTAAAAGGAACTGTTTTGCCCTATTTTAAGTTAATCTCATTTAAGTGTTCGTGTTTTACCCAACGATACCCTTGGTTGTTATGACCAGCGCATTTTAAAATTGAATGTGTCAATGACCCCGCACGTAAATAGTTTTAAGATACGAATTTATATTACGATTTATCAATTATGACAATATGAGTTTGACGAAAAGATTTAACTTGCTGAGAGATGTGGAAGTGTTCATAAATTATTTTTTTTAAAATATTCATCGGTATGTCTGATCGGTTGTTAAAAATTTGCGCAATCCAAAATGCTATATTTTTCTAGCAATTAATACACTTGCTCAAATTCTGTAGTAAATATAAATAATATCTTAAATAACTGGCCAGAAAACGATCGTCGTTAATTTTTGGCATTTATAATATAATGCCCCCATTCCACCGTTTATCAACAAATACAAAAACAAACCAAATCAAAGTAAAAAACAAAATAATTGCTATGAACCCATGTTTCTATTAACACATCAAATTATAACAAACACAGTTTAGGAATTAATATAACCTCCAGTAAACGGTATACGCATCGATCACAGCAATACACAGCTTCAATTTAGTTTATGATCGAATAAAGGATAACAACAGAACTTAAGGACAGAACAAGGATTTCACAAAACTGATCAAAAACCCATATTCGTCATTTAGATTTGCTACATCTTCAATTACACATTTCTAGAATTAATATCCGAGGCGCCACGGCTGGCATGGTAAGCAAGATTGTTCGGATTAAGTTGGTTGGCATGATTATTCAAGTCTTCTATAGTGCCAGCTCCTCTGTACCCTGACGGACGTCCTGGGCCACTTGCTTGGTGATTTGGATTCAGCTGATTAGCTCGATTGTCCAATGCAGCCTTATCAAAACCTGGCATAAAAACGTAAGTCACTTCACTGGGTACTGCCAGAAAATCCAAAATGTTGCTCTCGTACAATATTTTGGATATATAACATTAAAAAAGATCTAATTAAAAATCAAATGTCATTAGAACTAGGTAATTAAGGTATTCATTTACCAAACCGATTGAGGTTAACGTCGCCAGAGACCTTGGCACCCGCTCCTGGTTTAATTTTAACTATGCTATTGTCCAACACAGCATCAATACTTCCCCTACCAGCTCCGCTTTTAGCTGCCCCACCTGCATCATCCAGAACTTTATAAATGGTCCCCTTTCTAATGGCATTTGGTACCACCTTACTTCCAGCTACATCCAAACCGAAAGGTTTCCCCATAAACTTGCCCCCAGCATAGCCACCGAACCCGTCAGATATTGGACCCAAAGCATGTCAAACCCTTCCTCCGTGGTGATACTTTTCTTTCCTTTAATAGCGTCTGCAATAACTTCCCCATCTTTGACATATCCATACGCCTTAGCTTTATCCCCTTTTGCCAAAATGTCGCTACCGGTTATTATCCCATCCGCTGCAGCTCCTCCAGCTATTCCACCCGCTACAGCCCCAACTGGCCCTCCCGCCACAAATCCACCCACCCCACCAATTATAACACCTGAAAACATGCTCAAAACATTACATCAGATTAATTTTAAATTCCACAATCACCAACATAACTTGTCTGAAACCTTATCTTTCACACACCGGTAGATCGACTGGCAGCCTTCATAGCCTCCTCCCCTTGTTCATTCTCACCCAGCGCATAGTGGACACCTCCTTTGATATGACCTGCGACCGGAATAGAATCTACGATTCTTGCCATGTTTCGGGCGAACTCCTCCTGAAGGTCTTTCGCTTCATCCATGTTTCCTCCAATGGCATACCCTGCAGAGGCAATTTGTGACACCACAGGGAAAGTATTCCTATAAGCGAAGTTTTCCTGAGTGATGCGTGCTGCTGTGGCATTGCCTGCGGCGTACTGTGTCAAAGATTTAATTTGCGACACTACCGGGACACTGTCCGTGTTACCCATCTTTGCTTTTTTCTCTGCTCCGAATGACCCAATCAAGTTCACGTCCCCTCCTGGTGACTGGAGTACTTATCACAGTTTCCTTTTATAAAAACAAAATCAGACTTACGTTTTACTATTACTTTAAATTTGAATAATTAGTACATGCACATGCACTTAAGGACAATATAATCAATTTTACTCCAGCTCTTGTTTTCTGTCTAAAGACCTATAAAAGTGATGTGAGGAATTGCTAATTACAAAGAATGCCCCACGTGTGAGATTCAATCATTAAAACTATTATCACCTGTTAGTACTTAAAATTCTTATTATTACTAATTATTATTTATTAATAACTTTCCGAAATTCCGCGTAAAAAGATGACACCGAACCAATACACTCTGTGCTCCTGAGTGATACCATATACTTGGCTGTATGTCGATACCTGCCACTGCCACTCTTTTGAACTGGAGCTGACTTTTATTCAATTCAATATACAATATTACATATATGTCCATAACTATGTGTAAGTATATGACTGGGTTTTTAAACTTTTTAATAGGGACTCTTAAGAATTATTTTTAGACGAATGCGTCTGTGTTAATTAATGACATTGGGTTTCCTCCTTCCTACGGGGCTTCAGACACTTTCAGACCCCTATAGTTACAGATAGCCAGTAACCGCTAAGTTTTAGGATGCTCCTCCGACGTTTGGCGCAGGCGTCCGAAGTGGTGAATGTCCACAGGCCGTTTGAAGAGCACACACAGTCAGAGCAGGCGCCACGGAGGGACCCATTTCGAACATCTGCAAAAACAATTCTACGAAAGGTTACGTAAAGGTCGACAATTGTCAACTGTCAGCAGTGTCAAGAGTAGTGGTCGGAACAATTCAATTCAATTCAAAATTTACAATTCAATCCAGTTCGAATACTGAACTGGATTAAAATTTGGGTTTCAATTCGGTTCAGTAAAAAACAATTCAATTCAATTCAGTTCACTCTATGAACTGAACTGAATTGTAAACCATTTGGTTCGCCGAGCATATTTAAATATTGCCAAGGTGGCTAGGGTGGAGCGTCAGCTTAGGCCATATCTCCTTACCATTTTTATAGTATTATGTTGAGGTCATTTAAAAAATAAAAATGCAAAATTTTGAGAAAATAAAATTGTGATAATTTTTCAAAAAAAAAATCCATTGAAATCGGTGGAACAGTTTGTCGTTTTTGTTTTTTTACGTACGAACAAGCATTACGATTTCAACCAATAAAGAACTCCTCCAAGAGAGTGGCCTAAAGAATGTTCACAAAATTAGTTCGGAGCATCCACGGACAACCCTATCATATAAGGGGGCTGACGCCACCCTAAAAATATTAACACATACGTTTTCATGTTCGTTACGTTGACGCAAAGATGGTGCTAAACTTATCCTAACAATATCGGTTTTAATTCAGCCTGAAATTGTTTTGAATTGGAATTCAAAGAAAACAATTCAATTCGATTCAACAGGTGAATTGAATTATTCGGTTCAGTAAACGATCGAATTGAATTGAAAAATTCCTGAATTGAACTGAACTGAATTGAATTGAATTGTAAAATTGCAATTCAAACTGAATTGGTCCGACCACTAGTCAAGAGTCAGTTAATATGTTTATTTCGTAAGGTCTTCATCTTCATCTATAAGGCAACTAGCCAAAGGCCCTGCGTGTCCAGCCGGGACAAGGAAGGATCTATTTCCCCCCCAATAATACCTTCTCGTTCTGATCTAACTGGTTATGTAAATCATGTTGTTGTGCATGACGGAAGAATTTTGGATTAAATATTAAGGCTTGCCCGTATATTCGTATAATGATAAATAATAAACCCCGTATTTTCATCAATAATTTGCTATTGCATGGTTGTTAATTGAATTAATAGTTATTGAAGGGTGAACTAACTGAATGTATGCTAATTGTCTATTATAGTACTCTCTTGGGGAAGGATGTTCCCCTCAAACGTTATTATAATGTCCCCTGAAGGAGTTCCTGGGCAATGTAAAACATATTAAGAAGTTTCCTTCGCAAAAGCGCAATGGTTTTCGATACCTCTTTCGGGATGGGTTCGAAGAGGGAGCGCAGTGTAGAGGGATTGTGCAGGGCGTTATAAGGATTTTGTGAGAATATTTATTTTCCAGAATTTTCGAACACACTGGAAAGGAATGGGAGGTTTTGTTAGTGTGGTGGGATTAAAACCACCTCCATGTGTTTTTGCTGTGATTTTGGGGGAGAGTTTTGTATGCAGTAAATGCAATCAAATGGGGAATGTTTACTGGTTGTCAATGATGACTATCTGGGAAGGGAATTGGTTTTTGTGGGAATACAAAATTATGATGACATAATGAAAGAATAAAACCATTTGTTGCGGATGGTGGAACAAGTCATCACACAATTCGATGATCCAATCAATTAATGTACAGGATGAGGATAACATTCCAGATGTGGCATGATAAAAATATGTTTATGACAACACAGGGTGTATTTATATAAATATATGTACATGTGTAAAGTTTCATATAACCCGACTTCATGTACTGTGTACTGAGTGAGGACTGCTCCTTGAACTTTCGTCGGGAAGAAATATATTTTGTAAACGTATGCAAGAAAGAAGAACTTATGCATATAAGTAGCAACATTTCAAGTATAGCTCCTTATCGAGTTCGAGTATACCGGCGAGTATCGAGTACGAGTTCGAGTCGAGTACGGTCAAATTTTTGTGAATACTCGATACTTGAAATGGGTTTCGAGTACGGGTAACGATTTTTCACATACTTACGAGTACGAGTATCAAACGAGTACGAGTCCAATAAAAATACTCATAAGGGCTGTCGAGTTCGAGTTCGAGTACCACATGCTCAATATACGAGTACGCGTACACGTGCACACAAGTGTTGCAAACTTTTGAATTTCCAGTAAAGAGACGAAGGCGCTAATATGAAATTAAATTAAAATGACTTATTGGATCCTAAGAGAATGTCCATTGGTGGAGAAAAATCACTGTTCAATTGTGGTCTTGTTATTATTAAATACGCGAGTATGAAGACTCGAGTCACGGCACGAGTACGAGTACGGGATTTTGGTATTTACAGTTCCGTACTCGCGAGTATGAAACAAGTTCGGGTTCTGAAATGGAACTCGGTCGCTTATTTCAAGTATTTTCCTAAGTACTCGTATATGTGGCGAGTACGAGTACCTTGGATTGGAGTTCATACTCGATGCTTCGATTTCGAGTACGAGTTCGAGTACGGTTCCGCAAGGTAATCACTCAATAAGGAGCTATAATTTCAAGGAATGATGCTAAAGCAGCTTATATCTGTACACTATCTGATGTAAGTACATTCAGGAAAATGAACATTTCATACTCAATCTTTCTTTATCCTACTAACTTTATCGGTGAGATATAAAATACATACATACCATATGTACATAAATATCTGTACCACGAACAAACAACGAACATTCCGTCAAATGCTCCTTCTAAGGAGGAGTCAAAGTTAATACAATACAACTTAAATACTTCTCACTTATCGGTAGACACTCCGACAATTGTCAATATTATTGACATGGAGCATTTCTCATGCTCATATCAGACATCGTACTATCTATATCTATAGCTAATTTAAAATAATAAACCAAAATACTACGACGCTTCATGACTGACGGTGACGGTTGAGTCTTGCTCTATGTACATTTCTTTTGAGAATGCAAAAAATTTAAATACTGCCACAGCTTTAGCAAAGCATAAACGATGTCATCTAGGAAGAAATAATAACAATAATATCAGGCATCTAAATAGTATATGAACATTAAAATAATTATTACAGAAGACACGTATGCAAACAGATGTAGCTTGATCTTATTTATTTTGATATTATGTTCTCTAATATATTATTCTTCATAATTTTTTATAAATAATGATGAATAATATTTTAGTGAACGTTAAATATTAAATCATAATAATTATTAATTGTACTGAAGGCATGGAATGGAGGGACCCCTGCCAATTCCAGGTCACGGAATCAACTCACGGAAGAGTTCCATGAGTTTGAAAACTTAATGCAGTAGACATTAAAATGATTAAACAAATCTTTCCCCTACAAAATTCGTAGTTTTCAAAAATGGCTCAGAAATGGTGACTATGTGACATGTTACTTTTATACAGAATGCTCACGGGACTGTCACTTCAGTTTAAAATTCAGCTCAATAATTGATCAGAATCTTATTTTAAATGTTATGACTATTGGCATTAAATCTTTGATATTTTTTAGGAAATGACATTTGCTAAACAATCTATAGCAGTATGTGCAGCTGTAAATCCACTGGAGAGGCACTCCGGACCTCATTACAATTTTTTGGTAATTAGCACACACATCATTTTATTATTACGGAAATTACATTAATGATTTGCATTATTATCAGAAATTACCAGCATCACTTTTTTAAGTCGTAGTACAAACCAAACATAAACAAGAACGAACTTGATTGCACGCAAGTTTTGACGAGATAATTGTCTTTAATGTTTCTTCATATATAAAAGTATGGATGCTTAATCATGTGTAGTACATAACAACCCTAAAAAGACTCAAATGACCCTGTTATGGTTCTTGTGGATTGTAGATCACAGTAGCTGTTAGGTGTAGTGTTAAGACTTTTGTCATACTTGGATTTATTACTTACAATTTAATTAGAGCTGGGGTACTAGTAATTAATTAAGTAATTAATTACTTTAGCTTTTACTAAATAAAAAACGTTTGTTTACTTGGGTGATCTATAAAGCGGTCCATTGAGTTTTTAGGGTACAAGTGTTTCCACGTGTTGCTTACAGATTGCACAGTACCCCGTAATGGGGAATGTACTTTCCCTTGGCCCTGAAAATGTTGATTGTTGGATATCAACAGAGGTATGTACATATGCATGGTGTACAGATATTTGTAACGACGAGTTCACTTCCATTCCAATCTAATTATATTACAAAGTTCATTTATATTATTATTACTATTTTGAATTTGTGCAACTAGATTGAAACGGAGAGATTCAGTTTTTTATGGACCATCAAGAATTTTTCAACCTTCCCAACAGTTAAAGAAATCAGGTCACCACCTTTCAAGAGACATACCAAATGCGGTCATAAATGGTAGAAGTTCATTATTATTCAATACGTTTATTCTGCTTTAGATATATCTCTGCTACTGTTGATGCTGGTTTTATTATTTTAAATTCCTGTTTTTTTTCAGGCGCTTGAAGGTAATTCCAAGGCATAAAGTCGGAGATAAAGAATATTTATCTATATTTCTAATTTTGGTTTCTGATGGGGATGCGGGGAAAGAGGTCCCCAGCCATAAAAATCGGAAGCTGGGGATTAAAACTCGTTTCCAAATTAGTCTTATCGACGCTGATGGTAGAATCTTTAAACAAGCTGGTAAGGCCGAAGATATTTGTTCTTTTTTATATTTCCAAGATGAGCTCTACGAATTTAAGGTGTTGATATAAATCTAGGTGGTCCCATGATGTCAGGAAATGAATTCAGTGCTGAGAGTCCAAGCTGGGGTTACTACAGATTAATCCTCGCTGCGGATCTACTAACCCCTTTAAGACGCGTGCTGGATGGAGACTGCCTCAGAATCCATTGCTGCATTTGGGTTGATGGAGTTTTGAAGCATGCTAGTGGTTTAGGAGGTGCAGAAAAGGATATGTCGCCGGATGAAATTAGTCTGCGCCATCTCAAGAGTTTAAGTGAAGACATGGAGTCGGCGTTTAACTCCCCTGCTTTTGCAGATGTGACTTTGACTACTAACGATGCAAATTTCTTCCTCCACAAAACCGTGCTCGCAGGTATTTAATTATTACATGTATAGTCAAAATTTCTTAATTTTTTGCATGCTGGTTTTTGAGCTGTTGTCGTTGCTCATATACCTAATCTCTATTTATTTTGGGGAAAATAGAACGGAAGTTGTTACAAAACAAGTTTTTTCTGGATTTTATAAAATCAAAATTTCCGCATTGTCTACATTTGTACTTTTCAGCCCGAAGTCGTGTTTTTAAGGCAATGTTTTCACATACCATGATGGAGTCGACAGTAAATATTGTGAAAATTACTGATTTTGAAGAAGAAACCGTTAAATCCATGCTGGAGTACATTTATTCTGGACGGACATCAGTAGAGTGTGAAAACGCTCCAGATTTACTTCGCATATCCGAAAAGTATGAATTAATTGCCCTCAAAGAAGAGTGTGAACGCGTAATAGCTTCCAATCTAACGATTGAAAACGCGGCAGAAGTCCTGGTTCTGGCGCATTTTCACAACGCTGTCAAACTGAAGGCAAAGGCTATCGAATTTATAAAAAGGTGATTTGAATTCCTTACAATAATTTAGTTTGCGATATTTTATTGAAATTATCATGGGAGTGGTTAAGTCAAAGGCAGGGTAAAGGAAATAAGAATTATAATAAATATTTTCAAGTATTTAATTTGCAGGAACAAGGAAAAACTTCGTAATTCAGATGCCTTTATTCAAATGGCACAGGCACACGGACGGGTATTCCTTGAGCTTTATATGTCACAGTAGATGTTTGCATACTCAATTTGTATTAGGGGCTAAATAAGTAATTAATATTTTTATTCACAATGCGAACGTAAATATCAAATCATCTGTAGTTTAATTTTCTCACAATGCAATGTTATGCAAATGAACTTAAAAACGCAAATTTTTATTTTACATCGGAATCTAAAACTTATAGATTTCAGTCTATGCATTGTCATTATAGGAGATTGTTATGTATTTTTACAGAATGTATGGGAATACGTTTATCTTGTTATTATATTGTCTTACAGATATCTACTTTTACCAAAAATACTTTTTCAGAGTTTTATTATAAAGTTTTTTATATTTCGGTATGCGGGGAAACCTCGCTCTTGTATTCTTGGAAACTGTATTGCTGGATTATTTCTAGAGTTACTTTATGATTTGCATTCAACAAAATGTCTTGATAATATTGGATTCAGTTTATTTTGTCCAGTTTTTTAATAATTTTTTGCGCCTATCCAACTCTAAAATCTGTGTTTATTAACACTGTTACATTATTTTTGCATAATAATTGTATTCGTATTCGTACACGAGGCAATTTTATTTGGGATCAATCTTCATTGCTCATCCGCCCAAACTCTCAAATATTAATTCTTATTGGTAAATCTTAAGCAATTAACTTTGCTTCATTGAATATTTTAACTCCAAGTAGTAGGCAATATGATTCGAAGAAATTACTGCAACTCATACCTAGAAGTATCTTTTGAATATGAAACTAACATTGAAGCAATAACTTCATTACTACTGCGAGGAAGATTTCTGAGCAAACTTAAGTTTACAAATATTAATGTGGAAAAACAAGTTTTTGACAACCCCAGCAGATCATTAGCCGATTACCAGTTACCTTTTCTATCAGAACTAAAGTTCTACGGATCACCTTGTCTGACATCTGACGACTACAGTCTTCTTCACTGGATCAACAAAAGGGTTACAATCCCCCATCTCCAATCATTTGCTTTTATTGGAGATGTCCGATTTGCAGATCGATCGTGTAAAGCCAAAAATAAAATCAAGAACACAGATTCCAGCATTCTAGAAGATTTTTTAATTGCTCATAGATCTAGTTTGAAATGTCTCTCACTTGCTGGCGTGCTCCTAAAAAGCATTGGAAATGACGTTCCACATGAGCTACACGTTACTACTGCTACATCAAGTGTTAGCCGGCACTTGCGCTCCTTGTCCTTATCATTGGACAGCCCTGGTATTGACTTACTTTTAAATGGCACGAGGAATTTGGAAAGACTGATGTGGAACAAGCATCAATATTTTGATGAAATTGTAGCCGAAAATTTCTCTGCGCTTCTGAATTGCATTCAAAGTAACTGGAGATGTTTAAGAAGTATAGAGATAACTCCGGTTATTGTAAGCAAGGAAATTTCAGACGAATTACTTCAAACTCTAACAATAGACTGCGAAGTTTTTGAAGATTGTTACAACTTACAAGTCCTCAAAATCCGTCCGAATTTTACCACTGACGTTGAAAACTACCAGATGGCTGTACCGGGACGGGTTCGGAATATTCATCTTCTACCTGCCAGTCTTCAATCCCTTGAAATTTGGGCTGATCGTTATGAGCAAACTGACCTCGACCTACTTGCGATGCGGTTTGAAAAATTTAGATCCTTACATACCTTCTATTTGACATGCCCGACAGATAATTCATATGTAGTCCCGAAATCTTGGGTTAAAGTAATCCAGAAGATGCAAAACATTAATGTGGCCATTTTCATTGGTGGGGCATTGAAAAACATTGATGATGTCAAACGTTGTTTGAAATATAACTCTAGAAGTAGAACCCGTTTAACTATGGCTGATGATAATCGCATCATATTACAAAGGAAATAATAATAATGAAAGTGATTAAAGTCATTTTATCAGCCATTGATCGCTGTATTTCATTATCTGGATATGCAGGTACTTTTGTGCAGTTACCCTGAAATAAAAAATGTGCAACAGCTATTATCTTTAGCTTCAATATAAAAATCATCCAAATTTCTGCAACAGTTATTTAGCCTGATTTTGACGCCTGAATCTGAACGTCATTACTAAATGCGATGATATTTTAAAGGAAACTTGAATTATTAGAAATAGCCAAACCTCGTATCATGCCCCCTAGTGTTCGGAATTAAATTTTCAAGTATCTGGCACAATGCCCCAAAAACAACCATGTCATGTCGCCTTGCCTTGTTTTGTGCGTAAAATCACGTCAAAGTTTAAAATTCTAAATTGGAGGTAAAAGGTCATCCCGCCTGTCTCCCTACCCCAAGTTAAATCCCAATTTTTGAAAGTCGGCATCATATAAAAATTGTAATACAAATATACAAACAACTGCGTGAATCAACATTTTATGTATAAAGTCCCAAAATAAATCTATAGGTTTGAAAGTCTCAGAATCTCAACATGGCTGTTTGCTCACTAGGGGGCGACGTTCAGTATGCACGAAGTTGCCATTAGATAAACGAATCCTATTAAAAAATACAATGTCCAGTGGACAAAATCAAAGGAGAATTTGAATGATGAATAATATATAAGAAACAACTTGCGAATTTTGTTTAATTGCAAGCGCTTTATTGAAGAACGCCGTGTGTGTTTCTGTGATCAAGTTTATATAATTATGACATATGTGTATTGTATATAATTAGGTGTTTGAAACCATCATGTCTCATGTTGATGAATCCTCAGTACATAATAAATTGCTTAGACTTTATGTATGTATGTTATGCAATATGTTATATTTTTACAGTACAGTTAATATATAGTATGAGTAAGTATAATATAACATTGTCCATATAGAAGATGCATAAGATATACATACAAGTACATATATAGTAATGAATATGCACAATAAGTCTATAGATTAACATCTAGTATGATTCCAATAATTATCTTTAATCATATTGTGTACATCATGTACCCTTCAAATATAATTATTTATGTTTAACCATTTATCACTCACGCTCGTGTCACATCCATGAACATCCACAATTACATGTTCACATTCCTGTACATATATCTTCTCCCAATAAGGTAAAATTCATAAACCTTCCTTAAAGAGGATAGTGCTGCCATTAATCCATTACAGTAAAGATTAGATCCATCCGTGCACATGCACTACACCGTTCTTTGAAGACTACATCAAATGCATGTTTACAAATATTTAAGAAACATATTCAAACACCTAGGATTCAAACGTACCTTTGACCTTTGAATGAAGCTAAAAACATTTGCACAAAATCCATTTCAAATTTCCTTTCCAAGCATTCACATAGGTTCAATTCACTGAAGTCTCAAAAATTATCAACTCATTATAATAATTAATTAGATAAAACTAATTGCCTTGTTCATATTAGATTTATGATTCATATATTTCCTGAAAGCTTCCCAGAACGATTTCAAATTCCGTTCATCTGAAACTCATTCAACCAATATAAATGTTCAGTTTCCAAAGTATAATCTCCCAGCAATGGAACTTGCACTGTTTACAGTATATTGGTATTAAATGCAAAGGCAACAAATAAAATGTTTGTTGACAATTTGTGTTCTTGCATATTATTTAAATTAGCAATGTTTTGTGGGTGTGATGACATCCAAATGCTTTCTCTTCCTTATAGTGCAGACGTGCAAAATGATGATTTTTCGTTATAGATTAAATACAAGGTTCAATGTATGTACAGTTTAGTAAGTATATGGAGTAGACACCATAAAAGGCAGTGATAACTTGATTGTAGTGCGATAAATAACGTTGTCTTCCTGTCTTCACAGCTTTCCCGAATGTTTTCACACAATTTTGTAATGATTCTTCTTCTTCTTCCTTGGATATTCCCGCAGTTACCGTATAATTCCTTACACATAGTAATAGTATAACTGTACAGCACTTAGACATGTAAGTGTCCTTAAGCCGTACGGCTCCCTTAGATTTAACACAATAAGTAGAAAAAAGTACTGTTATCAATAGAATATTTTTTCCCCGATAATTACTTAATATAATTAACCATAATTAATATATTAACCTCTCCATTTTTACTCACTTTTCCCTATTTTGTAAGGTGTTTCCCAAACTTACGATTATAGTCGTTATTGCCTCCATATCGTTTCATAAGTGACAGACTCACTTTTTTTTCTCGTGCACAAAAAAATTCCTCTTGTAATCCATTTTTTGTATTATGGACTTATATAAATAATTATGTATTTAGTGAAAATAGCTACAAGACTGAATGAATTCTCTGAATTTAAAATCCTTGTGTTTGTTTTATGTAATAATTAATATAATTATTAGATGTGTGTGTAGGCAATATAGATAGATAGAGTTTCATAATATATCAAGTAAAACTTTCCAAATGAAATCTTATCCGCTTTTACCTTTACCGCTCAATCATCACGATCACGACTCGTTAATTTTTTTTTCACATTTCGTTCCTTATTTATTCCCAACTTGCCCAGGAAATATGAAAGAATCAATCGTTTTTTATTTCCGCATTCTCAAAAGGCACGGCCATTTTTCTGAATTTTTCATTTTAAGGTTATAACCATTACATAACAAGTAATTAGACATGCTCACACTTGCTTCATATACTTAGACACATCACATAATCCATGCCAATAAGTTTCGCTGGGTAACTTGCTCTCTGCTTTTTTTTTTGTTTGTTGCAAATTCACATTAAACTTATAACACTTCTCCCTCTCCTAAATAACACATTACAAAGGTAATATTGTATGTGAGTGGTTTAGTGGCCAAAACTTTTCTCAATATTTTTATTTCAGTAATATATATAATTATATATTCACGGCTGACAAAATGATTCAAGCTGGTAGAGAAATTATGAAAACCTTTTTTTGTTTTTACAATTATTAGACTTAATTGTATAGAAGTATAACATATATAGAGTAAAGCTGTTAGTTTGTATAGGAAAAGGTATATGGCAATAAAGGAGTCCCTCATATAGGGATTGCACATACGTAAGAATAATATTGTATTATAAAATATACGTATTTTTCACCGTGTGTGTCATAATTAAAACTTGTCCCCCATAATAATACTTAGAATAATAACCCACCTCGCTTGTGTGTATATGTATCTAGTTTTGATGCAAATAATGCATTTATGTAATTAAATTGAAATCATTACATTGTAGTAGTTGGAGAAACATACTCTATAGTCAATGGATCCATCATTATCCCCTATGCTGTGTTTAGCACGCGTCCGGAGTAATCAAACATTTG
This sequence comes from Allacma fusca, assembly GCA_947179485.1. Taxonomy (NCBI): domain Eukaryota; kingdom Metazoa; phylum Arthropoda; class Collembola; order Symphypleona; family Sminthuridae; genus Allacma; species Allacma fusca. The sequence continues at coordinate 35,866,965 of OX359247.1, forward strand.
ACGGCAAATAGTGAATTTCTAGATAATTACACTGTACAAGGTTAATTGAGGAGAGCTACAATAGAGCTGTAGTATTATATAGTTCACACATTTAACATCTACACCCTTGTGCACATCAAAAAGCTTTTATACTTATTAGCACTAATTACTTTGAAATTGAATTGTTTAGTTTTATTTTGAAACGTTTCTGAATTTTACATACAAAATCAGTACAATACACACAAAATTCAACATGGCGCAACGGAAACAAAAAGGTTTTGAAAAATTCTCAACAAAAAAAAATTCTCATACCACCTCAATAAAACTGTTATTTTTATTCATCCTCAAAATTTATGGTAATTCTACCAATTATTAGAAATAATTCTAAAGGAAACAAATACTATAAAAAGCGTAATACGGTACATATAGTAAGCATTTAAAATTGAATTAGGAGGAAACATTTGAGATATGACAACTCAAAATGAATCCTGTAATAATTATATATCAAATTTATTTTGTTTAACGGAAATCATCCTCCCTTTCTCCATGTAGTAGATACATACACATATAATATATTCTCATCAATTATTACTGGCCATCAAGTCCTCCTTGAATTTTTATTCGGTTTTATAACTACGATGCCATATTGCATAGCAATTAGTTTTAAAGGTGTGATTTTAATTTAAATGAAGTATTCATATACACAGTTAATACGTAATAGTAGTTATTAGGACATAAAAAGGTTTGATATTTAATATTTTTTGTTGTTATTATAGCATCCTTCAAAAAATGTACGTACAAGCCAGTAGTAGTAATTTAAGAGGTTTTTAACTGTCTTCTCTCTTGTCTCCCAAAAAACAGTGATGTAATTTTTTTTAATATATATATTTATATTATATAGGAAGATGTAATTTTACACTTTATTGATCTTCAAGGAAAGTAGCATTTTATTATTATTTCAAGCATTATTATTATTATTATTAAATAGTGTCTAGCGGAAAATTCGGGAGAAAAGATTCCACACCATGTTTGCGATTGGTTATTATTAATTCTCGCATATATCTCATACGATTATGCAGTAATTATTATATCATGTAGATAAATGTATGTACATTTAGATATATGTGTTTTTTCCTACAAGGAAATGTATATTGAATGAGCATCGTGATTTGAATGTGAATTATATTTGAATACGTATATTAAGTACAGTACAGATATATTTTATATGGTATCATATAATAGTAGATAGTAGTACTCTTAAAGATATTCTTTACAGACAATATAGTATAGAGTTGTAATAATTTTGAATCGGAATAGTTATATAGATAATCGTATCAATATATTTATCATGACAATAAATATTTTGTTTACCCAGACTTACAATTTTTTTCCCCCATATAATTATTACAGAATATCTAGTCTTTACACGGCACATTTAGAAAGTGCTCCATACCACATATTAGTTTACGTATTTTTGAAATTGTTATAATTTTTTTTATACATTTCACTTCCCCCCTCAGTAAAACCGCAATCAGAAGAAAGTGCCATCGGCGTGATTTTGAATTCAAGATGATGATAAACTTGTCATTTTCTATTAGGGATGAGACACAGTTTGTATTTTTTGCATGTACGTATGTATGCATGTATGACGTATAGTAATATGTAATAATAATAAAATGCTTATTATCATTGGAAAAATAAGAGTTTCTTCCCAGTAAAAACCCGACTAGAGTTAACTCAAACCTGATTTTCATTGAAAAATCTGGTAAATAAACAGAGAAATAAATTATCATATTTCCTTTTAAATGGTATACAAAAAAAAACCAACAAAAAATTTAAGAATTCTTCCACCATTTGTCTCTACGACCCAATCTAATCGTCTACATATTATACTGGAAGGGCAAATCTAAGGTTAGTTTGAACAATATTAACTTTCAGTATTTCCCACAAAACAAAAAAAAACAGAAACATCTATCCACACAATCTGGTAAAAGGTTGAGGTTGTCATAATTTTGAGGGAGAAAAACATGCTCTGTATGTGTTTTTTTTGGGGGGCCTGAATTGAAAATCACCGACAGCACAGCACATTCTCTAAAATTTACGTTCAAAATTTTACACACCATTTCAGGAATCCTTATACATGTCCAATTATTTGTGTTTGTTTTATTTTAATAACTAATCAACAAGGATATCTGTTAAGAATATAATGGGTTATTTTTGAAAAAGCATTCTAAAATATTGGCGTAAAAGATGCTCACACTTCTCATAAAGCCACACAATTTGAATGATTTTAATTAATTATTACAATTTTTTTTGACAGAATAATTCCGTGACATTCATTTTTAACGTGTACACTTATTACAAATATGCTTGCTACCCATGGGGCAAACAGCAACAACAACAAGATCCCATCGTGCAATTATACAAACGATGCTCTTTTTATTCTCTTGAGATAAGGAAGTTCCATAATTATTTATTTTGTTAAATCGTTAAAAATTGAAAATGTTAAGAATTATCGTCTTTCGCCGAGAGCTTATATATGCAACAACAATACATAATTTTGTGAGTAAAAACTATGAATGCCAATTATCCTAATTTAAATCCTTAGTACACTTATTACTTCCCATTTGTTCCTTCTTGTAGAATATGGTATCATGTATGCAGAGATTTTTTTTTTTAAGTACAATTATTAGTTACAACAATGATCATTGTTGACGTATATATTTTGCATATTTATAGGTATGCATATGTATATATGTACCTACCTGATAAGATACATAATATAATAAGTGCGAATAAATGCATCGAATTTAGTAATAATTACAATTGATTCAATTAAACAATAACATTCTGTTTCTTTTTTTTTTTTTTACTGAACCACGCAGCAAATGGCACATGGAATATTTTGACCACCACTTGTACCCGTAACGGACTCAAGTCGATTACGAATGAGTTTAGCTGGAGCTGTTCCTTGTAAATGATTGAACACAGGATAGTCGATTTCCGGCGAGACATACTCAGGTATCTCGTCATCATCATCCGAACTATGGGTCCTCAGATTTGTTTTCGTCCCTCCTTTGATGTTATCATTATTGGGAGTGACTTCCTTACTCTCAAAATCCATTTCCACTGCCAATGACATTGGATTAATGTAGAGAGTACTGGATTTGGGGGCTCCCTTATTGGCAGGTGGAACGGCCTGTTGGAGACCATCCTTCTTTAAAACATTCTCTTCGAAATTATTCCGTTCGACTCTAGCGGGTGTCAAGGGCGGTGTTCCCAGTGGAGTTGAGGGTAGTTGATCAGCAGAGGCAATCTGATTACTCGTTGTTCCATGTAGGTTGATATTTTTTTTAGTTTGGAGAGTTGTCAAACTCTCGACAAAAGCAGCACCAATTTCCAAATCAATTTTATTAGCATCACATGAAGATAAATCCTTATGAATTCCATTAGTAGCAGAAGTGATCACATTATTTTTTAAGTCGTTTTTCATCATTTCAATTCCTTCACGAGTACTCACATATTTATAACTAGTAGCAGTGGGATTATCAATAGGGGTAGCAGTAGTGTTTTTATTCCCGGGAAGTGCAGAAAACATTGATTGTCCATCAACTCTCGTGTCATTCTTGACTGAGGAGGAGGGTTTCAAAGAGTTGTAGTAACTGGGGGTGATGATACCTTGGTCATCATCATCCTCATTGGAATAGATGGACAGTGCATCATTGAGACTGGGAGCGTTGGGAGGGTCATCCAAATCCAAACTGATGGGGTCAAGATCATTCAAGTCCGCGGTTTTGATACTGGAAGCGTCATCATCAAAGACAACACCAAATTGATAATATTTTGAGAAATTTCGGGGATTGTAGATCTCTTCACTCAGCTCCTCCGGAATACTGGCAGGTGTGTGTCGAGCAGGAGAGGTTTCACAGGAGGTTAAGTAAGCAGTGTCTTTTATTTGCGGAGAAGGTTCCACGGGGACTGAAGGTTCGTTGTTCTGGTTAAGCGGTTCAGGTGGGGCCACCTCCGCCGACTGATCCAATTTCTTATCACCATTCTCCGGTGAACTTAGTTCCAGACCGGAGTCGTAGTTATGAAGTTTTTTATTCTTCCCTTTTTTAGTATCTTTGGGTTGATTTGAGGTTTTATCGGGTTTGTTGTTAGTAGTAGTAGGTTTAGAAGTCGTAGTAGGTACGTTTGGCGGTTTTCTGTCTAAAGCTGTGAGCTTAGAAGAAGGGTCTGCAGATGTTGTTGCAGAAGAGGTCGAAGCGGGGGCAACCCTTGGGTCATTACCATCCTGGCTAGCAGTGTCTTGTTGAGACTTGTTAGTTTTCTTTGACTGCAGCACACGGTATCCTTTGAATCCAGAGACTTGGTAGACTCGCCGACTGGTTAGTAACAGACGGCTCCTCTTCCCAGTAACGGATTTATTGGATGGAACAGCCCAAGGGTTGCCATACACGTTTTTTTGGTTCGGTCCTCCTTCACCTACTGTAGCATTATCACTACTCCGACGACTTTTCTCGCCATCACCTCCGTCATCTTCTTCATCTTCATCATCACCGTCTCCTTCTTCTTCCTCTTCCTCCTCTTGTGTGAGTTCATTGTCGTCAGAGGAAATGACAGGTGTGAGAGCGTCGTCACCTTGTGTCTTCAGCCATTCGGAGACAGCTAACGTTATACTTTTCGGCCGTTCAGGTGGAACTTCTTCTGGGACCGGGGTTGTTACTTCCGGAACTGGTATCGTTACCTCTGCAACCGGGGTTGTTATTTCCGGAACTGGTATCGTTATTTCCGGAATCGGTATCGTTACTTCCGGAACTGGTATCGTTACTTCCGGAACTGGTATCGTTACTTCCGGAACTGGTATCGTTACTTCCGGAACTGGTATCGTTACTTCCGGAGCTGGTATCGTTACTTCTGCAACCGGGGTTGTTATTTCCGGAACTGGTATCGTTACTTCTGGGACCGGAGTCGCTATCTCTAGAACTGGAGTGGTTAGTTCTGAGACGGGTGGTGTCAGTTCCGAGAGCGGAGATATCAAAGCCGAAACTGAGATTTCTTCCGAAAGGGGTGTTGACACTTCTTCCGTATCTTGAGGTGCGATATCAATCCCGTTAGTGTTCTCACATTCTGTTGATGGAGACGGTAGCGAAGTGGTAATCGAAGTTTGGTTATCAGTCGGCAGTTCGGGTTTCTGATCAGGTTCCTTCTGTGAATCAACAACGGGTTCAAAGGTTTGCAAATCTTCAGTCACATGATTACCTAAGTCTTTCTCTTCAGGTATTGCAGACACTTCTGCTTCATCGGTTATTTCCTCTGGTTTCGTTTCTTCTTGAATCTCGGCACTGGTAGTAGTAGTATTATCTGAAGTAATATAATCTGTAACAGCACTATCTGGGGTGGGACTATCTTTAACAATATTATCTGGAGAAGTGTTAGTATCTTTGAGAGGACAAGCAGGCTCATCCTCTGGCTCCAGCAAAAGTTCAGATAGTTGTGGATCATTATCCAGAGGTAGAGATGAACTTTGATCCGAGGCCGAGAATTCTTCTGCGAGAGCAGTCGCTGAGGTAATGACGGGACTGCTGTCAACCGACACAAACTGGATGGATGAACTGTTTGGAAGCGCAATGGAGTTGAGGCAGCAGGTATCGTAACTGCCATAGTAACTTTCATGGGGAAGGTCCTCTTCAACCTCATCAATGGACGTGGTTCGGTTGAGTGGGTCCGTTTCTGAGAAGGAAAGAGTGTCTCCTACTGCAACCTCTGAACCTGCCACGCTCTGATTCGTATTGAAGGAGTCGGGTGAGCTGGGCTCATTCGCAAAGCCATCAGGACTTCGCTGAAGTTGGAGCAAGTGAAGGTCATTGGAGTCCACTGTGGGTGGTAACATTACAGTTAAATCTACAGGTTTGTTCATTGAGCGTTTATTTGAGGTCGTGGTTGCATTAATTAATGCAATTATATCATCAGTTATTTCTTCCTCCTCAACCTGCGGTGGCTCTGGTGGGTCAGGGATAGTCGTCTCATTATCGGTGCTTTCCGGTGTGTCAATTTCAGGTACGGCCTGCTGGTCTTGAACCGTGTTGGATTTTTGGATGGGTGTTTCGGTGGGAGGGGTTTCATTTTCTGGTGGGCTGGAATTTTCATCCGTTTCTGGATTGTTACAGTCCACAGGTGTAGAGGTAGCAGCAGCAGACGTCTCTACATTCTCTGGATCTGGATTAGATTCTACAACAGTATCATCATTTGTTGTAGTCGTTGGAGGAGATTCTTCCTCCTCTTTCTCATCAACTTTTTTGTTTTCTTCATCATCAGCAGTAATTTTCGGGGTGGTTTCAATCTGATAATTCTCTTCAATAGTTTTGTCGGACTCGGAGTCAGATCTGACTATTAGAATTTCAGTGGTACTCTCACGGGGAGTTTCATCATCATCAGCATTAGTAACACAAGTAGCATTATAATTTGCAGGGTCTTGTTTGGAAGTTTTGGGTGGACTCATAGGTGGTGTAGTATTTTGTTTTAAAATATTCTTAGCAACCAGAGTTTCATCCGAGTTCTCACTCGAGTTTTCATTCATGGAGTCTTCCTTATCTATAGATAGAGATGCGGATGAGGATGACAGTGAGGACGAGACATGAGTGGCCATTTGTTTACTTTCTTCTCCCATCTCTAGCAGAAATGATGAATTGGAGTTTTCAGGGTATAGTTCGTGTTCTTCAGGGAAAGATTCAGACTCACGTTCCTCGTACTCTACTGCCTGGGGATCCTCATCAGGGTTAGAGGTAGAAGCCGTCTCATCGGAACCTTCATCTGTCAACTGAAAATTCGCAAATTACAGACCATCAGCCCATACTCCCATTTCCTCTCACCATCTACAAGCCGTTCATTTTCCACAGGAAAAAGTATACTTATTCTTGTGAGATAGGTAAAGTTGGCACACAAACCGCTACCAACAAATACTCTACTCTAACAAAAGTAAAAGTAAATGGCAATACACAATCTTACGATTAGTAGTAAAACGTCAAAAGCACTAAAAAAAGTATCATTGATATTGTTAGTTTGAGTAATTATCTATATCATATCGGTGAAGATTCAAAGGTCTGGATTCATTTTCAATCAAAAAGCAAAATGATCTCTATGCAGTTTCATGGAAAGTAAAATCGGACTTTTTGTTCATATATTTTGGTGACCATTTTGCTTTTAATTGAAAATGTAAGAAGACTATTTGGTGTTTTCGCCAACCAAATATTTGTAAATCCCAAATAATATTTTACTCAATTCATTCATCCCATTTATATATATTCTGCAATGGAATTACATATGTACACATGATAATGGATGTGTACACAATCCTAAAAGCAGACCCAACAGGGTAAATAGGACTTTTCACACTGTATGTAGATACACTAAAGTGTATGGGAACCCAAAAAACGGGAAGAAAAAAAGCGAGTATAGTAAAATATAATGCAAAAGAAAATTCAAATACATCCATTCCCTAAAGGGAGATCCAAAGAAAGAGATTAAGCTGCCACAGAGATTCTATCTACAACAACAGCAATAACCAATTTTTTTTTATAGAAAAGGTACCAAATTGTTTACATGCGAAACAACAATGGCAAAGAGGGTCACCTAACCTTTCATAACGTGACCTAAATTCTTAACTGCATCCATCAAAAAGTGTCTAGTAAATTGCAATAGAGAATAGTTCCTGTCAAGTTTTTAAATTCAAAACGGATTATACCGTAAGAGAATAGATACATACGCATCACAAATGACTCCTTTCGCATACTACATTCACATTAAATCTTTTCATTACAACTCTCACGTCAGACCCGATGTCTGCACATGTGAATTTAGACCTCACTTGACTGACATAACCTGGGCATCTGAATGTAAATGGAATGAGCTATTAGTATCTATCTCGAACATCCCTTGCACGCAGCTATGCATGTGTGGATGATCCTGGCTTATTGTGAGTTAACTAATAAAAGGTTCTGTGAACTACCGAAATCCTCTCTTCACGTACATCACTCTGACGAGGAAGGACTGACAGGTTGATTGACATAGCGTGACAACAATGCACCGAATGAACTCGTCATGTCACAAGTGGACATTATCCTCCTACCATATAGTGTCCTCACCAGCCCAAGAACGCTCGACAGGTTGTTACACATACAGTATGTATGCATGTGCGTTCCGTTCGTTGAAGAGCCGTAGTTGTGTGTGCTCCAGAATATCTAATCAACCATCGACGGCCTACTCTATTTGCCTCCATACTTCTGAACAAACTTGGGTGTGTGTATGCAATCGGTCAAATAACACTAAAGAAACCACTTTATTCATCAACAACTCACAATTAGCCTCCAGACTCTTCCTCGGGCTACTCTCCCACTGTATACATACCTAAATAACCTCAAACAATGAGGAACATTACACTTGTTCAGATACTCGACTATCAACTCATTGTCAGTGCAAAAACAGAGACAATTACTTGAAGACATGAAAAAAAACAGGTGCAGGTAAAAGTGCATGGGTACATAATTGAATAAATATGTTTGAGAAATTTTTAATTCTGAAGCCGGAGAAAAACACACAGTAATAATTACATATATGAATGTGTGGGGGGAGAGCATTCATCAAGTTTCTAAACCACACACACAGACACACACTATACGTGTGATAATTTTCGTTTCTTTGAGTCAGTTCAATCGTCGGCTCTGTTTTTTTGATGTCAGTGGGCGATGAGAATTTAGTTTCAAAAATCATATAGTCATTTCCAAGGGAAAATTCCTTCAATAATTGTTTTGGCATTTCTTGCCAGTATGTATATGCAAGTGAGTATACTTATACTACAGGTGTAATTTTAAAAGTAGTAGAGTATGTAGGTAACCAGGTGAGGTTATATACGTAGATATCGAAGAATCACACTGCATGGAAACCAGTCAGGATGAACAGAGATAACCTAAATACTAGCTAACTTTAACTAACAATAATACGCCCGCCCCATAAACAAGGAAGAAATTATTGGATTCTAAATTAGCACTGTATTTAGAGTAATTAAACCATATCATCCTCCAGAATTTCCCTGACTCCCAGACCCTCCACATGCAAACCAATTATCACCCAATCCGACTGGTCAAATACATGGACGTTCTCAGGGCTGGTTTTTTTCCACTGGTAATAATTAAACTAGACATTGAATGAAACACTTTTTATCCTCATTTCGCTGAAGGTATGAAGTCGGACTTGAACACCGATATGCACTTTTGTACTCACGTTCCTGTACATACAATAATAATAATTATAGGTATCTCTCTAAACGTATGTACATACATGCATACATGTTGTTGTAATTACTACTACACGTAGGTTATGTATTCTTGGAGAAAAACCATAAGTCGGTAATTAGTTCGTTGCACGAGAACTTTCTGCCAATTTTGAAACATTGCATTAAAGTTCGTTCATGTCTGTCATTATGTCTACCCGCCTCCGTTTTGTCTCTAAACCGGTCTTAAACCTTACTCTAGTAAGTATTAGGACTTGAGGACACTCCAATGCTGGAAGTTCCCATACCTTTTTAAACCTACCCGTAGCAATTTCAATAACCCTGAGTAATGAGTGCCGAATGATGCGTTGCCTATTCCTGAAGGTTCTTTTAACCAAAGTGCATTCACCCAACTAAGAGGAATTTAAAAATAATAAAATATCAAATAAACCGTAAATTGTAATTGTTACATGTTGTGTGGTAATTATTATTATTCTATCGTTAAAATTGTAAGCGGGAGAAATCTCTGGCAGCCTAAAACTCCATTATGAGAGAAAACTGACATAGCAAAAAAAGTAAAACCCAAGGAGAACAAATTAAAATTGAAGAAGAGAAGACATAAAATGCAAAAACTAACCTGTCCGTCTTTCTTCCTTCGTTTCTTTTTACGTTTTTTTCGACTATTGGAAGAAGAGATTTCAAGACTTGAGACTGCCCCTCCTCCAAACGGAACGTGAACAACACCTAATATCAAGTCAAGTCATCATCAGAAATTTTTTATCAGTAATGTTCTTTTTTTTTGTCTGTCCTCTCATAAAAAAAAGATGATGATGATTAACTCAAGTCTAGTATTTGCAGACAAAAAAAATATATATATACAGAAAAATATAGACAAAACTGATTTCTTTTTCTGTCAAACAAAATATAAGCTCTGATAATTATCACATCTTCAAAAATCTTCTGCATAAATCTCAAGCTCTTTCAAAACGTCAGGTTGTTTTTTTTTCATCCGCTCATTGTATAAGGATACAGTAGGTATATATATATGTATGTACATAATTTTTGGTAAACAGAACAATCCCAACAAAAACAAAACTTGAAAGGAATAAAACGGGTCAATGAAACATATAAGAAATCAAAAAGTGGAACATAAAAAAACAAGAAACGAATATAAATTAAGGATATGGTTAATCTGTTATATGAGGTGCTCCTTTAGCATGTTATACTAAAAACACTACCTTTTAGTAATCTCTATATGCACTCTTTTGTTTGTATGCATTTCCGACACTAAACATGGAATATTATTTTCAAAGCAGTTTTCTAAATTCTCTCTCTCTATAGTAGTAGTATCTAATCCAGTAGTAGTAGTAGCAGCAGTAGTAGTGTATGTTAAGATTTCTATAGTATCTACTACAACATTTGTTTTTTCAAAGAAATTACTTTCAGCAGTAATGCCGATCTAAAGTTAGTAGTTAATACCTTACCTCAAGTTAATGGGATCATTTCTACGAAGTGAAATTCCTAAGTAGAAGTGTAGAAGCGACGCATTTTTTTCTCTCTTTTTCTAAATTAGTAGTCCGGAGGAGGAAAGATCGGGCGGTATATTTTCAACATTGAAATAAAAAAGAAAGCAGGAAGTTGGCAGCCAATGTGACTCAACTCAAGAATCAATGTAATTATGAGGCAGAACGGAAAATTAGACAGAACATTTTTTTAGCAGCAACGGCAAACCTTTTTTGGTACTACAATAAAAAAAAAAAGCAAAAAAAACACATCCAGGGAAATCAAATTATATTAATGTTTTTATTAGTGTTGTCACAGTAGAACTTTTTTGAGGCAACAGTAACTTATAATATAACAAATCCACACAAATAAAGTCACCAGAAGTATCTACCATAAACCAAACCAGTACAGTAAGTACAGTCAATGATGTTACACCTAGGAAGTATTTACTCCCAAGATTTCAGGAACGTTTCCAGTCCGAAATATAAGTTAAATACCAGGAGCAGTCTGGACAGTACGGAAAATTGAAATAAGGAAGAAAACTGTGCAGAAATAAGTCGAAAGCTTGAGCTTCAGTGCAAAGGGAGGACTTACGCCCCGACAACCGATCCACAGTGAAAAGAGCTATTTGTAATTATACCTATGTATATGTACACCTACAGTCAGGACTGGGGAAAGGAAGAAAAACCGAACTTGCTTCAAGGTTAAGTAACTTGAAACGTCAAAGGGGAAATGTTTGTAAAAGGCACTATTACTCCTAGCTACTTCAATCCATACGTATGTACACACATTGATCTCTAACTACAAAAGAAAAACTCCACCCAGTCCAATGGAAAATAGGCTGGAACTTAATATACCAACTTGAAAGACCGTACACAAACCTTTTAGAAAACCAAAATCTATTAACTGCAATTAAAATTCTTAAAGAAATCCAAGTCCTTGAATTTTCTGAAAGCAAATTACTTTTTCTATCCACTTCCTTCACACCGTACTTGATCTCTGGCTCCTTTTACTCCAAGCCTTTGGAAAAGACTAAATAGCTAAAAAACTAAACTTGTTTACGGAGAGAGAGAGAGACATTGAGGGAGAGAGAGAGAGAGAGAAAGAGGTACGGTCTATGACAAATGTAAATAACCAGGAAAGTTTTAATGGATGCCTCTACTGCGGATTTTCCATTTTGGCTCTGACTATACACACACACAGTTTACTCACTCCTATAGTTACTTTTTCCTTCTCTAATACTCTCAGAACTTGCTCTCGTCATGAAATTCTTTTAAGCATATGTCAAAACACTGTATAGTTTTGATGATGCCCGGTGTGACTAATGCTTTTCTTTTGCCTGCACAAGTACAGTATTAGATTCCTTGAACTCAACCAGGCTGTTGTAGAGATAAGACTGATGTCCAAAAAACCGTATTTCAATGGGAAAAGCCAATGCAGTGCAAAATCTGGCTTTTTATACGACTCATGTTCATGTGTATCCATCTATCTATCTATCTATCTACACCTATCAGTGTAAAAGATGCATCACAGGATGTGGATCTCACTCTACCAGTCACCAAGGCCAGAAATAGAATTCTTTTTAAGTGATGGCCTCAATCTCCGAGGTATTTTATATGCATGTTGGTGCATGCATATCTCCATGTATATAAATCCACGTCAAATATTCTAGATACCACTAGTATGATATGAATACTTTGGAAACTTCCTCCTGAAAAAAACCATCGCTATGTGTAGATATATTCCAAATACCTGCATTTGATATGATCCTCCAAAAGTTATACAATCCTTGCCACGGTCGGGAAAGTCATCTTATATATTTACATGCATTACTACTTTGATGCCTCAGAGGTTATAGCTCTTGAGGTTTTTTGTGGTAAACAAAATTTTACCGGAAGTTCTATTATCGAGACGTCTTCATATGGAAACACAACTCACCCACATACTACTGTAGAAGTCTCCTTCAAATTACTTGAATACTTGGGAATGATCTTGCGTCGTGGTGGTCTCCCATCAATAAACCATTCCATAAATCTGTGCTGGTGTAATTTGTAAACAGAGTTTTCAGAGTGTAGGGGGAAAAAATGTAATAGGGAAACTTAACGCTACCTTACATTAAAAATGAAATCCCATTGAAAAAGTTATAATAGGACTTATGTCATTCTGTTTAGAGTAGATATCTATAGTGCTGTCGTCTCCTGCACTCCACTCATTCCAGAAGGCTTCCTCAACATGCACGTCCCTCTCAAACCGTTCCCAGAATAAACCTTACAGGAGACCAATTTCGGGAGGAACGTCAGTTACGGAATTACTGGGTGAAAATATACCCCAAGTATATATTACTCGGGCTCAGTGATGCATGATGTCACGTTACATTATGAGTCCGTACCGGGCCAGCCACTCTACCGTAAGAGCATAAATAAAGGACAAGTTCCAGTTAATGTAATGAGTTTTCCTTGGAAAATTCTAATTATTTCTGAATTTCCCCCAAAAACAAGCATAAATCATCGGCATAAGTAAGAGTTGACAGACAGGAGCTGTATGAGGTGGCCACGGAAACCCTTCCTGACACGTATGAATACATAGGACGGACTTAGTTCCATAGGAATCCTGGGAGTCCGGGTAATTATATATATATAGATATATGACCATGATGCTTTACACATGCACAAGGAAATTGGACTATGCACGGGATACGAGTGTTATGCAGGTGATGGTCCCTGGCCGGAGTGGTATTTAACCCCATTTTCTTGACTACCCGCTCATAGACAATGGAAATGGGAGAGCCTGTGAGGAATAAAATAGGGTTTCGTATCGAATTCAATAAAAGCATCGGTGCTACTGTTACTACTCCTTCTGTAGGAGTGCTGCTCTGCTATTACAAGTGTACAGTCTGCTCATGGTACAGTATCTCAGTACATTGAGTATATAGATGAAAGTTTGTATGGTGTAAATCAGAATACGAGCTACTATAAAGGAGTGGGAGCATTGAACACATATATATCTGTACACGTATCTATCTATAGTTGGAGATCTTGTGAGTAATAGCGTTCAATGCAATTATACAGATACATACTACAGCTACAGGGCCATGTAGACATGTATCTGACTATGGCAGGGCTGTGCTAAAGTGTAAGCACTCTATTTGTAACTGTAGACCGCCATTGGGAAAATAGGTCAATACACAAACTCAACCAGGGAATGAAGGAAGAGCGAGCGAGTGAACGAACCAGGGAGAACAAACGAATGAAAGTGCAAACAAGAATTTCCCGGGCGTCTTCATCACATTGTCTATATACTTAATAGAGAACACCCGACCTCCTCATATCAGAGGGATATGGAGTGTACTATTGGTATGTAACCTGCATATGTTTAGAACAAGTGTGCATATAAATTGTAATTTTTCCTCCGACTCTCTCTCTCTCTCTCTCTCTCTCTCTCTCTCTCTCTCTCTCTCTCTCTCCCTCGCTCTCCTACAGCAGGGTTCTCCTCAAAACGTAACATTCCTACTGTGTAAATAATACTATGTGTCGACAAAGATGCAGCACACCAGCACAATAAGTGTAAAAAGTAACTAACTAGTCATCACGCACACATAATCCTTACTTACAGGAGAGGACCAAGTAAGTCCGTACTTTATATAGTACTGGAGAGGACAAAGCACTATGGGCATTATTCCCTCCCCCCTCAAGCTCCCTGTACTTTCTTTCGTGTAGTTCTGGCCCAGTTTTCCTAGTTCCTATAAAGTTGCACTTACGACGGTTTTTTTTATACCATCAGCACCTCTCCGAATTTTTCTCATTACCCATTATTATACTTAAGGACCTATATAAACTTCAGCTTTAACTATGTTGGTGTTGATTTATTAGTGCAATTGTTCATACTGTAGTACACGTTACACATTCTATGTTCACACACAAACACAACTATGTATGTATACTACAGCAGGAGCTTCCCTGTGTTTTACAAACCATCCTAGGAAAAACACACACTCAGCTGAAAAAAAAACGCTTGTTTACTCATTTCTCATAATAACTCACACGCAGCTGGTTTTTATACACAATTATCATTGGATTACAGGATTTACTTTTCGTCCCCACTGTTTCCCGTATGGATGTACAAACTTCGTTTTTGCTATACCTATATGTGCCTGGATTGCTTGTACGACTACAGATTTAAAGTATGTACAGGCTCACCAACTTCTGGGGTCGTAATTCCTTTAGTATGCCAGCAGACATTCAATTCCGAAACTATGGAGGAAGATTGTTTGCAATCTCACTTAATACGGAGCACACTTTTATGTAAAATGATGACTCCTTAAGAGTATGTACATGCACTTAATGTGTGGATAGATTGTATGTATGTACATACATGGAGGCTGCACATAGATAATGATGTGTACATATGTACACATACATACGTACATAAGTTAGACCTCCATGAGACTGCACAAGTTGAACGAGGATGTTAAACATGAGATGCGTTGTTAAGTCAAGTGAGTGGTTATTAAATAATTACAACTAAAGCTACTTCTCCTCTATGAATATGCAACGAGCTAGTGTTTACTATTTAATTAAAAGCCAGCTATAGTATTTACTGTTCAATTAAGAGGCTTATAGGCGCAAATGAGGAATTCTTGATACATCACTTGGGCATTCAGAGCGTCTGTCGGAGGAACTGAATCAACGATGTGTGAGTACCTACAAATATACATATGCACGGACCGTAGTACTCCTACCGTACACCATGACAATATCAAAGTACACAGGGACTAAAGGGAGACTCACTCTCGTAAATGAGGACTGTATTACAAATGTTAGCTGAAGATACATACATACAACCAACAAGAATTATATCAGACAACTCTGCTAAATGACAAGGCAAGGACATGGGAAACAGGAGCCGCTTGAGACACACAATAAGTCAAAGTAGTAAAAACAAAAGTAGGGACCCAAACGACAGAGGGAAAAAAATGAGACTGTTGACAATAATAAAATGAACAATTTATCCCCGTGTAAAACTACTAGATTCCCAAGCTCATGACAATCCCGTCCGAGGGAGTCTATAAGAAGAAGCAAGTAAATAAAACAGAGGAGTCACAAACAAGTAAGTACTACTAGTACCTACACAACTAATAAAATCCAACAAAGCACGAGATTTTACAATGAACCAAATGTATACAGAGCCCTCATAATAAAAGTAGTCACACAACAGAGACAGAGAGAGAGAGAGAGAGAGAAAGTGAGAATCAACGAGACAAGAGACAGACATGTCAGAGGAATGTGGTGAAAGCACAAGTGTGAAAGGCAAGAACAGGAGTGAAAGACAAGAGAGAAACAAATTGGAAATTTGAAATCTATACTTATAGTTTTCGTACAGACATACATTTATCTACACATAAATATATACATATGTAATTATAGTTAAGTACATATGTATATATATATAATTACATATAAATCTATTATTATATACTAGACTTGAAATACAATAGAAAAGGAGACGGAAGAGTGAAAAATCAAAGTTACTTACCATGGAAGATTGGTGGGCCGTAGACGAATCCAGCGGGATGCGGGTAGATGAAAGGTCCAGGAACGGAGTTCAGATGATGCTGAGGATGAAGAGCCGGCATCCCGTGGTTTGTCCCATGATGGGAAGAGGCCGCTGTGGGCATGTAGCCTGAGCCTGGACCACCTGCTCCTGGCGGTATGTGATGAGCATGTGGATGATGTGGTTGGAGATGATGACCCGGGTGTCCTCCTGGGGGTGGTGGCATTCCCATGTGGGGAACCGCCACCGGATGAGCAATTGGTGGTGGAGGTAACACTGCTGGTACTGATGTCGCTACAAATTTAATAACACCTCCGAATTTAACATCTTCCTCGTATTATTAATGTATATCCTTATCTCCCCCTCGCAGGGACTGCCCTCATTATTTAAACATGGGGAGGATACTCCAGATAGAGAGACTTCCGTCCTGAGGAGACGGATATAACTTCATGGAATCTCTTATCCCTTACAAAAAAACATTCCCTATTATACCATAAACTAACTGTAGTTTCAAGTTGACAATGGTCACTGAGCTGTGTTACATACTCAAGTGACGGATTTGTCTATCCCTGGCACTAAAAGTGTCCTCATAGAAGATATGATAAAATCAGGGGGATACAATTATAACCAACTATTTAATTTTGGGTTTATTTAATGACAAGAATAATTTCAAATGACTGTGGAAGTATCTACATTTCATGAGGAAAAAGTTTCATTAGAATGCTCCTCCATTGCTGTTGCTTTGACGGCTTCTAGGAAAATGGTTAGAGCCGAATTGAAATAAACATATATATCATTGGCAATAAAAACCTAATTAAATACCTCCTGCTTTGATACGAGTAAACCTGCCCGAAACATGCTCGAGCTAATTAGCTCCTAGGAAAGCATGTAGTAATTAATTGATGCCCTATATCTGTCGTACACATATTACAGCCTAGACTGTGGGCTCGGCTCTACAATGCATAATTATAATTACACATAACCAAAGAATTAGGAAACAGGTATGAAATCACTTGTGGTGTCAGAATGAGCCGTGGTGGTGGTTGCAGAATTACTGGAGCCGTTGTTGGCTTCATCAGTGGAAGTGACCGGAGCTGTTGGGTTCTGTGAATTATTTGGATCCTTAGATGTGGTTGTGGCTCCAACTCCGTCCGGCTCCGTCTTTCCGGACTCCGCAGCTGAGTTGACCGTGGGATTTCCCCCACCGGTTGTTGAGGCTGGTGTAACCTCCATGGGCTCCACACCCTGTAAGTATAAATTAATTCATTAATTATGCATTACCATTCTGCTGGACACCCTAATGGATGGGGGGGATATGCATGCCATGGAATGCTTCATCTCCTCTCCCATAAGGGCTCCGCATGCCTCGTAAGTGCTAATTATTAACATGAACTCGCTCGTTCCAATTACTCCTAATAAGTTGAATTACTTTCGTAATCTAAAGATACAGCCGTAGTCTTTAGTATAATTTCCCTTCAGCACCAAAAGAAAATGCCTTGATTGCGTGCGAACCCTAAACTTATCATTTGAACTGCCCCGAGTGACATAAATGTAACGGAGTGCTGATTATCGAATTAAAAAGTTTTCGTAAAGTAGCTACAGTTGTACTGTACCCACAGTCATGTATTAATTTTATCACTTAAGCAATTACACCTCAATAAAGCCCTTTCACATGAAGGAAACAAATCCTACATTTTCGTCCCAGAGTTCCCATGTGCCCAAGTGGCAAAGTCCTTTATTATAACCAATACCAGTGTCATATTTCATAAACATTCCCTTCTCTGTCCGTCAATTTCTGTCAGGGACAAATAAGCATCATCCGGATTTCTGAATATACGTATGAAACATGAATAAGCAATTACTGTATTGGGAAATAACTCCTAAGGATGTGTTTGAAATATTCTTTATAATATTCCGGCATCACCTGATTATTTATTACACCTCCGTAATAAAGGAAGGGAGTAATAAGAACAGTTTCCCGTATATAAGGAAAAACAAAAAGTCACATACTAATTATATTTTTTTCCCTTAATTAGAATTTTTCTGTCCGAACCAATGTTGTTAAACACGTTCAGAACATGAGCTGTTCACAGTAACATAGAATTTCCTTCTTGTGCAACCTGATTTCATGTCATTGGTATCCTCCTTTTTACGCGTGTGATAGTTGATAGTAATGCTCAAGCTACAGTGTACAAGTGAGCAAAAGGGATGTGACTCAAAAAAAAAAAAAAAAACTCCAAGAATTTAAATTCAAACGAGTTTTGCAACTTGCTCTGGATGAAACGAAAATCCATGTTAGTACATCAAGCAGGGAGATAACTGTCTAATTCACCTTGCGTAATAAGAATGAGGCGAGCTTCGGGAGTCTGCTGACAACCTATGCTTATGTATTACATATCTGTAATTATCTGTATCATCTATGTAAATACTACATGAGGCAGTCGAGGAATGGTAACACAGGAAACTCTGGACCTTTTAAAAGCTAATGGTATAGAATTCCAACTAGGAAGGAATAGTTTCCGGCTATATCAAAGTACTACGTGTGTACATATAATAGCTGGGTAATTGTATACACATACATACATATATAGATATACATAGATACACACATACTGGTAGTTCTCCTGAGAGAAGCCATCAGAGAGATTTGACATTTGTTGAAGTTCATCGTACAAATGCTATTACAGGAGAAGTACAACAACTTCTCAAAAAGAAGAGTCATTGGTCGTGTTGAAGCTGAGGAAGAAAAAAAAAACTGGATGCATGAGAAATATGCGGAAAAAACTTGACAAACAATTACTGGAGCGGCGATAAATGACCCATAAAAGTTTCCCCAACTTTCCTTGTCAAGTGTGACTGGGGGTTCTCTTTCTCAAGTTCCTTTCGGCCGAATTACAGACACACATATTCACTAATAGCCGTTGTTTCTCCGTCTGTGAGAATATGGCAGGTTGTACTAACTTTTTCTACCTTCTCCGAGCTTATAGTAGTTACGAGTCCTAACTTGTGTGCTGCAGGACTTTTATCTCATTCTCGTTGTCCAGACTCTTTGACTGCTCTCGACTCATGAGGCCGACCAAATACACAGACAAAAACACGGCTACTTACAGGGGCACTCTCCATAAACATACCCACCTCATGCTATATATGTATGTATATATTCCCTGCAGTAGTACTTACTCTAATGACTAATACCTATCTCCTTGGAAAATCTAAGCACTTATTTCTTCATCAATGTTGGAGTTATAAACCACAGTATGGAGTATGTATCTAGCTACTGCTACACATGTGCATCTTTCAACCTACACGTACTATGTATATCTACATATGTATATGTACGTAAATATGTGGTCATGAAGTAGTAATTAATTCGAACTCTTATACAGAGAGGATTGTCTTGCACCACCTGCAATTTTAAGCTCACGGTACATTTCCATGGCGTCTTAAACTTAGGTACATAGTTGGGCTCAAGTTAAGGGTTCCGTGGTGTGAGTTGGGAGTTTTGAGAAAGCAGTGCATAAAACGTGCGGGAGATAAAGTAGTGAACTTTATACCTTGTAATTTTGTGGCAGTAAATGTTCTTCCATAGGAACTGGAGCGGCAAGGACAGGATACATTGGGGCAGGCATACCATTCCAGTCCATGGGTTGGTACGGCATATGATAATACACTGGGGCAGGGTAGCCAGCTACCATCACTGGATACGATTCAAAGTACTCCCCGCCAGGGGAACAGTGACCTGAAGTTAAAAAATACATGAATTATTGAACACACATTACACACTAAAATTTCATTTCCCAATGGTTTCTATGTAATTATAATATAGATATAACAATATTTCTATAGGAATACCTTACCCTGGGATTGCATTTAGTATTTCAAAGTTAATAGTATGCATTTATGTATGTTTGGATTTAGTACTCATAATTTTATGGTAGTATTTCCAAAAATTAAAATTTGTTCAAAAGTTATGCTGGAAATTTCCAAAAGAGCCGCATACAAGTTTTCTGCTAATTATTGTATATACAATATACATATGAACAGACGCCCTATTTTATAACAATTGGTAAAAATAGCCACACGTCAACATATTTGTAATAACAATTTCCAAAAAACAATGTCCCGAAACTCGGGTTCCCACAAATTAAGAGCATATTATTACCATCTCCTCCCCATCTGTGTACACGCCAATTCCCCAGATAATTTCTCACACTCGGTAATTGCTCGGAAATTGTGCCCTACAATAATATTTGCATGAGTTGACTATCCCATTTTGCATGGAAACCATACTCCGGAGGATCTATGCACGTACATACATCCATAACCAAGCCTCTACATATAAATAAATACTGAGCATCGCATAAAACAGCTCCCTCCATTATATCCGTCCGTCCTCTATAATCATTAGGTATTCAAGTGTCAGTAAAGTGTTGATAATTGCAAACTTTGCTGCTGGTTCCTGCCCACGGCCCAAAAACCAGGCAGTTTCTCAATGGGGAGGAACTCCTAATAAATGTATTAGTATTGTCACCATGCGGATGAACGGGTAAAATGTTCCTACGGGACTGTCAAAAAGCTGTGGTTGAGTTGGTTTCTCTTGTTTGGACCCAGCTACAATTCTACAGCTTTTGTTCAATACAAGGTCCATTGTATCGTACTATTTTATATACCCTGACCACTGGCGACAGCTACAGTAGATATTCGTATCTTCATATGTACGTACATAATTACATATTCACGATATCTATCTCGACAGTATAAGGTAATTTTATACTGTCAGTCCGATCGCATGACATCTGCGTTCGTGTCACCTGAACGTTCGATAGGAGGTTGAGGACTGGGCTGTATTGACGGCAGGAGAGGATACATGGAGGGAGGCGGCAGCAACAATTAACTCGGACCGAGGATGGGAAGGGGAAGTAGTAATTAAGTGCTATAAAGCTACTCCAATGCCTCTCTCTCTCTCTCTCTCTCTCTCTCTCTCTCTCCCTCTTTCCTCTCTCTCACTCTCACACTCTCTCTCAAGGGGACAACTTCATGTCAACATTATCACCAGTCATAAATTTATTAACACGATTTTACTTCTAATACCTTATTTTCCCTATGATAGTCCACATCAGCCCATTACTACAAGAGTACTAAATCCATACACATTTACATACATGTACAAGTTAAAAGTCACATATGTACATACAAAGATGCCTATACAGTAACTTCAAATATAAACTCCACAAAATGAAAATAGCATAGGGAAATAAGTACGTCCATGTATCTATCTATATAGCCATCAGTTATGCACTGGAACTGTATAGGTAGCATTAACAGCAAATAGCATTGCCTCCTCCAAACCAATACCTATTATTGGAACCAATACTATTGATATATGTACATACATGACTTTACTATAATTACGTAAATCCTACTTAATGTCCCGTACTTCTTAATCCCCATGATAGTGAGCTAATTACTCTTGTGCTGGTATCAGTCAAAATGCAAGTTGAAATAACCCCTGTCAGGATGTTCTGATCAATTATTTACATATTAAGAAACAGGAACAATAATAATTACATTTGAAATTGTAGGATCAATACTAAATTACCCTCAAAACCAGTCCTCTGTCTAACTGGTACGGTATGTATGTATGTACCTATCTACAAAGGGATTGTAGCAAAATTCCAGGGAAGCTTTATCCTATCTATAGTTACATAAATGCACCTTCGTTGACATCGAAGCAGGGTCTCGTACTTACCTCGGAGATATGAGTACAACGTGGAAATGGCTAGATGGTATTATTACAAAGTACATTAATCGCTCTTGTATGAATAAAACAAATAATAAGGGGAGGGAAAGAGTTTTTACCGTAGAAAACTTGGCCGGTGTGAGGGTCGGTGAAGACAGCCGTATCGGATTGGCCATAGTACACAGTGTCATCATAGGGAACACCGCAGTCAGTCTCACCATTCTCATAGCCTTCAGAGTAATCTGCAAGTTATATCAAATTAGATGATTATTATTACAGTAGAGTAGCCAGGGACTACTGCGGAGTATATTTACATAGGACTTGTCCCGGTCTTAATAATTATCATTTCCTAGAAACAAGTTCTTTCACAAAGTTCCCACAACCTTCCTTTTCTGCTCCTTCGGAGGGAGTGAGTGAGTGAGTGGGAGAACTGACTTAAGTTCTGGCTCGTATTAATTTTCATTTAAGTCTTAATTAATTTTCCCTTGAAACAATACAAAATATTTCTAGTCTGTAAATTATACTATGATTTAGTATCTATGTATTCATACATAGATATGTACATGAGTAAAAGTACCCTTCTCCGTCCTCGTATATCATATGCTATGTAGTACGTTTTAAAAGCCATGTTTATTCCTTCCTACTTGGAAATTCCTTCAAGCTATGCCCTCTCCATAAGCCATGAAGCTCTAATATCCTGTTCTTATTTTAGTTCTTTGAACATAATAAAATATATTAGACAAGTTTTCCACACAGTTTAACAAACAAAATTCACGTAGCGCATAGTACGCTAAGTACTGTCATGTAAATCAAGCTTGATTTATAATTGACCAACTACTGTGAGAGCAAAGAGGGAAATTCATTAGCAAAATACAATAATTTAATGAAGGACG
Organism: Allacma fusca; assembly: GCA_947179485.1. Lineage (NCBI taxonomy): Eukaryota > Metazoa > Arthropoda > Collembola > Symphypleona > Sminthuridae > Allacma > Allacma fusca. The sequence goes on from OX359247.1 coordinate 35,889,898, forward strand.
ACTGACTTTTTCTACTTATCTTACCTAATCCGTCAACGATAGTCATATCAAATGTGTTGGAATGAGAGCAGCACCTGTGAAGCAGGTGTACCTCTAATATCTTAAGTTTTATCGGTGGAATGTATAGCATCGCTGAACAAATTAGTCTGCAAATAAAAGCTATGTGTGTACTTCCTATGAAGGAATTAGTAGCTCATGTTTACATACACACACAGACACAGGAGATAATAAAAACGAAGAGCATGTTCTGGAAGATAAAAAAATCTTCACATACAGTAGATCCCTATCTGTATTAAATGCATGTCCGGAGTTATTATTCGGATTTCATTTGGGACAATGACGACTGACTTGTTCTCACACTATTCTCACCTTTCTATGCACATACACACATGTCTACACATATCCACATACATACATAGAGACACTCGTACATACATACATGCATACATTCCCTACGTTAATTATAAGTAGGTATCTAATTATATATGAATTGGCGCACAAGGCTTCAATGTAATGGGTTCTGCCTCAGGGAATGTTTCGTAACGTATAAAATAGCTACAAATATTTATAAGGACATTGTTCATTTACATGAACACAGGATTGAAAGCTTACTGGATGGTGATGAGTCCTTATAAATATTTGTAACAAAAATTTGTTGTATAAAAAACTAAATCCTCCTGAAATTTCCTATAATTTATGCTTATAGAAAAAATTCAGGAAGAAAAATTGGAAAGTAAAAGTGTGTGTAGTTGTCAAAGTGTTGATAGGATTCTGCACATACTACTGTTCTACTATGTGAATAATGTATAGCTCACTTAGCTGTATAACGCAGGCTGAAGTTGTCTACAGAGACAGAGGAAAGTTATTTTTTTACATAGGATAGTTTGAAATGTCTTGTATACAGATAGTAAGAGCAAACAACTAATGTAAATAGTGTGTGCAAAACAAAATACTTGCAGGAGACTAAATATAAGTACATAGAAAAATAGTGCACATTTCCAAAGTGAAATACTTGCACGTCAAGATCCGTACCCCGTGGCAGACCTTACCTCCTGTGTATCTTTTTTTTTTTTAAAAAAAAAAAAGAATGACTTGAGAGATATAGAGGTAGTTACTCAAAAGTACTTCAGAGACACTCACAAATGAGTTTCTATTTTAAAAACAGATTCTTCTTCCCTCATTCGTTTTCTTATACATAGATTTTTTTTTTCATTCGGTGCCATTTAGGAAGACCGTAGTTTGGGAAGCCAGGCTCGTTTTTTATTCCCAAGAATCTATGTGTACTTATGTCTGTGTACTAAGAAAAATTCATTAAGAGGAATATATTAAGGAAGCGTACGTGTATGTAATTACCTATATGGGGATATAGGGGAGGAAGACATGGGATACACAAATAGAAACAGACAATGAGTTCTATTGCTTCAACTTTTGTCAGATAATATGCCTTGAGCTTTTTCATAACTTTACTAATGAGTTTTTTATATTTAACTTTTTTTTTCACTCTTTCCTACTACTTCTCCTCACATCCCACCAAGGCGCTCTGTAAACCATAAACTTTTAAAATATTCATCTCACCCCCCAATTTACTATTTATGCTCCGTTTCTCCTTCCAATTCATTTATCATTTTCTACACGGCAGAAATTCATTTCACAACCTCTTCCTCTCCTGATGATTCCCTTCCCACTCACATCGAATTCCACGGAAGGATCACATAAGGAGGGAGGAATGGCAGGAAAGAAACAACTTTTTCGCAAAAGAGATTTCGCACAATGTACAAATCCCATGTTTGCAAGTTGTGACTACATATCTACATACATGAGAATTGTACAGATGTAAAGGTAGTTTTTTTCTACATCCATAAATACATCATTAGACACTTACACATATAATTAATTGCGCTTGTATAGCATACAATCTAAACTTACGAGCATGATTTAGATAAGCAAGTACAATTCCTAGTTTCCTTTCCTCCCTTCCCCAATTTACATTTCTAACTTTTCGCTTGAATTAAAAACCCTGAACCTTACATGTTGTAACCCATGAAGTATCTGTAGATATGCAAATTTACATAGGATTGTACAACCATATAGATACTATTACATACATACTTTCAGTCCCTACAATATTTTCCTGTAGTTCTGAAGTTTGGAAATAGTTTCTATAGAATGGCTGATGGATGTTGTTAAAAATCATTTATCACAATGTTATACCGCTATGCTGAAATTTAAATGTTTTCTTCTAACTTGGAAGTAACAATCTGCAATAATTATTCTGAGCAATTCTTTACTTGTACCTATTCACATTCCTGATTACAGTTTTGCTCCAATTTTAAATATCTGCCATTCAACAGTCATGTGCAAAATTTGCATGTGATATTTTGCAGAAAAACTTTTAACACCCACCTTCACTCAATGCATGTTTTTCTATGTATGCACTTAGTAATGGACAGGATGCGCTCAACGCTGCAGTGGGAAATATTGAAGGCATGTTTAAAAATTGATTGGACCCTCTTTGAAAAAGGAAACCTTTTATAATAATATTATGGCTTCGAGATTCCTCGGTAAAAATTTATTTTTTATCCACCCACCAGTGACACAGGAGCGTAAACAGTTGAGGCAGTTCCTGTTCCAATTGCCGTGAATTGCAAAATTCTAAAAATACGGAAAGTATCTACACACCAGTCTCCTTAGTTGTTTAAGCCCAGCTCTAAAAAAAGGATTTAAGTTGCAGTTCCTTGAAGCCTTACTTACACTTTTGTCAAGTATATGGAAGCAAGAAAAAAAAACTAGAAGCCTGCAACAAATCAATCTGCTTTGCAATCTGCAAAGGCTATAAAATCCTCTTTGAAAAAAGCACATGGTTAAGGAGGAAGATGTTAAGGGAGGAACAGATGCTAGTGCATACCTAAGGTACATGGTACTATGCACGAAGGATAAATAACATGGAAATGGGAAAAGTGCAGTAAATACGCTTAAAAATGGATATTTATCTTTGGAAAAATGCTCCGGCCAAGGCAAACAATGCAGGATTGCATTTTTTCCCCAAGATACCCGCCCTGATACATTGATTTGGGAAATGAGATACATACTCTGACAAAAGAGCTCATTGCAATTTTGAGGTTGTCTGGCCTTTGGGATCGAGAGTATGGTCATAAAATATTCTAGACATTGTCTGCCTTTCGTGCTCCGAGCTTGAACTCAACCCAACTGTAGAACTAGGGCTGTTAATAGGAATGTGATCGTCAGAACATTTGTATTTATATACTTATGTATCTATTCAAAGGTATCCGGAGCTGGAGCTTCAAAGTGCGGAAGGAGGACAAAAAATATCCCTGTATGTTTTCCAGGTTGTAGGAAAAAAAAAAGGAAAATCAACTTCTTTTGAGAGACGAGGTTTCAGAGTGAGAGGGAGGAAAAGAGAGAGAGAGAAAGATGAGAGCGGTTTGGATTCTTTGAAAAATACGCATTCACGCACACAACTCTCCTATTTTTTGCAGCTTTTTCAGCGTCTGTAAAAACTAGGGATTTTATTACGCAAGGTTTCAATGTAATGTTTCCAGGCATGTATACCATGCCATTACAGTATGTAGTAAGTAGTGTAGTGGTAGAGATGTATCACCAGGAGAGTATCAGAGACGGTGTCAATTTTTCAAAGTTAGATTTCAGACAAGATTCCAAGGGAACTCAGGGAAAGATGCCTAATAAATGTTTACATAATTATTGCAAATATTCCTCTCCTTAAAAATAGTGAGCTCAAGCCTATCTGTAAAGTTTACGTGTTCCCAAAGTAGTATCTTTCAACAAATCAGAAGTTTGTGTGTATGTAGATACATAGCTCTCCGGGACAGTACTTACATACATATAGTTTTACAAACGCTTCCCTATCCCTATCGAACTGTGTGTTCAGCATGGGACGACATGCCATGGTTCATCTACAGAGAGGTTTCTCAACGTCAATCTCATTGACGTGCATTGCGTGAACAAATTTGTTACAAATTTAACTACAATATCATCCCTCAGCTTTGACTACAACTTCCCCTCTGACGAATCATAAATTATGCCAAGTGTCTTTATACTACAGTTGTTGTTTTTATTTTTTCGGAATGGGCATCTCAAATATCGATTCATTCCCAGAGATAAGACCAGACCTTTGAGAACCTCCTTGCAAAAAATATCTGATGCAATTGTAAACACTGAAATACTGTTTTTACATACACAGTGTGTTCAAGCCAGAAAGTCCCAATTTAATGACTGCTCCCCGTCCCAACCCACACAAGGAGCTATTTTAAATACGCATTATTTGTCACTGTATTTCCCAAGAAATGCGCTCATTGTTTCCTTATGACAGAATCTCTGGATTTGATAAATCCGACAGGATGCCTCCTCCTAAGTAGTCATTCCATTTCTACATTTTTGACTCCTATATGTACATCTCTCCTCAGGTCCTCCTGCCGCGTTCAAGTATCTATCTAGACAAGGTATATAGTCAGTCAGTCAGTTCCGATGAAGGGATGTGGAAGCCAGAAGTGTGCAACACATGTCATGTCGGGAGATATTTTCTAGTGCAAAGAAATAGCAAACATAGATATTGTTCTAAAAAATCCCTGAGAGAGAATCAAGAATGTTGATTTGAACGGGAGTCGTCCAACATTCTTCCCTCTCCCTAAATTTATAATGGAGGGTCGGAGTGATGATAAAGATGTAAAGTCCCTTTGTGACGGCTAAAGTAGGATCTCTTTGCTGCAGATAATGCCTCTTGCAATATAAGTTGTGTCGGCAGTCCCAATCAGTACAGCTTCTCTAGCATTATCTTCATACTATACAACATCCTGACCATCCAGGGAAGTTTCAAAAACCGGTGCTTTTTTATAAAAAAATAGGAAATTTAATTTTTCAAAAATGTGAGCACACTATTACAATCAAGACTTCCAACAGCTTTAAATATTTGCATACAATTATTCCTATTTATCTCACTGCTCTACTTGACATTCAGACTTGGTTATTTACAGGAAGCTACTTACGCTCACAGATCTCCATATCCCAAATCCATTAAAGAGATTACTTGTGAGAGATTTGTTTTCCGACCATACAAAATAAGTTTGCAGTGAAAAGATGAGCGGTATTTGTGACATTACTAGAAAAGCAACTTAGTATGTAAACATCTGTTACATATGTAATTAGTGATAAACAAAAAAAGAACATTTGCAGCATTCCGTGCAGTCATTGTTTTAATAATCTCATATATATTTCCGTCTATATTAATTTTGCATTTTTTTCCCTCTTCATTTGACGATACTTTGAATATTTTTCTTTAAATTTAATCCCTGTGTGTACACTCTACTTTAAATGAAATTAGTGGAAGGAGCATTGTCGACTCAAAAAAATATATCCCAGGACCAGTTTTATTGTTCCGGCTCATAAGCAACTAAACATAATGGGACTACGAGCCATTTCCTACACAAAAGACGGACAAGTCACAATGTGGGTTTCTCAAGGAGCATAATAATTACATTTGTATGTATTTGCATAGTAATTATAGAGAGGAGAGTCTGGGAAGGTGCACATCTTTTTAAGTCAGATTTCCCCCTTACTATGTACAGGGAGAGGAATTGTAAGCGGAGGATTTAAGTTGCATGAAAAATGATTGCAGATGGTATTAAATTATTAATGAAAGTGTACATGTATAGTTGAAAAGTTTGCGGAATTAATTCCACGCCACATACTCGGAAATTTCAAGAGATATAATTAATGACTTGAACTGCTCGCTTGACTCCTCTTAAATCTTTCACTTAATCCACAATCGTTTGAGGGCTAATTAATTCCTCCACGGGCACACTATGGCATCCATAACCCAAAGATATGAGTACATATGTATGTATCTATGTCCATGCACAAGTACTCTCTACCTTTATGTAAACCGTCCTTCATACTGTACCTCCAATACAATCCTAGAATACAAACTCTCACTCGCTATACACATAATTACATATCTACCTTCCGACAAAAACCTACTTTAGATACAAGGGATCTCCCAGTAGCAAAAATATTTTTATTTTATAATTGTCCCTGAGCCCTGCCACCTTCCTATGTCTGGCATGGGATGTATGTAGGTCCCTCTCAGTAGAGACAAACCATAGTTTCCTTCCTACTTTGGCCTCAACGTACTACTTGACAAGTTATATATTCTGGCAGAGACACACTTCTCTCTCCAATAGGGAATCATGAGGAACACTTGGAACCAATAGAATAGAGACTCGGGTTTCAAAGGAAATAAGAAGAGCAAAAAGCTAGATTGAAGGAAGGTTGTCAGACGAGGAGGGTAATATGCAATAATAAGCTATTTATTCCTCTTTGACTGACAAGATTATACCAGGTTTTGTTATTTCTCTTGTTCACTCATCTCCGTCCTTGTGAAACCTCTCCGTCCTCCTGTCCCTAGCAAAGGGAAGAAGTCGAGGAGTGACTAAATGTAAGCTGGAAATATAATGCGTCTGAGAGGGCTGACTTGGTGGTGGTTGTGCGGTGGAAAGTGTGAGAGTCATCAAGAATTCATTGAAGCCGTCAAAATCTGAGCAACTCATACAAAGTTAAGGTGGTGGGGAGCGGGAGGTAATTGCTGTATATTAAAGCCTAACTAGAGTCTCATCCTCGAGGATTCACCGCTCTCCTTCCAAGGTTTACATGCCTGATTGCTTCTGGCTCTCTCCGAAAAACCCGAGGTCTGAAGAGAAAGGAGACTCTTCCCTCCCATTGGCATCCAACAACATATTGGAGAGGTACAAAATCCCCACCCTACACACTATTCCCATGTACAAAATAACAGGAGGAATAACTAATTGTAAGAGACTACAACTTATGTAATTACATATGTACCTATGTATCTGTAAATACCCCAGGATACCAGAAGGTGTAAGGGAAATGAAGGAGAGAGGTAACCGTAGGAAGAAGCACCGTAGGTTTGAACACTCTTTGTACAAACTCCGCCGAGACCCTTTCTATAGATATGTATACGTAGGTAGAGGGGGCCCCTCTTTTGCAAATCTGTATCTATCTCTACATAATCTATACATCCAGATCCATAGTTAATGTCTATCTGAATATGACAGAGTGCAAGCCGGCAGAGTGAGTTCGTAAAATACAATACTAGTGCTGAAGTAACTGTCTCAGTTAGATTCTACACAGATAAATCATTGCACATCTGACTGGATTTTTCCACTGTCTCCTCCAAAGTCCCGAGCTAAGATGTACTTATACAAAATTGTAATCCAACTGCCAAGTAATGCGTAAGCTGTTTTTTCTCTCCCGACCATGTTAGCTTTGGTGTTCATGTGTCATTATATGTGTGTAGATACATACACTCATGTAATTACATGGTACTTTTAGAATCCCCAAATGTCAGCAGAGCTAACAATATAATTACAGTCAATAACGATTTGTACGGGATTTATAGATATGGCGGCCAAGTGCTAGTTTGCAAAGCTTGAGTTCCTCTCCTTCGACTCTTTAGAATTTATCTTTACAAAGTCCCTACATATTATCTAGATCCTCACTACATGTTCCCCGATGACTGCTCCTCTCCCTCCTGTACTAATAAATGCATTACGGTGTATTGGAGTTTGTAATAATAATTGTAGAGCGTGGCGTTTACAGGAGGAAAAACATGGTTTGGAAATGTTTGCAAAATAGTATTTTTTGTCTCTCTCTCTCTCTCTCTCTCTCCCGTTTTTTTTCTCGGGTTAGACGTGAATGTCAAAGTATGGATGGGGATGAGAGGACAGACAAGAAGATGAAAGATGAATGATTACTTGGCAGGGGAGCCAAAATATTTCGAATCTTGTCAAAGAGAGCAGTTGCTCCTGAGAAACACCAAGGCTATGTATGATGTACATTACGAATATTATTACAAGTTATTTAGACCTCCTCAGTTCAGAGTAGAGGATGAACGAGGCAGGGGAAAGCTTGTGTAGTGTGATGGGAACGCATCCGCACACACACACACACACAAGCACATCCTCATATATCTGTGTGTACTGTACAGGGTCTCTGCACAAACACACTCATGCTCTCGTAGGACTTTTACGTAAATAACATTAGCCAGCTTTTTGCTCTCAGGGAGTTGAAAAAAAAAATGTACATATATATCTACGGACATGTCGAACCTCCATTGAGACATTACATTATCCTTTGTAAAGAGAAACATGAAGCATTACAGGCACAAATACACATTTTTTAGTCTCCTTCCTAAATCCCCCTAACACTTAGTGATCTTCCTTCAAAATAACATCTCTCCTCATGTTTTCTCTGTTATAAAAACCCATTTAAAAATCTATTGTCCAATTTTTCCACTTTTTAAACTCTCAATCCCGCATACCTACAAAAACAGATATAGGTATAGATATAATTATGTATCTATAGATAAATACTTGAAATATCTACAAATGCTTCTAACCACAGGTTATGTTAAGGCATTACTACTTGGGTTGTCATAACACTTAAAAAACACGATTCGTACCTCCACACAAGATGTTTCTGGTTAGCAGAAAAACATTATTTCATTTTTGTTGCAAAACCAGCCTTTTACGCAGGGAACATCAGGCAGGAAGAGCTAAGTGCAGGGGAGTACGCAAAATCAAGAACTTTTCCCAAAGCATGTGTGAGAAACTCCCTGGGACTGACTGACTCCGACCTGCGAGGAGGCATTAGCAAAGGAAGACGTTTACTCTAAAGGAACTAGAAGATAAGGGATTTTAATGGGAAAAATGACTGATGATGTTAAGTAGAACAAGAGAGATGGATGTACAGTTAAATTCACAAGTATAATGTAAATCCCCCACGTAGATAGATATGTAGATACAGTAGTTGTTACACCCAAGCGATTAGTAATGAACCAACGTCTCTCTCTCGATCTGCCTCTCTTCCCCTCAGATAGAACTCAAGTATCAAATAGGTTTCTCGGCATAATTGCTCTTTTGGTAATTTCCCGAGAATTACTCTCTCTCTCTCTCTCTCTCAAGCCCAAGAATTCGTCTTACCCCCCCCCCCCTTTTAATGCTTTATTATTAAAAAGGAAGAGTAATTTTAGAGTTGTTCCATCACATCAGCAGAATCTGAATAGTTTATGTTGGAAGTGTCTTCAATTTATTCCTAGTTATGTCCCAACTTTTAGACCTAATATTCCTCGTCTGGGGAGTATGACAAGACTATTGAATAAAATGATACTAGTATATGACAGTCAAATGGTAAATATGTATTTCACCTATTTAATAGAAAGGGTTGTTCCAATGATATCCCTCACCGAGCCGTACTCAAATACAATATTGAGACTGAGGTCGGGCGTCTATATATGTACGTATCTATCTACAGGTAAGGGAGACACTGGAGTTGTTTTCCTTCGGAGACACGCCTCATATTAAGAAAAAGTTAGGGTCTAATGGTTATTGACGGGTTACCTCTCCCCATTCCCTTCAGGATTAAACGTCCATACTTGTTACACTACTCTGCTAGGGAAAGGGAATTTTTCCCCAAGTTTTTACCTCCACTCAAGCCACCTTACATCAAGCGGGATTCAAAATTAAATTATTTATCTATCATCTCTCGCCCTGCTCTTATCGGATTTTATCGAACTCCCGGGAAACTTCCTCTCTCGCTCGCTCCATCACTCTCTTAAGTAAAAACAACCGACTCAACTTGACTGATGGGAGGTTCCAGGAAAGGGAGACTGGTAAAAATAGATAGGTGATCTCAAGTTACATTTTCATTTCTGTATTATTCCGGCACATACCTCAGACCCGGGACCTCAGACATATCCGTTTAAAACATTCCACACTGGATCACACATGTATACATACATAAATGCATACACACATGCCCCTACTCTACTGAGTTGGGAGAGGTTTGAAGAATTTAATATTGTTTTGTACCTTCTGAAATTCAATACTTCCCAATACAAGCAGCATTTGCACATATGTATGTATGCACTGGCCAACAATGATGTCCCTGTCTAATACCAATTTGAATTTACAGGCCTAATACTGATACTTACACGTGTTCAATGACACAGACATAGTGAACAAGACTAAGTTTGTGTTTTTAAAATAATTTCTTATTATGTAGGTAGATATTACTTATTTGGGCAGAACTGGAAGTGGAAAGTTTAGATATTCATTTGTTTGGGATAAATTCCCTGAAAATTTGCTAGTGATTATCATAAACCGCAAATGAACACACGACCATTTTGAATATCAGATTTGGGAAAGCTTAAAATAGCCACTCATTCCCATTGAGGAGCTATCCAATAGTGCATTGACTAGTTACATTAGGTCCCTCAATAAGTGGTAAACTGGGGAACCTCGCACTAAATAAGGAACGTGCTGGTTGTGGGAACAACCCTGAATAGCCTTCTATCCCGGCGAAAACTCTAGTACTAAATAAATGATTGGAAGACCCGAGGATAGAAAGCATGTTGGTGAACCAGCCTTGGGTTTCAAATGAGTCTTTTACTACCCTTTTAACCGAAACAATAGAAACGAAACTACGTTGAGGACTCTCCCCCTTGGATTTGATACCGTACATGTGCATTCAGTGGGTCTAGTAAATGTGTGGGGAGGGCATCAGTCACCATACATAATACTGACAGGTAAATGCCAGCCCTGAGACGGACATCTCCAGGAAATGTAAGGACATTGAAGGAAATAAATGAAGAGTGAAAGCACATGTGTCTATCCCTTTACCCATCCCATACATACTTATGTTTGGGACGGAGCAAGGGATTTTTAGAGGAGGAAATGTTATGAATTTTTAAGAGACCCCAGCCTTTCCACAAGTCTTACCTGAATGGACTCCATTAGTGGACTGAGTGTCAGGAGTTCCGTTGGTAGACGCAGAAGGTGTTGTCGTGGCAGAATTACTCTCCACCGACTGACTCTTCCTCTGGGACAAGTAACCCTTCTTGAATAGCACGTCTTGTCTCGGCGTCGTTATCTTCGTATACTCATCTGAAAACACAAGTATCATCATTTCTATCAGTAAAGCTTAGATATAGCTTCCCACACACTAACACTATACATAATAATTGTCGCTCCTGTCTTCCTCAAAACAACATCCCGCCCTTCATTTTGTCAACTCCGATTCCTTATCAACCCGACAATGCACACAATGAGTCTTTCCTCCAGCTATAATCAACCATAATTGCTCCTCCTTGAGAGACACCGTCCAAAAAAAAAAACATACACCTAACCTAATTCAATTACGGTGAGAAACTCCGTTCCTTCCTAATTGTGCCCATCAATAACGGAGGCCAAGATAAGATTTCCACTACTAAAACTTTCGTAATCTAAAACTTTTTCGATTTGCTACAAATCATGTAAATATCTACATGTGCATCTATAATATGTGATTAAGGTATCTACAAATATCTATACCTGTACAATCTATTCTGATACATTCCTTGCGTCGCTAGGTGTACTACACACATTGATATTCCAAGAAACATGGATTTATACTTATTGCTACATGTCGGGATTTGAGCTGAGTATAATTTTATGCATATGAGCGTACACAAAATGCGTATCATTAGCCCTCCCATAAATCAATATCCGAGAGGTGATAATAAATCATTCAGGAATTCAAGCTGAACAAATGGTAAACTTAAAGCCTCATTTTATAGCGAGAGAAGTTCCGCAGATACCTCAAAAATCCAATCGACCTTGGGAAATATGAAAACTCTGCGGATCCTCATGTGCTCACATTTTACGAGCGACTAAGGAAAATGTTTGTAGGTATCTCTACTAAGCCAGACATATTTAACAATGGAACCTAAGCTAGAAATTCTGGATGTTTTACATGAATACCAACATATTTCTACAGAACATACATACATAGATGTATCATAATAGTATAACGTGAAACACGCAAACATGCAACCGCATGCTGTCTATTTAAAACGCAAAGTTTTTTTTAAAGAATAGACCTTTGAATGAATTAAATTCATCAATACAGAACACATTTCAAGTGTCACAAAAGAGGGAAAGCCAGACAAGCTCATGGAAAAAGACGGAAATGCTTGCACATAAAAGAGTAAAAGTGATCACCAAATAAATCCAATTCCTGTGCTAACAGCAATAATTGGGAAATCATATGCAGTACAAAGTTCCCTTGTAGACTCGTAATTCTCACACATGGTGTGATATAGAGAAGGCTGGAGGGAAAAAGAGTCGACGGGTGTTGAAATAAATGCAGTGAATGCATTCCCTGCCTCGTTATTTCAATTCCCAGCGATCTGGCTTGTTTGAAAGGTTCATTTTTTTGCTAAAAACTTTCTGTTCTACGAGCCCATATGTACATGTGTATGTACCTATGTGTGTACGGACGTGCGAACAAATAACAAAATCATAGGAACACAGGCATGGAACTGTCTCTAGCCTTAATTCATGTGTGTACATGCATACATGCACAGATATAAATGCAAACTACATCCATACATTCATACATGTATGTACATATGTACATATATACATACACATGAAACCTTTTAAATGCATTGGAGACCATAGCCTTTTATAAAATAATTACGTTTGCACATGTACGCTTGCATGTTTGAATATTTCCCTACCTATGTACATACATATCTATATATTTATTCACATATGTATTTATGTATGAAAAGGAATTCCGTAAAAATGTAAATATTAGAATTCCAGCCTTGAGGTAATACACTACAAGAGACACGCACGCACGCAAAAATAGGAAACGGTACAAAAACAGGATTGAATGGAGCCAGTTTCATAACAAACTTGTGTTATGTGACTCCCTTTATATTGACAAATGCTATGTCAAATACGAATTAACTTGAAACCGTAGATTGAAAGACAATGCCGATAAACAACTTCTACGGGGAATTTCCAGTCTGGGCCTAACTTTGAGTCTAAATTCACGTCAGTCTGTTATATAACTCCCATGCATTTAGTAGGTCCTATCTGTATGTAGTAACTTGCATAAAAAAACACACTCGATAATAGCATACATTACAAGCCATTTCTTGTTCCGAAGCTTATACAACAACTTATAAGTAATTATGGCAAAGAGTACACAACCCAGTATGCACATTACAAGTAAGAAAATGTAGGAGCTGCAACACCTGCAACAAACCACATGATACCAAATACTAAATGAATGACTAACGTGAGCATCAATTCGGAAATCACGCGTTTTCATACTGCTGAATCACAAGCTTTTCCCCCTCGAGCTCCTACTTAACCGCAAAGAGAATGCAAATGCCACGGTTTGGTTAGAAAGGAGAAGGGGAAAAAAATTGTGTGTATTTTTAATTTTGAAATCTGGAACCGTTTCAGCACAGAGCAGCTCTTCTCTCGAACTTGTGATTGTGCGAGAGGAGTCGGCTGTCTTTTTTTCATTTGCATTTTCAAAGAGTTGTGGGGTATAAACCTCAAAGCTTGTCATGTGCTTGTATCAGTAGTTATGCTAAAAAAAAACACGTCTTCTTTGTAGAGGAAAATTTTGCAGAACCCTTCCTTTATACATGATTACTGATGCTTACGTGTTCCGTGTTGTTCGCATTTGAGGAATTTGATTAGTACACTGTGTTCAAATCTATTATTAATTATTTGCAAGATCTTTTTAAAAGCCGAATAAATCATTCAGCGTCATATACATATGTGTTATATCTATAATTAGGTAATTATTTGCTGGCTGTAAATATTTTTTAATAAATATTAATTAAAAGAAATATTTGTTGAAGTTGATGGTACATATAATTATAATTACTGTTGTAATCAATACAACATAAACGGAAGGATAGAATTGTACCTTGGTTGTAAGATGGCCGATTGGGTCCCTCGCCATTTTGTCCCTGTCCAGCCTGCCCGCCATTCTGGTAGTAATAAGAGCCGTAAGGTCTGGGTTTACGGAACCGCCCTCCTCCTCCTCCGTAGGAGCGGGACGTGTAGTGATAATTGCCCCCACCCGTGGATCCACTCCCGTTGCTCGTAGTTGAGGTGGTTTGAGTGGGAGGGTTGGTCGTGGAAGAGTTGCTGGAGGTCTCCCCATTATTCCCAGGATTAGGAGCATTAGTGGAGGCCGAGTTCGGGGCTCCGCCGCCACCCCCATTGTGACTGCTGTAATGGTGGGGATTATTGCGGTAATTGTTGTAATTATTGCGCCCGCCCTGGTAGTAATTCGAGTAATGTCCATTGTGGTAATTGGATTCTGATGACTTCCCGGATGATGAGTAGTGCGGGTTGCTTTGGGAATAGTGATGGTGGTGGTGGTGGGGCTGTTGTTGTTGTTGTTGTTGTTGTTGTTGGTGGTAGTTGCTGTGATGGTTGTTGTAGCGAGAGTTGTAGTGGGAGGATGAAGGCTGATGGTTACTGCTGTTGTTGTAGTGATGATGATTATTGTGATGATGATGATGGTTACCCGTCGGCTGAGAGTCAACCGACGAGGCTGTCGATGAAGTATTATTTGTAGGGGTGGTCATGGTCGAAGGACTTGAGCCACTTGAAGGACGAGCGTGATGTGTTTGGTCACCGAGTTTCCCATTGACCATCTTCCCTCCAACTAAACACACATTATTACTATCGTCCCCTTGGTCGTCCGTCAGTTTCAATGACATTTGAATTCCTCCGGCTAGACCATCCATTTCCTCCTCTTCGTTTGCTGAAATTTCTCCTGTAATCAATGAAAATAAAACAAATATTAACTTACTACAAATTATCAAGACAAGCTTTTACTTTCCATCCCATTTGTCTGGATTTACAACCTAATGTTTAAAAAAAAAATCAGCTTTATCGTCAGCTAAGGACTCAGAGTGCTCACTTGAGAGTGGAAACGAATATCTGGAAGGATGTTGAGGAGCAAAACATGAGTGTGTCTTTCCTACTCGACTAAATAAGTCTTATTTTGCACATATTGTACTTTCGTAGCTATGTGGTCCACTTTATTCATATTCAGTATATGTAGATAGATATGTATGTACATAGTACAGTGGTGGCTGTAACTCAATGTTGCTCCTTCAGAGATTCCCAGATAAATAAATACATTATCTTAAGCTTCCACAAGTTGACTCTTGCTTTTCTTAGCTGACAGTGCACGTACGATTCTTGAAGAGAACCACATATGTACATAGCAAGCATTGAACTAAAACTCTGCCATGATTCAAACCATTTTAAAATCATTCATTTCCCTACTGTATCATTTATTTCCCTCAGAAATGATTGTTTCTCAGAGTTTCCCCATCCACAATAATAAAGAATCCAGAGGAAAAACCAAAAGCTCTCTCCTGAATTGAAATCTCGCACGTGCACTCCCTCCTCATGATCTAGAAAGTCATTGGTGGAAATTCCTTGGAATTTTCACCCAAACCCCGGAACTCTCCCAGTCCCATGTATCAATATCTGTAAGGTATCTACATATGAATACAAATGTACGTACATATATGTATAACTTCTCATGCATTAGCGGAGGACCGGGAAGAATAAGTGAAGGAGCACGGGAGTGGAGGAAATGGGAGGAATTTTTCACAAATAACAAAGCTACATAGTTGTGCTGATTGAGAAAGCTCCGAGGTAGTCGTGTCATAGGGAGAGGCTAACAAGTGAGGAGGTAAAAGACTTGTCTATACAAATATCTACAGTAGTAGGAAAAACATAACTCTGCATGCACAGGTCCTTTAGGTAGGAGCAAGTATAGGTAGATACAGTAGAAGGCCCCTAGAAAAGAGAGACGTAAAGTGGGCAAAGACAGACGACGTGCTTTTTTATGAGTAAAAGCTCCTTGTAGATTTAGCACTCATATCACCCCTTACTACACAAAAGTATATGCAAGAGAGTGGAAGAGGAACGTGGCAATGATAAATCCCGCAACTCATGCTGTTTTATGACAGTCCATTCAATTTAATGGGCTATAAATCTTCAAACGGACAAGATGAAACTGTATACGGGGTGTACACCTATACACATTTAAATACTTCTACATCTACATCCACAATTGTGTAGACGTGCCCAGTGCCAGGGCACCTACCACGGCTCTTGTTTTCCTCAAAATCCACCCTGACAAAAGAGCCAGAGACCCTAGAAACACAATGCAACTATTTTGAATAACATTTCAACATTGTTTATATCCACCGTAGTGGCTCCCCGTAACTCAAATACTCATATGTGACCAACTAACAATAAGTATCAAGTAACTTATATCAAAACACCTAGTTTGGTAAATACTCAAAAACTCTGTAATAGCTTTTACGACTCACACTTATATAATTATATGAGACCTACAATTTTATTTGCACGTCCGCCCGCCCGAGACAGTCCATATATGTACATACGCTCTCAAATCCCAGGATTCCAATTGGCGTTAAATCCCCCCTCATTTTTATGTGCATTGACTCCAGAAGAGGAGGTCTATTGAGGATATGTATCTACAATAAATTTATATATCTGCCCCAAACTACCTAGGAAATCCGCTGGATAATCACATTAAATCCTATCGCTTATGTATGTACATGCCTGTTGTCTATAGATATGCGAAAACGTGAAATCGCATTTAATGACAGTCAGCCCATTAACAATGAATTCATTAACGTCAGCTGAGAAAAACGCCAGGGGAGCAAACCTGCATCAATTTATAAACCATGGCGTTGCGTAATGCTACAAAACCAATATGAATCTTTGTGGGAGAGTATAAATTGTGAAAACTGTTCCACACATGTCCCAGTATCAACGTAAGTATATAATTTCCAGCTATGAAAAGACCCCCATCTGTCTAAATCTAGAAGGAAAATTCCCTATATACGAGGCACCCACTGAATAGTAAAAAGTAAACCCCCCCCCCAAAAAAAAAAAAAACTCCTGGAATTTTACAACTCTATTGTGTAACGGGAGATCCATCCCCACGTACTTATTACTACTTCATACAGCGGTTGATATATCCCAAGGGCTCCTTCTATACTCGGGCTTTCACTCATTTCGTTGGAACAGTCAATATTGACAAATGTGACAGGTCCTGTATGGGAATGGGTGGACATGCTTACTATAGCTCTCTCAACGCCGTAGTATGTACATGGACGCCCATAAAAACCTCTCCCAATTCATCCCCTCACAAACATGTCACTCAGTGCTTAAATTACGATTCTCCTGTAATTACTTTGGGGCAGAGAACGTTCAAGGAGCATGACATTCTTGAGATCCTATGAGTGATACATACAACCGTCAGAAATAGTTTCACTTGACTTTACTATTTATTTTCATACATTAGCTTCATCGGTCCTATATAGTGTATCATTGAATGGATTCTACAGTATAAAAATTATAGAAGGATCCCACTATCTACTATAAAAGCCATGATTAGACTTTTACCTCTTTCCAGTGTCGTTATGCTCCAGAGGATCCTTCTACCCCAAGCTCGTTTATGTCCATGAATATATGCACATGAATAAGCAAGTGCGGAAGGCAAGTGGAAATCGGTATCAGAGGAGCAATTGAGCAAATTAATGAATCCCATCATTCCTCATCTTTATGTATCCTCAGTTCACATTGATAAAGCAGGAATTGACCATAAAAATCATCAAGTCTCTTCTCGAGAGCCATAGATCATCATAAGGATTTGGGGGCAAGTGCCGTCTTTCCTCCAAGCCATTGGAAATAAGCTCCGAGAGTCGGGAATTGAAGTTACCTTTTTATATCTATTGTGTGAGAGTACAGTATATGTATTTATCTACATATAGTTAAAATCAGGGGGTACTCTCCCGTGATTCAATCGTACAGGAGGAAAGAAGAGACCAAAGATACTCCAGTGAATATGTTCAAGGAAGATTTAAGGATGAGAATTTGGGCAATAAAGCCAAAAGTAGTGGCACACAAGTTACCATCATAGACGGAATCCCATATCGGCTCCCAGTACACATACTACCGTTACCTTTGGATCTAGCAGTATGAGTAGATGCTATGTACTATGTACGTCAATATGGAACTACACAATTGTAGGTACTGGTATACAAGAGTCCCGTCTAACAGTAGTGACTATAAGATATAACTAGAAGTATCTACTTATATGAGCATGTCCTTCCATTATGCACTTGAGGTAGAAACACACTTGAGGAACGGAGCTTGCTGCTGCGAAAGGTGAAATTTACGAGGGAGGCGGAATGTAAAAGTGACAATCAAATCAAATAAGTTACGCCTCCTCTATGTTCCCCTAATAACCCTCAGCTTGTCTGCGTTGGAAATTGCAAGGCCCATCAGCGTCATCAACGCTAACCGAATAAACGCTCCTGCTTCCTGTCTTCAGCCAAACTACCTCCTAATGCTAAATTATATGCAATGTATATTCCAACGTTTGAAACATCCCTGCGTAAATATTCTCTTCCCATTTCCCATACTTGGGAATACAGTCCTACTCCTCGCCAGCCCTAACTTTTACGGCTCTGGAATAATAAGGACAACAATACAGTATAGTACTACTGTAGAAGCTATTTGCTCAAGTCTCCAAGTTTGCACTAGAAAGTATACAAAAGGTGTGCCATTGTGTGTAAATGTTTTTCAAAAACAGTCCAATGCTGATTTGCACATTATGAGGTGAAAGCACACTCGGAGACACATTTATAATTTAAAACTACGTATGTATAGTAGCTCCCACATACACACGACGAATTTTACGAGCGTCAAAAAATGTGTTTGCTCAATTGAATGTTTGTTTGTATTTCTTTCCAGGAGGATCTACTATCTGTATGTGTGTAATTATGTAATGTATGTACATATGTATGCATGTCGGTCTACATGATGTGCTCTGACTCCGTGACATCCAAGCGTGAGGTACACGGCGCCTGCTTGCATGAGACAAGGGCGTACTTACACCTTAACAAAAATTCTCACTGAAATAACAGTTGTTGTTACGACGATGCGACCCATTTAGCCCACGCGTCATTAACTGTCTATAGAGGTTTGAGAGATGTCCTTGCACTAACAATTGGTTTGTTGTTAATACGTAAAGTTTTTTAAAAAAAAAGCCAATACATATGGTCGTATGTAATGGGATGCAATTCCCTTGGGTTTTATTGCAAATTACATGCACATACATACATACATATGTATGTATGTATCTACACATGCTTTGAGGAAAGCCATCAACAAATATTCACACATGTAGTCATATGTAGATAGTATGTATGTATGTGACTCATGCATTAGCACGGTGTGCTCGGGCTGTCATGAGATTGTCACCTGGAAGTGACTGTTAATGGACCTAGTTAAAATAACGGAACGTCAAGGAAGCTCTTGCGGCTCTTTCGTCTCCCTTCACGAGTGTGACACACTCCGGGCTTCCTCGTGGATTTGAGAGCATTTCCTGGAAAAGTTGTCTTTAATTAATGATTTGATTTTGGCAAGGGTTTAAACCCGCTTGGGTACTCTCCTGCTCCCGCACTCCCGTCACGGATTAATTTATGACCGTAGAAATTGATAGTCATTAATTAGGGAATTCCCTGAATTTAATTTCTCTTGTCTCAGTCAAGATAATAATAATTTAGAGATTTTTATGGGCTCGGGAATAATTACGAAATACTGGGCTTGTTTCTGTAGGGAAGGTACAGGGGAACTATTCTGTGTCCTGGGTAAGACGGAATGTGTAAAGACGGATCGTCATGGTGAGTTAATTGTTACTGATTAAGAGCCCTTATAATTATAGCATTATTAGTACGGAGGGTCTATAAACATGTAGTCACTAGTCACAGTCTCCCCTGCCTGGTGACAGTTTCAAACATAACTCTTTTTCTGGGGAGTTCAAAGAGTTTCCAGATCAGTCCGCGTTGGGCTCCTCGCACAAGTCGCGTGTTTGTCGTTCATATATACCCGACCCTGCTTTTACGACAGACCGACATACATTCTAACCCCGTAGCGTTTACAATGTGTGTGCGTTGGCGGTCGTAAAGGAAAGTGACTCGGAGCTGTTCCCATTGTAATAAAGGAGGATTTCGAGGGAAAAATTCAAATGCTGCCATCAATGGCGCCATAAATATTACGATAGTCATCTTAATGTGTTATGTATTTCCTTAAATTTTTTTTCCCTCTCCTTCAGAGAAAAAAAATGTTCGCACGATTTTTTCACCCTTTGAGTAGATATACAGAAACCATTCCCTCTCAGCACCCAAACCCAAAAACAATTCACTCATACAATAAACAATCCTCAAGTTGTAATCTACATTAGAAACAAATAATCCGTAAGGAGTTGCTGAAAATTTATATTTATTCCTTCCGAAATGTAATAAATCCCATGGAATTTCATTCCAAGCGGTGGTTTTCAAAAATCCATGTATCTTTATATTGTTTACATTTATGACTTCATCTTTTTATGGCCGAACACGAAGATACATACATATGTACGTACATGCATCCCGTTGATACTCCATATGACATCACAACATATGCTGCCAATCTGAAGGGAGCCACTGAGGCTTGTTTCTACGTAGATTTTGAAAGTGGAATAAATTCCCTATAGGGAAAGTTTGAGATCAAACACAAGGGAAAATTCCTCTTTTCGGTAATTTTAAACCAGAGAAGGGATATGTAGGGGAATAACTTTTTCCTCCCCAAAAAAAAAAAAATTATATTCAAGAATTTTTGTCACAAGAACCAAAAGTCAAGTACATGATTTTCAAAAAGAGTATCATCCCGATATGTCAGGATTCCAAGAGAAAGTTAAATAAGTTGGAAAAGTTTCCAGAGAGAAATTTCTCTGAAGAATTATTACACGCTATTTCTTTCATGCACGCATAGTTTTCAGTTCCTAAATCAAAATGCATGTAAAAAGAGAACTCTTCTGTCTTTTACTCTCCCATTTACCCCTGGCTTTAGGAAGAATAAGAGCAGAGAGAGAGACAGAGAGAGACAGAGAGAGAAAGCAAAAGAAAGGAGAAAGAAGGGACAAAAATATAAACAAAAATTGGACATTTTTTAAGGGAAAAGCGTAGAAAGGAGCTAGATAAAAGAGATAAACGGATGAAGGGAAAGAGGGAAAAAGTTTCTCTCTCTCCATAAAAACTGCACTTGTAACGGCTACACTCTGGTCCTTCCCCTCCTGCTCAAAGGCAAGAAGAAAGGATAGCGGAGAATGGACGTTTTATGATAAGGAACTTGACGTGCCACAGTGAAAAGACAGACAGAGAAAAAGAATAAGAAGACAAAAAGGAGGTTAGAAAATAAATAAGGAGATGCATATACAATTTAATCCTACAATGAAACTATACCCATAGACCTTCTGGACTATCAAGTGGACTATGACGGAAGAGGAAGAGCGTGCAGGCTGAAGGTACAAAGCACAGATACAAGAGACTATGCCAAGGAGATGCCGTCATTTGTTCCCTAGCTCATCCCATTCTTCATGCAGAGTATACAGAAAAATTCATTCCCACAGTCTTGTGTAAGCTTCAGAATAGATATATCTACAGCTGTAAGTACAGTATCTTCCCCCACTGGACGAAAAAATGAGAGAAAATGTACAGTGTAGAGTCCTTATATGTATGAAGATTGTATATATAGATACACGCCAACATAATAAAAGACGATGGAGAAGATCTCAGTGAAAACTAAAGATGATGATAATGATGATGAGGAGCACATGATAAAGGATTATAGGGTATCCAGAAAAATAACAAAACACCCTGAGTCACACATCCTAGATATTTCGTCCCTGGTAAAATACGTACTATAATTCCGTACATATAAAATATATGGTAGTATGTCTTCCTCGCTCTTTCTCTGTTTCTCTCTCTCTCTCTATCACACAGGCACACACACACCTAGGTATGTACAACGAACTGTACACGGTGCCAGGAGAGATGAGAATTACCTACGGAAATCCTTAGTTGTTACATTATTTCCACTCCTTTACCTAACTACAAACAATTGCTCTCTCTCATGCTCTTTCCGCTCTCAACTCCCATATTTTTCAATCTCATCCCCGTCCTACATATATTCCCCTCACTCCGTCTCCAGCCTGGCTCACGTGCATTGTTTAAAGTTGAACTCCACTGTGAGAATCTCAGGATCTACTTTATAACCAATTTAATTCAGTTTTCCGCAATTCCCTGTACTCAGCTCCGCTCACTCTAACAATGGGACCTTTATGTTGTTGAAAGGTAACAAAAACCTGGAATCTCTTAAAATGAATTCCCATTCTAATTACGCACATGCCTCACTTAAAGAGTATTATCTAATAGGGGACAGGGGTAGTATAATTATATATGCACAGCTGGAGTATCTATCTGTAGTAGCTCCTCAGGATTTGCAATCTCCGGAAAGGATCTGATAGTATCTCAAGAAATTGAATCTGAAGCCGCAGTATCAGGATTGTATTTAATTATTGTGTCCCTACATATAATTACGTATAGATAGTGGCAGGTACATATGCATGATCTTTGCTAACTGCACAATCCCCTATAAGATTTCGGCTTGGGTATGATAGAGATGTGGAAGAGGGGAACTCGCTTGGCACTCATCGCTGAGTTCCACGGATCGTTAGGGAGAGTTAATCGGAAGTGGCGTTACTAACGAAATAATGAACACAGTCAGTAATGGCAAGTAGCCCGTTAAATCCTAGCCACTTGTCAAGGTCTTGCTTCTTTCTGTCTCATGTCTCTCTCTCTCTCTCTCTCTCTCTCTCTTTCCCTCTGTCCCGTTCCCGCTAATGATTTCGGTCAACCCCGACCTGACGACTTCAATTCCAATTTGATTCCTCTCATCCTACATAATTTTATAGAGGAATATCATCACAGGGGATTATGAATTAGAAAAATAAAGGAAAACCTCCAAGAGTCAAGAGAGAGTGGAGAGCCTGGTTTCATATAAATAATTCATGGGGGATCGAAGCACATGAGACGCATAAATATTCATTCCAACTCACTCACACTCACTCTCCTCATATATAGATATACACAATCACGGCACTGGGACCTGGGAACAAGAGGAATTTTTAAATGCAAGTGTGAATTAAGTACAAGCGCGTGCTTTCCACACGGGGCAATTACACTTGGAGCTACATACCAGGGGGAGACGTGGACTGTGGAAAAAAAATGAGGAAGCTACATACACTATTCCTATAACATACTAATGATACTTGGTGAGGTCTAATTTTTACCGTAAATACCTTGTTTTTTTTTACCTAGTGCTATCCATACCTTTGAGAGGTCCTCTCTCTCTCTCTCTCTGTCTCTCTCTCTCTCTCCTTGGGAAATTTACTACTACATTATGAGCTGGCTAGTCGTCATTGTATGTATCTTTACAGGACAGGTTGAACTGACGCAGTCCAAAAATGCTAACTAGTTTTGTTAGATTGACTTCCACGAAAGCCACGAGGTTTTTTCCTGGCTGTAGTTTTTATTACAATAAGCTCCTACTATGCAGTATTACAATAAATTCTAATATATTTTCAAATATCTACAACTATCTCATGTCACAGGATTTTACGCCTGTGTTTAGCAGCACACTGGGAATTACTATGTACGGGTAGAGTTGTGAAGGATCCCTGTAATATCTTGAAATCTGTAGGTGCATGTAATATGGAAATGAGTATGGGGAAAAGAAACGAAGAGTGTGATTAAGAAAGGGAGAGTATCTATATATATCTATCTATACTTATAGGTAGAGCCAATGGACATGTCTAGACATTGTCTGTTATTTGAATAAACAAGATTACCATCTACTAACATTACGATTACCCTTCCTTTCGTGCTCCTTGCCAATAATTCCAAGGAATTTCGGGTTCAAAAAAAAAAAGTAACGGAAATGACCCTCTCTAGACTTCCCTTACGAACGGTGTGCGCACAATGTCCGCATTTATTTTCCCTCCGTGGCAACTCTCCCATTCAACCGGGCTACAAAAAGGGATTATGACCACTACACCTTGGAATTACAGGCTTACCCGAGCACCATATACACACACACACCTTCCCAGTAACAGCTCAACAAAGTTCACTTCCCCCATGAGCCCGAAAACCAATAGGTTTCAATGGAGACCATCATTGTAGCTAAAGTATAATGCAGGGTAAGTGCAATTTCAGTTTCGCAAAACCTAAACTAACTGTTTTGTTCTATAGAATTATTGTAGGTATTAGATAAAGGAGGGGGTTTATGTAAGTACTGATAGTAGGTATAGTCCATAAGAGCAAATCATACTTTCCCAAGGACCCCGCACAACCAACTAAATCCCCAGTCTAGTGCTTAGTGTGAGAAAATGCTAATAAATTACAGACCAGCACATTACTTGCACCATCTTGAGCTAAAGAGCTATGAGGAAGGTCCTGCTGTAGTAATAAATAGAGAAAATACAGGGAGTTGTTACAAATACTATTGCCAACAACATATGCTCTCTCTCTCTCTCTCTCTCTTTCCCTCTCTCACTCTTTAACTTTCTGCCGAGCGAAATACTCCGGAAGATTTATTACTGGAATTCTTATTTTCGCATAAATAATCCACAATTGGTTTATTGGCAGGAGGAGAATGGCGACGGGTGTGGGGAGCAATGTGGAAGAATTCATGCTTGTTGTTCATTTCCAAAACCATCAGCATCAACACAATGTGTCATCATTATTAGAAATAAAATCCATATGAGGATATCACTTGCTCCGACATGTACCCTATTACTTTGTCCGTGGCTGTCCTAATTGTGAGCCTATGTGCTGTAGATGTGCTAGATGTAGATAGATACACAGGAGTCCTCCTATATATTGATACATACATAGATACATATGTATATGCTCAACTGCCAAGGAATCTGGTGTTGACTCATTAATATTTTCCGCCCTTGGTTTCCACAATGGCAGTACTCACAATCAGTCAGGACGTATATGACTACAACAAAAGCAACGACTCTCACAAGCTAGGCAGACCTTCTCCAGTGAAATTCCACCTGCCCCCATTGCAGAAAGACTCACTGCTCGTCATGCTTTTTACATGTTTTAATTAACATTATTTATTAATTTCATGCAGACAAATATGAAAATGCTCTCTCTCTCTCTCTCTCTCGCTCTTGTCACTATTGTTGCTTACACAAATAATTCTCAACTGTTCAACCAGGCTGTGGATTCAAACTGATTTACATATCCATGCACTACAACCATACCCCTCCACAATCATCAGTATAGGTAAAATGCATAGAGAGCCCAAACGAGTGGGTAAAAGGCCATCGTGCTTACTTTAGTACATAGGATGACGACACAGTATACAAAAATACCTATGTACTTATGTATCTATGTTCAATTCTTCAATACTTTATGTATCTGTTCCAAGGGCTTCCAACCCAGCCCCAGGTTTCCCAACGTTAATGTTTTTTTTTTAGTTGTTTTTAAGTCGGTGTAATAATATGTAATGCTGGAAGAAACAATTTGCTGATGAGCAAGTGGATGAAAAAAAACGAGACGAGAGAGTTACTTAAAATGCGTAAGCATGTATTGAATCCCATTTGAGAAGAGGGGTACATACTCAAGCACTGTGTGTGTAATAGGAGAACCAGATGAGAGAGAGAGAGAGAGAGAGAGAGACTCCATCAAGAAATCGTTCCGTCAGTAAATTCCCCATTGATATTCATGAGGCAAGTGAGAAGATCCAGGGATTTACCTTTTCCTAAATCTAAACACTAAACTCTTCCCCCCCCTTTTTCTCTCTATTGTGGGATATATTGGGAGTTGCTGGTGGAGGAGTATGTGGAGGAACTGAACGTGGAAATAAACCACATGAGCTCTTCATACAGTATGTCTCCCCTCTTTGACTCACTGACTGTCTTAATAATAACAATAATAATAGTCGTAATGATTATATCCATTTATACCAATAATACTTATACCATTATAATAACCATTAGGACTTGAACAATGTTCAGCTTTGTCCTCCACTTTGGTGCCTCCACCGAACTTTTGCTAGACTGAGACAAACACATTTACAGCCTCATGAATTACATCCTCATTAGTATTTCTGGTTCTTCACACGTTCTTTCCTCACAATCACCTTTAACATATTACCATTAGTAATGCACTGTAAGCTCTCCTTATGCCACAAGTCAAAACCTTCCCATCCACCAATTTTCAATTATGAGCATTTAACATAATAACAATGCATTTAGTATCCTCATGCACATCCATATATATATCTACATATCTGTACACACCGTCAGTTCGACTCTCACTATCTCTCTCCCTGACTGAATGAGTGCGAGACAAACAGAGAAAATCAAAACAAAGGCTTGTTGGCATGACACGCAGGTTATATATTTTTTTTAGTATTCATACCTTTTGTTTTTATGTGCAAGTCGTACAATAACCTGGTTGGTTGCGTAACACTTTAGAGGAAGTTGTTATCAAAAAGTTGATGTTCACAGCGCATAATTTAACGGGGCCATTCATTTTGTTGAGAAAAAAGTATTTTGGAGTCATGTGCAGAGTCGGTGTACATCCCATGTCACGATAGTTCAATTTGAAGAACGAGTCTCATGAAGACTAAAAAATGTGATTGCACAAAGAATTAGTGCAGGATCAAGTTGGGAATTACGCATGCATTGGTATCTATTTGACGAGGAAATTAGAGCAGAGATTTTAATTGTCAGAGGAATGTTTACGTAAGTTGGTTCCGAAGGGAGGATGGCGGAAGGCTTGAGACAGTCTCTCTAAAAGTGAGGGCCAAATACGGGAATAATACGGGCTAAGTGGAAACTACACAGAGGGAAAAAACGGATTTAGATTTCCATTTGATTAGCATCTCCTTCCCAGTCACTGCGGAACAACCAATCTCATTTAGCCATCTCTCCCTAGTCTGAGTCAAGGTGTCCATGAAATAATGTGCGTATATAATCACATGTGTACACGTACATATGTAGATATATATCTTGTAGATATACACCTGCACTAGGACAGAAGGCTTTAGGGCTCCTCCAAACTCCCCTACAATATATAATGTTTTGGGAACTAATCTGAGAACAAAGTCTTGGTCTAATTCTAAAATACTATGCGAAAGAGTCTCTCCTTCCTGAAGATGCTGTGGTGATGAGAGACTCTTCTATGTGTCTCATCGCTACGCTATTACTTCCTTTGCTAAATCTTAGCTTCTTCAAGCCCTAAGGTTTTCAACTAGGCTCAAAAAGTGTGCCTTCGGAATTTTCCCTATGTTAAGTAATTATGCAGCGTGTGCGTGAATTTGGCCTGAACTTCAGTATGTAGTATATAAATATACACCTATAATTTCATTTGGAGGATTGATACTGCTGAAAAGTCCGGAGACTTGGGAATTCCAACAGCTTTCCTCGCCTCTCAGGGTTATAATAATGTAGTTATATACGGGGGATAATATACACTTATGTGGAAGGATAGAGGTTGGTTCACAGTTGAATATTAGGTGTCCTTTGTTAGGAATACATTATCACATATCTATGCACATGCACACGTGGGAGGATCAAAGTCCTATATGAAAGTTTTTTATAGGGTTTAGTTCCCATTGTCAGTTAGATAACTACTATGTATGTTCCCAAACGGAAGAGTCAACATTTTGTAACCAAATCCTCTTTTAAGACCCTCTTGGCTTTTGTTTAACAACCCAAACCGACTCAACCAAACAAACTTGCATCAATTCCTCACTACACTACGAGATTAAACCTATACGTAGATGAGCTATAGAGTGAGAGATGGGAGGGATAAAGAGTAAAATCTCGTCTTTATTCGGAAATGAGGACAAACGCTGATTTTTTCCTGGCAAAATTTCAATCCACATGGACTTCCCGGAACTCTCAACAATAACGTATGAGATCGGAATAATATTGATTTCTTTCTGGATATAAACACTTCAAAATGCTTAATCTACACAGAAATACTCTTCTGACCAATGTATGCAAAAAACTATACCGAATTCGTCACGCTGCATCAGTCGCATCGACTAGGTCAGTCATCATGATGAAATCGATCTCAGAAGTCGCATCGAATACATGGATTGATTAAAAACCTTAAAAATCCGATACAATTCATTGCATCAACGTATCTAAAAATACAGACGCAACCGTCGAAATGCATCGACGTGCCTAAACTTACAAATGCCTATGAACTAGCTAAAACTATAGACAAGACATCGATTATATATAATACCTACTACACTAAATCTTATCAATAAATGCATATGTTACATATCTGAAGATGCCAATGTGTATATTGACAGGAGAAGCAAAAACGAGCAACTGCATCGATTACAGATACGAAGCAGTATTGACCGCGCGGGCCACAAATGACATACAAGTGATGGTGAATGAATTGAATGTCCCGATTACATATGTATCTATGTATGTGAAGATATGCTACGGAAGCCTAATGCATTGACAGTACAGCAGCTGAAGCTGACTAAGGATTATCTACGACACAGTGTCGACCTGCTAATCGACTTGGAGCAAAGCGATATCGAATTCATCGCAATCAAACTCAGCTTCACCAGGAACAAGTAGGTATATCAGTAAGTATGTAGTTGAATGTCCTATAACGGGTAAGTCCAAGCGTTACAGGAGTGGTTTAAAATTACCTCCGAAAAAAAAAACACTGAGAGTGAATCCGTTGAAGGGGAATAGAGAAAAAAAATGCAATTTAGTCAGAAATACAAACGACGGAAGGAACAAGTGACGCGACCGGAGAATACGTAAGAATGCGTGAAAAAACTGTCGTCATTTGTATTCACATTTCGCAGTCCAGACTCTTCCTTGTAATGATGATGAGGATGACGGAGCGTCTAGTTTTTTTTCTCTCTTCCCGGGGACAACATCGACTTCCCTTTTTGCGCCTCCTTGCTGGGTGTACAAAGTCGACAGTCTAAGACATAAATGTATTAGTGTGTACTCTCGTGCAAACACGTTTTCTCCCAACAAATGGCAATTTGAGAGAAGGAACGAGAAAGGAGGGCAGAATTGCAAAAGCTGAGACTAGGACCACCTGCATGGTCTTTAATGCAAAGTTGTTATCTATAGTAATGTAATAATGATGGTTCGTTACTTGTTCGCACAAGAGAGATATCTATAATTATATACTCAGGTCCCCCTAAATGTACCTGGTTACATATACATATGTATGAAAACAAGTATAATAGATATAGATATATGAGCATACAACCTTGTACAAAGGCCCAGCTCAAGTATCGACTATTTGTTTGTGGCGTATAGAATTTCGCAATGATGTTTTAAAGCTCGGCGTTCCCTCCGATGTACTACATGCATTGGTACAAATCTACGGAGTAGTACGAGCCGAGGGTAAGTGCCTGTAACATCCCTATTAGTATGAGAAGACATCCAAGGAACATATTTGAATGCCGGGAGTTATAAGAGAATAAAATGCCCAGGCAAATATTGAAAGCTGAAAGACAAGGAAAGCCCGTCTGCTCTATGAGTTGTCTAATTTTAAAACGTTAAAGATAGAATCTGAAAACAGTGACAGCCGGCAGCTTTTCTCCTCACTCTCATCTGACTCCGAGTCTCATATATTCTAAATACACATCAGAGCACATAAGAATTGCACTCATTCCTCACTCCATCTCTCCCAACTCCCTCCCTGCACATACTCATCTCTAATCATTTCCCATTCCGAATGGTTCACACACACTCACAACTCACCAGAATTCCAAATAGACTCTACTCTTTTATTTCCATCTTCTCCTCTACACAGTTATAGTTCCTTCAACACAATACCGCTCCCATAAACCAAACTACTAAAAAGCTACAATACTACTCCATCCAGCAAATATCTCTCACTTATTATCGAACTCCGCTCCAGAATTCTCTTCAATAACTTTTCACTATCTATCTATATTCTCGTTGTAGTTGAAGCCGCCACGTCCCTAAAATCCAAGTCCTAGTTACCACCAGCGTCCGACAGTACATACTTACAATCTACACTGACTCCGAGACGAGAGAGAAAAAGAGAGAGAGAGAGAAATACCAAAAGAAAAAGTAAATGAACGCTCAACCGAATCACGTGCGTTGCTTGCACAACTGCACACTCCGAGTGCTAATTACAACAAAAACCCGCTCCAGACACAAAGCACAAATAAATACGTCCCTGTACTGTACAAACATATCTACGTCCTACCTACCTACTACCCCAGTACAGTCACTATAGACTTACACACACACACACATAAAAAACAACTTTAACACTACATCACAAGTTTTCAAATGAGACTTCATTTTTAACTCCGACCTTCCTCCGTCCTATTCTCTCACTGTATTTTGACAGCATTCTTCCACGCGCTGGTCAATATGCACGTAAACCCTCAAAAACCCGCATATAAGAAATTAGAAAATTGAGGTTTACCTTTTGCTAACATCTTCATCTTAATTTAAAAACCCTCCCTTGGGGAAAGTCAGTTATGTTTTTAGTAATATTACATTCTACGTGAGATTCCAATTAAGATAAAATTAGATCTGATCCTTGCAGTAGTAATCCTTATTGACAATACTAGTAGTGCAAAAGTCTTATGACATGGGGAGGGAAAGGTAAAAGTTGGGAATTAATTTCACCACGAAAGAACCCTTGCACCTGCTTAAGAGAGTAAGTACATACTATCTGTATGTGTACCTTTATAGGAGGTACTTCGTGTCGGTCGTATTTCCACGTACAGCCAGGAACTTGGGAATTTTCTTCAACATTTCATATGAAGTTCGGAGAAGGTACAAGCACATAAATGGAGAAGTATCTTATGTACATAGTTAAGGAGAGAGAGAGAGGGAAAGAGAGAGAGAGAGAGAGAGAGAGAGAGGGAAATGAAGAGAGTGTCGTTGGTAGAGTGAAATGATTAGGTTGGCGGAGGAGCTGGGAGAAGTGGGAGAGGAAGGTGGAAGATGAAGCGAAATGTGTAAGGAGACAGGATCCTGTACAATGTCCACTCAAGCTTTGTCGCTGACAAGACATGTAAGGAGAGACGGTGACGATGACGAAGAAAAGCAAGAGGACTGACTGGAGTCTAAGGAGCCCGAAGAGAGACACGCGGTTTTGAAAAAGACGTTCAAAACTGTCATGGACTACGGAGTTTCGGTGCATAGTGGAAATGAGCTTCTCTCTACATTGAGATGGGAATGTCATGTTACCGTCAGTCTACAGCCGCACCGAAGCAGACCCTCTTGCCAGGGTGTCTTTTCCCGTCTTTTATCTCCAAAAGAAAATTCCCTCTGCTTTGAGACACTCACATATAATAAATACACTTTCTATGTATATTGCATCTCCTATAAAGTCCACATTCCTTAGTAAAATCTCATTTGTGCTTTGCCACCACATGTGCATGATTACCTATACGTAGTGACTATTGTCTGATCGTACTATGAAGGTACATACGTATCCCCATGCATGTAGATCCTATACTATGCATGTACTAAATACTAGAAGAAAATACAATGTAACCATATGCTCTTGGACTTTAGCACTTCTAGTAACTTAACTTTGGGAGGAGTACTGTATGTAAGCTCAAGAGTTTACATTTCTCCAGACCCTCTATTCATGTGTCTCTCTCTCTCCCTCTCTCTCTCTCTCTCTCTCTCTCTCCCTAGCTTGGCTTACTCCTTCCATTCAATCATATCTTTTGGGTAACCAGGACTACCCAACTTTTTAAAACGCTCTTCCGTTCCAGATACCAACTCTCATTCGAAATTTGTACAGGGACATGCTCAAATAGCTCCGTTAACTTGTTCCAGTGTGTCCCCACACAATACCCCTCTATAGGATATGTGAGTCTTTATGGAACATTAGAGGATAGCCCTGTAGGATAGATACAATATCCACGTATAAAAGGAGCTTGGACAGAGATGCCATTCCAGAGGAATGACACATAGCCCCCGCTTGTGTAAATAAGTTCATAAGGAGACAATGTAAAGTTCAAAGTAAGTTCACCAGTTGCCCCGGCAACCTGACATTATCTCTAGATCTTGTTTTTTTTTATCCTACGAAAGCTTCCGAAATTCCAAATGGGTTTCTCTCTCATGTTGGAAGACATAGGGTTTTGGGAGGAAGCTCAGAAGTCCTAGCTTTGAGCTGGAGAGGTAGGTAGCCTCACACAAGAGCAGGCTTTTAGTTTGTACTTGGTTATGCAGGACCTGCTAATCAAAGAACAATACATGGAAGGAGAGATACTACATGTTGGGAGTGAGACGAGTGGGGGACAGAACCATTTTTCATGTTTTTTTTATACGCACATTATAAGATTCCAGAGGAAAATGAATGTCTGTCTCTCTCTTGTCCCTGTCTGTGTCTTTCCTCCTCACCTAATGACTTTCTCGGGAAGTTGCCCAAAAACTCCTTTCCTCAGCACTTGACTCACACTCAGGGCCGAGAGAGTCTTCCTCCGAGAGCAGTTACGTATAACTGTAAGTATCCATATATTAGCTGACTTTAGGAAGAGTCAAGTTATGGATAGGACGGGATAACAATACTTCCTTATAGCATGGGTATTTTAATTTCTCTCCACCACCGTCTTGTCACATAGTTTGGGCAGGCACGCGGGTAACGCCTCATTTATATTTACAGTTTCAACCGTCCTTTTTTAACTTTTCTCCCTCCTCAGTCCTTTGTTCTTCTCCCGTCGGCACGGCCTAAATTATTTAGTCACACTGTACTATATAGCACTTGCACAGATGGATGCATACATACACACGTTCTGTACAAACATACACGTGAATATTCGGATCCGAAGTCGTTGGACCTGTCAGTCAGTCTGAGGCTGGCTAATGTGAAATGCTATTCCAATTCTTATTAGTCGGCACATTTCCTATGTCAAGTAATCCAGTGTATGTAAAGATATGTACATTCGCATGTGAGTGTAATGTCTGAGGAACTCCACACTTTTCCAATGCATAACATTTCCCTTCGTATATGCTGCAACTGGGAACATACTTGCGTGACTCTATATATGACACGCCAAACTTTACATTTGCAATAAAATCCCCACCGTTTTGCAAGAGCATGGAAAAATTCAAATGTTACATCTAATGGGGAAAAATGTAAGAGTTCCATCCAAGTCCCATTGCATTTTTACAGGTTGACATCAATTATCCGAAATGTACCCGGAGGGAATTGCATCACATGTACATATATACCTGGGCTCAGTATGGAGAGGAAGCCTCCAGAATACAGTACGTAGAGTTGGAAAGGCTGTAAAAAGATTCCTTTTAAATTCTTGCAGGCAGTCCTACAAGTATCAATGTTAGAGGAAATAGTTTTAGTATCATTATGTGCCAGAAATTAAACTTGCTGAAAAGTTTCCAGCCAAAGGGCAAAGGCATATAAAATTACAGACGCTCATTGGAAATGACTGCCTACAGTATATGCACCGTCTACTCATAGTCTGCTCTGCTCCCTTACCTTTGACTTGCACATGATACACACGCATATGCATCTGCATGTATGACATATTCCCGCTGCAGGCATGTACATAATTACTTATCTTCACACAGCAGAACTTGTACATATGAGATAATAATACAGAATTGAGAGGCATTAGTTACTAGTTTGGAGTTACTTGTAAGGTTTTGTCTTCCAACCAAATTTCCATTGCACTGATTTTAAGTGAAGCAGACAAGTGAGAATCTATAAGACTACTTACGGAATATATGTATCTACCTATCTCTGCATGTCGTATCCATTACATATACATACATAGTCAGCTCTCATTGTCAGATGTCTTTGAGTTGCAAATTGTATATGTAAATGCATTACGGAAGAAATAAATACTATTAGTCTATATGTAGATAGATACTCTTACGGTTGGTGCAGGAACCCGCCTGATGCATACATATAGATATATTATGTGATGAGGCAAACAAGCTGAGCCTTTACGCATACACAAATTCCCTTCTTATCTTTATGTACCTACATGTGCAGTTAAGGAGTTGGAAAGAAACCCAAAGGATTTTACATAATAAGTAGATAGATATACACGGAAACAAAACCCCCGTATTGGAATCAATATAGTAATGCATTCTCAACAAGTTGATTCATATTCTGAAACTTTGTCATGTCGCAGTTTCTTGCTCCCCACTTCATGTAATTCTATTAGCCCGTAGCTCTCAGACATGAAAAGCATGTTGTATCTTTCCGGCCCACTGTCCAAATGCCAGATCCAATGTACTGTCTATCTTGTGAGTCTCTCCTCAAAAGTATTACACTCTAAGTAAGTCAAGAGTTGTACACACACATACGTACATAGATACATTGTACATAAATACATGGATAGGTGTGAAACTCCTAAAAGTGAGGAACTCATCTAATTTCCACGAGTATAATAATTATTATATGTATCTGGTTATAGTATCAGACTACTATCTCCAGCTGCTCAAGTTATTGCCAGAAGGTCATAAGACACAAGACGAGAGGGAGGAAAACCAGAGATTTATTTCTACTTGATAATACTTCAAGCCGGTTCATCATCATAGATTCCACCACCTCTGGCCTCGACTTGGACCAGAGTGCGAGATTTAAGTTACGCAACTTTATCTCTTCATCTGACTCTCCGTTCGAAACGACTTTATTTTTTCCAATGAATGAAACATCCCTACGTTTCAATCCTAATGCAGTAGTATTAATCATATTAATAGAAACAGTAGCTTTCACAAAACCCCTATCGTAAATCCATGGGTGATAGTAATACTGCTCCTACTGTATATCCACTTATTCAAGGGAAGAGTTGTAAACTGTGAGGGGCCGAGCGTAATTATGAATTAGACATCACATCAACCTGACGTCACGAAAAACTAATATCCTTCAGAGGCCAGCCAGATGCGTACACATTTTTTTTAAATTCGCACTCTGCATCTCGTGCTGCTACAACTACTACTCCTTCCTCCGGGTTCCATTTCCTGGAAAGGCCCCAAAGAAAACCTTGAGATTCTATGGAGAGAGAGAGAGAGAGGGAGGGAGGGAGGGAGGGAACGGGGGGGGGTTTTGGAAAGAGCCAGTGTTTGAGGGAGAGTGACGAAAGAATGGGAGAGACCTTTTTAGAACTACTAATAAGGGCTAACAACTTTTGCGTATGTTTCACAAGAAGGAGGAAGGAGCTCATACAAACTGACTGACTCAGAGCTGCATGGTAGCTGCCAGTTCCATATGATGATATTTCAAGCCATAAATCACTTGCCAAGACATTGCGGTTGTCTTGTATCATTCATGATATTCCCTGGCCTCCTCCGTCCGTCCACATGTACATATTCCCATAGTATTTCCCTGTGCAATACTACTACTCCCATTCCCATAGGTAGATATAACGCGGAGGCAGCCGTCCATATTATTATAACCATCCTGCTCCTTCCTTGTACTTCGTTAGACACCAACAATTTATACCCCATTACTGGACAATCATGTAAATATCCCCTGTACACTTTCTTATATGTAGGTACACACTGTAGGTCCTCTATTATATATATACATGCCTTGAACTACAAGCCCCGCAGATCCAGGCACATG
Organism: Allacma fusca; assembly: GCA_947179485.1. Lineage (NCBI taxonomy): Eukaryota > Metazoa > Arthropoda > Collembola > Symphypleona > Sminthuridae > Allacma > Allacma fusca. The sequence goes on from OX359247.1 coordinate 35,925,359, forward strand.
TCCGTACCTACTGTATGTGCATATGATTTCCCCGCATTTTAATACATTACTCTTTGCACTATGTGGTGTGCATAATATGCCATAAATTACTCAATGGGAAATGTTATAAATTCCCTTTTGGTGATATATGATGGATTTACTGCCAATACTTATAATCCTCCAGTGTTGCAAACTCCCAGGATGGGAAACGCATATTATGGAAGTGTCCGTTCCGTACATAAGGTATATTGCAGTAAATATAGATACTTATATCTATCAGGAGCTACAGTATCTACTATAAGGCTGAATGTTTGTAACAGTCCCAGGTCTCAGGAATGAGCAAAGGGCTTGCATGTACGCTCGCTCCTAGCGTGCTCTCCTCCCGCGCCACTTATTACATTCATACATAGTATAATGGATTTTAGAAAATTGAAATTTCCAACACTTGGGACGAATCACTGGCGGAGTCACCACTTTGCACAGGGTGAATGAGGAAACCCATTAGATACGTGTTTTAGCCCACTGATATCCTACATGAGGCCCATCGTAGGAAAATCACTGGTAAAATCTGTCTACATGAATGCAGCAGCCCATTAAATTATAGTTAAGTATAGGGATGTCCCTACTATATAATTCTTATATGTGCATAATCCCTGTACGCGTACACTGTCAATAGGTATATCTATTATCTATAGACCAAACAGAGTTAACTACATAATTATAGAGGAAAGCAAGCCCAACCGAGTCTGTATGAGACTGCAGTAAAATACGTATTTTCGGTTTATATCACAATTTAATTTAATCACCATGCAATTTTTGTTTCTCTCTTTCCTCTCTCTCTCTCTCTCTCCCTCTCACTCACACACACAGACACAGACACACACACACACAGACATAAATAAATGGAGAGAATGCAAAAGAGAATAATGCAGACCATATTCGAAATCTGCATGCTCCCTCATATATTCAAGTAATACGACACACAAGCATTCGCTCCATCTCCCATCTGTCATTTATCTCGTCGAATTTAATCCTATGAATTCGTAATAGACTTGTGCGATGAGAGACCACCGGCAGAAGAAAACACGCAACCTACAAATAATTTCAACAAGAGCTTTTTTCCATACATTTTTCAACCTTTCTTACTCCCTTCGATTTCTTTTCCTTGAGAAAATCCATGGGAAAATACAAGGTCTTTTTCTCCAAGTCAAATCATATGGCAAATCGGTCTTCGGCCGAGTAAATGGAGAATTCAAACACGCCTACTTTCATAACAGACGTCAAAATGGTTGATGGGAGAGTGAGAGAGGGAGAGAGGGAGAGAGAGAGAGAGAGAGAGAGCGAAAGAGAGAGAGAGGGAAGCCACACGTGAGGAAATCCAAAAATTAGGAATAATCGATTTAGACGAACTAGCCAAATTATTTCCCTCACTTTCATTATTCTTTGTGTTTGTACACATATGCACATGTTTGTAGATAGGTGAGCGTAAATTAGAATGTAGGGATATATGTATGTATCTATCTATACTTGTGTATCCACGGGGCTGAAAATGATTCTCGGAAAGGACAGTGGTTGAGGACCAATTAAGCTTCCCAAGTATCAATGCTCCCGTACCATCATCAGGCTGATCAGTAGCGAACGAGAGTAGGGGAGTAAATTGGCGAGAGGAATTGAAGTCAATTTTGGGAAATTGAGTTTGTTTTAATTTTAAATCAACTTGGGAGGCAACGAGATGGATAATCAAGTTAAGGAAGGTAAACCAACTAAGTTCCAGGATCAAACCGTCTTCTTGACTGATTGAACGGGCCGAGAGGAATCAAGCGTAGAAAAACATGAAGAGTGCCCGGAGTGGCACTGAGTGAGTTTTTCTGAGAGAGAGAGAGTGAGTGAGTGAGAGAGAGAGAGAGTATGGGCTACAATATTAAGGTAGCGAGGAAAGCTCCAGGACTTGCGGCAGTAAATGTTTGAGCACACAGAGTTTCAGGGTAAGTTTGAAGCTAGGAAATGGTAATATAGTGTTTGTTTTTAAAGGGTAATCTCATGTGAGAAAAGCTGGCAGGGCTGAGAGTCGGGGGAAAAAAAAAGTGAAGAGAGGGAAAAAGGAGAGACTTTCACCTGATCAATAATCCTGTAATTCCATCAAGAGTTTTACAATGTTATTAAGTGTAAAAGGGAAAGGTGGAGGTGCTAATAAAACTTTACGAAATACACTATACCATCAACTCCCCTTCTCTCCATCCATTCATAGGCCTATCTCTTAGCCTTTATATACATACATCCATCCTTCAGTCAAAATAAATACCAGAGAGGCTAAGAGGGAAAAGGGTTTACACATCCGACGGAAGGCCAGCCAAAAAAAAAAAGGAATACTAGGAAAATATTGAATTTAAAAAAAAAAAGGAACAACCCATTGATATATTCCCCCAGACAGAAATATTGCCGAAACTCAATTGAGCTCCTCAAAATCCACTTCCTTATTTATATTTGTTTTTAACAATGTTTGTGGAGGCTCGCTCCGGCTCCTTAGCAGATGACATTCCACCTATGATATAAAAACATTCCTACTGAGCATTTTCCTAGGAGAAGTAATTATATATCTATGTAAGCCACCCGTCCAGCTTCGTCAATGCCGTCGAATCTATGTATCTGGTTGGAGCCACTCCGGAGGAACCGGTCTAGTATCTATACATTGGACCTACAAAGGAGTCAAGACCAGCCGAACTCATGCCATAACCCTATATGACACACATTATAGATAGATATACACCTACAGACAGATACTCTAGATATGAGTGAGGCGCGGAGCGTAAAGGTAATGTTTTTTTTTTGTACTTCCTCCGCCACGACTCGTTCCTCCACACATACAACATACCCAACTGACATGATAAATTACACATAGTAAAGCCAATGGTGCATACGAAGCCGGGTATCAGCAGCCGTATAAAATAACAGTTGTGTTCCACTCACGGCTACTCCCGTAGAATTAAGTGTGCACATAGTGGAGTAGTAGTAGTCGTAGTAGTTGTAATAGTTGGAGTATTAGTATCTACACATACATATGTAGATACATACTCTACATTACGCATATACATACATTGTAGTAGTTAGAGACTCCGACTCAAATGGGAATCCACTGTACGTACTTATGGTTACCATAGGAGACGATTTACGCATAGACCCACGTCATATATGACTTGGCATTATCATTATAAGCAAAGGCCGATTTAGCCCCTGAAAATACCCGTGTCTTCAATTACGCTTCCAATGGAAATGCCAATGGTTTGTGGTTAAGCTCTTTCTTCACTAACTTACAACTTACACTAGGACCGGGAACTAGTTCCAAATATGTAGCCACGTGAGGGGTCTCCCAGTCCCATGCCATTGTCATATATAGTCAGGATTCGTGGGATAGTGCAGCCATTGTGCAGTTTTAAAAGCATTCGAGCTCTCTCTCTCTCTCTCTCTCTCTAATAAATAGACAGAGGGATTGTCGCCACCGATGTCTATAGACTCGTATCATTAGTGACTTTTCCCGTGCATCGCTCAGGGACGGGAGCAGTGCAAAAACTAATGCTTTCAGTACTCCCTATCTATATAGCCATGCCTCCCATTATATAAATACCAACCATCATACGGATGATATATGCCCAAGTATCTATGCAAACTGCACGGGACACTTTTAAGCCCGCACTCTCATGTAAATAGATAGATACTTCCAGTGCAGAGTTAAATTCAACTATGGATTACTAGTTCTGTGTGTATGTACGTATGTAATTATGTATGTACATACATCTGCCTTTCAACTCTAGAGACGAGCGCCGTGTACCTTCCAGACTTGCATCCCCAAAAATAATGTATGTCTGTTTGGACACTTGGTGTCGGTACTACGGAGAAAACATGCTTGTACCTTCATTACGAGGAGCTTCCTGGTTTGGTGCACAGCTTTGTCAGACATGAAATTTTAAAGTTCGAGATAATCCAAATGTATCTGGAATATTATGCATAAGTGCAAAAATATAACTTGTAGACTGAGGCCATGCACGATTGACTTATTTTCAGAGTAAGTATTGGCTGTACAGGAATATGTAATTGTTATATATACTAATCCCACTCTCACATAAAAGACATATGGGGCTGAGCACGTGTGCTCTCTATCCTGGCAGTGCTGTTAGTCTCGAGGAAAAAGTCAAGGGAAGGGTTTCTATATGTACGAAAGTACAGAGTGAGAATGTAAAATTATAATTACTGGAGCAGTAATAAGTATTTTGGAAGTTTTATCGTAACTATGGCTACTCATTGGCGGAGTGAACGATATATAATTATACCTTCCCCCAAAAGACGAATGACTAGTGCGGGGAACCAATACCGGTAAAAAGAATTGGGAATTTCCCTTTGCCATCTCTTCCCTAAATTATTATTATTATGATTATTAGTAGCCTGAGAACTATTGCAAATGTCCAAGTTAATAGCATGGGGGCAGGGTATTTCAACTTCTTGGAACCTCCATTCCATTCACACAGACACACTGTATTAAAATCCCTATGAATATTATGGAGGTTACATCCACCATAGGGAGAGCTTATAGCTTATGCGTGCATATAGTCAGTCAAAGTATAGGAACAAAAAGTAATTACGGGCCCAGTCAAGACTAAAAATTTCACATGAAATTTATTATGTTGAAAATGTATCTATCTATTGGAAAACTGGGGAGGGGTATTTGACTCTATCCATATATAATAGTAGCATCTGCAATTACATATCTACATGCAATACTGTGAGCGTATCCTATGCTCCACAAATACCTCCGTTATTTTTCGATACTCCCTGCCTGTTGAAAACACATGTGTAGATAAATGTGAGGACCATATAGTAATGGGAAAATGCATGCCTGCTCCTCACCCATCATACTGCTTGATTGCTTCGTCAATGACAGAGTTTATCAAATTTATTTATTTACTTTTATCAAAAACCAGTACTTATTAATGGCCTTATTTTGATAAAGCAACCAATCACACACACACACACACACGGCTCGCTCACAAATACACACACATTTTTTAATGGCTGGCTCGTCGAGTTGCAGACAGCTATCTACCAGAGCTCTTGTGCCTGAAAAAGCCCTCAATTTCTACAGATACTACAGCCGATATATGAATCCATGCACATTCTTATAGGAAATTGAAGTAGTACAGTTTCATAAACTCGTTCCGACTCAGACTCTACTGTAATATTGCCTTGTCATAGACGGCCTACACTTTCCTGTGCGTTCATTATGCCAATAAGCTGTTTATAGCCAAGGCTGTTTTTCGCTAGCAAGGACTTTAACGGGGATTATTTATACGTACAACTTTATTTATTACTTTTGAACCCTGATTAAGGAGAATTAGCTATTACAGTATAAGTGGAAAAAAGTGGAGTTGTTTTGAAAATTTATATTGATAGTTTAGTAAATCCAATGGGGGATAGCACGTGTGAGGATATCAACAGTACATGACAACGGACAAGTCACTTACATTCCTTTCCCCATGTATAGAGGTGCGTGTGGAAGGTGTCAAGTTGATAGTGCCATGTTTCATATTTCATAGAAATAATATTAAACAAAGTAGAATGGATTTATGGGGGGATTTTTACAAACAAGTGGAGTCACATGGGAGGCATGCATGCATAGTGTATCAGTAGATACAGTACACAACAATAAGTAGAGAACTATTATGATAAATTAAGCTACAGATACTACCACTTTTTCCTAGGGAAATATTTGTACATAATTATATGTAAGTACATACTACTGTATACTCATGTATATGAAAATAGGTAATTTTACGACCCGGATAAATACTTATACATAGGTAGAAATGGCGTAGTGTCTCAGACTGTGTGGTAGTGTAAATACAGTGAAGGTTATCTCTGTCATTTTATTTACCATGAGGTCTTGTTCATTATTATCTGAATCGGACCTGGGCCCATTATCAATACAGTAGTTATATATGACTGAGCCCAGGAAAAATCTCCCTTGCCCTGTTTAGTCCTTATAGAGTATTATTTCTGAGTGGTAGTAAAGGTTTTAGTAATGTGGGGAACTGAGCTGTCAATAACTGTACTGTACACTACAAACAAACAAACACACACACACACACATGCTGTTCAGAATGAAAGGAGCTAAATCAGACTACCATATATACTACGGAAAATAAAATAAACCTTAAATTTTCAATACGCTGATTCATGCACAGCACAATGGAATGAATTGTATAAGATTTGAAAATTTGCCCTTAAATAAATTCCACTATAATAATTATACATATATTTTTTGTAGCTACAATAATGTTATGATACACACGTCGCCATTCAAAGGCAAGCTTAACTCCTGGAGTTGATAACATTATTGTGTTCAAATATAATTATATATATATATGTGTGTGTGTGTGTGTGTGTATGGAGGGGGAGAAAACATTGTAGGAAATACGGTCGGGAGATAAATGTCCATAAAAAACTACTCCGATTATGACAATCACCCAATCAAAACATTAACACACTATCTTTGAGTCATTTACTTTGCAGGGAATATCCTAAAACCCTCATCAATAACTAGTCTGACTGTTTGGTCCAAATAAATAAACCCGTTTTATGTAACCATAATTAAATCGTTTATTCCGGTAAGTATGAGCGCTATAAAGACCAATCTCAATGGTCTGTGTACGCTCACAATCAGTGCCTCCCAGAGCTGGGTACTACCGTATCTATGTATAATAGGGGCATGTGTACATAAGTCAAGGCACATGTATATATGTACAAAATAGGGACTCCCCTGTCCAACTATAGGCGGCTTATGTATTAACATTTAATAAGAGTTTTGGCGAGTATTAATAACTCAGTTGATGTCCTATGTGTGCAGTTACAGTGCCCATTCATACATTCGTACATCTCACACACATGTCATGTAAATACATAAATGGGTCTTGCGAGAGAAAGCTACTAAAATGTCAGAATATATGGAAACCAGAGGAAAGTATAAAATCTCTGGAATAATTTACAAGTTAGAGGAATACATAGGAGCTGACTTGTACGTATGTGTATAGTGGCTCAAGCTTTTTTTTTTGTACTACCTGCTCGAAAAACTAAGGCTTTATTTCCCGCGAGGTTTAACTTTGAGCGGAGCCCTTCAAAATCTCCCTACAAGCCTGGTTTTGAACGCACACACGCTTTTCTTGTAAAAATCCTAAGTTGGGGGTATTCCAGTGTGAATACTACATGTAAATGGTAGAACTGGAACTCGGAGAGTTTTTACAGAATTATTACAGAGCACTTGTACCTACATATATTATGCCAACGATATGCATACTGTAGTGGAGTAGACGATGGTGAAGCATTCCGCTCAATCTTTACAATCTCTCCTGTTGTTTTACGCACGCATCCCTCCATCAACAGGGGCAACGACTACAGTAATGTTAAGTAAGATTATCTCAGTTTTATCTAGCAGAAAAAACACCCAGTGTAATGGACTGCGCCAAATAACTCACAATCATTGCTTTAATAATCGTTCTACACCAACCACAGCGGGTATATATCTATGCATATCTAATATCCATATATACCCTGCAATGATAGCATGCATAATGCATGTATCCCGCTATTATATTGGACCTCATTTGTAGTATTCTCATACCTTTATGCGGTTTTATTGCATGGGTACATTACATACCTACAGATTAGTGAGTAGGAGTAGATATGTACATATATCTGGAAATACTCTACTACTGTAGTAGAGCACAGTGGAAGAACTCGACTATAGAAGGGAAGACGGGTTGGTAAAATTGACATGGAATCCAATTCCGGTGAATAGGTCTCGTTCTCGTTTCCAAAGTCAAGCTGGAGTTGAGGCTAGCTCTGACTCTTTTAGACTGAGTCGTTTGGGACTTTTCCGTATTTACTCCTTAAATTAAATATTTTAATCTTCTTGCAAACAAGATCCAAGGATCTTTTGCTGCCTACTCAGGTCAATCCGGCAAGACAGTTTCGCAAATGTCCGAACTTATTCTGAAGTCCCAGGGGAATATAATTATTACATCAGGCCGACTGATGCATGTATGTATGTATCTACATTTGTTCGTATGTATCTACTACAGCTACAGGCTGAAGCCTCCATAGCTTGCCTCCAATGCTTGAGTCTGCAAATCGTTTGACGAGACTTGATTCAATCTGGTGTAACTGAATCCTCTGCTTGTACAGTATCGAGACTCAATTACATACGGGGAAATATATAGATAGATACTTGAGACTCCTCGAACTTCAAAGTAGTTGAGGATCTACCCAAATGAGTCATTTGCTAAAAGCTCGCTCCCATTGCGTTACTCTGCAAAAACTTTCTAAACTGTTGGTTTTAAAAGACCTTACTTGAAAATTTCGTCAGATGAAGACGTAGCCTCCCTTCAAATGCTCAAATTACACGAAGCCACAAATTTGTTGGGAGACTTGGATCTACACATGGATCGTGCATATATATATATATATACATCTAATTATATATACAAAACAAACAGAAACCAATGGCGGTTGGGTTATATTCAATTAGGCACTTGTTGGGAAGAAACCCAGCTATTGTTTGTACGTGCTCCGATGCAAAAAAAAACTGTCCTCGACAAGTCACATCACTCACGATCAGACCCGCTTACTCTAACATTTCGCTCCGGGATACTCACCCAGGAATGAGATCAATGCTAATAATTCAGGGAAAAGTGTCATAAGTAGGGCTAGTAACCCTACCGGAAATGTTTCGTGGCCCTTTTACATGAGTTCGTATTGGATGTTTTAGGGAAATACGCCACGACTACCAGATTTGTTCCCTGCCATATAGAAGGCATTTGAATCAGTCAAAGGACTCGACAAATTTAACATGATTGCTTCGAGGCGTATAATCTACCATGTCGTTTCACTTGGAATTCGTCACGTTGCATTCGAAGGCTCCTCTCTCCCTCTCCCTCTCTCTCTCTCTCTTTCTCTCAAATCATCTTTATCAAATTCAAAATCGATTTCATGTGACAATTCAAGTCAAGGAGTTATCCCTTCACATCTCCTAACTGCTTCTGTGCTATACCGACAAAAACTATCTCAGCTTATCTCCGCTCCTGTATAGTGTAATACGCGAGGGAAAAAAAGCGTCGAGAGAACCGCTTCAGATTACTGCTGGTGCCGTGGAAATAGCTCGCCTTGCGGCAGTGAACCATGTATATAGGTATAGGTATGTACATAGCTACATATATGCACACCCACATTATACCTACCTTCGAACAAACTGAATACTCAAAGTCATTTCGAAGACTCCCGTTCACACTGCCACACACGCAGATGGTTCTGAATGGTAAGTAAAAGTCACAGAGGTCATTTTTTTGGATCATCGTGACAAATAGAAAGCGGTCAGTTTAGCTCGAAAGCTAGATTTTCATATTTGTCAGCTTTAGAAAATTTTTGTCTGTACTACGCTTTAGCTCGACGACTTCAATAGAATTCTATAAGTGGATGGATGAATATGAGCGAATGTGCAGGATACCCCTAGAGTTCCCTTTCAAATCTATATATTGGAACCTTTTAGTACTGAGCGATGGCTACTTCGATCCACGAGAATTTGGAACTTTTTCTCTATACTCTTTCTCTCCCTCTCACTCACTCCCTCCCTCTCTCTCTCCCTCTCTCTCTCTCCCTCTCTCTTTCTCTCTCTCTCTCCCGTAGCTCTCCATACGAAAGGTATACATACCAAACATAAGCATCCGTATATATACTTAGTACTTCGTATCATATGCTAGTCCAAAGTAGTCGTTCTCATGCTTCCACAGCTCTGTGCTGCTTCTACTACTTGAAGAGCTCTCCTCTATTTGGATGACTCGCCTTGCTTTCACGGGTCCCGGGAACTTTCTCAGCACATAGTAGGAGCTGGTGTGTCTCGGGTTTTGTGTGTAGGAGAGGGAGTAGTGCATAAGTCGTAGGAGTAGGAGGAAATCGATAAAATTTTGCAACTTGAGCTCTCTCCTCTGTACATACACCCAACACTCTGTCTTCGACTAAGAGAAATTTTGTGAATCTATAAGACCCTTAAATTATGGGAACGGTTCTTTTCATCATATTCCATCCATCCACCCACCACAACAACTAACTTTCACCCAAATTTTTCATACTTTCATCTCTCTCTCTCTCTCTCTCTCTCTCTCTCTCTCCGTTTGCTTCTCCCTCTTCTTGCATGCCTTCCGCCATTTCGAACCCTAAGAAATGAAAATTTGTCCCTATCCTTTATCCTCAGTTGTCTAGAATGTCTTCCATTTAGAAAGGGGATGATTCAACACTCCTCCCTACTTTTCCACAATACGATAAAAAATGAGCTGGACTACAACGCACTAATTTCAAGAAGCGGTTCTCAAAGACGAGTCTAGTTTCCTCTAAGATTCCTTATATGTGTCGGAACATAAGCACATATATATGCAGATAATTCTTGGGATAATGAGTATTGCTACAGTCGTTGACTGACGTCAGCTTCCGAAAAAGAATCCCAAAAATGTTACTATTACAAAAGCTAGACACCCAAAACGTCTTGTACCTAACAAGATAATTGTCTTTAATTAAATCTGAGCTGGACCTAGGGGGCATGAAATTACAACGGCCTGGGCCAGGACTTTAAGACAACAATGAATTCGTATAACTTCGTAAGAAATAAAAATCGTGCATGGCTAAAATATACTACGACTATGTGGGGCTATAGATCCTTACGGAGAGGAGTTTTGGTCTTCTGTTGAAAATATAAAAAGAGAAAAGGATAAATGGAAGTTGGAGAGGCCAAAATGCCATTTACGGATTGGAATTACGCCTCTTGTGTACAAGTATCTATATATTTGTACGAATGTATAGGGGGATACGTACGGATGTTTAGAATCATAGGACTTTGCCATGTACAGAGTGAAGCCTTCTCCAAAGTCGCTGTCTGCAGGAGTTTAAATGACTGGAATTAAATATTCATGGAACAATTGACTTCCGTACGTCAGCGATTGTATCCAAGTGTTTGTACATATGTACTTTACATATACCTACATGCATATAATACACATGCACACACAAACACAACTCCCGAATTTACCTTAAAGAGTCTTATGGGATAAAAGTTTTAATATACAGAGAGACAGTAATGGAGCCCTATTAAAGGAGGGCTCACGCACAGAGGCAAAATATAAAAGATCCATTTAGGGACCATTTGAGGGGTTCTATGATGAAATTACCAATGTTATTGAATGCAATGTAATTTCCTTGTTTTCACGTCCCTACTCCTCTCGCCCTCTCATTCCCTATAGGAACAGCTCCCTATAGATAGGTCTGTATTGTGAGACTTAATTCAATTAAAACCTCTTTTTCCCACTGCTTCTCCTCCAACCCAAATAGAACAACCAACATAGTTTATTATTCATAAATTTAGGAACCATTCTTTTGTTTCTTCGTTACAAAAAATTGCACATTTCCAGGAAATCCTTAAGTTCAACCGTAGTATCCTTTATGTGAGTTTTCATTGTTTTATTTTTGCTCAAATTTATTTCGCTCTGCTAATATCTAGTTAAAAGGAAGTATGAAGGACTTAATTATGTGAAAAATTCAAAAAAAGAATTCCTGACATTTTGGGCCAAAAATATTTAGTGATATATTGACAACGGTATATGTGTCTTAATTGCAATTATTACAGTACTAGAATTATTACTGAAGCCCCACTTGTTACATCAACCGACGTTTTCCATGTTTGTTCACGCCTCGGAAACAGTCCCTCCAATTTCATTCTCCCCCAGTTCACTTCCCCTCTGTTACTCTGAAAAACATTTACTTGATTGAACCATTCCCTAAAATGGATTACAGGCTGGGTCTGACATTGTTTCCAGTCCTATGTATCAGGTCAACATTTTCCGTAGTACTAAAATTATTAGGGATTTTCCTAACTACATGAGAACGCACAGCATTACATTTTATATTATAAATGACGTTAATAACTTTTGAGTGCCAATTTCTGAACTTTGCTTGGAACTAGCCCATCGGCGCCTACATATGAATTTACCAATTTTCATAGCTCCGTAAGAGTATCTCCTGTGAAGGTCTGGACTCATTTACTTGAAATCATAGGACACGCTCGTAGGATCCTTTCTGTATACGTTCACCCTGGTGGGTGTGTATGTGTATGTGTGTGTGTGTGTGTGTGTGTGTGTTTGTGTGTGTGTGTACCAGCTCAAATTTAAATCTTCACTGGTATATATTATTGGTATGTACACCAATGCGTGACTCTGGAAAATGTGGGCATTCCCTTGAAACGGTTTAAATCACGTCCTCGAAGATTAACTGTGGAACGGACTTAACCCGGACAGTAAGGAGGGATGATATAAAATGCAAACAGAGTCACATGGGGTTTCTCTTTACGTCAAACTCGCCATCTTGTCACGTCAAATGACATGACAATAAATCCCTTATAAAATATCGTAAAAAATCCTGACGGTCATACCATCAAGCTATCCGGTCCACCTATCTGGTCCTATAAAAAGTACCTTTTCCTCTCAATCCCCATATAGTAGGAGTGTGTAGGTACCTAAGGGATAGGAATGTGACTCGTAACAAGCCCACGTTCACCTTTCCTCGTCGCAATGCTCTCTCTCTCTCTCTCTCTCTCTCTCTTGCTCTCCCCCCACTTTACCATGTCTTGGTCCACAGAAGAAAATCTCATTTTATCTACTCAGGAGCCATCCTATCTAACCCTATCACTCTGGCAAGTGCTCTATCAGCTCGGTATTGTAAATTGATATGCATAATATATCTATCTAATAACCCAGTCCGGGAGCAAAGTATTAAAGAGGAAAAACTCGTCTTTTGCACATCCCACTTTTTTTTGCAATATCTTGATCACTTGGAACATTACGGTATGCGTAGGCACTACACAAAGTAGATACTACACAGGCCTGGTGAGTCTAACTACTAAATCCTTATAGACGATAGCTGTCACAAGAAACTTTCCCCGACTTTTTTACACAAAGTTGTAACCAATCGAGCCAGCCAGGGAAAGCACTGACAAAACTTTTCCTTCAACCTCCTCCCTCTCTCTCTCATTTTGCCTCGGAAAAAAACTTGCTTTCTCTCTCCTTCCCTCCCTCTCTCTCTCTCTCCCTCGTCTCTCCTTCCACTGTTCCCATTGAAAGCAAGTCGGTAACTTCACTTCCTTCCTCCAAGCATTTCTCTTCCCATGAACATATGTACGAGAGGAAAACCCAAGGACGACCGGGCGGTTCTCCACTATGAGAAATGGCAACTGCAACTTTGATATTTTTGATCGAATGCCCTGCCCCACATTAGATCTACCCGCATCTCTTACTATATATAACCTCTCGTTGTGCCACAGTTGGAAGGAAATCTATAAGTGGAAAAAATCTGCCCCAACTTCTCCCTACCCTTTAAACTCTGTCGATTTCCAGTCTCTATGTACACAGAGTTACCAAAAAAAAACTACCATCAAAATCCCCCTAAAAAAACACCCCACCCAACCCAACCCTCCATCCCAAACTAACTTATTCCTGAGAATTTCAAAACCTCACCCCCAAATCCACCATCTATATTTATAGATACAATGGCATGGAAAAAATCCCCCTAAAAAGATATGAAATCCGAACAAGAAAAGAAAGTCTAAGTCTCAGTCAAGAAATAGAGAGAGAGAGAGAGAGAGAGAGAGGAGAGAGAAATAAAGAAGTCAAAAACTTTTATCCGTCCATTGCTTTAGTAAAGAAATAAAGGGACTGTAAGAGCGGGAACGCCTCTCATGGCAAAAATCGCTCCATCAAATATTTATTCCAATGAGAATTTCATTACTAAAGCGCCGCACCAGAAAATTTCACCCGAAAAAAAAGTCAAAGGAAGGAGGGAAGAAATAAGCCAAATCCCAACCTTGTGATGTACGTCTCTACAGATATAACTTTCCCTCACCAAAAGAACTTAGGACATACTTGAATCAACTAAAAACACATGGTCACATAATGTTCCTGGGAATATCTACGTAACCAGAACACTAAACCTGATACCTACGGAACGTATGTCTTACACATATCTATCTATATGTAAGTAGATATGGATACTTGAACATACACATTTCCCTTTCAAAGGGCAGGTACCTACCTAAAAAAAATACGACTCGACATTTAAATTGACAGTATAAAAAAAGTCTTTGAGTCTAACCGTCCTGGAATAACATTCCCCTTTATTCTTAAATTGATTCAAGAAAATCTTTACAACTGTTTACATTAGAAAGAATGTGATTCAGGTAGGAACATTTTCCCCCATTTGTTCCCCTCCTCCCAGGTACATTATAGATACACTAATCTTACATAAAAACTTTGGGAGTGTAATTTGCGAGAGGGAACCCCTTCCACAAAAAAGATGTACCGATGAAGACTATGTCCCTCGACGTATCTTCATCGGCTTAAGGTATTTACACTCGACGGGGTTTGAAATGCAGGGAAAAGTATGGGATAAGTAGGAGTAGTGTGGTTGTGCTGTAAGTAGCGATTAAGTTAGTTGTAGTGTGGAGGAGCGAAAAACGAAGAAAATATTTTCCTCCCACGGAGCCCCAGCAACAACAAAAAACATGAATATCTACCATACAGCACCCACAACATTACTTATGCATACTTAAGCCTCCAAACTTATGGACTCTACTAAATACTACCTACTCCTATATATGAATACCCACCATAATCATATAGAATCCGCTGGCTGGTGATTGTCGAGTGCGAAATAAAAGCGAAAAAAAGCCCCACTGAAGAAAATCCATAATGGTCTACCCAAAAGGATCGTATTACTATCACAACTTGTTACAAGCCTTCCTCCCGCTATAAAACTCATGAGAGAGAAAGTAAAAACTGTGGGACTTTTCCGAGGGTAAAAAAAAAGAAATGGAGAAAAATTACCTATACGAGCTCCCTGTCTACGAACAAACACCCTTATGCCTATCTTCCCTCCATGTAAGGCATAAACTTCCACACATAATTATACACATCTATGTAGAGATCTCCATTGTACAGCTAGTGCAGTATCGTATGACTGTAGTCATTGTATACATTCCTATCGTATACGGAGCCAGCCCCGCCTTCCCAACATGTAAATTCAGGGAACATAGGTAACCCAACACTCCCTCACATAAGGACGGAGCTCAAAAGTTATAGGAAAAATTCCTAGCCATAACTGTCTATGTGAGTAACTTGGACAGGGGATTATGGACTATGTAGTTATATCTACTGTAGCCATGCCACATATATATAGGATTGTCAGGAAATATGCACGTTCTCTTCATGAGTTTTATGCTAATGGCAACTTTTGAAGGAGAATCTTTGTACATATAAGTAAACTCGGTCGTCTTATTATTCCCCGACCGGAGCTTCCTCCAAAGAGGAATTCTAATGTGTTTTATAGTATTCCTAGACTATCCCCCTTGGAAAAATCATTCTGGCTAGTATCACATACTGGAGGGGGTAGGTAGTGAGAGTGAGTCGTCACACTCTGCCCGGTGAGTTACTATTATTACACTCAACCATATGTGCATTACCTACAGAAGATCCCACTATATTTACATTGGCCACCCGTAAAAAAAACAGCCTTTTCACCGTCACAAAAATGGACATTAAACCAATTCCGGACTTCCAGCAAACACAAAAGCATTGTAAGAATTGTATGACTATGACTCTCCTACTCCCTATACAAACATATGCAGGCTAGATGTACTCATATGGTAGTAAAAACTTACATAAATTCCTTAGGAATCCACTGCACCTTTTACTTCGTAAAAAATACCAGAGGCAAAGCATCAGCTCATAGATGAACCCGATATTTAAATGACTTCCATAAATTTTCTCTCCTCCCTTTCTCCTTCCTTTTTGCTCTCTCTCTCTCTCTCTCTCTTCCTCACTCAGTCACTCACACATACAAGTTCCCATTCTTCTCTCTCTCTCTCTCTCTCTCTCGCTCTCTCTCTTCGCTAACCAAAGAACTTTACAATGTGATTTCAAGCAAGCTTTCTACACTTATCCCAAGACTAAGCTTACAACTCAAATTCCTATGACTTTCCACTTAATAATCATCCTTAGGGGACGGAAAGGAGCCGGGATTAGCAGGAGACTCTAACCTAACCTAAGTTCGTTCATAAGGAACTGATGTACATACACAAGTTGTAGGACTCCATAGATTAGAATATACATCTACTCCTGCACGCGATCCCCCCAGTCATTGGAACACATGTTTGAAACAAATACTTTGGGGGAAGTACACGACAGAGTGAATAGGACCGGACCCGGGAAGTAGTATCTATCCTAATGGAAAATGGCAATTAGGAATAAAAACAAGGGGAGGGCGAGGATCTTGGAGGTAAACAAATCAATTAAGAGCTGGCTGACATTTAAATTCCTCCATTCGACGGAGAGGAGGACTCCTAGATCGTAGGAGGGAAGGAGCAAGTAAACAAGGCTAACGCCATTGTCACTGGTCGTCTTCCCTTCAGCTCCAAGTCACTGAGAGAAAGTAACAAGAGAGAGAGAGAGAGAGAGAAGAAATTCTATGTACCGTCCAATATTCCTATATGTAGATATACTCTCGAGAACCCAGACAAGACGTAGGAGGGAGTGGGATGGAGAGGATCTTATAGCACGTGTGTGTATCTATGTATATCTACTTATACATGGAAATACAGTAGTGAAGAAAGGCGACCTTAATTTATTGAAAATGTAGAGACTTTTTGGCGAGGCTGAGGACATACAATGGATTTCTCCTCGAAACTGTCAGGTCAGGTATTCTTTTGCCTCTTCTTGTTGATATTATTACTCCGAGACCAGAAAGGGTGCTACGACAACAACTCTCCCTCAAATAGTAGATACTTCTCCCGACCAGAAACATATCAACCCTCTCGCTCACTTCACTACACTTCATGTCTTGTTCCTATCGTCATATGTCACGTATGCCCATGTCTTGAAGAGAGCTCTCTCACATTTCTACCACTGTTTCACCTACAACCTACAACAGCTCTTGTGCCCATATTGCCACTAGTCCTGTACAACCATGGTGGTTATAGCAGTCATCCGAATCCAATATGAGACCAGACGGGGTCCTCCGTAGAAAGTCCTTATACTTTCTCCACTCTTTCCCTCCCTACTATTCACAATCAACTACAGAATCTATATTCCCATACTATACTGTACTCCCACTTACACACACACACACACACATACAAATATCTACAGGAGTCCTATATACTAGTAAAAAAATCAATGAAATCGAGTTTCTGTCTTTCCACACTTACGGCCCCAACCTGAATACACGCTGGATTTCTCCTCGTTGGAGAGCGAGAAAGGGAAAATTCTTAGGGAGAGAGGAAGCAGCGAGAGAAATATGCCATTTCTTTATACTATACTGCCCATTTGTGGCTACGCCGTATGTATCCAACTTGTGGGAGTAGTCCTAGAGACAGGAACGGATTAAAGCGCGAGTACAAGGACAGGCCAAATCCATTCCCTACATAGAGGGCCATTCTCCTCGGTCGTTTTACTCATCGGACCCAGCAAGATCTCCCTGTATGCATGGATAGGGGGAAGTCTATAGGTATCTAAGGTTGTCTCTAACTATGTAATTATACTGTACACTATATGGGACTTTAAAGGGAAACGAAACATTCTACAACATCCGTGCCGCTATGCACACAGAACATTGTACCACATAGAACGTGCTCAATCCCTGACAAGTCTACTAGCCCATGCTGGTACATACATACGGAGACTCGAGCCCATACATATGTACATTACTATGTACAAGGTCCTCCCTATCCCTCGACTATTACTCCTGATCCTCGTTTTAATTTAACAATTTTCCACATTTATAAAGCAAGACAAGATTGACGGTATGTGTTCTGCTTTTTATTGTAACCGTTCCTTCATCGCCCTTAACAGATGTGGGGCCATAGATTTTTATAAAGCTCGGGTCCGAATCCATACTCAATATAGTGGGTGTACGTGCAGTATCTGCTACTCATATGTATGTATATGTAGAATTATACTACGTCTTTCTCTTCCTACCACCACAGCTCCGAATCATTACCAGTATACTTATGGCACTACAGTAGTAGTAGATACGTCCGAGCCTA
This sequence comes from Allacma fusca, assembly GCA_947179485.1. Classification (NCBI taxonomy): domain Eukaryota; kingdom Metazoa; phylum Arthropoda; class Collembola; order Symphypleona; family Sminthuridae; genus Allacma; species Allacma fusca. Next base: position 35,943,513 of record OX359247.1, read on the forward strand.
TACTGTATGAAGCATGTACATAAGGTAAGTACTACTCGGGCCTTCAATGCCTCCGATGATGAAGCTATAGAAAATTTCTATTACATTATACAGAATCTATTTATGTATGCCTGGACAATACTACATACGGGAGGCTAATTCGATTACAGCATTGTTTGGCGTAGTAGACAGACCACTGTATCGGGTGTACGAGGAAAAATAAGAGAGTAAGAGAGTGAGAGTGAGTAATAAACCGTGGGTTGCCTCCAAATCAGAGTATGCTCTACTACACCCCACCACCATGACTACTACGGAAAGATACATCAGGCTTTTTAACACAAGACACTTCTAGTACAGAGGATATGTACATACAAATGTATCTATGTAGGTATGTAGGGAGACATAGAAAAATTACATTGGGAGAGAGAACACAGGAGAGGAAAGTGGGAGAGAGTTTCTCGTCGATTCTCATCCATCCATTTACTGTCCAATCCTGTCTAAATTCTGTCTACCAAACGAACGCTATTCTCTCAAAACTTCCCATAAATAATACATTGTCAGTTTTCATATCTAGTAATTGCATATCAAAAACTATTCTTATCAACACTACCACTTCCATGTCAGGACTCGCTACTCAAGCCTTCTCAGCAGTTATCATTCCTCCAAATAGAACTCAACAGAGATGAAGCCTGTTGTATGAGAACCAACCACGACAACCGCATATGTATCTACAAATAAATTTTATATTTGTATCTACTGTAAAACCTTGACTATAATTTAGATATATCTGTCTATCTTTCATGTACTGTAGAAATGAAGCCATGCTCAAAGCGCTGTTTTTTCCTTATCTGATGATAAACTGGATTTTTTTAACTGTTTTCTCTTAATGCATGGTTTTAATCCATTAGTATGAACCCCTCAAAACTGCCTTAAAGAAAACAATAGAAATTGTGAAAGAGCTCAAGTAGAACTATTCTATTGCAGGGAGTATCTAATCAATGTAATATTAATATTCGAGGGTATTATGATAACTCAAATCCTTCCCCGGCCTCAATTGAACTGTTGAAGGAAATCCGATAAAATTCTTGAACAAACTGTGATTGAGCATGTATGAAACTTGGATTTGATTGAGCTTTTGAGTCTTTGAAAAATTATCAGTCTATCAAAAGTTCCTGGAGGGCAGAGAGGAAAAGGGATAACAAGTTGCAAAACTCAAATAAAAATGTTGCAGGAGACGCAAAGTCAGCATTTTATCAAGTGGGATCCTCGACACAAAAAAAATACCTTTTTTTTTTGCTTTGAGTACTATTTAATCTTAATATCAGGAGTTAAGAGGTGAGTCTGACTGTATGCATATATATAAATACCTATAGGTAATTATCTAAAAGTATTTCCTATGGATTTTGAAGGCATTATTATAAAGCACTTTACTCAAAGTAAGCATCTCCACATTCAAAAACAATATCAAAAGTGACTCAAGGATTGAACATACCTCCAGACAATTTCCAACAGATGCATAATGTTGACTTCACATAATTACTGTAAGTATATACTCTACTTTACATCTTAGCCCTGACTACATGCTCATATTGGAGCGGAACATTGGAAGTGTCTACAAATAATGTATGCACGATAATGTGCTTGATGACAGTGTGGAACAGGCTGTCAAGTGTCTCGCTGTACTTATGTACATAAATACATATCTTTTCCCTGCACTTTATCATCACGAACCATGTGTGACTCTGGAGAGTCTCGGAGCACTCAAGTATTTGCAAATTAGTCCGCATAGTCTCCCATACATCAGTCACACAATGGTTTTTTACCTGGGTTCAGCATTGTCTCCGTCAGCAAGCAATAAAATAAATTACAATTAGTTAATGAAATTAAAATTCCAAATCATATCTACACTCAGGTACAGAGAGCCTCATGAGGTATAACTACATGTAGTAATCTATAGATAGATAGATATAGATAGTGACAAGCAATACAGGGTTGAAAGGTGCATCTGTTCAAATACGAAATGACTCTGTTCCCTCTAGTTTCCAGAGAGTGTGAGAAAGGCCGAGAGGAATAACGTGTGGGGTTCTAAAAATAAAGTATGCGCCAGTCAAAAAAATTCTACATGGAAAGTACAATTGAACATTAATAGCTTCGCAGCTAATTTCTATAATTGCTCAAGTGCACATTCTACATCCATGTATACATATATACTATTAGTCAAAATATATATGAACTTGAGGGTTACCCCCATCCCAGGAGACTCCATGCTCCTAATTGTAAGTGTTCATTGTAAAAGTAAATACAGGAGGATATTATCTTTATATGTACGTACATACAGTACATACAGTATACTCCGGTCGAAAATAGGTAGCACTAATGCATTCATAAGTTCATAACTGTACACACACGAGCTGTCCGTACATACATACGCCTTTGTATGTACATACCCAAGGAAAGAAATGTGAGGTCGGGAAGAGACTGAGAAATGAGAGAAGGTCTAACCTTGTGTTAAATTTTTCCGAAACTTGGCAATATAATTTATTATTAATGACCTGTGAAAGGTTTTCCTTGTTTCTCTTCCTGCTACTACTACTACTACTACAGTACTACTACCACTACTACTACTACTACTATGCTAGTACTATTTACATACTCCTAACCCCAGTCGTATGCTTTGTACTTGCTGAATTAACATTTCATATTATTTTCTCTTCAATCTACATATCTACATATATGTACTTACGTTTGATCAACCAGGGCAGGGAAAGACATACAGAGCACACTTGAGCCTAAGTGGATATACAGAGGATGAATAATTGTATCTATGTCATATAACCCCCTGCTATTACTCTTCCCTTCCACTATAGAATTTTGTATACTCTGAGATATGTACATCCTGACGCCCTACAAACATACAAAAGTTGGTCGCAAATAGCTTCCTTTCCATCCCTGTTAATAGCTTCCAGTGCGTAATTGTCATGGGAGCCGAAGCAATTACGCGTTTAATTGCTATTAAGTTCTCCAACACACAGTATAGTAGCTATGTACATATATGCTTCCTATTCCCCGCACTGGGACTTCATACATAACTACTACATATGTACACACTTGTACTTATCCCCTCCCACCCCAATGCCAGTGTCTATTAGCAGTCTCCTACCTGAAAAACACCTGACATTGTAATTATACACAGGACTTCCCATTAAATATTCAAACCACAATATACCCTCATAATCGTAGAATGATTAAACTGCGTCGATAATAATTACTCTCTTAAAATAGGAGGAGAAAGCTGACAAATGAAAGGAGAGCCAGAACAAAACATCCCTTCCCAGCAGGTCAGGAAGGACGGGGGAGTCCTCACTTCATATGAAGCCTACATTGAATTGACAGTCAAATCCCATTGGAAAATTCCCCATGCACAGTTCTTGCTATCTTGCTTTCTATCCTCAAAGTTGTGTTTGGACACAGATTCCCACAGGAATCCTGGGCAGTGCTCCTCACACATCCCACATTTACATATGTATACCCCTGCGCAGTGCTCTCCACAATTTCTGCACACTCGGAGCTTCAGATAGATATGTATGTATCTACATGTGTAGATACGTGAGGCTGGAAGTACAAAACCACTAGCACATATCAGGGGAAATAAATGTCCTGGATGGAGGAGCAACTGAATTGTAACCATTGTGCCGCAAATCAATTCAATAAATGAACCATCAAAACAGCCACGTTTAAATGAGCGCTCCTTCGAGAAATTGAAGAAAAAGGAGGAAAAAAGGGTTTCCGCCTCTGGAAAATTCTAAAGGGAGAGAGGGAGAAAAAATTCAAACGACCCTCTCCCCATATGCACATGTACGGACGAAAGAGATAAATTTTTGCCAGCGTCTTTCCAAGATTTTGAGAAATGGTCCCTGTCACTTGGCAAAAGATAACCAGACAAAGAAATATATTGGTGATTGACGATGCATAGGGTCGGAGTGGTCAGAGAGGAACAAGACGTGGTTTTGGGCTAAAGTAGGACTCTGAATAGTTACATATATAATGTACGTACAGCTCCCCAGCCGTTACCAAACCTTCTACTCCGGTTTCACCAACCAACACAATAGATCCCGACTGCTCACTCAGCCGGGAGAGTTGAGTTGGCGGTATCTGTTATTATATTTTTTTTTTCTCGGTATGTATGTATTAGCAAACTGTACTAGACTCTCCCCTCACACAGGGACCTACATATCAATGTGCTGTCCCGGGCAAGAGCAAATGTATGTCCAGAAAGGAAATGGTTCCAGGTGAAATGAAATATACAAGTAGGTAGGTATACTCTAAGCAGAGGGGATTTTAAGCCAGACAATGTTTTATGTCACAGGGACCATAACAAAATGCTTATGGGTACTTGAGCAGGGCCCCATTTCAAGGAAGAGAGAAAAGCACGAGGACAGAGAGGCTCCACTATGTACCTATATGTGGTCTCATACGTTACGTGCAAGACACAAGGGAACTTGTACTGTTTTAACTAAAAACTTTCACAATAAATGACTCCATCTACGACGAGGATGCAAACGAGGGGAAAAAAACTCAGCAGCAGGGATTTACTCCCATTCTTTATCCCTTTCGCATCAAATTTTGGCAATCTTCCACTTGCTTTGTACACGGAAAAACTCCTTTTTGCCTCAGCATTCTCATCAGCACTGAGCACATTCCGTGTATGTACATATCTATGTGCGTGTTGATACTTACTGAGATACATAATGTGAGGAAAAGGTTCCCGTCTCACAGGAACTGTCCCTAATGGGTGTGCTTGGATGCTGTGGAGGTGCAATGCTTGTCGTAAAATAAGCTCTCAGTACATTCCTTCCTTACCGTGCAGCAATTCATAATTAAAGTCAGCAGAGTTGATACACACAATAAATCCTGTTTTCTGCAAGGATTTTTTGAGATGCGGATGAGCAATTTTTAAATGGTTTGAATTTAAATTATCTGAATTAAAACGGTTAGAGTGAAAACAGCCTAAATTAAAGCGATTTGAGTCAAAATGTTTCGAATTAGAATGGTCTGAATCAAAATGGTTTGAATCAAAACGGTTTGAACCAAAACGGTTTGAACCAAAACGGTTTGAACCAAAACGGTTTGAACCAAAATGGTTTGAATCAAAATGGCTTCAATTAAAATAGTTGGACATGACTTGGCCAAATTGTAAATGTTAGAAATTTCCAAGACTGGAGATGATTAAGGAAAGAATTCAGAAATCAAAATAAGTACTGACCAATTGAAAGGCGTCTCCATCTTGTCTTCCTTTTTCGGCCCATGAAGCCAGGTCTTGGGAGTTGAAGAGTCTAAGTAGAATGTCACGATGGGCGTCCGTGGTGGGTTCAATCTTTATTGTTTATATGTATAATAATGTAAGTTTATATAATGTACGGTTTACAGAATAGTTTGTTCACAATGTTTTCTTTTTAAGGTCACAGTCACTGTATATATAGTTTAGGGGTATTTTACCCTATATTTTTGTGTATTTGAATGAATACGCGGTCTCTTCCTTATTGGTATTTCCTATTTGTTACCCCTGGTTTCTCCTTCTCCGTCGTCTTCTTTTATTCCTTTGGAAAAAAAAAAGTTTTCACTTCTCAAAGAAATTACTGTCACAATCACAGTAAACTTGTTCTCTCCTTTCTCTTCAACAGTTTTTTTTTCTCCCGATGTGCCTCAGTGTCAAGTATTATAAGTAGATAGAGTATAAGTTTGTAGAAATGGGAAATGTCAAAGTTTTCTCCAGCTTTTCCAAACGTTTCCTGTTCATGCCACTGCTCAAGCTACTTTATTTCCCTTGCTCTCTCTCTCTCTCTCTCTTTCACACACATGAACCCACAAATTGATTTTGATCTTGGAAAAATAATAAATAAAAAAGAGACGCTACACTGGCTGCTCCTAACTTCACATTACGGCTTCTTCATGGTTGGGCTGTCGCAGGTGAAATCTGAAAGGAAATAAAATTGAGAGCGTACAATTCCTGTAATAATTTCATCCATTATTATACCCACAAGCACAACTCCTACCATTTCATTTCACAATCCCAGATGAGGGGAAAAAATCAAATCCATAGGAAATCAGGAAATAGAACCCATTTGGGATTGTCAACATGATTTTTCATTTGTGCTCCAAGGCTATATTCCCGGAATTATTTCAAGGTAGGCAAAGTCCCATTAAAGTCTAGCACGTGCATAAGGCCCTTTAAAGATATACATACCGTGTAGCATGAGCACCGTGTAGATATTTGAACGCGCTAAAAGCCCCAGATATTTAGTTAGCACACTCTAAAATGAAAATCCATTACAATGTAAACACTGTCAGGGATCCGAGGGCCAACATCCATAGAGCAAGGATGCTTGAATAGTTAATTATGTTACATCTCTAGGGCTAAGGAGCAAAACAGTCTCTCCACTCAAACTATTAGAATACAAAAGAGGATTCCTCTAGCCATATGTAAACTCACAAAAATTTAAAATTGGATTATCTAATTTACTGCAAATCAAATTTCTTGAAACAAAATACAATTTCTATTTAAAATTTAAAATCGGTTTTAAATTGCTCTCTATTTTGTGCAGATTATTTTTTGCTGTTAACAACATCCGTCCCAAAAGATCTGTTAAGCTTCTTAGCTTCCTTGATGGATATTTGGGAGCATATACAACATTCACGTGGGTTGCTCACACATATTTGTTATAAGCTCTCATATCCGTGCCTTGTGTCAAGTTCCAGAGAGAAATTTCCCTGTCTTATTCCTTCACCCAACTCCCATGCACGAGATGAGTGAAGATAGAAAAGTTTCAAGACAAGGAAGATGCTCAAGGAAGCAGAGGGAAAAAGTAGATATTTTTCAAACGTAAGCTCTTCCGCAGTATCATCTTGTGAGCTTAGGAAACGTGATGATGAACGAGATGAAAGCCAAAGCAGACGGGATCAAGAGTGGCTCTCATTACTGCAGTATTATGGAACGTCCGTTTGTTTACCTCCATTGGTGAAGTATTTTGTCAGTTTTTTCTTTCTTATCTAAATCTCACGATATGTCAGTTTTTTCTGTGCTACTGTATTCCAACTACAGTCGTAATTGTAAATTATTTCCAAGTATTGCTTCAAGCAATTTTTACTTTATTTTTGGAACAGTAGCCTTATCCTCTATTCAAATTGGCAAGAATATTGGAGGTAAATTGAAATTTGCATATTAGTAGCCCTTGGCCTTAAGACATTATAGAATTTGTGCCTCGCTCTCTCTCTTCCTCTCTCCCTCTCTCTCTGTCTCTCTCAGGACACAAAAGGGTAATACTATTGTGTTAAGAAATAGATACATACACCTGACTGAGCATAACAAGCCCGAAGAGAGAGAGAGAATGCTGAATGTCATTTTCTCATGTGTTAAACATTTTCTCAATAGATTCGTACACATCCATTTCGGGCTCTTTAGCTCTGTATAATTTATATCAGGGCTTATTTACAAGCTGGCCCTATATACATATAGATATAGTATTATACATAGGTACTGCTCAAGCACTCACTCAGTCAGTGTGTTTTGTGGGGCTCCTCAAGTGATTGTGAGGGCATCTAGAAAAATGGGATATTCAAAATGGAGGGTCGACGTAACTGTCTACATAAGTACGTGCATTGTGTCTGACGATATCTGTACCATGGAATTGAGGCGAGCCATTTAGGAAGGTAGAGGAATTTATGTTTGTGTGTGTGTGTGTGTGTGTGTGTGTGTGTGTGTGTGTCTGACGGAGTCTGAGGAGGCTAACAGCACCTGCCATACAGTATATTGCATAATAATGACTATTGCATGGAGAAATGGTTCGGAGCTTACACGTCGCTTGGCCTACATATTTTGATTATTTATAAGTAAATACTGAACCAAACCAGATGGAGCCTGAGTTGGGAGTATTGTTAGGTTACACCGTGCACTTGTAAATTGGAAATTTACAAGGGAAATCACACTGCATATAGAATACAGACGATGAACATTTAAACATGAGAGATATTTCAATCTAATGGGAACCGAGCCATTCATAACCTCTTCTGGCTGGTTTGACTCCAGTTATAGAACTATATCTATTCTTGCCGTGAATTGCATCCGCAATAGGTATTGGAAATACCCTTCCCCATTTATTTATACATAACTACATCGGGATACCAAAAGACTACAAGGAGTTACATTAGCATTAAAATAGCAATTTACATTTTCCATTAAGAACATACACACACACACACACACACACACACATACTGTAGATACTAGACACTCACTCTGTACATCCTTATTCTGAGAGCACTTGGACCACGGAGAGTTATTGTAGACGGGGAAGGAACGAAGACGAGGCTTTTGCTCTTGTACTTCAGGAAAAGCATGTAAGCTCGAAAAAGATCCAGTGACTCAATATTAGTCTCTAGGTCCCCATCTAGTTCTTAACCAGTCCCACTCCCGCTCTAAATTACTATAATTAATAGTACTCCCAAAAAATACATACAATCCATAGATACATCCAGATTCATAAGTACCCCCGTCATGTGCAGATTTACATATCAGACTCCAACTCTCTGAGTATCTATCTCCAAGAGTACTCCGGACCTTCGTAATCCGCAAGTGCTTCCTCAAAAGCGTCTCTCCCAGAAATACCGCGTCATTGGTGCATTATATTCATACGCGGAAATTTCGCGGGATATAAAAAATTATTTATGAAATCTTTTATTTCCATTCTCCCCTTTTCACAGACATTTCCATGGCTCAGTTTTCAAGCCCCTGGACACACACACACACACACACACACACACACATAGACCTGGGAATGAGGTAAAGCATAGGCAATGAGGCTAGTTTCAAAAAAGGGAATGAATGCAATATGCAATGCATCACCCCAAAAAAAAGGGAGTGCAAGTGCAAGCTTCTGATTTTAATAAAAATGGTTAGGAATGCTAATAGTTTTATGAGATTCAAGCCTAATTTTAATTTTTTTTTTATTTGCTGTAAAGAAAATTAATGATGGATACCAGTATCTACTTATCTATAGGATCCTGGAGCGGAATGTGCTATGAGGGATGTAAATAAAATTAAAATAATATTGACACTGACTGCGGGATATAATAGCTTGGTTTATGCCTCTGTGGACGTATCGTTATGCAGCTGATGTTTTAAAAGCCGGAAAAAGTTGTGAAATAAAACTTAGCAAATATCAATCAGCACTGTTCTGGTAATGAGATGAAGATAAATTCCTACTGCACATTGATATTCACGGATATTTTTATGACTTCCCGGCCTTTCCTCCATGTTTTCTCCAGGAGCTCCCCGCGTGCACCTCCGTACATAATTATTCAATAACTCTCTGTACGTACTCTCGGGCTAAAGTACACAAAAGTACTTTTTCAACTGCAATAAAAGAGGATTGAGAAGAAAAAAATTTGTGGATGGAAAGACTCTATCTACTCCTGCATCTTGCTACTTTTAGCACACTACACAAGTTTTTTTTTAGGGGTAATAAGTGCGGAGGGGGAAAAAAAAGAAGAAAAAATCCTCCTGTAAGAACAGCGGTATCTTCTATATTGTTCAGAGATCAAGTGTGTGTACAAACACTTGAGCCGTATGTATGTAGGTATATATATATATATATATATCTATATATATATATATATATATACAGCTATATCTATCTAAATATACTTATCAAGTCGTACTCATTCAGGAGGAGAGACGTTCAAGAGACGACGGAAAAAATTTCAATGGTGAATTTTTACGACTGTATAAATAATGACCATGATACAAGTGTATTCTTATGTGTATGTTCTTAGGAGTATAGTGGAGTAGGAGAGTAATGTATTTTCTCTCCTTCTTCTCTTCTCCTCTCTTTATTTTAAATTCTATTTTTATAGTTCAACACAAATGCTTATTATCATAAGAGCTCTTGGCAATTGGCATTTATTCAATTTGCTTATTGCTTCCACGACTGCCATCATCTCAAAGTATGACACAAAGACTTTCCGAGTACTCCCAAACTGTATAAAGAAAAATACTCAAATGAGCTCCATATGTACACTCCTTTATGTGACTTTTGCAAAAAAGAAAAAATTTGTATAAGTACATGGGAAATTAAAGGTACTCTTCGAGTTTCTAAGTAGCATTTCAAAACTCCGCTCAAACACTCCGAAGCTATGGAAAGTAATTATTATTATTATACGTCAAATACGTTCAAATATACCTCTCATTTAGAATAGTTACATGGGGGGACAAACATATGTATGTACATGCCAGAGATGTATTTACTCATCAACTACTACAGCCCTCCTCGTGTACAAGATAAAAGTACGATTGTACCAATGCCGAGAGTAGTTTTTATAATTGCACAAAGCAAACACTTATTAATACCAAAGGTACACTTTTAGTTAATTGTAAACTCCCAGGAGATAATTATCCCTTGCGAATCCCGAAGCTCTAGCTCTCTTTGAGTTTTGTCAGCCGTATGATATACAAAGAGGAGATATTGAAGGAGCCGTATCTACTGTCTCTACAAAAATTACGTAATTACCAGAACCGTCTCTACAGAAATGAAATGTGTGAAAATTTCCACTTGGAATTTAATATCCGTACTGTAGATACTAACACTATAACATTTCGCTCTCTCTCTCTCTCTCTCTCTCCTCCTCTGCATCATCAACTACATAATTACTTCATCTCCAGGAGGAAAAAAAAGCTGACGAGGAAATGCAATCAGAGAGGAGGTCATACATATCAAACTTTAGAGAGAAAAAAAAAGCTCTGTAAGAAGGAGATGAGCAGATGCAATTGGGAGAGTGCAAGCTCCATAATGAAATTATCACTAACGGCAGTGTTAAGAACCTATTATCAATCCATTCGAGGGGTAATTGTTTAACTGCAGAGGAAACTCATTCCCATATTGTGTGTTCTATGTACATATATAGTACTGTGGAGTCATTCCTAACTCTGACTACTGCAATTTGTCATTATACATACAAGCGGCTCGCACACTCACCACTCATACTCCAAGTCATATAACCCTCTCAACACTTTTATATAATAATTATTTCTCCACACAACACACCTCTCTCACTTTTCCCATTAACATTATGTTAACGCTGGTCGCGGGAGGATTATAATCCCAAGTCAAACTTTGATCATTAGGCCCTTTTATGATGATAAATATCCCAACCGGAGGAATTAGTTGGGAGTCTCAAGAATAATTTCCTGGGTCACGTGGTGATAGTCTCTCAACGCTATCCATACTGTACACCAGTGAATGCGGGGAAATTTATATATCTAATGTTATTCCAAGTATCTATATATCTCTATTCTATGGATATGTGAAACTCCATAATAATAATAATAATAATAGAGCGCAAAAGCACGAAATAAGGACGGAATGTCATTCCCATACATTTTTTTCGTGCCCTACTCATGTTCTAACAACATCAAAACTAACGTGTTTCTCAATTTAGTACTTGCTCCGGGACAGGATATAATTCCGATACAAAAATAGAATAAAATACTTGCCCCCAGTCCTATTTCCCCCATAACATCCTAACAACAGCTTATGTACTCAAGTGATCGAGACAAATCATGTGAACCTGAGTACTACAAGGGATTAAGTGTATTAAATCCGAGGTAGTGTGAGCCATGTATGGGAAAAAAATGAACAAAAGAAATACAATCGGGGGCAATCAGTGAAAGCAATGAGAAACTCAAAAGAAGTAAACTCATGAAAAGTGAAAAGCGTCAAGGAACGAAAAGAAATCCGCACCTCGGGACCCCAAATAATGGAAATTCAAAGAAACACGGAACCCCCCCCCCCCAGAACACCCAATGAATTAACACACGCAACAAACAAGCCCCGGCCTCACAATCAGTCAACTATATAGGGGAAAGGTCATTTGAAGTTTTAACACAGAGGCTAAAAACCATTTCACATTATCCCAAGAGCTAGAGTGAAACTAAGTAAAGTGAAGAGCTACGAAAAAAAAACAGAGGATACATAAAAGCATGTAGCTGGGAGCCGTCCCTACGTGTTGGAAATATCAATTTAATTGTGGAGGTAGTAGTAGATATCTGTAGTAGTAGTAGTTTCCCAAAACTAGGGGAAAAAATCCCCAGAAGGACAACACCTAGCTTTCTGTAGAAATATCAAATAGGAAAAACTTTTGAGGAAGTACATAGAGGAGAATATAATAGGAAGGCTTAGAGAGAAATTTTCTTTTCTAATTCTAACAAATGCAAATACTCCCTGACTGTCAAAATCAGGGGGGAGACTCGTTCCTGAAACTCAATTACAAGTCTTTGGGCCAAAGTGGTTATGCATACTAAAACATGAGCAAATCTGTGGATAAGTACTGCTTACATTTCACACGGTTGTTGGTTTTAACCTGATTTTTAAGTAGGAAAGTCGTTTTATTCAGGGAATAAAAGGAATTACTCAGCAGGTCCCCCCACCAGAACACAACTTAACTCTAGTAGTAGTGCGCTCCGGAGCAGTGTGGAGACATGTACTTGGAGATATGTAGATACATATGCACCCAGGACTAGATAGATATATGTATACAGATTATTACAGAGATACAGAGTCGTATCTCCTTGTTGAGCGGTGTACAATGTTGAACCTACTCCTCCTCGTAATGTACTGCCACCAATACACTTCCTACCTTAATCCCCCATTAATTCCCTAGCAAAGGAGAATGGGCCTGAAAGGAAAAACATGCTCATGTTTTAAACCCATTCTGAACAGATTTTCTCATTTTCTAAATCCATTTCCCCTGTCCCGCACGTACATACTAGGACCTATCTACTAGAAAATTTCTAAGACAAAAAACATTATAGAGGAAAGTCCGGATATGCTTTCTGGAGGGAACTCGGCAGACGGGTCAGGTTCTTTAAAATCCTGTAGAGTAACGATCTATATAGAGTCATGGACAGCAACTCTAATGTTTCTCATGTTTCACTCGAAACTAACTCACTCACTCACTCACTCACTCACTCACTCACTAGTCCTACTAGTGAGCTGCACTGCGAAAATTTTCTGATTTAAACCAATGAATTAGCCCAAAACAACCGACGGTGAGTTTGCAGAGAAAGAGACAGCATCTGCTCCGACTCTCACAATTCAACTTATATTTCCCGTCCATGTACATGTGACTCCAGAGATATCCATTAGGTATACATCCCTTCATTAAGAGTCGGACAAGGGAACTTTCCCAAAAACAAGGGAAGGCTGGCTCAAAAACCATAAAATTCTATAGGGATGATTAACATAAATAGAAATCAAATAGATATGTACGTATTGATTCCCCTCACTGGGAAGTCATGGGGAGGGGGGGAGGGAGGGGAAGGTCTAGGAATTCGTATAAGTCAAAGTCTCGGAAAAATATAGAAAGTCAAATGGGCTCGAAAATAGAAGTCAAATACCCTGGAAAATAGTAAGTCAAATTGGTAATCCCATTGCTCAAATAAAATGGAAAAGTCGCATTACAAACAAATAGGAAATTGTTTTAAAATCCCCCAACACGTTCCAAAGCCGGGTCTTATTGTCTGGGTAACAAATGGTCCCATAAAGTTTCGAAGAAAATCAAAAGATCCCGTGAAAATGTTTATTTGACAAAGTCTCACACATGAAAGGTTTATTTGAGAGAGCAATTCTAATTTCAATATTCTTCTATTGAATCAGGGCTCACACATATGGGGCTTATGGCCTAGGTAGGTATGTATATCTATCTAAGTATAGCTTCATACATAAATATATTTCTACATATGTTCAAAGGAGACTTTCTTGGATGTAACCCCCCGGAAAAAAAAATAGCACCACTTTAGAAACATCATTTCTCAGGTGACGACTTCGATAAAATAACACCCGCACGAACAACACAGAGACGGAGCGGACTTGAGTGGGAGAGAGAGAGAGAGAGGAGACTATGCAGTGTGTAAAAGGGAAAAAATAAAAGAATATTTGCAGCGGATAAAAGTGTAATTTATTTCTGTCCGTAATTTGAAAAGAGAGTGGAAAGCATGAGAGGAATACTTGGAGAGGGGAAAGAAGAGAAAAAAAAACTTTAATTCTCTCCGTGGCTTTTCATCCCGCTTTCCACCACTGGTTCTTTCTCTGTATAAATCCCATTGGCAATACAACTTGGTTAAAAAAAATACCTCCAGAATTCGCAGCATTCACACATGTACACTCCTTTACAGATGCTTTATGTACAGGATCTTTATGTGCATCAACAGGGGAAGAGACCTGGAGCTGAATTTGTGGGGAAAATATACATAGGTATATTTTTTTATACAAGGTAAGAAAAAAAAAATCTTGCAAGTACAAAAATATATTGTGCAATGTCGAATAATCCCAGTCTAATTCAAGGAACATACACATATATCTATATTTACTACCAGCACTATATGCTCCCATGCACTTGAGGCTCTGATCCTGAGTGACTATTTTGAAAATCGTTTCTTTTTTGCTTCGTAGCGTGTCGGGGCTTTTTTGATTCTATCGCACAGTCTGATACTGATAGTGTGGGTATAGAGAGACACTCAAGCCAGATAGGATAGGGTGACTATAAACAGAAACAAGGCTCACTGAGGGAGAGAGAGAGAGAAGAGAAAAAAAAGAAGGAAACCCAGGGATGAATAAGAGTTGTAAATTGCAAAAATGCACCTTTTATAAGATTTTTTTTCATTTGAGAACAAGAATAAGGAAGTCACTATACACAGAGTTATGTATAAGTAGTAAAGGAAGAAGACGAAAAAGATAAAAAGACTTTATAGTGAGTACGAAGTGGAAGGAAAAAGGAGAGGAAGAAAGGCAAGAAAAAAAAAAGCCAGTCAGTAAATCAATCTTCAGTGGTTTTAATCTTACCTCGAATTTATTTCAACTTTTCTCATTCCAGTATTCCATTCCTTTTCGGCTTTAATTCCTCATGATCATTGGTTTTTTCCCTGTTTTCCCCACAAACCTACTACGGATGCCTCTGGTACTCATTCAATCCTCATTTTTAACAGATTTCCGAACACACTCACTCTCCTGTAATTAATGTGTAACTTTTCGCGATCCTTAATTTATAGTTCGACACAGATTGATTCCCCAGGAGAAAAATTCTTTCTCTCTGAGGGAAATATTGTTCTCTCGTTTGTAAAATACAAAAAAAAAATTGAAGAAGAAGAAGAAGACAATCTTCCCGCCCGAAGAAGATACTTTCACGCGTTGCTCTCGTTGTTGTTGTTCAGGTGAATGATTATATGTGTAAGTATGTGTTTGAGTCGGGGAGGGGAAAAGACCTCAACTGTAGACAAATAATAATTTACAAGTGAGCTTGACAATTTACCAATTCCGACAGTGCTATTTTTGATGACAACTGTTGTAGCTTTGCGTTAGAGTCAGGAAGGAAAAAAAGATGAAAATTGTAGTCACCTGTCAATTCTGAGTATAGAATTTTTGCGGATGTATTTTTTTTTTCGCACACAATTTCCTCATCAAAGTAATTATCCTCTCCGTTATAGGATTTGTTTTTGGAAATTTATTTAAAAAGTTTCTAGAGATAGAGACTTTTTTTTTTAAATATTCGGAAGTATCACAATTGTAGGAAATTATAATAGGAGGATTGCCGACTTTTTGAAATCTTCGCCGTCGTAATGATAGAGGAATAAAATGCTATACGGAGCTAACAATCAGGGTTGTGCAGCCGCTGGGGGCTGAATCTCGACTAGCTAGAGAAGTTCGGTGTGGAACAAGGTAAGCCTTGTGTTTCTTCACTCGACTCCCTTCATTCCTGCTGATGGTCGTCGTGTGTGCATAAGAATTGTGTGTAAAAGTTGTACAGTAGTATGTATAGGGCAGAAGCATTACTCCACACTATGGGATAGCTTCATGTCGAGAGGGACTGCTACTCTACTACCAGCCCAGCTCCTCTCACTCAGTTCGAGAGAGGGAGAAGTGCATGAGCATTTTTTTTTTAAAAAAGGAAGCCCGTGTTGGAGGCAACTCACTGTATATATCCTCACTCTCTGAGTGAGACTGCTTCGCTTATTCTTCCTTTCGCTTCGACGACCTAGCGTTTGTGTAGGAGTCTGGAAATTTGTGCACATTTTACTATATACAAACTCCACACACACACACACACACACACATACACACACTCACTCACTCACATACAAACACACACACACACACACACACACACGTAAATGTGAACCTACAGTTTCTCATACACATACACAATCAAACACACAAACAAAACTCTCGGAGCTCATCCAGGAGTATGTAAGTATGGTTTTGAGCATGAGGAGCTATGAAAATACTTGGACTTTGTACTAAACTCCGCCTGAATCAAAACGGAGTACTTAATATCAGAATTCTATCATGGAGCTGCTAAATATCTGCATGTGTTTATATCCATGCGTGAGAGTAATAATTACAAATGTAAATCCAGAGCTATAGGATATCTATATCTACACATAAAAAAATATCCCATATAATCCGGAACTCACAGTTTCTGTAGTGTAGATGCATGCATAGATCATTTTAACAATATATACTCCTGAATAGTAAATCGTACAATACTCCTGCTCCATGCTTGAGGGATATACAGTAGGAATTAGATATAATCTCAGACTGGAAATAAGGATCCAGTTATGTTTGCAAAGGCTAAAGCATACCCAGGGTACTTATGATTATTACTAATATTTATCACCAGCGTAACATTACGTGGCACAGTTACATTTATCTACGCGTGAGTATAAGTATAAACCAGAATGGGATATTACACTTGCGTATCTCTACACACGGGTGTGTGTATTCGTAAAGTGACGCATAACCAAATTTTTGAACGACTTTTCCCTACATGTATAATTATTGCTATCTGCTATCAGATTTATCCCAACTGAGCCTATTAAATAGATATGGGACTTTCAGGAACAGTATGAGTGGCAATGTTGACAAGCTTTTTCCTTGGACTTATCAGGATTTTAATACAAATAGTTATACTTTGCAGCTAATCGTGCAAGATTAGAAAGCGTCTCTGAAAGAGTCTCACATGGTAGTTGCAGTCCTCTGATAAAAAATTTAGTGTACCTTTCCATGCTTTTGGCATTTGAGAGGGGGGAGAGCAAGTCTGGTGCTGGTATCACATCAAAGAGAGAGAGAGAGAGAGAGAGAGAGAGGACAGGTACATACGTTTGAACTGCACACACTGGTCCTACTAGTTCAGGTGCATCCACTTGGATTTTTTATCTACTGCCAATCAGGAGGAGCCTTGAGCAAAAAAAATATTCAAGTATCTTCTCCAGTGACTTTGCAAAGTATGCAAGTGGTAAGATGATCCGGTCCAGCCCTTTCGATATGCATTGCATTCTGTAAAATTTGGAGGGTGGATGACACTATGTAGGAATGCATGAGGGATATATGTATCAATTTCCCCTCCTTTAACAATACAATCGTACATAGTTATAGGGTCACTGATTTTTGCTCAGATTCCTGATTAATAAACAAAGCCTTTTTGTACATACATACATACATACATACATAGATACATACAGTACATGTGTGAGCATGTTTGTTAAACATTCTGACGCTGAGTGCGTAGAACCTCAAGTATCTCTTCTGATTGCCACATTTGACTGAAAGTTTTTTCCAACTCTTCCAAGTCTCATTTGTAACATTCGTCTGGACTGAGAGGACATGTGCTGCAACTCAATTATTTTTGTTTTCATAATAATGACCCGGCACGTCAGTTGACTTCTCCAAGACTTGTCACTCCCGGGATGTTTCCCAATTTTTTTACATGATAAAGTAAATGTTCATTTCCGAAACATTCAAGTGTTCCTTCGCTATAAGTTCCCTATCAACTTATTCTCACAGATGGGAACTTTTAATTGGAAGTGAAATGAAGCAATACTTTTAGCAATAGAGTTTGATTTATTAGCTCAGAGACTGGTCTTGTCTGGGCAAATACTAGGAGACTACTGTAGAATAATTTCAATCAATGACATGACCCCAACGTCATAATATGATTCACCATTTATTCTTATTACACAACATTTCGCCGACCAGTATCTACATTTAAAGTCATGTCCAAGTGGAATATTACAACCTTAAGATTTTAACGTGTTGGTGTTATGTTATGTTTTTTTTATGTTACGCTCCCTGGAAATTATCTCCCTCGTTGGACTTATTGTTGGAAAGTGTTCATATTGATATTTCCATGGAGTTCCCAGGCTCCATGGGCTCGTGTATCTGTAATCGGAATAGCTCATCATTGGACAACTCATCTCTTCTATAATAAATAATTATAATATTAGATACAGTAAACAGGGATTGTCATGCAGGTGTTCACTCCTCAAGTTTGGCGACGCTCCTGTATCTATATCTACTTTTGAGAGTGTACATGAAATATTGTGATAATAACTTGAGGACTAGACTCAGGGAGGTAACATCTAACTGGAACAGTAAATAGGGCTAATTCTGATGCAACTTTCAGCGAGACAGCATCAGCCAGGTAGCCTGACAGTGACTTGATTATTGTTGTGAACAGGTCTGGGGCTGAGAGTACATAGATATTTACAGTATCTCCTTTTAGTCAATGTTGTGATGATCATCAACAAGAGCGAAACTCTGTGGAGATAAGTACTGACAGTGGATATCAACCCAAGGGTTCACACGCCCTGGAGCTGGATAACTATTACACACAGATTTAATGTTTCTCTCACGAGCATATTCTCTACAAATACTTTCCCCCATCCCGACCATTCATGGAGTTGGAGTAATTATATGAATGGAATTTGTACATGTTTAAGTATATTGTATAATTGGAGCTTAGAAATGGCCTGTAAATAATTAAAGCAAGAGATTAGAACACATTCGTTTTATTTGAGTAGTGATCAACACTCATGTATTTACTTATACCCTCGAGCTCTGTAGTACTGTATCTCCCTTATACCGTATTGAAGCCCATTGTCGTTCCTATATTATATTGAGACATCAATCTGGATTGCGTCTTGCGTCTCCTGGTACAATGGTCCTAGTGCATAGCCCCCATCTGAATGATAGTGCGTGTATTATAGGAGAGTATTATTGGAAAATCCCTCAATTCATTTGAAAAACTTGACGCACTTTAGACAGAAAGAGTTACTTTTGGTGTATGTGTAGCGGGTGTGGATATGTCTATCTATCAGCATGTACCTACATACAGAGATTACATCCTTTGCGTATACTACAGAATAGTAGTAGTAGTAGTTCCCAGTCAAAATAATAATCTTTACTTGGGCATATGTTTATGTATCTGTTTTGTGAGGGTTTGAAAAGACCTGATTCTGTTTGATAACTGAAGCCAGGACGGTCCTGGCCGTAAGTATGTATGTACATGGAAGGAGTGAAAGAGAGGAGAGATGCATTTCAAAGGAGTTTGTTGTTAGTGGAACATTTATCACACATTGAAAAGCTTGGAGTTCCTTACTTAACAAATAACCTCCACGGTCTCACACTTGCAACAGCTAATGTATAATTTATTATTTTCCTCGACTATGTATTCATACAACAACAACACACACACACACACATACACCGCACTCCTCATACTCAAACAGAGTCCCAGAGTCCTCTATATAAGTATATATTGAGTTGAACTGTACAAAGATATTAGAGATGAAAATACACTTAGAATTTAAAACATGCAAATATAATTATGCATAAGTGTACATGCATACACATGCATAATTATATCCAAAGTCCTATAGAAAAGTTCAGAGCAAATTCCAAATCATGGTTGTAATCTCCCCTCCAACTCCAAAACCTTACGGGGATCTACGGCTACCACCAAAGTCTTCATCAAATATTCATGGATTTTCCTCCAAGTATTAGGGCTCAGAGAGTGTGTAAAATTCTCCTAAATGTAATCAATGAAATACACCAAATTATACCCTGCATATGGTTACCCCGGGAAATTACCGGTTGTCGGTGGTAACTCAATGCGTGTATGTATACGGACATATGTATAGGTATAGGAATCCCTCCCCAATATATTATCATACTGGCGTACATATCCATGTATGTATTTAAGTATGTAAGTATGGAGGAAATCAAAAGCTCTGCAGAGCATAGTATTTTTGTGTGTGTGTGTGTGTGTGTACGTAAATGTCACCTGCATTCATTTCATTAACTGTGCTATCAACTCCTCATCCCTGATGGAAGCATGACGTCTATATGGGAATTGAAACATGATACCATTCGTTCTGTAGCATTGTTTTACGCATCAAAGCCCCACTGTCACTACTGATAATAAACGATAAATATTACCTTCATAGAGGGCTCCCTTCCAGGGGAAACACGACATGGCGGAATGGAACACTGTTGTTAATAATAGTTTCATCAGTTACATGCCCCTCTCTGAAATTCCCAATGTTTTTGTATTTCATATAAATTGAGTAAATATGGTCCTATGTGCGTAAGCATACATGCATATGTACATGGTCATATTACATTGAAAACATTTCAAAATTAATAGTAACTACAATATCCGACACATATCTGTATCTAGAACCCCAAGTGCCTCAACTATGTGGTGCAGTCTGATCAACTTCCTTTCATTCCAAATGATCGATTTGAATGCTTGTACACACAATAGGGCGAGGAACATTCCCATAGCTTAAGTTCCAATTTTGCAAATTATGTGATATGCAAGCCCCAGCAAAAACTTTCTGTATGTGTGTAAGTTTTACCTCTATTTAGAATTCCAGGCGTAATTGAGATAGATAGATACCTACATATGTATGTATCTATCATATGTATAGATATTCATCAATAGCCTCCACTGTTTACATTTTCATTTGAATGTAGACTCCCAATAGCCGCCGTTGAATCTCAATGAGGGCCAGCTCAATAGGGATATATGTATCTATGTGTATAGTTCTTGTGGTATTTTGAGCCAGGATTAGAGCCCCACATGGTGGTCGATATGATATAGAGTGAGTGCTCCGAGCAATGAGTGGTTCTATATAAAAGGGACCAAATACTCCGGAATATTTGAAACTATTCCAGATGAATAGGGACGAAGTGCTCTGGAATCTGGAGTCGAAATATGTACGCACATACATACACAGAGGATAGAAGATACGGGAGGTATTTTGAATAAGGTCTTCAGGTATATTGTACATACTCCTACTCGGAGCTACACTATCGTTTCAATGTTAGGTATTTTGCGGAGTGTGTGGAGATACTGATAGTGCTACAAATCATTCCAGGTCTTGAATTCTATCAGACTAATAGTTAGTTTCAGATATGGAATGGAGCGTACGAAGCTCTGATACTGATGTTGATAAATTAGCAGTAATTACGAATATGAATTTATTAGCGTTGCGTCTGTCACACTTGAGGTTCTTATTGGCAATACTTTGGAGCACATTATGGAAACAGTACTAACTAAGCCATAGACACATAGATACTCCACGCTTTGTAATATCTAATATCTCTTGCTTTAACTTCTAATTTCATGTATCATATGTGGAGGTAAATAGGGTAATTACATTTGACTTGCATAATGTAATTACATACGCACATATATGTAGATATACGTAGGAGCATGATACAGGTATCTACATACGGAATGTGCAATGTTTCCGGGAATATTTTGACATTTCAGGATTCAATCCCGTCCTCAATAGAGCTCATGCATTGCAGTGTTATATATGTATATGTATGTAGGGAACGATATGTTGTTCTTAGTGATAGATGTTCGGATGGTTGCAAATTCTTCTACGCCGACAGAGCATCCTAGAACATACCTGGAATTGCTTGTGTGATCATCAACTGAAACTAAAACGAATTTCGACGGGAATTGACTGCAAAATGTTCCACTTGTACTCACGTCATGCTAAACTTGTGACTTCTGACAAGGATCTCAATATACTGAGCCGCAATGTCGGAGTCACTAGAGAGTGGAAGTTTTAGAGCCTGTACATACATACATAGATACATGAGCTTATGATTACGCAGATCCTGGAAATTGGCCTCCAATATCAATGTGCACAACAAATAGAAAACAAGTTTTGCATTGATAAGACACAGTCTGCATGTATATAGGGACGAAGTTATCTAATTATGCAAACACACACACAAAAATGAACCCTTTGAATTATTTTGTTCCATTTGAAGGAGTACAATCCCTTTGTGGGGAGATCCAGAAATGAAACATTTAGACCACGTGACTTATATATAAATTCTGTGAGAATTGAAATAAACTGTTTTCATAACAATTTGAGGAGGCAATTTACATAATAGAATCCTCTCCCCGTCTTTATGTAAGATCCCACCGATACTCATATGTACGTAATTACTACAGTCGTGTCAGCTGAGATAAAAAGCCTGTGGAGCCCCTGTGCAATGGTGATTTTCGAGGACAAAAGATAAGACGGTTATTCTCACCTTGAAATTCCTGCCCTCCGACCTGCAAATCCCATGAATGGTTATGCTCGACATACTCAGACCATATAGTGTCCATTTAGAGTCGAATAATGTTGGCAGCGGGCCGACAAGCCCGCATGACTCCCATGAATATATCTATCTACCCCACAGTAGTGCATGTGATCCAGAAGAAGCAGGACTCAAGTGCGAAGGAACGTTTGGCAAAGTCATTTACTCCCGAACTCAAGCCGCCTCAACCAACTACAATGGTACATGTATGAGAAGTGGAAGGGGGAAAAAAATCGCTGAAAACATTTCTCTCTGAGTCAGCAGTAAATCTTCACAGGTTCTCCCGGGTGAAATTTTTATGACTTTTTGGCTTGCACTTGCGATTTCTGGAATTATTACCAAAGCTTTTCCTTTCTTTCCCAGTCTGCACCTACTTCTAGACCAGGAGGAGCTCTTCCTCGTCCATTCCTCCAAGCTCAAAAATCAACACTGCATCAGCTTAAATTTTTCCTATCTATAAGTTGGGTCCTCGAAAAAGACCCCAACCCTGCGTAACCCAGTTCCTGAGTAATGTTTCATGTTATTCAATCCTCCGGGCTAATTTCCCTCTCGAAGCCAAAGTCCTCACTCGAGCCAGGTCCAGCTCCCTTAAGCAAAATTGGAATGAAAAAGCAAATTTTCAATTTGTTGACACTCGGGATAGTAGGACGGGGGAGGACTGCCATCTGCTCTGCCACATTTATCGGGATTGCAATTACGTAAGTGTACAAGTGTAGATATCTACATACATATAACCATATCACCGCATGCTCCCCGTTCATATTTATAATCTGAAACTTGCATCCATTTAATTGCCTGTAGTCAAGAGCCTTCCCCCTTGCACATTCCACCTACAGTACAGATTCCTCCAGGAATACTTATTGTACACACTCAGCATAGTACAAGTATCATGCATGGGCCATTCCTATTTACATACATACAGCTCTGTGCAGTTTATGAGCACAGTCCGGCTATCCATATAAACTATTACACATATTTATAGTACACACTCATGTACATAGATACCTATGTATGTATGTACAGGAACGTTGGAGTAGGAGAGGAACCAGCACATTATGTAACCTGCACAGGGAGTTTTTGCATGGAACATTACAAAGATTCGCATGTGACCTCGTCGTCTACGCTCTTCGTATAATTTTGGCAGCCGAGCCGAGCAGCGGAGCTGAGCATGGACCGACGGACCAGGAGACAACCCGAAAGATAGAGGAGCTTCGAGAAAAGAGATGCAAAACTAAACAAAGTTCCATTTATAAATGTGTAACCACCACAACTCTCCCCTATCAAGCTATATGAGAAAGCCCGGGTATATTGGCAGCGGGAGAAAAGGCAAGCAATGACGTCAGTCTTTTTTGCACAGCCCAAGCAGCACCAAAGCACCCGTTAAAGGAAGCCGTTATATGTACCCTCCACTCAGTTGTAGCACCAGGCTCGAGAGAGAGAGAGAGAGGTACTTCTCAAACTCTATATCCCCACACTAAGCTATTATGACTATGTATATGTATATCCAGAGAATCATGTGGCTTGCTTTTGGCGTAGGATGTCTCGTGACTCTCTCTCTCTCTCTTTTTCGCCTCTCGCTACCAGCAGACTCGATTGCATCAGATCAATTCTAGAGGATGAAGGAACGAACGGAACCCTAAAAGAGAAATCCTGAAGCATTGGCTTTTCAACAAGGAACCTTCCGAATTTTGGACTCTTTCTCTCCTCTATCTCTTCTTCAGAGCTCTTCACTCCTCTCTCTCTCTCTCTCTCTCTCTCTCTCTCTCTCTCCCGTCTCTCTCTCTCTCTCTCTCTGTTTTGGTGTTATTTGTGTGTCGCGGTGCGTTGAGGGAGTAAAACAGTGTGAGAGTCTGAGGAAGAAGGACGACGGGAGCAAAGGAGAACAACTAACAGAAGGATTGGAGCGAGTAGTAAATATTATTCAATACGCATATAATTTACAGAGCAGCGACTGCGAGAGAGAGAGAGAGAGAGAGAGAGTGAGAGAGTGAGAGAGAGAGAGAGAGAGAGAAAATGAAAATGGAAATGCACCGTGCAATCCAAGCATCAGACGAATTTCAGGGCGGAAATGGGAAAATAAATTGTATTTCCAAATCAACCGACTGTATACCTACATTATTTTTTCCCTCTCCTTAGGTACGTCCAATGTAAACGTGCCTTGTCCACAGTGTTGTGTAGATATCTACAACAGGCACATAATTATATGAGTATATATTTAGACATGTAAATACATAATGTGTAGGTTTGAGCAAGTACATATGTACATACATTTGAAACCGAGAGAGGAACTTACCACGTCACGATTTTCTCCTATGTATCATTCTCCCCGACTGCAGGGCCACTTCTCTGTTCCATTTCCAAAAGTGACATAACTACATATATAAATACAATGTATTGAGCTCTGTAATATTTTGTAGGTACGGAGGGACAGGGACCCACACAGGTTTCAGCATGTCAGTCACATTTTCCCCCGATACGACGTGACATTTTGATTGCAAAATATTTGAGCGCGAGAAATATGAATAATTTTACGAATTCCTCACCTAAAAAAGCTATACAGCACACTACAGTATCTACATTGAATATTTCCATGTGCATATGTATATGTATGCCGAGCCAATGCTCCTGCATGCAGAAAAGACGTGTTGCAGAATTAGAATAAAAACACAATTTTTTTTTCTCAGAGTCATTTTTTTCTGCAAGGTTTGAATATTTTTCAATTGAATTTCCCTCCTACTATTTCACGATCGTGTCTGTAGATTCTCTCCTGAGATATCTATGTATGTAAGTATATTAACTCTTATGTCTTATGTCCCAGTAGAGTAGTTACATGGGGGGATTTCATGAGTTTGATTTTCTCAATAATCTTGCCCTCGTTTGATTTTATTTACTCACTCCCTTCTTACTATACGTGCTTTGATTGTAGCATATGAGCATAGCTTTTTTTAACTGGTCACATACATATGTATGTACGTATGTCCGTATACTGTATGTCATATGCATGATGAGTGCTAAACTTGAGCAGAACCGCTTTTTCTCGTGCCGTAATTTTTTCCCCGTTTTATTTTACTAAAACTTTTTATAGTCACTTACTCCTCGACCGTCAGCTTTCCATCATTCCTAATAGTCCATGCTAAAACTTTCCTGCTTCTCTCAACGGACCAAATCATACTTTGATTTCGGCACTAGTAGCTCACTAGTACACAAAGTTTTTACACCATGTTCAGTGTACAGTACAGTTAGTTTCTACACTTACTACATTTAAGTGTAGGGACCACTATATCCACAGATACATACATACCTACGTAGGTAATTATATCAGATTCACACTACTACTGCAAAACCCTACCAGACTCATATAGGGAGTTATCAGCATAGGTGCATAATTATTCTCGGAGCATTTACAATTTACACTGCACGATTTTAAATCTGGGAATGAAATAGTATTCCAAGGAGTGAAATAGGAGACGTCTACAGTATTGCAATTAACAAATGTGCTCACCTTTATTGGATCTTCACAGTTTTGCAAGTATTGATTTTAGCTTTTCACAGCGCTTCCAGATGTTCACTTGGGCTTCATACTTGACTGCGTGTAAAAGTATTGTAATAACTGCAGGGGCACTGTAGAAATATAGGTATGGGGATATATCAAAATATGACTTGTACCCATACTACCAAAATTTATGTGTAAATACATATGTCTACTTCCACCTCTTGACGAACCCATGGAAGTATCTACTACATACAAAAAGGAACTTCATACCGTGAAAAACACAGTTCTCACGTAGTAGTGTGTAGTGAGGGGATAATTTGAAAGACCGTATGAATGGTATAATTACATTGGATATTGGAAATGTTAAAGTTGTATAAGGTTGCCATAGGGAGAGCCTACTACTCCTATGTACACACGGAGCAGAAAGGCCTGATATTTGCCAAGGTTGAAAGATACGACAGTAGGTCACCAAAACATGGAGCAAGTGGATGTTAATAGGGAACAGTAGATACATATGTAACATAAATATGTTTATAGAATATACCTGTAGGGCCACTGTACTACACTAACCCTCCTGGAAGTTACCTACATCACATACCTACACACATTATGAACACTCACCACAAGTTACCATGTCATGTATCTATAGCCTGAAAAGAAATCCTAGGAATTGCGATTGAGCGTTAAAGGGCCAAAATGCCTCTGATGTGATATTGCCAGGAAAAAATGACTTTGTTGCCAAGCGGGTCGGTGCGTTTTCACTCCCGCATATTTATATCTATAGATACACATTTCTTCTCAAGTCGTTGGAGGGAAAGGGAATTCTACTTCATATATTGATTTTCCAGAAAATACTAGTTTTTTTTTATATATGGTTAGATAAGTAGAATGCATGAGTGCTATACCTATAGATACATATGTAGGCTTGCCATAACCTTCCTCCCATAAAATGTACATGACTATAGGACGTAAAAGGGAGAGCAGATGAAAACAAATCAGAGTCACTTGATTGTGGCTCATAAACTCATCACTCTTAAGAGTTTTTGGCTTTGTTGTAAGCATCAAATTTCATTAGGAGACTCCTGTCAAAGAGAGGCCCCTCTCCTACACGCAGAAACAAAACCAATTAAAAATTTTTAGAGTCTAACCCAAACGACCTGTGTAGGTCCCGTCAAACTAAATGAACCATACGTACCACACAGGATTCCGTTCTGGGAGAAACAATGTCCTATAATTACAATGTATGTAGCACCGAGTGCATGGCAACTCCAACAAAGCCCACGGCAGGTGCTTTGGTATCCCCTCAAAACCGTCTTGACACAGAGTTCTGGGCGGGTAATTCAATATAAAACTCATTACTACTACCTTTTGTGTTTAGGAGGAGCAGTGTAGGCGGGAGTGTGGCGAACCTGAAGTCAGTCCCATGAACACACATATCACGGAGTCACTAATTATACTGCCGTTTATAGGGGTTGAACCCCGTTTTTACCAGGTCAGCATATTGGGTTAAGTACGTTTGCTCTGTCACTAATCTTGTTATGTTTCTCATTAATTGAGAAAGGTAGTGGACGCAATCGGCAAAATCATGGAATCTCTTCAAACCCAGCTTCAAATCCTGTACAGGGATACCGTTTTGTTTAATTATACATAAATACTGTACGTACATATATATGTTGTACAAATTTATCGTAGATAACATCGAATAATACTCGGACAGTCTACAATAATTCACGAGAAAAAGCCATCTGTATATAGAACGTTAAACTAAGATTTGAAGCATAATTTGTTTAGTGGATCGTATACGTGGCAATACAAATATTTATAGTACGTTGTGGGTGACATATTAAAATATCGCATTCGCACTGTAATAATTTTTAAAAACCTTGTCACTATTTTTACCTACCTGAAGTACTTGAGCTTAAATTTTAAATTTTGAACCGTCCATTAAAAAAAATTTGAGACAATTTTCACCAGAAAATATTATCTCCTCAACTCATTGAACACTATTGATTCCAGTGGGAAGACGATTTCAGTAAATAAGAAAAACTTAAAGCCCTAAAGTAATCAGTCCCACAGATAGACTCGTCTTATTATAACTAAAACACCCAGACTTAACGCGCCCTCACGTGCTGAGAATGCTAAAAAAATAAGAGAGAAAAACAATCTTGAATGAAAAATAAATGTACAGGGTTTTCCTGTAATTCATTCTTCCAACGGGAGTATGGATAGTTACGAAACAATAGTGATTTATGTATGAGATAAAATTAATTTTCATTACGCTTCATCTAAATATTACTAATTACTTATAAGGAGCACTAATAAATTACTGTATACTCAGAGGTTGGGACGGGCACGTCTGCAGATACTGAGAGTTCTCCTGCTGAAATCTGTGAGTCCAGGAATCATGTCCGCTTTTAATTATTTGAGTGAGATTTCTATCAATTTTTAATTAAATTACTGACTTCTCTCATTCCCCGTCGTGTTCTCATACATACTGTATATTCAAGCGTTGTTTTAAGCAAAAATGAGAAAATGGGATCCTTCAAATTTGTTACAAGCACCAGAATGAGAACCAACACAATTATTAAGTAGCAAGTTTTCATAGAACATAATTACAATTATTACAAAATTGGAGATTTATAGTAATATTTTTTTAAGAATTCTGCAGGTATTCGATTTCACGTAATGTATAAATCCGCTGGAAAAATGTATGCTTCTTAACTTCTTAATTATTTCAAGGATTTTCCATTTTCGATATTTTTGTAGGTTTTAATTTGAGCCTCTCAGCTGACAATATAATGGACAGTCGGGATTGAGATAAATGCTTTTAAATAGTAGTAATAGCAGTAATGGTATCTATTAAAAGTACATTTACTCCGATGTCAGCATTGAAATAGTGAGCAGTAGTGTGTCTGATGTTTCCGCGCTTCTCTCTCTCTCTCTCTCTCTCTCTCTCTCTCTCACTCTCTCTCCTTACTATCTCCTGCTCTCTGGACCGGGTTAACCATGATTGGCATTATTGTTAGTCTTGCATTTAACCCTTCACTCTGTTTACCAGTCAAGGTTGACAGTTAAAAATGCGGGCATTACTTATGAACCAGCCAACAATTGTTCCGTATTTATCATGTTCCAAGCAGCCCATCCACGTCTGTCAAAAACATTGTCCTGACACACATTACTCTCCGTACGCGTCCACATTAATAATGCAGTCGTTCCAAGTCACAGGAAAGCAAGTCTGCACTGGAGGGTTTCGAAACAAAGTGAAAATTTAATTCGAACTGGAATTCCACCACCACGGTGAAATACCAACCGGATTTATAGAAACAAGAAGTTGCTTTTATTTAATTCCATTTTATTTTCCTTCCCTCCCCCCCCCCGACAGCACTTTCCCGACTACACTATACTCTCCCATCCTTTTGCTACCTTCATCCTTCCAAAGATGTCTCCTGTAAATGTTCCAGAGTTACATGTATCTATAGAAATCCAGGGACATTTAGTTAATATGTGCAAGGGATAAATGTATGTATCCTACTGAAAGAACTCTCAGGCCGGAAATAATAGTAGAAAATTAATTGTAAACCCTGGGATGGGACTGAATGAAAAATAGATACGGGCTGAAAGCATATTTAACGACTGGATAAGGCAAGGCACATTTGGCTAAATCCGTGGTTGGCGCTTCTTCACCTTTGACATTTCATTTGAATCCAGTCCAATCTCTTGCGCTCTCCTTCCTTTCACTCCACTTACCCACACGCACTCACAGACATTCACCATACATCCCCAACTCCGACTACACACACACACACACACATACATACATACAAATCCACAGTTCTAGCAAAGGACGCTCTCCTACAGAATTGACACTCTATCCTTTCAACACCCTACGCAACTGTAGAGATTCATTGTGAAGTATGCTCTCCCATCAAATCATTCTACTAATAGCGGTACTTACAGTCCAATGAGGAGCGTTGACAAAACTGGAGCAATGTGATTTACACTCTACTTCACTGCTTTCAATTTCCAGCTGTACTGTACAAATACAACCAGACCCATAGTACAGAGACAGACATAAACATTGTTTTTGTACCAAAGTGCAAATATAACTTCCCCTGTAGCAAATCATTGGAAGTAATGCAACTGGATTAGATTCCTCCACCTCCTCCATAATGTTAATGCATTTGATTGCTGTCGCGATTCCCATACTCATGCTTATAGTCTCCTTTTATATAAGAGCCTACGTCCCTCAAGTTGGTAAGATGCAATGGGGAACTTTGGCAAAATATATTCCTGGCAACAGTGAACTTGTCAAAACTTGGGAGAGAGCAAGTGGGAACATCTGTAATGTAGTAATCAACGAGCGTGTTCACATTTACCTATTCACAATTTCCATGGCTTTCACTTTTCTTCCCCAAATAGCTTACACATGTTCATTTTTGCTTCTTAGTTATAGACGAGGCCCAGGGCCCCCTACAATCCACCCGGGACACCAAATACTTGAAGATAATATATTTAAATACTTAGGAGTAGTAGATATCACTGTTTACTTATAAGTGGCTACATACATACATATGTTTGGATAGTCGTATGTGGATTCGAAAGCATCTGCACATAAATATGTAAGGAAGTACAAAAACATTCAGGGGCTACTTCATTATTCATTATACACGTAGTTGCTATACATAGATAGTACAGTATATATGCATGCGTACCACAAACTTAAATATGCAGTTTCAGCTGGGCTCTTGTAGTACATACTATACTGTAGCTGTAAATGTGTACAGCTTGGATCCGGAACTATAAATTTGAAGCCATGGTATAAGCACTCCTGGAAATTGATACCTACTTGAGAGTTTGGGAGTACATAGGTGGAATTAATCCGCATTCCTTTGTAGCAGTCTAATGGATCTAATGATGTGATCATTTTTAAGCCCCTAATTGCTCCGTAGTCCGTGGACTGAATCTCCCGCTATTGAATTTCATGAAAATATATAATTACGGCGTGGCTCCTTCCCTCCCCCCTCAATGTACGTACTATAGTTGGTATATAGAGACATATACATAGATGTCTACATAATTCCTGTATACTAGAATATACGGGGAATGAAAAGAGTGAAAAGCCTGCCAGCCCTCCTTCGGATAATCAAGCATTGTTCCCAAAGTTTTGTTACATTGTCCAAAGTATGAACAAGCTTTTAACAGGGGATTATATATGTACCTCCTAATAGTTTGGCATGAGAGTAGGACCCGAGTGTGGGTGTATATTAGGGTTGGTCATATCGTTACCTTTCGCAATATCGTTAATATCGTTATCGTTCACAAAAATAATCCCGATAACGATATGTTAGAACGATAAAAACGATATACAATATAAATTGAAATAATAATGAAATTAAGCAGTAAAAGTATTCAATAAGTATTTAATTTATTAAAAGTTACATAAAACCAATATAAATAAGCCGAAATAATGCTTCAATTTCACTTATTCATTTTTCCAAATGTCTGTTTAACCATTCCTTCTAGTGCTCGGACTAATGCAATTCTGAATTGGAAATTTTCAGTTCAGTTCAATTCAATTCACTAATTTTTCGATTTAATTCAAGATGAAACTGAATCGATTGATTCAGTTCATAACATTGAATTAAATTGAATCGTTTTCCTCGAATTAAAGTTCAATTCATTCTGCCCCAAAATTTTCAGTAACAGATTTACCGTTTACAAGCTCTCCAGATCCTAAAAGTAACGATATGTACCCTTAGTTTAACATCCTTCTATTGTCCGCTTGGAAAATACTGCTTGAGTGTCTAGAAAGCGTATTCTTTAGGTTTATTTGCGGAAACCGTTGTTTTCGATTCAGTTCAATTCAAAAATTTGAACTGAACTGAAATGAATGAATTTTTACTGAACTGAATTGAACGGTTTTAACCACTCCTTCCGGTTCAGATGACACTTTCTAGGGCATGAAATACGTCAGATGGCCACAGTATGCAATTTTTGACTATTCTACCTTCTTAGAACGATATTAAGGTAGCCCGATATATCGTGTGAAATATACGAGAATTATCGTAGCATATCGTTCCTCCAAATTGGACGATATTAACGATAATATCGTATCGTTATATCGGTATGACCAACCCTAGTGTATATGTAGATGGAGCTACACAAATACATGGAGGAATAAAAGACTATACAGACGGAACCTCGGAATAACAAATTGTCCCTCATGAAAAACTTGTGCGTATTATTATAAATGGATCATCATCAAGGCCTTCCCCATTCGCTGGAATCATTAGCTGATTTTTGCGACTTCGCGCCAAGAAAGGAATGCATTAGAGAAATGCGCATCGGAGTAGAAACTTTCTTCCGATGCAGGGGTATATTGGAAAGTTGCAGTTACCAGGGCACTGACTGGGGGTAGATACATAATACGGGGAAATGTAAAACTATAATATTAAGTTGAGCTAACGAGGACTCCCAACTAGTAAACTTAGAAGGGCTCTTAAATGACGAAAGGCACACAAAAACCTCAAGTGGAGACGAAGACCTTACACACACTCGTGAGATAAGAGAGGGATACTCGTTGTAACTTGGGAGGAAAAAGTTATAAAATTGTAACAATAATGGGGGGAATAAACTTACTCGAGGAGGGATGTTTACATGGAAAAGTGATTACAGGAGTAATAAATCCATGTGAAAAGTTGAATGTGGATAAACAGAGAATGGATTGAAGCTTTGTTGAAAGCATTGGCTTACACATTGGAAGATGCTCTCCTTCCCTCAGCCCTGTCTCTCTGTTTATAGAACTTCCACTCCAGTAATGTGTAGGAATAATAAGAGAGTGAGAGCAGGAGCAAGATGGAAAAGCCTGCCAAGATTTCAACGAGAAAACACACGCACATACATACACACACACACACACACACATACATACACAGGCATAAACACACACATGTGCATACATGTGCGAGTGAGGAGCAATCATACGGTGAAAGGAGCAAAGGGAAGAAAGTGAATTCGGTTAGAGAATAGCTCAAGAGAGTAAAACCATCTCTCTCTTTTTCTGTAGAGAAACATTGAGGAGGTACATTTTTTTCCCTCCGTTGGCAAAAATCAAAATCATTTTTCCCACTGGACAAAAATATTGTTTTTCATGTCTGCCTTCCTCCGACTTGCTTTCGGTAGGGCTTTCTGGTACATTTGAATGTTTTCCCCATATTTTCACCACTCCTTCTACCAAGGTTTTGTCCATAAGATTAACCGTTTTTGGACGGGATAAGCCTCGGAAAAGTTGGTTTCTCTCGCGTCCCGGTTTCACTATCGATTTCTCTTTTCTCTTACTCTCTCTCCCTCTCTCTCTCTCTCTCTCTCTCTGCTGACTTTTCTTGGTTTTCTTTCTTGTTCGCACTCTCGCCTTTCTCCGTCCCTATCCCTCTCTCACTCCACTATATACAGAGTCACTATCTCCCGCGAGCTTCTTCTTCCAATATCCGAGGCTTGTGAGTGTGTCTGTCTGTGTGTGTGTGTGTGTGTGTGTTTGAGCAAGGGGAAAACCCAAAGTTTTTGGTTTTGCCATTCCCTTTTCGCCAGGATACAGAATGCCATCTTTTCCTATGAGAGGGAAAAAAATCTAGATAGCAAAATTCAATTCAAGATGCAACTCTCCCACTGTACTTGGATAATGGAGTAAGCCTACAGGCTCTTTACCTTTTATGTATTTATTTGCTTCCAGTCAACTCGGGTATTTACACATACTACCACATGCATCCCCCTCTGCCTGTGCAATGTACATTGTCGTACATAACCATAGGGTAAGGACACCTGGAAGCCTCTATCTACATCCCAACTACTTTCTTCTTTTTTTTTTCTCGTCAAGTGCTCTTGGTTCGCCTGGAACTTCACATTGTTTGATTCCTCCAGTTTGAATTTCCCTTGTTCCACAGGCCGACGTGTCTTTGTCTCCATGCTCAACTGTGGGTCCAGAGATATGTATCTTTGAATGCATGTCTGACGGTGAGTGAACACTCATGTAGACGCATATATAGCTACTTCCCTCTCATCCCAGGAATTCGCAACTATTCCCAACTTGTTATCAGCTGACTACTTCCTCCCTCCAACTCTAGATTCCAGAGCTCACACAATATCCATTCCACACTCAGGATTCACATAGCTTGAGCAATTACGGCTCCAACGGAGCTCCCTTCCAAAAACTCAATGGAATCTTTCTTCAGAGTCAAATCCATTGAATTTTTCAATTTGCCAATCTCTTCTTCCATGAAAGCCCCTCCACCAAACATACACAGAGGCACGGAGCTGAATCACCCACAATTGAAATGACACGGGAATTTACATGGGGAAACCATCGAGAAAATTATGGGCAATCACAGCCAAGCTTTCATCCAGTTTCAGGCATTACTATATTCACTACTACCCCTATAGATAGATACTCCTACTATCCTTACTACTGTATAAACATACAATCCACTGAATTCTACATTTAGATACAAAATTGCATGTAGGTAAATATAGATATTACTTTACAGACAGTAAGATACTAAATTGTTCCGTTATTACCGGAGGAACAGAGGAACTCTGTACCAGGGCTGTAAGTTCAAGTGCTACAGCTGTAACATTTATTTCTTACTAGACACTTGCATGTAAGTTCTGCCTATATGTACCTACGTATACTGAGGGCTCCTATTGAAACTATTTTAATACGTTGTTCCGTCCTACTCCTGCCAGGAACAATAAATGAAGGTGAGAGTTGCTATCATATGTTAATATATTTATATATATCTATAAATTGTCAAATCCCATCACGGCTCCACATCGTCATTAGTCCTGAAAGTGGGTAGAAGTGATATTTAAAGAATCCACAATGTTATATGGACGTGCATGTCATGGTGGGTAGGATTTATTTAAATGTCACATTTTAATGTCCCTCCGACAAAAGTGCTAATAACTACCTGGCAGGAGAGGGTACGTTGATTTCCCCTTGAGCGTGCCAGTCGACGTGTTGGGTATAGTATCTACACATACAAATATAGGGTACAGGCTTGGCACTGTGCAACTAAACCTACTCTACATGGTCACCCGGGTGCTCATGCATGCTCACCCTGCTGATGGTTTATGACCGTTATTACTTACAACGTGGGAGAGATAGAGTGGCATTTCCCGAAGACAAAGGCCCAGTTATAAACACGTACTCCCGAGTTTAGTTTCAAAGTGTAATTACACTGTACAGTATATATGTATATGCTCCGCCTGTGTAAAAATCCAAAAGCATAAACCAACCAGTGTTTAATTATGGGTTTTAGCCCCTCTCTAACAATTACCACACCCGAACCTACGGCATGTGGCAGGGAGAGAGGAGGAAGCAGGAGAGAAAAAGAAAAGAAAGCATTTTCTGTGAGAGAGGGAGAGAGATATGGGGCTGTGGGAGATGAAAGTGGGTCTGTACTAAGTGTAGGAGAGCGGGTGGGAGAAAAACCGGAGGGAAGCCAAAGGAAACCAGAAAGATGACATAATGCATGGTTACTGTGGGAGCCACCAGGGAACAATAGGAAATAAGCGGAAGCTCTTCTTCACAGATTAGCAGTGGCGGTTCCGAGCCCTTTTTTACCCGCACTGGACGATGAGACCATCCAAAGGAACTCTGATGCGTACACGAAATGCTTCAAGTCTGACGGGGACCAGAGCTACTGTGAGCACCGTCCTTTACAATGCTCTTCGTGTGTGTGTGTGTGTGTGTGTGTGTGTGTGTGTGGGTAGAGAAGAAGTACGGCGAGAATGAAAGAAACAAGTCACCTACTATTTCTCTTTTTTTTACAAGACTTAATGGGATGTTTAATGCAGCGGTTATTTCACTCATAAAAACCCATCCTTCCGCTGCCGTTTAGCTATAACTAGAAATGTATGTCACCCATGGCCAAGTATAGATTGACTTATAAATGCAGAGGTATACATCTATGCTTTTAGCACTGGAGTAACTTTACTAGCTTAGTGGATTTAATTTGTACATTACATAAAGCACAGAGTTGTATTCCCATTCAATGTAAACATTTCTCTATAAATCCAGTGTAGAAAATTACAGGGATGTACATACATATGTATAAGTATCTAGATATCTATAGGATTATAAGAAATGCATCTCCACGTTATATGAAGATATATACGACTCTCCCTAGCACTTTTTCTTCATTCTCTCCTGTGTCTTGGTCTACTTGAGGGATTCCTCAGCTGCTGGGACTGGGGCTGAACCCTGGCTCTGGGTTTTATTATTGCACTCCTTTATTACATATAGATACTATGTAGCTCCACTGTCTCTTTATAGTGCACCTCGATTTGAGTCGTCCTTGTTACTCATCCCAGCCCATGAAGACAATGGAGAGTGAGAGAGACAGAAAGAAACGAAATGCTTGAACGTGAAATGAAGCTTAAGTGACCCATTTAGTCTCGCTCAAGTTGACAAACACCGCCGTATCTAACTTTATTTACACTACCCACAACGAACTACCAGTAGCTGGGGAAAGTACCTTTAGGTAACAAAGCACTCTACTGTACATACAAAATGCCCTTACAATAATAAAATTTCCGAGTCTTATATCATCCCATTTTTTCTTCATTTGTTTTCAAATTCCGGGATGGAAGATTCAGTGGAATTAGTCTTTAGGAACTTACGCCCCCGAAAAAAAAAGTTTAGAGGAACAATATATATCTACATGTGCATGTACGTGTCTATAGTTATATAGGTAGATATAGATACATACATGTAGGCAGGGAAATATGTAAGAGCCAGTGTGCATAGGGAAAGGAATCTATTCCATGGGAGAAAGCATTCCTGGAACACTTTCAGCAGAACAAATGTATGTAAGTGCATGTAGGATCAAGATGGTGCGAGGCAATGCTTGCATATTATTACAGGGGAAATTGTTGAGCATGTTGTGAATATTAATTCCTTCCATGGAGGAAGGCCTCATGCCAATTTAAAATTCAAGGTAGACACCAAGTGTGTTCCAAAGAGATAAGGTACATCCCGGAAAAATTCCCAAGGACTCAAGTGTGGGAGAGAGAGAGAGAGAGAGAGAGAGAGAGAGAGGAGGCAGACGAAGAGGGAGACTGAAGGAGAGCCTTTCCTTTTTCTTTATTTTGACAAGAAAAAAGACCTGAGACGAGAGTGACGGGGAGGGAAGATAGAGAGACGTAGACATAATAGACCAAGAAAGAGCCAGACGCGAGAGACCACTGAGAGATCCATGCATGTATTGTGAGATACAAGAGAGTGACGGAGATGTCGACAGAGTGAAGGAGTGCGGGAGAATGGAAGAGCTAGAGAGTGAGAAGAGAGAGAGAGAGAGAGAGTGAGAGAGAGAGTGGAAGAAAATTGGTAATTCACTTCAAATAGAGAGCAGACAGAGCCAGGGTTGGGATAGCTATAGCACCTGAGAGAATACAGTTTACATGGGAGAGAGAGAGGCCTTATCAGAATTCAAGAGTCCTATTACGTTACAGAAGTGTACCCAACCAAGAGCTGTCTGATACTCCCACCCCAAGCCCAACTCTGACTTGTTCCCAACACCCAACCATAAAGTAAGGCCCAGTTCGGAGGTTTCAAGAACACTTTCTGCAAACAAACACGCAACTTCTCCCTTTCTCTCCAAGGACCCCAGGTTGAGAAATCCAATGAATAACGCAGGAGGAAAGGCTCCATCTTAGAGTCTCCTCAGCCTTCTCAATTCTCCGGGTGTAAGGAGATGCATACATCCTAAAGAGTCTTTATACAAGACGGAGCACATTTCAAATCTTTAAACTCTTCCTTTTCTTCCCATTGGAATCCCCACATTCTCCAAGAATTAGAGGTGAAGAATGACTGAGACGTGGTTGAAAAACGGAATTATACTCTCCCAGTCGATTTTTAATATCTCATATATTGCAACTCCGGGACTTTTCCCTTCAAAAGGGAGAAAAGGCTGGGGGAAAAAGGAGCGACTAACTATTGTCAACTAGGGATCAAGTCATGTGTGGTAATCTGGCAAAAGAAAGGGAAGGATTCATACTTTCAAACTTTATGTATGTACCTCTATATAAATATATAATTGTGTATATGATTACA
Source organism: Allacma fusca (assembly GCA_947179485.1). Lineage (NCBI taxonomy): Eukaryota > Metazoa > Arthropoda > Collembola > Symphypleona > Sminthuridae > Allacma > Allacma fusca. The sequence goes on from OX359247.1 coordinate 35,981,587, forward strand.
TATGTATACGTGCTTGTATGACTATACCCTACCACCTTTTCCGTCCGTCACATACTTTCGTTTCTTTTTATACAATGCTGAGATGTCTTCCTGCTATTATCTTTGTATCTTTTCTTCCTTGACTTCGGTACATGCGGGAAAAAGAAGCGTAGTAAAGTAAATGCACAAAAAAAAATCATGCCTTTCTGTGTGCACAAGGGTTTTTAGCTTAATCCCAGCTTTTAAAAATTTAATATTGGGAAAAAAACAAATGGAAGAAACTAAGTAGATTTGATTCATGTTTTTAAGTGCATTTTCCCAACCAACACAATTTTTTTCCCGAATGGTTTTTTGGCTATGTACTTCGTGAATCCTCTCTTTTTTTATCGGCGGAACATAGTACAAGGTAATTCAGTTAATATCCCCATGGGCATGGGTTCTTCCAACACTATAAACACTGTCAAGAGAAAGAGACAGGATCTGTATCGCAAATACTGTAAGTACAATGGGATGGGACGTCGGAGATAGTCATAAAATAAATGCATTGAGATTGCAGGTCTTAAAACTGCTAATTTATTAGTGACATTGATTTAAATTGTTTTCACTGCCAGGCCCCATTCTGGGCATACAACAGTATAATTTACAGTAAAAACTGCAGTTCTCAAATGAAGTCATGAGCCGCTCAAGGTTTTATAGGGGAGACATGCATATTAGTATCTATCCCCAGCCCCGCCTTAACTTGGTATTATTAGGCCAAAGTTCATGACACTCCCGAGTCACAAGTTATTGAAGAAGAATGATAATTTTCGGGGGAGAAAATTAACGATTTTCCAGCTCCAAGGACATAAGGGATATGATGAGATGGTACTGACGGCTTTAAACTCTCTCTCTCTCTCTCTCTCCCCAGTAAGATAACTTTGCACATTCGGGAGGAAGGGAAAGAGACAAGTTGCGAATTTGGGGATAAAGCTCTAAGTTTCTTCCACTCGACAAACTTTTACGATTGCGACATCTTGAAGGGAAATCTAAAATCCAGTAGTTCTGACTGTCAGGGAATAGCTTCGCCTACACGCAGCAGACTATATCCAATGTACATTTTACTTCATATGTAATTATATATGATTCCATAGGAAAAGTTCTAGCTGGATTTACAGAGCCCTTGTATCCCTGAACCATGGGGTGAGCGAGGTGATGCTATAGGACGATATGAAAACTGGAGGATTGTCTGTAACGGCGTAATATTATGGTTCAGGATTGACTTTCTAGTTTTGTAGGTTTGTTTGCTTGATGGGCGATCAGAGTCATAGATCTTTGTAAAAGTACATAGAGGAGTTAGGGATGGGAAGGAAATAAATGAAAACTGGAAGTAAATAAGATACAAGGAAGGGAAAACAGACTTACTTCTTCCAACTCGCAATAAGTACATATTACGGCTCTTTATTTAAGAATTTTATTTGATTTGTTGTCGGATAAAACCCGCATGAGGGTTCTGGAAACGTGTGGGATCCAAACTATGGATAGGACTTCCCTATTGTATGTACATATGTACAGGCTACAAACTACGTACGAACACATTATGCTCAGGAAACTCACAACAGAGTCCCCACACAGTTCCTCTCAGAACATACATACATATAGACAGGAGGTTCTTGAATTCCGAAGTTGGTTTCAGTTATTTATAAGAAATCCGTTGGTTCCTTTCTGTCTCTCCGACGGCAATGCGTCGATGATCAATGAGAGCTTAGAGTAGAGCCGACCCGTCAGAATGATAGATTTGTTTTCTATTTTGATTTCGTCATGTGCTTTCCTCTAAAACATGAATCATTCTCTTTCAAAAGCAGACCAGTCCCTCCAATAATGAGGCTTGAATTGCAGTCAAAGTTTTTATCTCAAATTAATTTGTTTCAACTATAGGGGGCTCGAGTGTACTTCCTTCCTTTCCTTAGATGCCGTTACACATACATAATTACATAATTACATATGTATAACAGTTGGAATGGATAATACAAGGTACACATTGTATTGTCCAAGAGATAAATTCGGAGGGGAAAAATTCTTGGAACTTCTTCATTTATTTTATTTTTTTTCAAACACTTACTCAATTGTCTCCTCCTGAGTTGGTTGAAGCAAGTAATTAAAAACGAAGGGACTACTTGGGAACTGTGGTTGAACTTAACGTTGAATGAATGGAGGATAAGTGCAGAGCACAAAGAAAGTAGCTACACAGCTCTGCTCGTCTTCCGCCCAACAAAAGCCCTTTGTTTCAGCTCAACATCTTGTTAAGGAAAATGAAGAGAAATATATGAAAGGGTTGAAACCGAGAAGGGAGATGAAGTGAAAACTCTCTTTTAGCCAGTGGAACTCAATTGTGTCAAGGTGAATAGGAAGAAACTAGACAAACGTAATCTATATTTATTTTTCTCCTGTATTACTGTATACAACAAAGTTGAAGGCACGCTGGGCCTAAAGATGCGGAGAGATACATCAAAAGACATACGATCATGTTTAAGTATAATTTTGAAGTTGTATACAAATTTATCCGGAACTTACCCTTTTGGAGAAAGAAGTCTAACTTGCAAGAGGTAGATGCAGTTGATCGTAAAATTTATGTCAAGTTTGTTCCATCTCTTCATCGTCGTCGTCGTCGTCGTCATCATCATACTGTAATCATCATCATCTTCGTCATCATCGTCTATTTATTTTGTCTCTTTCAATTGTCACAACAGCAACTTTTCTCTTTGTAAGGCGGGGGTTGTTGAAAATGGAAAATTTATTATAGGAAGACTTATGATTGAGAATCACGTATCATGTCCTTTCACAGATTTTTTTCTGCTTGGCTACGACTCACGAATCCGGAATTCCCAGGAGAGTGTTCCGTTTTTTGATGTGCTCCATCCATTATATTTTACCTCTTCTTTTTTTTTTCCTACCGACTCTCCATCTCTGTCCCTTTAGCCCTTCGCTTCTTCTGGAACGTGGGTTGATGTGTGGGACGGACCGTAATAGAGCTTAGGATCTTGTACAGTACACTCTTCCCATTAAGGACTCACTTGTACGAGCCATGTCCACATTTTTTACAAATTCATTTTGGGAACATTGCTTGGACTAGCCACCGACCTAATTTTCCATCTTGTATGAGTGTAGTCCATTTTAAGACCCACTTTGCCATTTGGAGGAGCACTCTCATAAGTAGAGAGTGCACTGTAGCTGTATCAGTTATCTGGACTTACACTTTTATCTAAGATACTTGAGTGTAAGAGTCCAGAAACGTTGGAAACTGAAATACAGTCAGCTGTCGCTATGAGGGATACCCTTATACGGGATTGAGATTTGCAGTGTCCCAATTCCAATCTATACAATGTATAAGACAATATCTATGCTTATAAGGGATAATGTTTATGCAGGGCATATTTTGTCAGTTCCTTGAGCATCCCTTAAAGCGAGAGCTGACTGCATGAAGGAACGGCACGCATAGTTGATCAAGAAAGAAAAAGTATGCGAAGCTTACTCCTACTAAGTTTACTTACACATTATACACGGAGCGTTTCAATGCTAATGACTCAAATTACTGGGTCCTTATCACAGGTTAATATTCATGGTCTGTTTGAAGTGTAATCAGACGCGAAAGCCACGGGAATGCCTTAAAAAGAGGGTCGAAGGAGGAGTAGAGTCTGGGAGTAGTAGCAGAGCTCCTGTAAGAAACTTATGTACAGGCTCACTTTGGTGTTGACCCAGGTTTGCCATCTCGTTAGCTCTTCTGTTGACTACCGTCATCTTTATATATCTTCGGAATGGCCTCACTCCTTAAGGTTGACGTGGGAAGGTTAAAAAATATTTGAGTGCTGGGACATACATTGGATGCATTTCATGCCGTGCTTGGGATGGTTCTTAAAAGTTACAGGGCAAACAGATATTACATTATGCACATGCAGGGGAGTGGTACATGCATAGATATCTATAGATACTTGCAGATGTACAAACTCCAAAAGGGAGTACATACTCTTTAAGACGAGCCCCGTCTACACACACATCCGTACTAAAAGCCTTGGCTCTGGATAGAGTTTACCGAGTTTTTAGTAAGGCTTTCCGCGTTCCTGGCGCTGGTCGTCATCTGAAATGAGATTGTCACCTAATCTCTAGTTTTGACGACAGGACCGGCATTCAAACTCCCAGGCTATTGCTCTTCCCTGTTGTTGTAACGACCAACTCCCGAGCACCAAGACGACATGTCAAACTTTTTGAAATTATGAAAAAGCAGTGAGAATGAGAGGGGAAGAGACGGAAGGAAAACTTGTGTCAACAACATCAACTTTATAGTTAAAACACATTTTCATACTTTGTCCTAGAGGAAAAAGTTAGGTAATGGATGGAGGGAAGAGCTCTCTAGTAAGTCTGGAGTATAAGCCTACATAACTCCAACAGGGCAAGGGATACAGTAAGATAGTTTCACTAATGAATTGATCCTTCACAACTTGTCTGCTCTAGGTGATTCGCGAAGCACAAAAACAACAAAAAGGAACTTTCCAGTTTACCTTATATAGCTGTTGTTATTACCGCTAATGCCTTGTTATACTTAGTGTATAATCTACAATATGGAGGGGCCTACATAGACAAGTAGATACATAAGGAGTAATATCAACTCCCCTTTTGCAAAAAACATGCTCTTAGTACATGCAGATGTAGGGAAACTTTCTCCCATTTCCTCTCAACCTCCCAACCTGCTTTCTAGATTTTGTACACACTCCGTTTTGGAGGGTGTAAAATTTCACTAATTTATGAACAACATCTATTCGCTCATAATGCTCGGAGTAGGTTAGTTTTTGTTTAGTTATGAACAAATTATAATCGAATAGTGATTATCTTTTGATAGGATACATACCTCTGTCCCTCCGTTTTTCCAAACCCAGTGTGATACATAAAGAGTAATTTGATTACTACAAGGATACCGTAATAACGGAGCAAACACACGTAACATACATATGTATACCTATCTACATACATGGCATAAGTAGTCACTCCGAGGTATAGGCACATGAGAGTGTCCAACATTTTTCTGGCTGGAAATATGTAAGTATACGTATGTACATATGTATGTAAACACATTCGAAAGTTTTCTCTGAGACGATGCTTGTTGTTATGACCCCGGCGGCAGTAACAATAAATGAGTAGGTTGGGTTTCTGCGAACTGTTTTTTTAAGGAATGTACGACATAACAATAAAGTGAGTCTTGGCCGTAAAAATGAAACTTGGAGTTGCACTTTGCACTTGAGTTCACAGTTCACAAAGAGTGTATATAACTTATTACGTGACTTGGCTTACCAATATCAGCTTAACTTAATTTTCTTAACTGAGAAGACAATTTTTCGAAGGATAAAAATGTTCAAATAATATGTATGTATGTTTGTATTTCTGGGTTTTTTTTACAAAAAATCTACAATTTACTTTCCCTTCCCCAATTTTTTATGTAGGTATACATAGATAATTAATTACTTATCTATACCCAATGTCAAAGAGAGTTAGAGTCATGGACTGGTTTAAAGTAATTAACATTGCAGTACATAAGGTTTATATTTTAATTGAGAACAAATTGAAACATGCACTGACACAAATTAATATTTACCGTGGTTGATGCATGACCCGGGGGAAATCCTTAGAGGTGGATAAAATTTGCGTATAAAGAACAAATGAGGTCAATGCAATTAATTTCGATTTAATTTTGTCATGTTTATTCATTGCACTATAAATATAAAATTTGGCTAATTAGTAGTGATTACATAAGTTTATGTTAATCTCATAATGTCCAACTCATATTTCATACATCAGTGTAATTCTATTTGGATTTGAGTCCTTGTGACATGACGTTGGACTGCCTGATCGAGTACATTACCCACAACTTCCTGTGAACACCCATTCGAAGAGACATGCAATTCGTTTGGCTCGGGGTGGTGAAGGTCCTTGCTCAACATCGGTCAGAGGACTTCCTGCTAATTGTAAGTCCTGTAGCTGTAGATTAGGAGATGAAAAGAAAGTAGTTTAGGGAAACTTTTTCCAAAAATTTGAAAAGTTGCAAGAAGAATTTCCTCCAACAGAATTTCATTATTCAAGAAGTGTGGATATATGAGATAGGAAGTAGGAGCATTAGGTATAAACACAAGTATTTGTAAGGAAAAATGGAAATAGCACAAGAAAAATTTGACGTTACAGAGTAGTTTTTTTTACAATATAGACACTCATACTTATGGATCTGTCTATAAAATATTGGGAGGTCCTTATGTACCATGTACGGAACAATATTATGTTTATGTGTATTTATATGACCATATTTGTCTCAAAATGTTGGTATTGTTCTCACGTCAGTTGAACTCAAGTCAAGAGACCGGGTGAATTGAGGTCGTCCATCGCACGTCCGTAGAGAGAAGAGAGTCACCAGTGAGTAGATCAAGGCACACAAAAATAAGATCTTCATTTTGGAAATATCTTTCACTCTGTTAAGCTCTTCCTGTGAATCCACTCAGAATAGCAATAACATTCTGAGGACTTGTCTATCAGCGAAACCCACTTTTCTATCAAGTTTGTGTACCCGGAAGAAACCCGGAATATTTTTCAACTCAACGTTTAAATGTATGCACATAATATATATAGATACATAAGTACGCATACATGTATATCACACATATGCATATACATAGACCCATGTTCATTTACTATCTCTGCACCGAATAATTCCAACCTTCCCAAACACACAGTCCTTGCTGCTCTCAATGCGGTTAGGTGTTTAGCGGTCTGCGTTCCGGTAGTTCTTCCGTGTACAAAATATACCTTCATAACCCAAATGTGGGCAAACATAGTTTGGTAGGAATTCCTCAATTAATTTTACTTCAATGTTCTCTTCGGCGGAAACTTATGGTATTGAAGGAAGCAAAGAGCTTGGGGGAACAGGGGATTTTAATTCCTGTAGAACTGTCCTCATTTGACTTGTTATTTATTATGTCATTGAGTGCGGTAGCATGGTATCTGTATCCTGGCCGTATCCTTTTGAACTGAAAAATTACGCTAATTCTATTTTCATTTGGAGCTTATATATAATGCCGATTCGTCAAACTCTAAAAATGTAACATGAACTGCTCACTGAGATAGCAACATTTCAAAATAATATGTCGCTTTGAATTATACCTATATATTTTTTTACTCAGGAAATTAAAATACGACTGACTCACAATCAGTGACATGCTAAACTGGGGGTTTGCCTCTGCAGTCGTGTGCACAATATCTCACAGAAGTGAAACAAATTTTTGTTTACCAAGACGAATAAATGTTACTACAATTTGTGGCTTATAATGAGACACGTTCGTTCATGCTCCGTCATGTTTAGTATTTATTACAGTAGGCTAGACAGCATTATTATGAGCACCAAATTTCTATCTCGGTTTGAAAGTCATCAATTTCCTTAAATATGAATTAGTGAAGATAAAATTTGAAAAGTTTGAGCTTATTCATACGACTAAATAGTTGCATAAAAACAATATGCACTTTACAGTAATAATTACAGCTATTAGCTCGAAATTTTAGCAATCCAAAGTACTTCTGCAGCTGATTTTGAGCTGTATAATAATACAATCTGAATTTAATATAGAATTCTATAAGTGCCATTAGGGTACGCAATAAAGTGCTATTGTGTGAGCAATCCTATACTATCCAATCACATGGTGCTAATAATCATGTGTCACTTCTGTTAAAGGCTCACTATTTTTACCATCGTACAGATATTGTGAATATTGTGATAAGTTTATAGGGCTTATAAATGCTCGAAATTAAGTATGTACATACTTGCATTATTTATCAGTTTTGATACTTTAAAAATGCAGCTGCTCTGATTTGGTTCTGTATAATAAAATGTGCATGCTTACTAGTTACATAACTACCCATCAGGTGCTCAACACATTCAATACAATGAGTAATTATAAATACATAGTTTATAATAATACATTATTACAATTGAACAGAGTGTGCACAACTATTTCAGCAGTTTAGAAGCAAGTTTAAAAGATGCTGCAAGTAATAAATGTAAGTAAAGTATGATGCCTCATTTACAATAATTTATGTTTTCGTTGTTGGCAAAGTAAGTGTCACCTTTCCCCAGGCTTGCTATCAATAAATCTGCAACAGAATATCAATTAACTTAATGAGATGTATACAGACTTTCTACAATGCTGTAGCATTGCCATTATAGACACTGCATACCTATGTATAGCGTCAATTGTTATAACTAACCTTACCAGTGTATTTCCTCCGACTGTGCTAAGGCGTTAATGGAAATGCAATATGGAAATTCCGATCTAAGTTTTCAATGTAGTACAAGGCATGATCTATATGGTCAAGAAAGAATGTAATAACAACCTTACGGGAATTTGGAACAGATAATGCTCTCGCTCCCGTTACGTCTTGGAAGATGCACAGAAATTTTAACAGTAATGGAGAGTCTGCAGAAGAATTGATTATTAATGTCTTATCTTGTGAACGCAAAATGCAATACTAAACCATTACTAGATTCTGTTCAGTGCAGAAACCTAAACAAATCATGGTGAAAATGTTGCAGTTACTTTTAGTATCTACGGCGCGTGTAGCTATACACAAGGAATAGGAAGGCTACAGTAAGGGTAACGTTGTGCATTTAATGGTTCCATTTATTATCGCGGTAGGATACCCGACATGATTTTTTCTTCCATTAGTGCCCGCTGTTTCTTTCAATTTTGGGCCACTTTTTCTTCAGTCTTCAACTGTGAATTGATTCCCCTCTTGAGCGTGTGAGCAATGCAGGCATGTTTCTGACAGCTGTCAGAGTATCGTATACAGTACAAGCCTGTTGAAAATGTTACGTTCCTTGCATGGAAATATTTTTGAAATTACTCATGACTATGCCCGATGCAATGTGATCAATGATCGCTTCTCTCATATTGGATTCAGGTGTGACGTGCAATATCGTATATTTGGAATAGCGAAAGTTTCAAGAACGCATCTCCAATTTGGCTCCTGAGAAATGAACTCATTTATTTTACGTACAAGCTAAGAGAAGCTACTACAAAACCTATTGATATAAAACCAAATGGTTTATTCTTGCTTGGCGAGAATTTCATTGAAAAGGATTTATTCTTACGTAGAATCTAATATATAGAAACTAGTAAGAATACCGTACGAAAATACATACAAAATCTTGCTGACAATTCAGACAAATGTTAACTACTCTTATTCTGAACAAATAACAACACCACAATGTGAATACCTTGATGGTATTTCAACTATACTTGGTAACTAATGAATCCTATCCATACAGTTTAAATAAAAATAATTAGCACCTGGAGAGGTGAATTCATAATAAATAATGTTAAAGAAACAGGTGGATACGTGAAGGACTTGTCCCAGAACAACATACTAAAAAAAGCTGGAATCATTTAAAGTGAGGGTGTTGTCACATGATCCAGTTTTCGTAGTAGTCTCACGAGTGTCCACCTTAGTGACAGAACCAGTATCAGTACCTCCTTGACCCGATTGTGTCACTACTCTAGAATCCCCATCGTTGACTCTGTTCGAAGGATAATCTTCAGTCTTCTTATCTGCATCTCCTTCTGTAACATTCTTTGTCACAAAAGTGGTTTCATCTTTGCAAGTGTCAACCTCATCGCCCTTTTCTGGATTCGTCTTCTTCGTAACCTGCGCAATAAATCGCAGGTGATGCTCCTTTCGGTATGCCTGGCGCTCCGACCAAGTTACATTATTTGGAAGGCTGCACGTATCCAATAAAAATTAGAAATAATAATTACTTCTGCAAATCTGCCCACAACTAAACTGTAACCCATTGCAACAGCAATCTTAACTTACTGCAGAATGGGTTGATTTTGCAACTTCAAACTAGGGTCATACTTAAAACCGGGGCCACTCATATCCCAGACCTCTTGTTCTTCCACATTTTCCTCCAATGTCTTTGCTTGATCCGCCATTTGTGCACGTTTGGACTGCTTGAATTTAGTGAACTCATCTATACAAATTGACAGAATAAACCCTCACTCACTACTATTAACTTTTCATACATACGGGGACCTATGTACATTTAAATGAATGTCCCTATAGTCAACTTACTAGAACTATGAAACGACATATGCTTCAGAACAGAAAACTGGTCATCGCAGTGCTTCTCATGGAAAGCAATCTCCACTCGGGGGACTTGATGAACGTAGTTGAACCTGCAGAAGCTAAACTCCACCTCATGACCTTTGGCCTCTTGAGCCATAATGTAGTTCCGGCGACATCGCTGCAAATGAACCATAAGTCTCGCGTCCCTGTTCAAACATCATATTGTGCAACAATTAATAATTTTGTCCTCAGTTAACCTGACCACACTCTAAAACAATCAAAGTCCACAATAATTGAATTACAAAACATATGTACATACTTCAACTTTAAAAAAATCGTTAAATGCCTATACTAACGTAATGTGATGACTCTGGTTATATGGACACTGGATAAATATTTCTCCAGGTGCCAAATTAAAAGGCTTTGGACTTTCTTCCGGTACCATATCCATGATAATTATCAGAACCACCCCAAACCGCAGTTAATACCCACTGACAGAGCAAACTTGTATTTTTGCTTCAAATTAACTGTCGCACAATTTCTTCCAAGTATCTTCGAAATCCCTGTACCAAGTTCGAAGCAAAATAAATCATAAATTAGCATCCACAGAAATAAGTATTTTCTCGGAATAATGAAGTAAGTACTTATCTAAAATTTATTTCTACCCCACTGCGAAGACAAAATGTTCAATGTGAAGACTGCTGTAGACTTTAAAATAGGAATGACATCTCTAACTGTAAGCTGTTATGTTAATAATAATTACTAACAAAAGTAATAACACCAACGTTTATTGAATAACCAACAACAATAATTTTAAGTAAGAAATAATCAGTCATTTACCTGGTAATTCCAATTATTGCATCGCCTGTTATTTTATAATTATTTAAACCGACAATGTAATACAAGCTGCTTAATTTGTAATCAGGCGTGATGGTGGCAGCACGAAATAAATTTTCGGTAACATTTAAGTCATTCACGGACATCACACTTATTCACAGAAGGACTTTCGCCACGTTGTATTTTAAATTCGAAGTATGGGAGTGTACTTCATGTCCTGGATATTCATTTACAACGCGTCTTATTTGTGTCGCGTGTGTTGTTTAAATAATTTAAAAAACTTACAAAAAGGACTGATTGTCACCACTCTTGAAAAAATTCCTCAACAATTAACTGGCGTGAAGGCCTTCATTGTAAACCTCAGATCAAGCAAATATCTGCAACAGTTAATCTGGACATTAAACGATGTAAGTTGTTTTCTATTTTTACTGGATATGAATGGTGTCACACAATATTGGGATTGTTGGTAATAATTTGTTGAATTTTTTCATTTCATTGGCCTTAATTTGTTGTATTTTTGTCCTTTGGTTGGCCTTGATTTTTTGTTTTTGGTTTCTGGTTTTTTTGCTATTTCGTTGGTCTTAATTTGTTATTTTGTTGTTATTTGTTATTGTGACATTGAATTGTTGTTTGTTGCTAATTGACTGGCATTGAATTGTCGTTTGTTGCTAATTGACTGACCTTGAATTGTTGGTATTTGACTGAGCCTAAATTATTGTTTTTTGTTATTATGTGACCTTAAACTGTTGTTTTGTTGTTATTTAGCTGACCTTAAATCGTTTTATTGTTCTTTTGGTGTTCTTAGCGATCTAGTCTACATCTAATCTACCTAATTCAAAACTGTTACTACAAATCCAAAGTTTTAAGTGTATATAGTAAAATTAATTATTTTTAGTTACTCATTTAGGAATCAATTTAGTAATATAAATGAGTAAAGGTGGGTGTAATATTGAATGTACAAGTTCTTTTGTTTGGTACAACTAGTGACAATTTTTACTACACGTATTAATTAGTAAATTGGGTCCAAGAATGTACAAAGCAATAGCTCCAAGTCGAGGGACTAGCAATTTTTGTTAAAATTAATCGACAAAGTATATTTAGCTTAATAGCAACTTTTGGTGGTTTCGAAATGATCGTGAGCGTTACGATAATTATTGATAATATTTCAGGTTGCAAGAAGAAATTAATTTTTATTTGTAGCTAACATGATGGAAAAAGCTCACCCGCATTTGAATGGGCATTGTTCAAACAGTGACGGGAGGATGGACTTGGTTGAAGAAGAACGAGACATGAAGCCGAGGTTGAAGGTAAAGAAGAAACATATTGGGGTGTTACTAAACTAAGGAACGGGACGGGACAATCGTTTAGGTGTCATGAGACGGGACAACGTCCCAGACGTTATGGGTCACGTCGGGGCAGAATAATATCTCACTTAAATATCGAGACTAGGGCCCCTCTTGTCATGTGTGAATTTGTTCTGTCCCTTAGTTTAGTGCTTGGCTTGATTGCCCTGTCCTGTTCCTTAGTTTACTATCATCAAGATATTGATAACAATAAATTAGTGTTATTTTAAAACGTGTCGTAAATTTGATACAAACGTTCTTTTGGTAGTGCAAGTACTAGTACTCAAAAGTCGAAAGAAAAGTTTAGTAATTAATTCATTGGATTAATTATTCATACATAAGAAATAATCAGTGTTGGATAATGATATTTTTTGAAGGCACGTGCATTATTCCCAAAGAATGTGCTCTTTCCTGCAGGACCAAAAGGCTTTGATTTTTCTATATTTTGATTTTTAGGGGAAGGCGAGGATTTGTGATGCTCATCCTGAGAAGGTTAGAATCGATATGGTGCAAGTTCAAAAAATAAAGATACGAAGTTTTCGTGTACATATGTTTGGGTATGTATTTAATTTATTTTCAGTTCTTCATGCTGAAGTCGAAGGACCGAGTCAAGTTGACCAATTTAAATAACCAGAATTACCAGTGGAACCCTACTTTCAGGGACGACCGTGAAGGAGAAAATACGTCACAAGGGGATACGCGAAAAGTTGTTCTGCCTGCGAATAACCCGAAAATTGGAGATAGCATTTGTAGTGGTCACAACTGGGAGCTGAGGGGCTTGCTCTGCTATACATTGGGCTGCGATAGTAATTTTCATTTGTAAGTTGATGTATTAATTAGTTAGATCCTTCTATATGATTAAATCGTGCCTTATTTGCAGTGGGTAAAGCTTTAAAGATAATAATATGAATATCCAAATGTAATGTCCAAGCTAAATCCATCTCACCGTTTACTTCTGTAGACTCATAAAAATGTCACCTGGGGTTAAAAACGAACAAGTGAGCATAGCTCTGAATTTCGAAGGATGTGCGAAATCGCAAACCAATAAGGAATTCTTCAGAACCCTCCAGGAATATTCGGTGTCGGCGAAACTGGTGGGAAAAGACAAGTGTTCCGTACTTGCTACTGGAGGTAAGTATCCAAGCTGATATTTCACATTTCAGCAATTGAGTTTATTTTGTTAACTAATTGGTTATTTTAATAGCGGCACAAAAGGGACCAGCTAATTCAGGATCCTGGATCGGTTTGAACAACCAAATAGATAATTTCTGTAGCCTAGGCATCCTTAAAAGTGCTGATCAAATTCATTTGTACAATTTTCCCACGGCTAAAGACGGGGTTAAATTAAGTGGTGGAGAATTCGACACTGTGGAGTTAGAAGTGGATCTCAAAGCTGCTTTCAGAATTCAGTCAGAGCTCATCAATTATTTCAAGCCGTTTACTTGTTTTCAATCGTTTCAGCCGGAGAACTTATTTCGGTGGACCGATCGTTCCACGGGGAAGTTCAAGACAATTGATAGTACTGTTTTGACTCAGAAGAGACCTCGTTGGAACTCCGTTCCATCCGGAAATTCTTCGCGATATGCACATATTGTGGCTCTTCGCGTCGGGCCGGATCAGGAGGAGCTTTATGCTCACAAATTTGTATTGACAGGTAAATTGCAATTTAGATTTAAGTGCCACTTGATTGTGAACCATACCGAATAGCAACTAGAAACCTAAGAGTTTTATAATGTCTGTGACCTTGTCGGAGGAAGAATGTCTATACAAAAAGTTTTTGATATTTGATTTTTACGCGTGCAAAAAGTAGACATGCCGAATTATGTATGAAGAATAGTTTGTCGTTTGATTCTATGTAATTCCTTGGAGGTTTATGGACGCTCCAACAGATCTGGTCGAACTAAATACTGATATCGCTAAATATTTACTTGCTATTTGTGAAAAAGATTACAGCTCGATATTGAAACAGCGGCTAGTCGAAACGACCGTTCTGGAGTTTCCGAGCCTGTCACCTGAAGTGATAGTACTTTTTCTTGATATTTTGGATGAACATCGAAAAGGTTTAATTTCTACTGAAGGAACTGTTCCTAGTTCATTCCAAGATGCAGCAATTTCAACACTTTGCGAGGCCCTGAAACTCATAAAAGATTTCCAGATTTCGTTACCACCCCAGTTGATTCAGCAACTAGTATCAAATATCCCTCACACTCTTGAAATCGCCTTCAAAATATATTCGTGGGGACATGAGTTTGGCATTAAAGAGTTAATGGAGTCGGGTGTATGTTATTTCAAGGAGTAAGTCCACTTGTTTAAATATCTTCTGGATTGATTTATCACACACAAATTTTAACCCTTGAAATTTTAATTTAGACACAAGGAAGAACTGTGTCAAGAGCAGAATAAGAAGATGATGGAAAAATTGGAACCTCAGGTGCTAGTTTCCGTTTTCAGCTCCTTGTTGTAGACAGCAAGTATTTGTAGTATGATGGACTAAAGTACATAAGTATATACCTCAGAAATTATTTGAAGCAAATGACGTTTATTCCAATCAAGGCTGCAATCCATTTAGCGTGTTAAAATGGGAATCCCTACGAGTTTCCAATAATTAATTGTTTACTTAGTATTTTCGAATATAAATTCTAATTAATTATGCATTTGCTGTGTTTTTCAAATTCAGATTTTTTAGAGTGAATTTACGTATATTTGTATGTATGTAGAAATGCATTATACCGCAGTTGAAGAAAACTACGATTTATATGGATGGACAGGTGAATAAATAACTGACAAGTTTGTCCTTTATATTTATATTATCTCAACCGCTCAATCAATTAGATTGTTCAATTGGAAGTGCATGATGTTATTCAAGAGTTGTCGCAACGACGTGGAAGCAAACTCTTTCACTGTCATGAGATATTTGTAGTTTATAGCTAATCAAGGTATCATAGTCTGCAATAATAGAGTGATTGATGGTAAAACAGTTGTGCATTTCGTTAAAATAAATCATAGATAACTGTAACGCATTACACTGGAAATTCCGTGTGTTTTTACTGATAACCTCGGACAAATCCGCCTGAATTTTAATTTGGGTACTTCAATATAATTCTTTTTAATTATTCTTATGTAATAACAGTTTATTATCTTCAGCGGTAAGCTTTGTAGGTCTTGTATCAAGTGTTGGCAGTAACAAATAGTATTTAAAACTTGGGGTTGCCACCTGTAGCTGTAGTTGACTTGGTGTCAGTTTGCTGTGGTCTTAGAAACATGAAACTAGCGATTTTAGTAGCGCTTAGCGCTGTTTTGGCCCTAGGTCAGGCGCAAGTAGCCATTCCTAGGTTACTTGGAACAATTCCTCTGAATTACGCCGCTTTTGTTGAAGTTTACGATGACATCAAGAACAATAACAGCGACCGATATACTCTGTATATTTCCACTTTCAATCCTATCAATTTTAGCAAAGATCCTAAATACTACCTTCGGAGTCCAGGAAACCTATTAGGAAATGTCAGTGCTTGGGAATTCCAGACGATCGATCAAGGGGATAACACTGCTGTTTGGCCAAATAATCCAGATTTTATGCCTGGTGAGTTAATATTTTCTAAATCTATGGTCAATTGTTATTCAGATAATTCGAATGGCATTGTTTTCGTGACTAAATTGCAGCGCAAGTAGCTGGAGCTCAAGGTTTAGTCTGGACTTCTGGTTTCTTGGTCCCAGGAAAAACTAAAGGAAGTCTGGAACTTTACGACACTGTTTCGGATCCACCTGTCGGACCATTTACAATTTCATCGCAAGATGTAAAATATTATTTTATGATTTAAATTTTAAGTGCACAAAGTTTTTCTTCAAATGTAAATTCATTGCTTTAAGTGACTTGTACGTAACATGTGACCACGAATATTTATACTTTTGATCATCACAGACAGTTGAATGGTCTTACCATCGTGTCATCTGGAAGGATATGGACAAAGATGGTGACCTCGATGCTCTTACCGCGAGGTTCCACAAACCCATCCTTGGCAACACCCATACCCAATTCGCTTGGCTAGAAAATCCTGGCTTGAACCTCAGAGACACGCCTGTGAATGGGTGGACACAACATGTCATTCAAGATTCCTATGTGGATGGCAACCTCGGACCAGATGTGCACTTTAGAAACTTCGAGCTTGTCTCTCGTGGTGAAACCTTTGACTGCATTTTGTCTGCTGAATTCTGGAGAGAGCAGCTTGTACTCTACTATACTTCTACCGGCTGGTCCGACTGGACTCAAGTTCGCCGAATCCCCATTGATATTACTCTGGGTCAACCTTTTGATGTCTATCTGGATGACTTCAACCGGGATGGGAAAATCGATATCTTGGCCACAGGCTACAATCACACTTTGGGCAACGTTTTTGCCTATGAAATTCCTGAGGATTTCAGAAACGGAACCTTCACGAAGCATACTCTGGCCGATGGGTTCAAGGCTAATCCAATCATTGGAGGTCAGTCTATGACCCCAGGAAGCCCGAAACCTTTCTATCCTAGCAAGGCCTACGAAGACGAGAGGATCGGAGGACGGCAGAGGAAGCCCTACATTATTGTCTCCGGAGATGATGATGGAAAGCACTACATTCTGGAACCTAATTCCGAAGATGCAAATGACTGGTCCTACACCAAGCATATTCTGGTTGATACTGAGAAGACCACAAGTGGTAAATTTGCTGTTGTAGATTTGGATGGAGATGGTTACACAGAAATTGTGGCAGCCGGTTATTCAAGCGGCACAATTTATGTTTACACATACAAGCCATAACGAAAGCGTTCATTTTCTCATTATCAAATCCCAAATGCAAAATTTTATTATTACCCAATAAAAGTTTTAACTGAATGTTCCATGCAGCGTGGTGTGTAATAATTATAAATCCACATAGAGCTTTCAGCGTCAATGTAGATCAGTTTCTCTCGGACTTGATACTATAATCATAACTTATTTTTACTCCAATCTGAGCATATTGTATACATACAAACTAAAATCTGAGCTGAATTTAAGACCACACATTTTTGAAGACAAATAGACATAAAGTACGAAATACTGCCCCAAAACGCATGAGTACTAGGTGGATTTTAAAAATGCGGCTTCTATTAATTCGAATATTTTCGAACCACCGGATGCCACTAATGACTGGACATCCATCGACGCGTGCAATTCAGTTTTAACTAATGATATTGTTAGCCCTGGAATTGTTATATTTTGAAAGGTAGTTGTAGTCAATCCTGGTGTAGTACTCGCAATGTCTCCGGAAACACTGGGTTCCTCAGTTGTCACAATGCCTGTGCTGTTTCTATTAAATAAGGTGACACCTCTTCCGAATTTTCGATTTAATTGACTCTTGCTGCTACTACTCACTCTTGTTTTGGCTGGACGCAAGCTGACTCTTCCAGATGTTGACAAACCCCCTGCACCAACTGTATTATTGGATCCCTCTGGTCCTATTTCTGTGGCCGTCAAGTCTTCCTCAGATGAGCCAACTTGAATGCCTTGACAGATCCACACGGCTGACAGCAAAACCAGCACAACCGCCTACTCAATTAAATCCGCAAAATACTACTTGTAAGTTAGTTTCCATATCAATCAACAATTCCCCTTAGCACTTACCCAGTTCAAAAATTTGCTGAAAAAAAATTGCTTTTAAATGAGTGGTTTACCTGGATTGGTTTTATTCGCATTGTTCCCTAACACTTCTACACCTCCTTTGAAAATTGACTGCAAATATATTTTAGCCCTTTACTCTCCAAAACAAAAAGGTATTTGCTTCAATTTCCTTCCCAACGCAACGTAACGATTGAGTAGGAACAACTATTCCTTAGCTGAAGACCTTGCAGCATTTTTGCATCTATTGTGAAGTGCTTAACTGCTAAATTGAATACCGAAATAGATTTTGATGGAAAAATAACTGAATTCAAGCGTACACTGCACGTCAAAACAGTATGTACCTACATTTTGAAGTTTCAATAGTCATTTATTGTAATGTTATGCATCATGAAATTAATATAATGGGATAGTCTGTGTGGCTCAAGAAATATTACTTTTCCAGTCCCTAAAAATAACGATAAAAGGATTATGATGTCAACAAATAATATTAATAAGGAAGAAATCCGCACGCTCCTGAAGCTCACTTTATGAGGCAAAGTATCAACGGCGGAGATATTTACTGGTAGTAGTTTCCTGCTTCAGAATACATTTTTCAGAAACTTTTTTGTTTTCCAATAAAATTTCTTCTTGAAATCCAATAATTGTTCACCTGGATAGAATTTCTTTGGGTACTTTGGGGCCACCCGTTGATAGCGAGTCCTCTTGCTCGTCTCTTCGACACTCTCGGACTCATTATTGGTTTTAAGATTCTCTTCTTGTCCGTGGGAAAAGACGTCGTTGGATTGTTTTAGTCGACTTTGACGCTTTATGAAGTCATCGAAGGACTCATATTCTGCTTTAATCAGGCCTGTCCCAATTCGATGGTGACCTACCTTGGTGGGTTTAGGTCGGCCGTGGACATGCCTTCCATGAATAGAATGTAAACTTAGACTCTCTCCATCTGCTGGATCTGTTGCTGGTCTAATGCTAACTCGACGAACATCTGCTAATCTACCAAAGGTTGTTGGCATCCATGTTGACAGTAACTGAAAATGAAGATAAAAACAGCTTAAGACCTGCATTATTGAATAAAGTCACTATACAAAAAAGGATGAAGGCAGCCTGCCTTTCTGTAATAGTTGCAAGAACCCCAGCAAAGTATAACTTCACTTTTCCAATTGCAGGGAACATTAAATGGAACTACCACACCAAAATATACGTGAGCAACATTTTTAAGAGCATCATCACATGTTACATCGAAAAAAAACAGCACAAGAGCATGTGCAGCAAAAGAAATACCAAACGGTTCCCTGGACAAAGGTCAGCAATATAAACCTGGAAAAATGTACTTGATTCCAAAAATACAACAACAACATTACCATGCTGTAAGAATTATACTTACGACGATGCCTGCACAATTCAAAATGGCTGATACTCTCATTTCTCTGATATCTATCTCAAATCCTTGAATAGCTGAATCGATGTAGTGACGTCGAGGCAGATGCAAATCAATAATGTCAGCTCATATGTCTTACAATTTTTATAATTCTGCTCATTGCAATGTGAATAGTACTCTTGTCGGAATAAATGAGAATGTGAAAGTTAATGACCTTATGGCCGAATCTCTGAAGTTTACAACTTACACAGCCTCCATTTAGTTGTAAATAAGCAATAATTTGCAGTTGCACAAATTGAACACAATAGCTGACATATTGAAAGCTTTAAAACTTCTAGTTCATAATAATTGTATGGCTGTACTTTATTACCAGCAAAATGCAAGATTCAAACATCATTCAACCCTATTTAGTAGTAATAAAGTACAGGATCACATTGTCGTAGCTTATCGATTTCATAATAAACCCACACGTACGCCCATATGCAGAATTACTTGTTTCAACCACTATTTACAATTAAAAATTAAGTGAAAATATCCGATGCAATTGTCATGAGTGTCTAGGATCTCTGAGTTGTTTGGGGATTATATTCGGGCTTTACGAATTAAAACTTATTCACCTACAAAAATATAGGGCAAAATATCAATGTTGCATGTGTTCCTGTTGATAAACAAACAGTTTTAAGAATAATTTGCATATGTACACGATTTTTAATTGTTTCTATTTTTTAAGCTTGTACTTTGCTTACGCCATGATCGTTCTCCATGTTTTGGAATTTTTTCCTGGTATTTGTTTTGATTGGTAGTGTTAATGCACGCGAGTGGCCCCCTCTTGTTCATAAGCTCCAACTAAACTGTTTCTGACTGATACAGCAGCCAAAACCAGAAGGACGCCAAACAGAGCCCCACATGATAGCTATAAAAAATTCAAAATTCGAATTTAATTGCATAATTTTGATTAATCACTGCTAACTGCTGAAAATGCTGAATAAAAGCAGCTATTATAATAAAGGTCATATAAAGTACAATACTATATCCACAGGAAGAAAAATTTCAGATGCTTACCCAAATTGGTCGGTTGTGCTTGACTTTTCTCCGACTTAATAACCCAGACATATTCATTGTTAATAATTGTTCCCGGAATTTGGATTGACCTTTGAAATGTGACATTCGGTATTATTAAATGGGCAATTGCTCTTGAGGAAACCCTTTCGATAAATAATATTTGATAAATTATAATTTTCTGCAATATATAATGCAATGACCTTTGGCAATATATTTTTCCAGTAATTTCTCACACACCTCAATATGGTGCAAGTTTCGATGTATGTACGTATTTATACCCTATAAATTACATTTTAATCGAGGGAAATTATGGGCTAATGCTATACTTACTATATAGAGCTATTTCATAACGAGAGAAACTCTTGGGAGTATCACTTGAGAGATGTAAACTCTCACTTCATTAAGTCACTATTAAACCGCTATGTTCTCCTCTCCAAAGCCTTTTGGTGTTTGCCAAAGATTTCCCTTTGTCAAGTTCGAATTGACAATGAGAATGGAACCGAGGTCCATAAATAATACAACCATAGGCCAATAAATTCCCAAATTAGCACATTGATTCACAAGTGTTTTATGAACAGCTAGAGCCAGATAAAATTAGCAGTTTTTACAGATATTGTTTGTACAATCCTTGCAACTGAAAATTGTAAAACTTTACAATCCTATTACTAACTTGAAGGAACATTATTTTTGTACAAGGCAAGAGTATTTACGCAGTTAACAATTTGAACTATTATCACTCCTCTTGTTTGTCTTGGTTACTCGTTAGGTTACACACTGATGCATGATAACTATAAAAACATTTACTTATTTTTCAGCCACGTTAAACTTATTGTTACCTTCTATGTACTTGAATTTTTTTTATTCTACTTTCCTTCCCTCCCTCAGAAATTATTTATTCTTGCTTGATCAAAGTGAAGGTCAAAGAGTCTAAGTTTTTTTTTGGCTTTGGTGCTTTTGCCAATAATTTTGGCTTTTTACGCGCTTTAGGTACCAGCTCATCTCGCTTACTGCAAATTCCAACTGCATCTAACAGTATCGCAGTGTTTACAACAACAATTATTTTTGTCGTCTCAAAGTCATTCCAAAATCAGTTGTAATTAATACTATTTATACAGTAAAGTTTGGCCAAGGGAAACACACTAACATTTGCTTATAGCTAAAATGGTACATACATATCTGTAATAATTTTATTTCGTGTGCCTCGTTATACAAACACACACGGGGTCGTGTGAATAAAGCTTGGAGATGCAGAAATTTAAGGTAAACTTTATTTGAATAAAATTGCTCATCTGAACACTGAACAGCACAATTCAATTCGAAGACAATGGAAAGTTGTGAACTATACACAAATGCTTATTGTTAATTGCTTACCCATCATAGTGTCAATATTTTGTCCCAGTTTGTCAAAATACATTTCTTTGTAGAAATGTTCTGAGCGGAATACATCACTAGTATTTTCCTGAAATACAAGCAGATTTTAAATACTGCTATTTTATTATTACGAATACATATTAGGATACCCTCAGAGAATTAAAATTTGTCCTTCAAAAACAATCCAGGGCATAGAACAATGTTGATTGTTAGGACATTACTGTACTATTAAGAAGCCTGATCGAGGAGATAATTTCCGTTGTCTTAAAATCTATCGCTTGGTCAAAATGATTTCAAAAGGAGCTGGAGCAAGGGATAACCCAATATGGGGTTCGAGACTTGGCAGCTCTCCAGCAGCTTTTAAGACAAATCTTTGAAATATGTTAGTAGTGAATAAGAACAGCTCATCCCTTGCAAGGCTTTCCCCCAAACAAACTCGTTTCCCTGTTGAAAATGGGATTAAGTTCTCATTCCTCTTGTACTTCCCATTCTTATCCAAAAACCTCTCTGGTCTGAACCTATGCGGATCTCCCCACAGTTTTTCATCAAAATGAGCACTGTAGAGATTTGGAATGATCATTGTGTCCTTGGGTATGAAAAATCCATGGAATTCAACATCCTCCGTAACTTTATGAAAAAGGGAAAAGGGAACTATGGAAGAGAACCGCATGACTTCATTTATGACCGCTTCAGTGTAATACATTGAAGGGCGATCAGTTAACGTTGGGAGTCGTTCCTTTCCAACCACCTGGTCAATCTCTTCTTGCAATTTCTTTTGAATTTCCGGATGACTGATTAAGTAAGCGCACATCCATGCTAAAGTGGTGCTAGTTGTTTCTGTAGCAGCGATGAATAAGTCAAGCAATGTGTACAACATTTCGTCGTGCTCCACGTGGAAGCTAGATTTAGGATCTTTAGTTTTTCTGACTTCATCTATGTACGCATCAACAAAGTCCCGGGGCTGATCCGGGATGTAATTAGTATTATGTTTTTCGATTTGCTTTCTTATGAAATTCTTCAGCACAGGTATCTCCTTCATCATCTTTTCGAAGCCAGATAACTTTGGAGCAACCTTATTCAACCAAGGCAAGAACAGAGCGAGGCTTCCGACAAAACTAGTGTCATCAAAAGTCCTGAAAAATATATGTAAAAACGATTTGCATGGAAACTTTGCCACATAATTGTACAATATTTTCAAGCCAAAGCAGGATCATCAAACATCAGTGGTTTCTCACGTTCCTAATCGTCGAAAGGCGTCTGAAGCATCTGGGTCATCCTGCTTCATACGCTCATCAAACATGATTCTCCACAGGGCATTGAGTACATTCCCATTGAATAAATTTTTGACCTGGATAGGCTTTCCAACTTCTTTATTGAATCGTTCTAATAGTTCTCCAATTTCATTAGTAACCTTTTCCTTCATCCTGTTTGTTCCAAATCCGAAATGTCTCAAGTTGCTAAGGGCAAATCTACGTTGTTCTGTCCATCTTTGACCCTCCGTAAATGCGATCCCTAAAATCCCACAAATATCCAGTTATGTGTTATTGTATTACAAATATCATAGTTTCACTTCATTGTTTTCACACAAGCCCGTCATCAGGTACTTCTTCCCAAGTAATTTACCTTTTGCTACGCCGTCACTTCGTGCCACAAAAAAACTTAAATCCGGTCTTCCCGAAAATGCGTTAAAGCTGAGGGCCTCTTTAATTAATTTGGAATCGTTGATGACAACAGTTCTACAAGTGGGAAAAATTATAGATTGGTATGCAAGGCCGCAAAAATTGTATAATAGTTATTAAACGGTAAGGAATAATAAAATAACCTGTAACTTCCAAAACGGACTCCAATAATTGGCCCATAAGTTTTTTTCCACTGTGCCAGCGTTTCATGTGGTTTTTTCCCGAGCAATGGGAGATGTCCTAATAGTGGGAATCCTAGGGGACCTGTTCCAAAATTAATTAAAATTACTTTTATAGGGTTTATTTTTTCAATGAGATTTTAAAAATTGAATTTAAAAGGGATTTTGGAAAATTAGTACTTGAAGAACCTCACCTGGAGGAAAATTATCCCTCTTTTTAAAAATACTCCAGACTATGGCTAATAATGCCACAAGCAAAAGCAACTCCAACAGCATCGTTCAATTTTGTTAACTTGTTAAATTCCAGTTCAGAGCAAAATGTGAGGAGTATTTTCCTAGTCTTCAGATCCTAGGGAAGATTTCTGATTGAGAGTTTTATTAAAACGCAAATGAAATACTATAATTTTAAGTAAACGAATGAATAACCCTTACGTCCCAGGGGGTTATTTTTTGTGTCCAGTGGAGTCACATATCTGTGTAAATGTTATCTTTACTTTATCTTACTGTATCCACTTTTAAGAGTATGTACATACGTGCCTCGTGCATTACCGCAAGCGTTTTACGTTACTTGGATTATCTTGAACTGTCCTTTATTTGGCATACAATCCGTTATCCAGTAACCTTTACAGGTTGTCACTTACCATTTATAAGAAGCTAAGTAGTCAAATTACACCAGCGCAAATTTTTTTAGAAGCTGGAATTAACATATGTAGATTGCAAATGCTGAATAGTCAACAAGAACACCTGCAAGTTTGGGAAGAAATGCAATGCAGAGTGCTTCGTCAAAATTAATGGCAATAATTTCTAGTTTTTATTCTTATAATATTGTTGGCTCATGTCCATTCGTGCTTCTTAGCAAAAGAATAATGTATAAGCATATTAAACCACTGAAAATAATCCACAACTCAAGGACTTTGATCAGGTTTTTTACTTAAATAATATTGAATTAATCTGTAACAAAATAAATGTTTGCGTTACACGCACACGTATACTTAATGCACACACATACATACATACATACATACATGTATGGCAGCAGTGCATTCTACTAGTCTGTAAGAAAATGTACGCAATAAATTTTTAATATTTTAGAATCATTGTTCTATGTATACCTTTGTAACATTTTAAACGGTTATGGTATTCTCAGCAATACTATCAGTACTCTAATCATTAAACATTTATCTGTATAGATGAGTTGTTTCAGGAAAATTTATAGTTTGGAAAATTCCGACAGAAAAGTTTAACAAAGTTTTAATCCTCGCCATAAGTCATAGCTTACATTGCACAGTATCTACGAATATTGGTTTATTTTACAGATAGTTCTCGGTAGCAGATAACTCGTTCATTATATCAATTCTGGACAACATTTTTTATTAATTGAAGTCTCACAAGTTACTCACGGGAAAGTTACAAAGCCATACAAGTTTCTACAAAATTCTAAAATGTATCTGTTAGTTATTGCGTTATTCTGTTGCACTTAATGCTCCGCACGGTTCGGATTATGTCGGATAACCGATGCTCGGATATCCGAAATTCATTGTTAATTGACCATATCCGATAATTATCCGAACGAATCGGATTGTAATATTTAATAAGACAGATTGGATCGGATGCATAACTTGAGTTAACCGATCGGATCGGATGTTGCAAAACGTGATTTCGGATGATCCGACGGATATCCGCGGATATCCGATTTTAAATTGCTACATCAGCCAATCAGACAAAATCATGTACCATGAACATAAAATGTGCATTTCATAGTCCAAACAAAGCTTTTAGCACTTTCCACGTGGCTCACTATTTGGCATTGTTGTTGTATTAAATGCCACCAGCAGTGACATTGAAAACATATGTATTATTACATCGGCGGAAAACTAATTCGGTTTTTATAACTCTCTAATTTGACAAACGATTATTTGTCGTCCGGCACCACATCCGTTCCAGTGGAGACTAAATTTTTTGGCACAGTAGGTCTACTAACTACAACCAGAGGTAGTTTGTCACATCCAACCATATTACTGGTTGTATGACCATGAAGAGCTGGTGTAGGGCCACGTCTAGAACTGGAAGAAGGATTTGTGTTCATTGAAATCCGATCGGATCGGATTTGAAAATCAGATAATCCGTATCCTAACGGATCGGATTTATTAAGCCATCCGAACTTCTCGGATCGGATAATACAAATTAAGAATCCGAACAAATCGCATCGGATCGGATAATACAAATTAAGAATCCGAACAAATCGCATCGGATCGGATAATACAAATTAAGAATCCGAACTCCTCGGATCGGATCGGATAATACAAATTAAGAATCCGAACAAATCGGATCGGATCGGATTCGAATCGGTTTGGTAAATTATCCTATCCGTGAGGAGCATTATGTTGCACAACATAATTTCCTCACGTGGATGTATTTAAATCCAGTGAATTACAGATATACCAAAACTTATTCCTTTATTTTATTTTATTTATTCATTTTACGGAAAGTGAGCTAACAGCTCCTTATCTCAACCTTTTGTAACCTATTTATAATATCACAGGATCTTTCACCTTACAGACAGACATCTTATACTTACTTACAGTGTATACTTAGGTAGACATTAAAGTCAGACCTTTTTCTAGTTTGACCTCTTACAATTATTAATTACGATTACTCCCAGTATGCGTTGACTTATTGTTAGTGACCAAATGGAAAAATTGTGCCTGCAATAATCTGCCAGCGTAGTGTAAACGTGCAGATTGTCGTATGGTTCTATAAGGAACACTTGAATTGCAAAGGTGGTCAACAGAACACAGTTCTGGGGAGTTGAACTCTCGTAGCACCCTCTGAATACTGAGCTTCGAAACATGGATTTATAAAATAATGAAAAGCGTTATAATTCACATTTATCTGGTAAAATTAGTGCTGTATCCCTGATTTATATGATTTGTGCAATATGGTTTGTTTCCACCAATCAATCGCTGGCTTTTTCCATTGGGCACCTTTTTTATTAGTATTCCGTGCAATCTTCGTCCTAACAATATTTGCTTTTGTTTTCCACTAGGAGGCGGAGCAGCCATCTCAGGTTTTCATGAAAATAAATTTCTCAGAAACATTTGGTCTTGAGGACAGCAAGCTTCGTTCGGAATGGAACTGGGACACGTTTAAGAATACAATGACGCCCATATTTATCGAAAATAAGCTCCTCGGAATAAAAGTTAAAAACTCTAGAATATCGGCTTTCGTATCAGGTTTCAAACACTACCTTCCTCCATCGGGTTTCCGAAGCGGACTTTTTCAGTCTAGTTTTGATGACAAGGAGGTATGAATTACGATTCGAAAAGCCAAAGATTCAAGACATGAGATGTATAATTATCTGCGTATTTTTAGATTATGTTCAGGAAAAGCAGTTAATATAATATTCTTCTTGTCTGGTTCTTCCGAAAAATAGCTCTTCGAAGCCTTATCATTTGTTAGCCAGTACTGTCGAGTCTGGAAGAAAACCATTGTAGAAACAACTGTCCCTGGTTTATTTCTCTTTAATGACATCAGCCGATCAGATTTACTGTTCCGTCGATGCATGTGTCCCTTGTCGATACGAGTGGGCACCCGCAGAAAAAACGAAGCTACAACTAATGCACCAGATTGTAAACGACTCAAATTCAACGATCAAGAAACAGATTTCCAGAATTTCAAAAATTCCATTCATCATTTATTTAACCCTCAGATTCTATGCTTCGATTCCCTCTCACACTCATGCCCTTTTAAATCTAAATACTCACAGGGAAGTTTTCCTCGATGCATTATTAATAAAAAACTTATTAAAATCAATTTCCCTCCTTCCCTTCGGGAAGACTATTTAAAATTCACAATTTTTCAAAAAAATAATAAAACGGCAAGCTTCCCCTACAAAGTTGAAACATTTTCGAATCCTACATCATCTCTGGGTTTAAAATGCCAAACTGTTCCAGATCGTCGATTAAACTACGACGAATTTTTGAAAATGAAATCTGATGAATTGAATGACCTTCGAAACCAGAAATTTCTTAGAGAGAAGCTAGCAAAGCACGAAAAACAAAGTCGTAAATTGCTGAAGCAAATAAATGATAGAAAAGCCTGTCAGCCTTCCTCATTTACAGGGGTTTCTCATCAAGCTGATTTTAGTACTTTCGAGAGTTTGGTCCGGGACAACGTGCGCTTATTTTTAGCGCAGGATATTGCCGAGGAAATTAAACTGAATAAAAATATATTAAATGGGAAAGATAACAAAAATGGTACATCGCCGAAGAAAACGATGCCACAAATAATCAAAGCATTAACAATTGGGGATGAGTCTGGCTGCTCAATACCCGGCATGAAAAATTATTCCCGAAGTCCACGGTCTCGATGTTTAAGCATAAAACCAATATCTCGTACTTCCAGAGTGACCTTGACAAAGGAATTTTATTACTGCACTCCTCCGATCCCTGCTTTGGACTTACTCGTGGACCATACTGAGCGATGCATCGTCAATGAATTTCGAGTTGGACATGAGATTTTCGGGCATGTGACATTTCACGGAGAAACGAACGTCATCGGAATGGATCTTGATACTATAAGTTTGTTCTGATTTTACAGAACATAGTACATTCTTTGTACATGGTATTACTTTTTATCTAGTTTAGAAGGTTATAATTTTTTAATTTCGTTTTTTCAGTTGAGTTTAACCTAAAAGAATTCAATCTCTACCCTGATGAGGATCTTTCACAGATAGTAAAAATCGGAGATGGTCTCAAGCGTCCTGCCACCGTCGTTTTGTTCAAAGTTTGGCCAATGAGCAAAGCCAAAACGGACTTCATAACAGACCCAGAAGAACTCGCCCGACGGAAATACGCGGAGCTGCTAAAGCGAGCATGCAATCGAATGCATGCTGGTTTCCTCGACTATAATTCGACATTAGGACATTGGCGCTTCAAGGTTAAAATTTGCCATTAATTGCTGCAATCCCAATATGTAAAACAATTTTGTCATTTTCATTAATTACTTGATTTTGGTTTCAGATTAATTGCTAGAAAATTTTCCCACATGTGAAACAGGAGCGTTTAGGGAACACTTCAGATACAATTCAATGGACAAAATACAAATAGCCTAAGTACGAACATTTCCCAACAAAATTTCCTTCAAATCCCACAAAATTACGTATACTTACACGCCCTAATAAAAACTCTTGGCGAATAATTAGTTTTATGAATAAAAATAAGGTATCATACAGGCATGGTTCAATTTTTACCACTTTGGGAGCTACTTCGGTTTTGTTTAAATCATGTAACAGTAGAAGAAATGATCCTTTTTTGTGCGCAAATTGTTGTTTGTTTGTAGTGTCCCCTGTAAACCTGAAGATCTTACGGTTTTCTTGTAAACACCCTTGCATTGATTGCATATGTTGCAAGTGAGCGGATTAGTTTTTCTCGTCACAGCTCTAAATAGGGCTAGTTTGTGGATTTATATTTGTATCCCGATGTCCTCAAGCATAACATGAAATACGACATAGCCGTCAACACTTTGGGAATTGTTATAATTTATGCAAGATGAGAAAAAAATCGGATTAGTACCCTTTCGTATGATCTGTTATTTTGCATAAAAACAGTTTACACTTCTGCTGTCGTCAGAGTCCTATGATCTGCTTTTCATTAGTTCTAACTGCTCATAGGAGAAAGATTCGTTACTGTTTACGAGAATGTGGAACGGTCAACGTAAGGGTCGAAATTGTATTTATCTAAAATATTATTCTCGTTATTAAGGTTCGAGGTCATTGATTCGTATAGTTTCAATGCAGGATTAAAAAAATTTTCATTAGCGTCTTATTTCTGGTACATGAATGCTGAAAATTCTAGGAATGTCTTGAGTATCAATAGGGTTGATAGCTGTTGCATACATTGGTTCATTTGTCATTTGTTATCATCCTCCATGAAGCTAACAGCTGCAAGTTTGACTTATATTTGGGACATGATTGTAAACATTCTTACGTAAACTCTATTATAGTGCACTCTCTCTCTCTCTCTACGTAAGTAAGACATACTAAAAAAAATAGGCTGTTCATGCAAGGAGAAAAAGAAAAATTCACTTAGGTACATAAACGGGACTAGTATTAGAACATCCAATATTTTTGCCCTAGTAGGGAAAAGGATTTTAAAAGGGCATCTCTTACAGGGGGAGTACACCGAATTGAATTAGTGCAACGTGAAGTTAAACATCAATTTCGAGGACGGATCTCCCCAATGAACTGGACTTGAATTCGGAATAATTTCGAGGCGTTCAAACTTTGGCCGTGGATTTGACTTCCGTTTAGGTACATACATATACATACCTATAAACCTAAGTACACATATATGGGTAATTAATTATATACATATTATCATTACGACTACATCTGTAAATGTAGTACTATTTATTCAAGGCATGTAGCTATTTATAGTCTGCTTCTTTTTATCTTTGGGCTTGGAATTACATAATATTAAAAATGATGTAGGAATGCCTTCCATGGAGCGGGTGCCCCTCACCTACTTAAATGCAGGCTCACACTCTAGTCCTGTGACTCCCTGACTCGGAGCATGTATTGAAGATGACCTCAATGTGACCACGCATAGATTTCAACCTCATCAGCATTCCCATATTTCTTCGTTACACTACTTATTTCCCTGCAAAAGCCCTGCCACGATTATTAAGTCCGGGACAGGGCACTCAACAACAAGAATATCCTTCACTCTGAAATATCCTTAACGGAGCCGTTGTGAAAAGTAGAAACGAATGACCTCAAGCAAGTTCCAATACAAGGATAAAATTGTGATATTCCTTCCAGAATTTGATGAAGTATTTTTATTTTCAATATAAAAGTGATTCTCTTGTGAAACTTAACATTTATCCCCAGCTCAACCAGTAATACCAGCACACTTGATTTCCAGCCGTTACTTCATAAGATACATATATAATATTTGAGTGAATCGAGAATACCCTCGTGGTGCTCAACTCCAACTATCTGCAATACGCCCAATTATACCTAAATTTGTAAAATTTCTCGACAACATCGTAAGGTGTGGCAGTGGTACATTGAAGGATACGATGAGCTTTTTAAAATTGTTTATCTTCTTTACGCTTCTTTTTGTGGCATTCACAGGTGAGTAATATTGTACGCTGGAAGTGGACAATTCCAAAAATAATCACATGACGCATATTATTTGGTATCAAAATAATTGTCTTGTAGACTCTTGTAGAGAGTTTCCAGAGAAAAATAAAGAGAGGAGATTGAATAAAGTAAAATTTACTTTGGTGTTAAAAATGATATTTTCATAATTTAGACGTGACATCCGTAAGCTGCAAGAGACCATCTCTAGGGCGGTACGTTGTGGGAAAAGATGGAATGGAATGCGTCGCCCTCATTAAGGAAAACTGCGTTGGAATGCGGAACAAGAACACAAGGATGTGGCGTCGGGGTGTTCATGTAAGCTCATCCATTTTTCCAATAATTAATTTCTGATGCAGCGAGAAGGGAAACTTAGAAGGAATAAAATAAGAAATTTTTGTGGAAGCCTTATTCATGGCATATTGAGTAATATAATTACATATAATTAATAATAATTCCTGAATATAATCCCTATTACTTTTCATGACTCAAAAACAGATCCGCGATAATTGCAGTATAATCCGTCCAATGTCAGCCATAGCTACATTTTCAGGTCCGAACAACAAGTATGGCGGGGGCCCTTTTAGACACGCCGCTATTTTTGCATCGTGTGACGTCAACGGAATCTGGGTAAGAGCATTTCATTGCTGAACTTAAGAGTATTAAATTTAATTGCAGGAACACAAGTACAATAATTTCCTGGCGGAATTAGTCACTACAGTAGTAGTCAAGTACGGGAGTGATTTACATTTTCCATATAATACCAGGTTTACGACCAGTGGAATGGTTCCCGCGGAGTGTTGTACCGTCAAATCCCTTACAATTCCACCATTGGACACAACAATGGATCCAACTACTACACTATAACTCTGTAGCTATCCACTCTGACACTGTGCACCAATATGACCCGCGAACATCTCATCTGTCTACATCAAAATTGTCACAAAATGATGACTATAATCAAATGGACTTGGACGTTATTGTAGGTACCATGTTGTTACCAACCGAACTTTCTAGAGGTTTGGTAAAATTAGGAAGATTTGTATGGGTATACAATCCCACTGTAAAGGGATATTTTCACAGCGCCGTCAATACTGTATGAAGATGGAGTGATGTCTCCCGAACTATTCCAATAGCATGGTTACGTTGTCGTGTCATATTTATTAAAATCCATGCTGCGAGTGCTTTATAATGTACAATTACCAATTTTGAACGAGTCTGCGAATTTATTTGATATCATATGTAAATACACGAGGTACATAATTATTTCAAGTAGAAAAAATTTCCTGTATTTTGCGCATCGCAATCAGTTCCATTTACACATTAGTTTTAGTTGAAAACTTGTAATGTAATTATTTTGGTTAAATTTCCTCAACACGTAGGGAAAGATCAGGTAATAAAAAAAGATTTTGCAAATGTGCGTGCATTTACAGTAAAATTACTTGAAAATGATTATTTACCACAAAAACATCATATCCATTTTCAACTTTTAAAATAATCAGAGTTACATTTAGATTTATCGTTTACCTACGTACATTGTTTTGAAAGCAGGAGAAAAAGTTACTCAATGAATGAGATTGTACCCTGATAAGCGGTACATCATAGGCATCCCGGGGAGCATGAAAATAAATCCGAATATGCTCAATAATGCCTGCTGATATTCCCCGTGGGCCTCCATTCTTGAATGCACGTACAGCTTTAGGAGTTTGAACTGAAAATAAATACATATCGTAATTCATCAATGCTTATGAAATGTGCGGAAGTACAAAATTACTTGTAGACAAAGTCATGAATAAAATTATTCCTACTTACTGCTCTATACACATCCGCATCCACATACTGCTCCTTCCCCAACTTTAAATGGTCATTATCCGCATGACTCAGTCTGTGACCAGTGGTGAACGCAAGTTCAGTTGCTAACTCATTCAATCGCACAATAAGATACCGTGACTCATCATTGACCTGAATGGCTTTCCAAACAGTGGACCGCATTAAATAAACGTAAATTAACGATTCGACGCCCACTGCGACATAATACCGGACGACATCTGGCGGAACTCCGACGTCACCAGAGCTCATTTGAGGTTCTATAGCTACAGACATTCCGGAAGTACTGTTTGGTTGAATCGTGTTGTCCACCAAATCTTCGTAGAAGGAGGCTAATCTTTGAATCAGGAAGGTAATCAAGTCTGAGGCTCTGATACCAGATGAAGAGTAAAATGCAAATATCACCACTGATAGAAATACCCTACAGATTGAATTCACACGTAAAATTGAGTCCGCGATGACTTTGTAGGCTTTCTTGATCAGGTAAATATGTACCAATTGCATTTTGTCCCCCCTGTGAATCGTCTTTTTGATGAATCTGTTGAGGTTATGAAGTTTGCACAAAATAGCACCACAGATGCAGTGATACACTAGAAGCATTAGAGAGTAAGTAACTGTGTACAAATAATTGATCCAATAGTTTAGGACTCGGGCATCCGTCCAATCTTCGAATTTCCTCCGATGTCGTGTGACGAAATAATGAAGGATGTACGCACAAAATGCAATGGTGTATGTGATTGCCAAGTTCATTCGGAAATTTGATACTTCAACATCAGTGAGGATGCTGAGGACGTCCTCGTCTTTGAATTCCTGATCCTCAGGCTCAGCGTCTGTGTTAAGTTCATAACTGGCTTCCGACCTGGCGCTGTCTATCTCGTTGTGGTTATCATTAATTGACACAATTCTTTGCTTTGAATTGCCACCAGATGACGGAGCTATTAGGGTAACGGGTCTTCCGAAAGTTTGAATGATACTGTTCAAGTTGTGTCCATACAACCATGCGTAGTTCATCATGACCAAATATGGCGACATATAAGCAAAACTTAAAGCATCCCCGGTTTCTTGATCTGTAAAAACGCCTTGAATGACCAGATGGTCGAAAATTGAGACCACTTTCCAAAATGCGTAGACGTTGATGGCAAGACACCATGGTAGCAGAATGATTGACAGGGCTGCGGAGAATACTGTTCCAAACCGGAAGTTAAACCAGTAAGCCCATGTGTCTTCATTCAACTCTTCCCGGGTTTTCTCCTTGTCCTTTTTCCGACATGCCAGAACGATATGAACTGGAAAGCCCAATAAAATAAATGGTATCAAAACTACAAAGAAATTCTGGGACCAATATTTCCTTGATTTGTCAGCTAATTCTGCAGTCTTGGCGGATTGGGCAGGTGGTGGAACAGGTGGATAGTTCAGATCGTTGAGTACAATATCACTTTGTACGTTGCCGTTTGCGTCAAGGTTGAAATTCGTGTGATTGAGGGAATTCCGGGATCCATTTCGTTGCCGGAATACCTGGTTGTGATCTTCTGGCATCCCTTTCACGTCTTTGCAGTTTCTTTTACAGACATCTATACAGTAGCAAAGAATATCTTTGAAATAATAATCCACCGTAGGAAA
Source organism: Allacma fusca (assembly GCA_947179485.1). Lineage (NCBI taxonomy): Eukaryota > Metazoa > Arthropoda > Collembola > Symphypleona > Sminthuridae > Allacma > Allacma fusca. Next base: position 36,015,760 of record OX359247.1, read on the forward strand.
ATAAATTTGTAAATATTTGTTTTGAGAAATTATACCTGATTGATCTACCGTATTGCTTCATTAGCTGCACAGTTTGTCATTAGGTGGAAGAAGAGGTTAAATGTGCTGATTATCTTTTTCATTGTAATCTAATCTTACTGGTATTTTCATGACGGGGGAACTGTAAAATAGCTTCGGAAAAACCTCAAAGGATTTCACACCCTCTCTAATGTGTGATATCAAACATTGCTTATCCTGGGAGCGCATAAAACTTGCTAATGTCCATGATGAAAATGAACATGATGTAATCATTGAAATGCTTAATTTGTATTATAACTGGTTATTGCTATGCAGATAGGTAATACTCTAATGGCTGACCTTGCTTTTTCAAATTATACCTTTTGGCACTAATTCTTTCAGTTGGAAATATGAGTAATGACAAATAATTGAGTTCAATTAGTTTACTACAATTAGAAGAGCTTTATGCACACATGTTAGTATATGGATTACACAATGCCTAAATTAAAAGAAGCATTAAAAAAGCATTAAATTCAATCTTTGATATCTAAATTTATCAAAAATAAAGACGATCCTGCCAGGATTCGAACCTGGAATCTTCTGATCCGTAGTCAGACGCGTTATCCGTTGCGCCACAGGACCTTGTGTGTTCAGAGGTTGATTCATAAAGTCGGTTTACTTGTTTTGAATAATGTTTACTTAATTGCAGTTAATTACAGCAAGTAGTTTCCAGTGTTTTTGCTCCGTCAGCAATAGTTTTGGCAACAGCTCTATTCACTGAAAGCGTACACAAATTACAGATGACATATATCTAGGTGATGAGCAGTCTAAGTAAACAGAATTTGCCCCTGCTGGAGCGTCACCCTTCCCTACGTCTGTGTAATCCATTCACTAAAGATGTCGCTACTATTGACCTGATAAAGCATAACTGCCAGGAGTCCTGTTTTTCTTTTTTTGTCAAAATATTTACATAAACTGTATAATTTTATCTGTACTTTTACAACAAGCTTTTATATTTCTAGTTACATCACACCAGGCTATTTAAGAGACCACGATTTTAAAGATAGTTTTGTAAGAGAGGCAGGCAGACATGGATGAAGAGAAAATAGAAGATGGTGAGGGATCACACCTTATTATAGCAATATATACATAACAACTAATGGATAAGATTGTATCCAGTCAGTCGAGTGATTAAAGGCATTCCGGGGAGTAAAACAATTATTTCTAGGACATTCAGCAGTGCCTGATGTTGTGACGCTGCAGCTTCCATCCTGGAGTGCACGTACAACTTCAGAAGTTTGAACTGTAATAATTATTCAAAAAAACATTTGCTTTTATTGTGTCCTAGGACATAAATATAGGCATGTCGAGTTTACCAGGCTATTTTTGTTTTTTTACCCCGGGGTGGCATAAAAAATTAGATGCAAAAAAGAAATGGAAGATAGAAGATATGAATACGAACTGCAAAATAAAAGTAATTCTAATAATTCATATTCAATTATTATATATCATTTGAAAAACTCACAGCTCTGTACACATCCGCATCCGCATAAAATTGCTTCCCCGCCTTTATTAGATGATAGCTATCAACATGACTCACGTTGCATCCAGTGGTGGAGGCAAATTCAGTTGCTAAGTCATTCAACCTCACTACAAGATACCGAGACTCATCATTTACTTGAATGGCTGCGAAAATCGCCGACCTCATTAAATAAATTAACAGCAAGGATTCGATGGCTACCCCCACAAAAAATCGGATAACACTAGGTGAAACTCCTACTTCTGAGTTTGTTGGTTCCTTGTCTTCTAAATCATTGACCGCTTCTGCACTTGAAGCATTGATTGCAGTAACCATGTTAATGTTTGCTACTTCAGCCAAGCTTTCGATTAAAAACTTAAACAAAGGGGTAGTTCGAACTCCTGATGTAAAATATAATAACGCCAGTAGCCATGCTACAAATAATCGACTGAACGCATTGACCTGGACAATGCAGTCCGCAATGACCTTGTAGGCTCTCTTGATTAAATAAATATGCACCAACTGGATTTTCTCTCCCCTATGAATCAACTCATTAATGAATCTATTGAGGGATTGGAGCTTGCATAAAATACCTCCACAAAAGCACTGGTACACTGGAAGTATTAGAGTGTAAGTCACTGTGTATGCATAGTTGTTCCAATGGAAACTCACTCGATCCTCTGGCCATTCTTCAATTTTTATACGATATTCCGTCACAAAATAATGAAGCATGTACAAAATAAAGGTAAGTCCATATGAGATCATCAAGTCTTTACGGATACTTGACAATTTGACATCAGTCAGGATGAAGATTACACTGGAGTCTTTGAGTTGGTGTTCATGGCCAGGGTCCTTGTTAAGGTCAAAACAGGCTTCAGAAGTCGTACTGCCAGCTTGATGGGGATCATTGATAGGTGCACATATTTGCGCTGGATTGCCTCCAGATGGCGGTGCTACTACTGCAACATGTCTTCCGAAAGTTTGTATGAGACTGTTCATGGTAAGTCCGTAAATCCATGCGTAGTTCATCATGGCCAAATAAGGCGACAAATAAATAATGGTCAAAACATCAAGAAAATCTTGATCACCAAGAACCCCTTTGATGATCAGACGATTGAAAATTGAAACCACTTTCCTAAAACCATAGGCATTGATGATGAGACACAACGGGAATAGAATTATAGTCAGAGCGGCGGAGGTCTTTGATTGAAACAGAAACTTAAACCAGTCAGCCCATGTGTTTTCATTAAACGTTTCTTTGGTCCTCTTCTTCGTGCTTTTCCGTCTTGTCAGGAGGATATGGGCTGGAAAGCCTAGCAATATAAAAGGAATAAAAACTACAGAAAAATTCACCATCCAATATTTTTTTGATTGCCACGCTTGCTTTGAAACTTGAACTGAATGGAGCATTTGAGGCGTTGTTGATTTATTCGGGCAGTTGGGCCCATGGCCATTACTGCTATTTATTTCGAGATTCACATTAATGGTTTGGCTTGAGGAAATATTCCGCTGTCGGAGATTATAAGGTAGAGTGTTTTTCATTTTTGCAGTAGCTATTTTTGTATCCAACTCAAAATTTCCCTTTGAGGGAATGAGCTGTCTTTCAAGCGACTGTATTTTCGAACGGTACTGTCGGCCAGGTAGTGAGAATTTTCGCTTTTGCTATTTTGAAGTTAGACAGAAAGCTGAAGTAATACGTACTCTGGTCTTGTTGCACTGACATGCCAAATAAACAACTTAATCCGCCAATCATGGTCGGTGCTTTAGTAAAGAGCAGAAAGATTTGTTGAAATTAAATAATACTATTTTAAGCCATCAAAAGGCGGACTGATATTATGTTGAATGGTCGAAGATGTCTAGTCATACTCTTATTAGTTATAATGTTGCTTCAGTCCTATATTGTGATAATTCTAGTCTATGCTGCGTTTGCGTTAGTTAGTTTATATAACCTCCAATCTTCGCAGTAGAAAGTTATACCAATTTATATCCCTACTGTGAATTTGTGAAAGCTCAAGTGACAATAGTTGATAATAGGTATGATCACTAATTTGGATGTAGTCATGCAAGTATTACAGTCGTCATTAAAGGAGACAGGTGACATTGGAAATGTTTTCTCCCAGAAATAATTCCTAGTAATCGAACTAAAATGTTCAGACATGGACAAATTTTGATTCAAGGTCTCGGTCAATACTGTAAGTGGCTCTAAATGGAATTGAACTTATTTGAGTTCAGATTAAAATGGCCACATTTGTAGTGTCTTTTTACAAAATTATATGATTACATATGCATACACTAACTGGTAATATGCCAGCCTGACATTATTACCATATGAGTAATCCGTATGTAGTAAATACTACCAAGGTGACACCAACCTTGTATACTTGCGTGTAAGAGGCAGTAATAGTTCAGTTAGACTTGATATTTGACCTTCTAGAATGTTATTACCCGTTACTTATTATTGTAACGACCCTTTTTTCTTAGGAGATTTGTTCAAATACAGAATTACTGATTTATCACTTCACAAAAAAGATTAGTAATGCAAACATAGATTATTTCTACAGTCCGCACCAATACATGAAAAAACACTCAAAACCAAGATTGAAGAAAACATCAGCACACCTGGTGTTACCTCTAATGTTAAACTGGTACTAGTATTATGGCAATTTTGAAAAGCACTGACAATACTTCATACCTGGCTGGCAATACCCTCCAAACCCCAGCCAAGCCTGTTAGTAATTACCCGAACGGTTTCTACACACCACAGAGTATTTGTAAGTAAAACTTCACACCAAAAATTAATTCTCAACCTTTAATAACTTGTTTTGCGTATGGAAACATTCAATACTTGAATGTTGTGTCTGCAACTAGAGCACACAAGGTTTCGTTCCGTATTTTGTAGAAACCCAAAGGCAAAATGTGCCTGTGCTGCAACAATTGTGACCAATGGGTCCTCATAAAAAGCACCTGGGTTTCTTGTCAAATGTATGAGTTGAATTCATGCATTTGTATACTAGATACTGTATCTATAATTAATTATATGTAGCTGCAAATTGCAAGCAATAATTGCTTATTTTATACACTCTGCCTTTGTGCGTTATACATACATATGTATGTTCAAATGCAATTGACGTCCCCATCTGAATACATTAAATGGTTTTTAAACTGAATCACTAAATGCCTAAACAATGCAAATGACATAGACTGATGAAAATGTGAGTAATAATCGATCAACCGCTGTAACAGTTATAATAATTGCATTTTTGTATTAGTGCTTTCGTAAATCTAATACAAACTTTACTGGAAACATTGTTTTTATTATTATCCAAATGTATACCCCTGTGCAGTGCATTTGAATGCATATAATTTCAGTTACCGGGAATCTCTTATTATTTTTCCAGGGCCGCTGATTATTTTTTCAATAATTTGACGGATAGGGGAATCCCTAAAGTGTAGGTTCTAAAACTATCTAGATTTAAAAAACATCGAAAATTTGTCTTTATTCATTTGAATTTTGATCCATCAATTGATTCATAATGAGACTAACAATACATATTTTTAACAATAAGGGAATGCCGTCGTTCTGAATTCCTCAATACTCCTATCTAGTTATTATGTATCAACCTTTTTTCATCGAGTGAGATCATTTTTCTTTACAAAAACATACGCAAATATTCATGTGAGCCCTTCTATTTCTCCTAATGATCGCATTATTCCATAAGGGAGTGTAAGGCCTATATGTAGATTCTAGAGTTCAGTAAAGGGCGAGGAGGGATCTCCAGAACCTTTCCGACTGGGGAAAACTAATATAGGATTTGCATCGTACATTATAAATATTGTCAAATTGAATATTTTTGAAAAAGAATTGCATTTAAGTACAATTCAAATTTCAATTTCATTTAAATGAATTCCACATTGCCATGTATGTGAAGTGTGAATGCATAAAACTGCGTCCAGTTTACAAATTAATGTGTTAGATTATATCCGAACAGACGCTTAGCAATGGAAGGTTGGAAATCTGGGAGTCCAAAAATATTCAGCAATGCCTTGTGCCTCCCAGCATGAGTCTCCATCTTCGAATGCATGTAACGTTTTAGGAGGCAAAACTGCAAGGAAAAAATGTAAACTTTTAAAATGCGTTATTTTTTTTGTCAGAGTGAGTGTAAGACTATGTAAATTGGAAGACATAAACATTAAGAATATTTCTTCCTAATTAAATACGTTCTTGATAAGACAACTTTCCTTCTGTTTGATTACGGGTACATAGTTATACCTTGTAAGAAGGGAAAACACTTGCATATGTCAATTTGTGAATACAGATAAAAGATCTTTTACATATTAGCAATACGAACTTTACCGCTCGATAAACATCTTCATTAACAAAATTCTGCTTGAATCTTGGATCCAAAACACCCTGAGTCTGCCAAGTCTTGAGATTATCAAAATGCATATGCTCCTGAGTCAGCTGCCGGTCCGCAGATGGAAAGTCGCATGCCAAATTATTAACTCTGGTGTGTAGATAGCGGGCCTCATCATTTGCATGCACTGCATCATACATACAATTAAGGGTCAAGTAGAGGTACATAAGGGCTTCAACTATCATCCCCATGAATATCCTAACGGAGTCATCCGTCAATCCAATATCCAAAGTCACGAGAGATATGCTTTTTGACCAGTCTGAGGTCAAATCCTTAGGAAATTGTTCAACAGCCCGGAGAATCCTCGCGAACAAAAATATTAGAATGTTCACTGAATTTGTTAACATGGTGTAGTACAGAACGTTAAAAATCGGCTGCATTGTATTACGACAAAGGAAGTTCACATGCAAAATGTCATCACATATCTTTGCATAAGTTCTCTTAATGTAAAAGACATGGCTCAACCTCAAATTCTTCTCAGACTCTACAACTCCTCGGATATATCCATTGAGCCTGTGGAATTTCCAAGTAATAATCCCACTGAAGTTTGAGTACACAATTAGCATGCAGCTGTAGAAAATTATACATGTGTAATTGGCACAGTGCCTGTAAATGGACTCTAAGGGCCACTTTTCAATTTTCATGCGATGGCTTACTATCAGTACGTGCACCACATGAGTCACAGTCCACAACACATAAGATCTTATCATGTAGGAACGAAAGCCCTGTAATTCAATCTCAGTCTTTATCGTTGCAATGTTCACTTGATCGTAACTCCCTGGATTATTTCCCTTCCAGTAAGTAGACTCTTTAGCATTTGATACCTCGTTTGGGGAATTTGTACAAACTTCCGGAACCCAAATAGGTCGTAATAGAGATCTCAACATTGAAGCAATGGCGTGTCCCCCCAACCAAATATAGTTCACAGTCATTACAAAGGGACCCACGGATAAGATGTTCCCAATATCTATAAAATGTAGTAATGTTAGCTTACCACGGATCAACCAGTCTACTATGATTCTTCCAATTAGGAAAGCTAAGTAAGAGGTTGAAATGAAATACACGGGTGATAACAAAATTGTCATCCAAGAGGATAAACGTGTTTTGAACCGGAACCTGAACCATGTCTTCCACTCAAAAGGGTACATATCTTCGTTCTTTAATTCCTCTTGGGAATTTATGGAAGGCATGATATGAATTGGTAGCCCGCAGGCAAACAGGGGTGAGAGGGCAATATAGAGATTTTGTCGCCAGAAATTTTCTTCGTTGTAGATACCACTTGCTTTTTCAAAACTATGCTTTCCATCTTGAGAAAAATTGTCTTCCATAGAAACACTTATTTCTGAACATTTGTTTGTACGCATGTTATTTTATATTTAGGAACTTTTTCTCCATGGGATTCACTAATTCAACGAAACAAATAAAGGATACTGATAAAAAGGAAGGGACTATACGACTACTTTGTATTATCCTTTCAAGTGACACTGCTCACATGGTTTTAATTGATTGGGTGATACCAAAAAAAATGTAACGGCTAGTTTGTACGTATGCTGAGCGCATATGTAATAAAATTATGTGTAATTATATTTTGCTACACTTTTCCGATCAACCAGTTTTTATTGGGGGAATACCGTTAAGCCTGGAATACAGCGGTCTTTACTTCAATGTGATTTCTAAAGCTACAAATTTTAAAGAAAACAGCGACTATTTAACCCTGCGTTCATTAAATGTTGTTATAATCCTTTTGTCTCGTGATTGGCAAAACCTTGGTTTGTCATGGTGTGGGTACTTGAACGTGTTTTTGCATAAGACTCGTTAGTTTATTATGGGTAGATTTTCCTGTGATGTAAGAACCACTCACATTAAGCCACCTTTGAAAGAAAATGTTGACCTCCCAATACAAGCTGTGTAAAATTGAAGTTCCCATTGAAATTATCACCTGTTATAATAAGTGCATTACCCAATCCAACTATTATTATATTGTTTCTTGATTATATTTTGTCGGAGATGGCAATCGTATTGGATCCGAAGCTAACCTACAGAGGTTCCACGGGATTTGCCCATCTCCAGTCTCCACCCATGAATTACACAAATGCGAATTTTACGGTACCTGCTTTATCAGTGAAAGGCAATGGCCTGATGTAACAGGTAGATAATTACTGAAATTTTATTATCTATGGATCCACACAACCATACGGGATTTTTAAGTGACTCACAGGATTCCGTATCACAAAGGGCAATAGGTCCATTTCACTTCAGTTTTTTTCCTTGTTTTTTGAATTGGTTTTGGTGAATCACAAGTTCCAATGATCTTGTGGTCATCAATTAGACTTCATCCTAATAATAATATATTTACATATCCTGAACTGCACGTACATATGCATATAACCGCATGTGGTGTTGTTCCTTTGTGCCGTACAAACAGATTATAAATTAGGGTCATTCTGAGCTACGTGTGGGATTTTTTATATCTTTGAAAGTAATTTATTGATGGCCTTCAGCTAATTCTCAGATTGTCACAAAAATAAAATACATGATTGGTTTTTCTTAGCTTAATGAATTTAAACTTCATGTTTTACTTTAATTATATTTTTCTAATGAAGCTCAAATAACACACAGGTGGAAACGTTGGTAAATAAAAATTGATTGGCTCTCTTATCAATTATTGCAATATTAATGCATTTTCCCCACTGATACTAGGATTTTTATGGTCAAGTAACAATTCAAATCCCGAAGATACTTTAGTAGGTTGGTTTTAACGACCTATCGGTGAATACAATCAGTAGATATCACAAATTACAACAGCTAATTTACTCCAAGACCTCATGCTCATTGTTGATTTTGGGGGAAATACGTCGCATAGGGTGTCTCAAATGAATAATTATATTTTAAATTTCAGACCTTCCACACATATTTTAAATATCTACCTACATGTGTCTTCCCCAGCAAACTCGAACTGTGTAGTAAACAGAAACTGTTATTACGCATATGTACATGTATGTGACTATTGTGCTCTTGAGAATGATCATACACAAAAACAAAAAGAAATTATCCTTTCATTAGGTATAGTCTAAAGTTTATATTATGCAAACAAATTTTCACACTTTATGCCCTTTTATGCCCGATAGTTTAGATCACTAGCATAAGTCATTTATTTTCTGGCAGACATCATAAAGGTTTGTTAGAAATTCTGGATATGAATTAATGAGAATGGATGTGTGTGTGTCTGTCCCTTTCTAATTCCCAATGTATCTGTATTAAACTTTTTTCGTAAATTATTTAGGTTGCTACACTGCACTGCAAACTAATTAATTAAAAAAACTAGTAAATGTTGCCATGTCGATTGAATGGAATTATATAATTTTGTTAATTGTTTTATTTTCACTAATTTGTCTTTAAAGTAATATCTTAGAATCAAATTAATTTCCGAAACGGAGTTTTGCTATCTAAGCCTTTTTTACAAACGTATAGGAATATTCGAGTTGAGATACCCTGGGATAGTGGAGTTTCTTAAAAAGTACTTATACGTCGGATACTGCTCTCCGACACCATTATTTTATCTGAATCACCCGTCTTGGAGTGGGTTGAAGCTGCCTCAATTATTTGATTGAAATTTCTCTCTATCCACTCCGTTGATATACATATGTACTTTCCATGTTAATTTGAAAGCCCAGTTGTATGAGACACAAAAATGTGTATTACAATTTTTTTCGTACCCTGGCCAAACAAGCATAGACACGTTATAGAATCACGTGGAATTCTTAAAAATGAGTTATATGGATATAGTTAGAATGTAGATATATGGATATATGCGTATAAAAGGATTTTGGAATGTGCATCTGTCGATTCGGAATATTATTCAATGATAAGCTTTTTATCTTATTAATCCTGCTGAGGGAAGACTATTTTCAAAGGTTGTCCACTTGATATCATTGAATCAAAAAGATTGAACAACAGCAGGTCAATGGAGACATTGTGTAACAATCCAGAACTGAGATTAATATGGAGGTTGATTTTGCAGTTGCTACATATGTGCTTAAATTATGTAAATTACTCCAAATTGTATGTTCCCATAAGCCATTTCGAGCTAACATTGGCTACATATTATATATACATATAATTACAAACGTAAAATACAATAGATTAGCTCAAATCTCACTCTTCGGGTTCAATAATTTCTGTACCTCTTTCGCAAGCAATTCTCAAACAATGGACAGGTGAGTGGATGTATCTACAATAATGGTTTGTCTCCTGTGAACTTGGAACGCAAAAAAATAAACAAAATAAATGAATACATTATGCAAAAGATTGAAGCTTCATTTTCAAGTGTATTGTACAAACGAATCAACCTAAAACCCAGAGAAAACAATGCGCTGTATGTGCATACAACCGTTTGCCAGCTTTTGGGCTTATTGTAACATCGTTAAATAATTAAACATATAGTACGTAACTACAAAGTCGGGACCACGTACGCTTGTACGCTTAAATACATGTATAAATATATGTAATTATTATAAATTATATATAATTAAGTATATAAAGTATGTACTCATCACCTGTATTGGCTTGCTAGTCTTATGAAATGATTACAACTGCAGTCCTAAATCCGGTCGTTTCCACACATATACATACATAGTTACACATACAGCTATTTAAATCTACTGTTGGGTATTTAAGCTCAAAATTGATCTATTAAATAAAGAGCGAAAATTGTTGGAGCTTTTTCAAATAAAATGCAAACATTCAAAGTTTATAGTATGGAGGTGCTTTTTTATATAAATTAGAATATTAGAGGTCCTTTTTGAAAAAACGGCAGATTTGTAAGTATTGTTCACAAAATCAGTCATCACTTCTGAATATGGTTTATTACGCTGACATACATATGTACATGAGACGCGTTCATAAACAGAATTAATATTGTTTCATAAAAAAGCAATTTTATTATGGAAATACTAAGAGTTAGTTAGTCTGTTTGTAGCCGTAAAGACGTTTGGCAATATTAGGCTGGAAATAGCTTAAACCGAACATATTGAGCAGTGCCCTATGCTTCCCGGCATGAGTTTCCATTCTTGAGTGCAAGTACTGCTTGAGAAGGAAGAACTGAAAGAGAAAGCAGAAAGTCAAAGTCATCTTACCATATGCTTGAGGTATGTACATACTTACAAGTGAGCCGTTGTAATAAAATAAGAATAAGGAGTAATAATTTTATTAACTTAATAATTTTGAACTTACGGCCCGGTAAACGTCCTCATTCACGAAATTCTGCTTCATCCACCACGTCTTGGTGTCATCAACTTGAATAGGGAACTGTGTCAGTCGATGATCCCCAGCGGCAAGATCAGCAGCCAAATTGTTAACACGAACATGGAGGTATCGAACTTCATCGTTAGCATGCACAGCATCATACAAGCAATTAAGAGTTAAGTAGATGTACATGAGAGTTTCCACAATCAAACCAATAAATATCCGAACCGAGTCTTCGGACAACGCCACATCCAGTGTTATCAACGAAAATTTTCTTGACCAGTCGGACTCTCCCGTATCCTTAAAATGCTCCTGAATGCCCCATATAATCCTCCCAATTAAGAATAGTATCATTTCTAAAGCATTTGTTAGAACTGTGTAGTACATAACCAGCCAAATGAACAGGAACAACCGCCGACATAGGAAATTCACATGCATGATGTCGTCGGCAATCCTGGAGAAAGTCCTCTTGATATAATGAATATGACTCATCTTCAATTTATCTCCCGACTCCCCCAATTTCCTCAGGTAATTATTAAGTCGATGCATTTTCCATAGAATTATCCCACTGAAGTTGGAATGCGTGATGAACATAAACGTGTAGAAGATAATGCAGAAGTAATTGACACTCTGTCTATAAATCGCTTCCGTCGACCACTTTTCTATTTTGATACGGTGTTGGAAAATCAGTAAATGAAAGACATGAGTTGCCATCCAGAACGCATAACTTCGCAAAGTGTAAAAACGAAAGCCCTGAAGTTCAATTTCAGTCTTTATGGTCGTAATGTTCATTTGCACCCGGCTATTGTATTGGGTGCATTCTTCTAAGTCTTTATAATATTTCAGGTCACTAGCGTCATAAGCGGAGTCAATGCCGGCTGAAGGGGACACTAGATTTTCTGATGATTTATTCACTGATGGAATCGCAATTGGTTGCAACAATGATTTCAGAATTGGAGCAACCGCATGGCTGTAGGACCAAATGTAGTTCACTGTCATTACAAACGGTCCGATTATCAAGAGGTTGCCGATGTCGAAAATTTGAAGTAGAGTCAGTTCGCCCAGAATGAACCACTCGTATAGAAGATTTTGGATCAAATAAATGAAGTATGCATTGGATATTAAGAACACTGGAAATAGGAGAATTGTCATGAACGTGGATGTCTTGGACTGGAACCGATACCTGTACCAGGTCTTCCATTGTAAGGGATAAACATCTTCATTTTTGGCGTCTTCATGCTTATCGACTCCTGAAGATAAGATATGAAGTGGTAGGCCACAGGCGAAAAAAGGAATCAGAACGGCAAATAAATTCCGACGCCAGAATTTTGGGTTGTTGTATGTTTTACTGGATTTTTCAAAGTGAAGCAAAGGTTCTTCGTCGGGACTTTCTTCTACGGATACACTGACTTCAGAAAGGACTGGGGTTTCACCCCGGCGATTCTTCTCATCAGACCACATGGTAACTCCGAAGATGAGTGTCACCGTTGTTCCCAGCGATTGTGTATAAATTTGATCGCATACTTTGTTACAAATGGGTGTAATGCTCTAAAAGGGTTATGTATTTACTGAATGAATGTTATCAATCTGATAATTTTCTTTCCGAAAGAAAATGCTACACATTACACATATATGTACTTGCTATAAAACGTGTTTTATATTACTTATTTATGGATATCAAGAAATTTTTGCCACCACTTAAGGGTTACCTTCTGTAATACAATGACTCGATAGAATGATCAATTGTTTATTGTTAAGACTTTCCACTGTCCTATCAACATCAGTGCAATCTTTGCACGGGCAGGTAGATTAGCATTGACGTATTGATATTTGATATTGGAATGATACAATGTAAATACTGTAGAATTGGCTTTCCACTTCGCTGAAGAAAAATGATTTTATATTGAGGTTTGAACCAAGTTGCTACATTAGTGAATCAAGGTCGTTACGTAAAATTCGCCAAAATCCTCAACATGACGTCAAAATTCGTTGTCGCACCTTTGCACGTCGTCTATCAGCAACCCTTGGGTAATGCTGACACATGCTCTTAAATTGTCTGCGTGATTGATTGATAGCATTATAATAATACATATTGTCAGAAAAGAATTTAAAAGAGTTTTGTAAAGTGTATTGATGGCTAATAATGCATTTTTTGATTTGACTCGTTCTTGAGCATCCTTTTTTATGGAACATTTTAATGGAAAACACCGGTAATTATAATTATATAATATTGAAATGTCACTTCTCCATGCTAGACCTGGACACACAACGACTTTACAACGGCTGTGAAATACGTATTTTAAAAAAATGATATTAATTTTATCAAACTGATGGTACGACTCTCTCAAGCCATTCCTATTACAAAGTTGATAATTTTACACAGCATGGCGACTTTTTAAATGCTTTTAGATTTCACAAGAACGCTTTCAAGAGATTCCTCAAACTTTGCAGATTTCAAATTCCTTCCGATTAAAATTAGTCTGCTTTCTCTTTGTAGTTCCGACACGGTAACAGGTACTCGGTTTATTTCATATGTGTCGTTTACTCCTTGGACCATCAAAGCTGATTCCGACTCAAACTTTTCTTCGGCGTTACTGACATCGTCAAAGATTAAACCCTGCGTATGAAATCATGTATAAGCACGTGATGTCATCTTTTTATAATTTTTCAAATAATTTTGTTTTATATTTTAGAATACTCAGTAACTTCTAATGTACGATTTCAGTGTTAACTAGAACAGAGGTCACTTTAAGCATTATTACTTTCATTCCCAAAATATTAAGGATTAAGATTTAGAGGTTACTACTGTGTTTAGGGAAAATGAGACAGCAGCTATGAACAAGGGTATAGGGCGTCATTACTGTAATAAGTATTATATTTAATATGTTAATAAGTCTTTCAATCAGTTTAAAACACAGATCTTATTACTTTTATTCTCCACAGTTCCGTATTATCTTCAGGTTCCTTTTCCCACAAAATCAACCCCAGAAAATCCTCTAACGTAGATCTTGGCATAGGTGTTGGTAAATGAAGAGTCAGAGTCCCCACACTTTGGTCTAAATGACTTGATTTAAATTGGCTATGGGTATCTTTGTTGATTTGAGATAGTCTATTTTAGCAACAAATAAACATTGTTTCAATTTTAAATACCGTTCGTCCAACACAGCTAGCAATAAGCATATGAGACCAAAACAAAATACCTTTCATATTGAATTCCATCATACGCCTTCAAGTCAAGTATACAGTCTAATGGTATTCTGGAGCAGGATAAAAAATAACAGTTGATAATACATTTCACTTTATTTTGATAACTTGAACAAAATCACGAGAAGTTTTATTTTTCTGCGAGTTTTAGCAAGCAGTGTTCTAACATCATCAGGACATGTATACGTATACACTGAAATCCTGTCGCTTTCTATGCACCTTTCCAGTCAGTTCTTCTTAACTTACTTGCAAAATTGAGTTTGATAAACGTCAGCATTTTTATTGATGTCAGAGATAGCGCTGCAAACGTTTTTGACCTGTAAATCATCCGCCAGGTCAGTTTTGTTCAAAACTATGAAATCGGCCAGAGCTACTTGCCTGTATAAGTTACAAATTTGTTTTCAAAATCCTCTAAAACAAATAAAAATCACTAAAACAAATACATAACATCATATAAGTGTACCTCACAGTAGCACTAAAATATCCTTCAGGTGGTTTCTCTAACAGCTTCTAAAAAATATTAAAACACTATAGTTCACAAAAACTTACAACTGAATCGTTAATAGGCAACCGACAATAAATTTGACAAAACTCTACCTCCAAACCATATTTAGCATCTATAACAGTCACAACTCCATCTAAGTATATATCGCTACCCAAATCCTCGTCCAACCAAAATATGGAAGCAATCGGTCCTGGAAATATAGTCCGTAACTGTCAATCTCTAACTAAAAGTTGTACCTCGGTTATAAAAATTATTAAAATATAAATGAATAAAAAATAAAAGCAAAAACAGTACAACAAATGCTAACCAGGATCAGCAAGACCAGTAGTTTCAACTAAAATATAGTCAAACTTTCCCTTCTTCTCCATCAAGTTCTCAATGGCCTTCACTCCATTATCCCTAATTACACCCAAAAACCATTCAATTTAAACAATTTTTTTCCGAAACAAATTACAATTCCACTGTACAGTAAGAGCCGGAACGTGTTCAAGTATTGATACAAAAATCAAAGCTTGATTCGGGGCTACCACGATGTTTCGAAAAAGGCACTGCATTTGATTCTATCCTTATTACTTCTCAATTTATATCGAGTTTTGGATAACTAATACGAACTATACTGTTATGAAGCAGTAGTAGCGAAAAAACTCACTTTACAGAGCAGCACAAGCAACCATTACGCAGTTCCAGCCATTCTTCAAATAATTCCCCTTCTTGTCCAACAGCTAAACTCTTCTCCATTGCACTGTCTAAAATATAAATAAAACGTTCTATTTTAAAACAATCCATGTAATTACATATATACAATAATACAATTATATTTATTACAAGTGCTCCAGCTTTAACTATTCCGAATTAAATTTGAACCGGAGTTTATAAACACTTAGGATCAGTTTTGAAGTCGGGGATGATTATCGCTGATACCCCAAAAAACAGGTACTTGCGTCTCCACAATAAACCAAACGAAACTCACCGTTAGAAAATTCATTCAGAATCACAGCAATTTTTTTTTCAGTTTGTTCGTGAAGAATGTAGTTGAGGAGTGTAGTTTTACCCGCTCCTAAATATCCTGTGAGGATTGTTACAGGAACTTTCTTATCCAAAGTGGGAAGTATCAATTGACAGTTTGAGATTCCATCTTTGGAACTTGGACTTTCAATTTCAACTAATTGTGGAATATCATCGTCGTCGTCCATGTCTATTTCCGGTTCTCCAAAAAAAAGGTTTTTCAGTCAATGAAATCTTAGGCGATTACAAATCCTGAAATTATTCAACCAGATTTTTAAGTTTATTCACAGAATATGAAAATATGAATTATTAGCAAATGAACTGACATGCAAAAAATTATAGAACATTAATTAATTAAATTAAGTGCTTACTCTTTCCAATTACCTGCACACAGTCCACACCATCTTCGAACTACACATGAAAAAAACACCTATCCAATTTCCCGCCCTTGTTTTTGAAATCGAGGATGACTTGAACTCAAACTGACCACTCTTGGCCGGAGAGACAAAAATAATTCTAGTATCTAATCTAAAGGGAATCAATTTTGCAGCCCAATACAAATGCAGCCCGCCAGGGTTCTACAGTATTTGGTTTAATGAGTCCGCCATCAGTCAGTACTGCACTCATAGAAATATATTTTTAACTCGACTCAACTAATTGCAATTCATCCTTATTCATTATAAATAATGCAAAAGAAAATGGGGACCATGTCTAAGGTAACAAACTGAAACCGACCAAATCTCAAGTATCCGATTTTTCATTTTTCGGATTTTAACTTTACCCGGTGCTACCTCCCAAACTACCCGGACTATGGACCCACAGATGACATCAAAATGATCACAGGGACCATGTCTAAGGTAACAAACTCTAAAACCGACCAAATTCTCAAATATCCGATTTTTCATTTTTCGGATTTTAACTTTACCCGGTGCTACCTCCCAAACTACCCGGACTATGGACCCACAGATGACATCAAAATGATCACAGGGACCATGTCTAAGGTAACAAACTCTGAAACCGACCAAATTCTCAAGTATCCGATTTTTCATTTTTCGGATTTTAACTTTACCCGGTGCTACCTCCCAAACTACCCGGACTATGGACCCACAGATGACATCAAAATGATCACAGGGACCATGTCTAAGGTAACAAACTCTGAAACCGACCAAATTCTCAAGTATCCGATTTTTCATTTTTCGGATTTTAACTTTACCCGGTGCTACCTCCCAAACTACCCGGACTATGGACCCACAAATGACATCAAAATGATCACAGGGACCATGTCTAAGGTAACAAACTCTGAAACCGACCAAATTCTCAAGTATCCGATTTTTCATTTTTCGGATTTTAACTTTACCCGGTGCTACCTCCCAAACTACCCGGACTATGGACCCACAAATGACATCAAAATGATCACAGGGACCATGTCTATGGTAACAAACTCTGAAACCGACCAAATTCTCAAGTATCCGATTTTTCATTTTTCGGATTTTAACTTTACCCGGTGCTACCTCCCAAACTACCCGGACTATGGACCCACAGATGACATCAAAATGATCACAGGGACCATGTCTAAGGTAACAAACTGTGAAACCGACCAAATTCTCAAGTATCCGATTTTTCATTTTTCGGATTTTAACTTTACCCGGTGCTACCTCCCAAACTACCCGGACTATGGACCCACAGATGACATCAAAATGATCACAGGGACCATGTCTAAGGTAACAAACTCTGAAACCGACCAAATTCTCAAGTATCCGATTTTTCATTTTTCGGATTTTAACTTTACCCGGTGCTACCTCCCAAACTACCCGGACTATGGACCCACAAATGACATCAAAATGATCACAGGGACCATGTCTAAGGTAACAAACTCTGAAACCGACCAAATTCTCAAGTATCCGATTTTTCATTTTTCGGATTTTAACTTTACCCGGTGCTACCTCCCAAACTACCCGGACTATGGACCCACAAATGACATCAAAATGATCACAGGGACCATGTCTATGGTAACAAACTCTGAAACCGACCAAATTCTCAAGTATCCGATTTTTCATTTTTCGGATTTTAACTTTACCCGGTGCTACCTCCCAAACTACCCGGACTATGGACCCACAGATGACATCAAAATGATCACAGGGACCATGTCTAAGGTAACAAACTCTGAAACCGACCAAATTCTCAAGTATCCGATTTTTCATTTTTCGGATTTTAACTTTACCCGGTGCTACCTCCCAAACTACCCGGACTATGGACCCACAAATGACATCAAAATGATCACAGGGACCATGTCTAAGGTAACAAACTCTGAAACCGACCAAATTCTCAAGTATCCGATTTTTCATTTTTCGGATTTTAACTTTACCCGGTGCTACCTCCCAAACTACCCGGACTATGGACCCACAAATGACATCAAAATGATCACAGGGACCATGTCTATGGTAACAAACTCTGAAACCGACCAAATTCTCAAGTATCCGATTTTTCATTTTTCGGATTTTAACTTTACCCGGTGCTACCTCCCAAACTACCCGGACTATGGACCCACAGATGACATCAAAATGATCACAGGGACCATGTCTAAGGTAACAAACTCTGAAACCGACCAAATTCTCAAGTATCCGATTTTTCATTTTTCGGATTTTAACTTTACCCGGTGCTGCCTCCCAAACTACCCGGACTATGGACCCACAGATGACATCAAAATGATCACAGGGACCATGTCTAAGGTAACAAACTCTGAAACCGACCAAATTCTCAAGTATCCGATTTTTCATTTTTCGGATTTTAACTTTACCCGGTGCTACCTCCCAAACTACCCGGACTATGGACCCACAAATGACATCAAAATGATCACAGGGACCATGTCTAAGGTAACAAACTCTGAAACCGACCAAATTCTCAAGTATCCGATTTTTCATTTTTCGGATTTTAACTTTACCCGGTGCTACCTCCCAAACTACCCGGACTATGGACCCACAGATGACATCAAAATGATCACAGGGACCATGTCTAAGGTAACAAACTCTGAAACCGACCAAATTCTCAAGTATCCGATTTTTCATTTTTCGGATTTTAACTTTACCCGGTGCTACCTCCCAAACTACCCGGACTATGGACCCACAGATGACATCAAAATGATCACAGGGACCATGTCTAAGGTAACAAACTCTGAAACCGACCAAATTCTCAAGTATCCGATTTTTCATTTTTCGGATTTTAACTTTACCCGGTGCTACCTCCCAAACTACCCGGACTATGGACCCACAAATGACATCAAAATGATCACAGGGACCATGTCTAAGGTAACAAACTCTGAAACCGACCAAATTCTCAAGTATCCGATTTTTCATTTTTCGGATTTTAACTTTACCCGGTGCTACCTCCCAAACTACCCGGACTATGGACCCACAAATGACATCAAAATGATCACAGGGACCATGTCTAAGGTAACAAACTCTGAAACCGACCAAATTCTCAAGTATCCGATTTTTCATTTTTCGGATTTTAACTTTACCCGGTGCTACCTCCCAAACTACCCGGACTATGGACCCACAGATGACATCAAAATGATCACAGGGACCATGTCTAAGGTAACAAACTCTGAAACCGACCAAATTCTCAAGTATCCGATTTTTCATTTTTCGGATTTTAACTTTACCCGGTGCTACCTCCCAAACTACCCGGACTATGGACCCACAAATGACATCAAAATGATCACAGGGACCATGTCTAAGGTAACAAACTCTGAAACCGACCAAATTCTCAAGTATCCGATTTTTCATTTTTCGGATTTTAACTTTACCCGGTGCTACCTCCCAAACTACCCGGACTATGGACCCACAAATGACATCAAAATGATCACAGGGACCATGTCTATGGTAACAAACTCTGAAACCGACCAAATTCTCAAGTATCCGATTTTTCATTTTTCGGATTTTAACTTTACCCGGTGCTACCTCCCAAACTACCCGGACTATGGACCCACAGATGACATCAAAATGATCACAGGGACCATGTCTAAGGTAACAAACTGTGAAACCGACCAAATTCTCAAGTATCCGATTTTTCATTTTTCGGATTTTAACTTTACCCGGTGCTACCTCCCAAACTACCCGGACTATGGACCCACAGATGACATCAAAATGATCACAGGGACCATGTCTAAGGTAACAAACTCTGAAACCGACCAAATTCTCAAGTATCCGATTTTTCATTTTTCGGATTTTAACTTTACCCGGTGCTACCTCCCAAACTACCCGGACTATGGACCCACAAATGACATCAAAATGATCACAGGGACCATGTCTAAGGTAACAAACTCTGAAACCGACCAAATTCTCAAGTATCCGATTTTTCATTTTTCGGATTTTAACTTTACCCGGTGCTACCTCCCAAACTACCCGGACTATGGACCCACAAATGACATCAAAATGATCACAGGGACCATGTCTAAGGTAACAAACTCTGAAACCGACCAAATTCTCAAGTATCCGATTTTTCATTTTTCGGATTTTAACTTTACCCGGTGCTACCTCCCAAACTACCCGGACTATGGACCCACAGATGACATCAAAATGATCACAGGGACCATGTCTAAGGTAACAAACTCTGCAGTGCTCATCTTGTCCGACGTGGTACCATACTCTATGCTTGCGGCTGGATATTAAGAAGGTTGAAAAAGATCCCAGTTGGTTATGCCCAAAATGTTCTGGAGTATCAAATGTGTCATTTCCATCAAGAATGCTGAAATCTGTATCAAGTAATAGCAATAATTTAAATTCTTTTGTAAAAACTTACGCTGCAGTTGCAATGTTTAATGTTTATATTTAAATTCTTAACAGTTCGCCGATTGGATGCAAATGAAATAAGTCTACTTACGTTGCATCAAACGAATTTGTATGAGTCAAATATTGCTTTGGAGAAGGAAAACAATGCGGGTAATGCGCAGCATTCAAATTAGATTCCAGAATATTTTTTTTATTTTGAACCAGTGAATGTTACTTTTATCTGATGTAACTTTAAAGCTTTATCGCACACATAATTTTAGAACAACGTATCCACGAGACTCCTTTGCGCCCTGACGTGGCAAGTAATGGCCGTTCGTGTCTTTCGACACGTAACAAGTTGATTTTTAACATCACTTCCTCCCCTGACGATGCCAACGTGGGAGGTGCATCAGCAAGTAAATCAGGTGTGTATACCTTATTCTAAATTTTTCTCGTAGTCGCTTTGCAGTAAACATTAGTCGCTATCTAATCGTTGTTAGATTCTTCCAAGTCTTCAATTCTCGGAGTTCCGAAGAATCAATTGTTTTGTATACATTCTGATGAAGACCGGGACAAAACAGTGCATAGTTCAGAAAGTAAAGGTATTTTATGTAATACGTTTTTGTGGTATGATTAATATTTTTTGTGAAACATTTTTAAGTAACTTATACATTTCAATACGTTCGTAGATGAACATTCTTTGAAAGAAGGCAAAGTTGCTTTTAATTTGCGGGATGTACCTTCTGAAATGACGTTTCCGTTTCCGTACCGTGTGTGGAAACAATTGCATTATCTCAATGACGACAATGTTCACAAACTTAATGTTGATTGGACCGATTTCATGCGACGTCAGATACGGGAAAATGGAAACCCGTACTGTAATTGGCGGATGAAATGGTACAAAATTAAAGGTGCAGTTCCACACTTCAGAGCTGCTGGCATGTGTCGCCACAATAATTGTGGCTGTCTCAAATTTCGTGCACATACGAATTTCCTACCTTGTAAAACGAAGTTGTGCAACATATATGTCAGGTATTATGGTACTGCATTATTTGAATTTATATTTGTTCAGAATGCGCTGGGTTTGTGAATTACTATTTATTTTTTAGATTTGAAGGCCAGTTTCTGCACAAAAAGAGTGATATGATTACGAACCCAATCATGCATTCCAGAAGACATACCTTAAAACAAAAGTTGTTGAACAAAAACGCTGCAGCTGTCGCAACATCTCTACACAGACACGCTGATATGGAAGCAGTCCGAGCTGGTAACATGTCGTCGTTACCAATGCGTAAAATATTGCAGCAAATGACATATGAGGTAAATAAACTAGTGAACTTTTATATTTGTTTTCCAATAATGTATACAGCTGTAATCAGAAATTATGTCATTCGCAGGCAAAAATAGAGCAGGACAACGATAAGGATCCCCTTGTGGATCTGCGTATGGAAATGGAAAAGGAAATAGCAAACAAAGATCACTACATTAGGGAGTTTAGTCAAACACCATTACGAGTTGTTACTTTTCCTGGCAAGTCCTTTGAGGTCATTCGATGTTTGGCTTCGTACAAGCATCCAATTATACTTCATATCGATGCTACTGGATCCCTAATTCGAAAACTACCAGTTGTTGTTGGCAACAAGAGGGTGTATGTATACTCGGTTGTGTTGAAAAATCCAGCGCCCAAGATTCCTCCAGTTGCCATTGCCGAGTTTATACAAAACACTCACACAGCTGCTGGGATATCAACGAGTCTCAATACCATATTTGATGCGTGAGATATTTACTTTTCCATTTCATTCAACAAAGATGTAAATCATGATAACTGAGTAGTAATCTTTACTTTGCTTTACAGAATGTACTCTGAATTCGGTCCAAATTTTAAATCTCGGTTGCTTATGCGGGTTGAAACCGATTTTTCCAAAGCACTGATTGGTGGAGTGCTCCAATCACTTTTCCGAACCAACTTGTTTGAATTCCTGAACAGATGCTGGAATGCAGCCATTCACGGTTTTAGTCCATACCCTGTAAATCTGCACGTGTGTAGGACTCATGTAATCATGTTTCTCTCTGAAATGCTGAAGAAGTGCTACAGCAAAGAATCGACTGCCTTAAAACCTTTGAGGAACATACTGTATGCAATTTTGGTTTCATACAAGATGGAATCCATTGTATTTCGTGTGGAGCTACTTCTTGGAATATTATCCCAAAAGTACCTTTCCGAAGAAGTTGCTGAAAACATCAACAAGCTCAGAGATTCAACACCGGGCACATATGCATCAAGTAAGTATAAAAGTAGTAAGCCGGATTGAAACTACATTTTATAGTAATAATTCATGTAATAAAACGCAGTATAAATCTTTATGGATTATGGTGTTTTATTTTGTATAGAAAATTCACTTAGATGGAAATCGTTCGACACATCGATTACAAAGCTGGGAAGTATTCACAAATGCTCGTTGTTTGGAAAGTTCTTCTATAACTTGTGTTCTGATGTAAAACAAGTGAGTAGATTGGACAATATGTACACAACAACCTCAGAAAGAAATCCTTTCTACTCAGTGAAGTTCCGCAAATACCTTCTAAAAGAAGTATTCCCGTATATGCCGCTAATATCACATGTAATGTTTCCAATACACGGAGACAAGAGAACCGAAGATCATCAAAATCCGGTTGAAAACTGGAACCGAATATTGAAGCACGATGAACATGGGCAAAGAAGGGAACAGAAAATTGGAAGATACATCCGAGCTTCAAAACTGAACCTCGAAGGTATTTGTGAATCATATTCTCTATTACTTCATAATACCAAAATATACAAAATATAAATTAGGTGAAATGCTTACACTGCTTACTAAATATTTATTATCAATTGTAGGGCGACTTAATGAATTCGAGGCCCACGTGATAGGCTACTTTGAACACAAAGGCGTGCATAGCATCCGTACTCCAAAGTTTACCCGGAAGCTGAGGAAAGTACTTAAGCCTATACCAAGTTCATCCATGATGAAATGCAATGATGAGGAGCAGGAAATCTGGTTTGACACTAAGCGCCGCCGTGTGGGTCAGCCTTCCGGTATAATATCATGCTTCTTTGATGTTCCTTTGATTCCCTGGGGGACAATGGCTAGTATTCCTGGATTAGACCATTCTTTTATAAACACATGTACGATAGACAACGTTATGATGATCCTAACTGTTTTGTTTGATCAAGTACCAGTTTTTAAAACATTCATTGAGAATAGAGTCCGAGAATCAGTTCAAGAAGCTAGTATTATTATGAAAGCTATTCAGTTCGTGTTAGTTGGCGATTTCTACAATGCTAGGGTCACGTGGGTGGGCGAATTGCTTAACAAGCTTGAGGTAGGGGTGAATAATTTGTGGGGGTGTGAGGATGAATTTTCTACTGACTGTTTGAAGCCATTATTTCGAAAGCTCAAACTAGTGACAGCCTGCAATGAGCATACAAATAAAATTCTTCTTGTATCCCCGTTAGAAATTGGGGAAACATGTATTGCTGACGCTGTCAGGCATATTAATGAAATTAATTACATGCCACAAAATTGTAATGTTGAGGGATGCACCAATCTGGTTAAAACCTACCACGAGCTTTGTGACAATGATATTTTCACAATGCCTGTAGTAGTTTTCAAGTACAAACCTGTTTTAGTTAATGGTGTCATGGTGTCTGTAGAAACTCATGATGAAATGCCAAAATTGGTCAACATTTTAGGAAAGCCGTATAAATTGTTTGCGGCTACGTTATTTCAAATGAATCATTTCATCACAGTGTTTTTGAACAATGATATCTGGTACGTTTATGACGGCCGATGCAAACATGTTGTCACCAGTGTCCCGTCATATCAGAGTATTTCGTCTGCATTTTATGCACAAGAGTAAGATATTGCAGTAATTCTGAATGTTGGCTTTGTCGAGGGATTTTGTTACATGTAATATTGGCTATGGATTTATATTTCTTCAACTGTATTGTAGTTTATTCATTTATCATTTTCTTACTTTACATATAATATCAAGCACAGCATAATTTTACTGCCGTGTTAATAAATTTACGTTAAGTTTTTACTATTCAAGCAATCTTGTAAAATGTTGTAAAATCCATAAACATAAAATATCTGATTTTTGTTACCATAATATAAGTTGTGCCACGTAGTGTAATTTTTATGCTTCAACAGGTGAATGTGTTCAAATTAAATTACGTGATGTAAAATTATGAAGGGTACTGGTCGACCATATATGTATGTAACATCCATTTCCATTTTACATGGTTTTTAAATTCTATAATTGTGAAAGAATCAATAATACGTTTGTTTTTATTCTAATTATTAGTTCACATTATTTTAATGTAATGAAACTGCATAACTTACACAACGAATTCTTGAAATCAATGTAAATTGAGTTGCACCATCTTCACAAATGTTTTCATGTGAACAAGTAGATGATAAAACGTCATTGTATTTTGGTCGCATTAATTTATGATACTCGTTTATTTGCAAGAAAATTTGCAATAATTGTAACACATACTCTCGAATAGTGACTGCAGCATTAACCAATAACATGATCGAGTGACGATTTAATACGGGTACTAAAGCCGGGTTGCATTTCTTATTGATACGAGACATACGTTGGCAAATAAACAGACGAAAACTATAGGCAAATTGTAAAGAAATAATCGTTGGAAAATATTTGTGACCGAAATTAAAATCTGTGGTTACGGGGTCTATTCACTCAATAGGATCATCCATTCTACTTTCATTGAAAACACGATTATTAAGTAGATTTATATCCACTGATTAAATTATGATGCCCATGTCAAAGTTCACGATAAAGTATGACGTCAGACATCAAATTTACTGTATTTTGGAAATATGATAATCAACTTGATAAAATTAATTAATACACTAGTTGGGTTCAGAAACTTCAAAACGTTATGACAAGTCACAATCACACCATGATCAGTGATAAAAACGAAGAAACAATTATTTAAAAATTAATAGAAAATGATTTTACAACATTTACGCCATCAAGCTATGTACCTTGTACATCATATAGATACACATATTGTAAGTAGATTGTCTACTTTAATTTTCCTGGAATTTGGACTACTATTTACATACATCTTTGAATATCTAGTAGATAGACCCGGGGAAAGGACGAGCTACCTGTACCCAGGGTTCGGAATTTTATAAATCATCCTGGGACATCATTTCAGAATTTCCTTGTCGAATATTTATCCCAGCAGGGAGGGTCAACGATTTCAAAAATACGTGTTGGAAAAAAAGGTCAACGATTTTCAAAATCTCTGTTGATAAAAATAGTTTCATTACCACACGAACGTCCAATCCCTTCAAAATTAGGTCAGTCAATCTGAAAATCCCTGATTGAATAACGAATTTCCCTGAAACATGCCAACAAATGTGATAATCCCTGAAAAAACAGGTGAACGATTTAAAAAATCTGTCGTCGTAAAAATAAATCCCTCCCCTTTTGAACTGGGTGGCTGCTGGTCTGGTTAATTGCATAACATTAAACCCAAGTTTACTTATATATAAATTCTTGAATGCTAAGCCTGTAAAAATTGAAGCGGAATATCTTGCATTGCTCAACCCTGTGCATTTTTCAATGGGCTGCAACTACATTGGGCTGCAAAATTGACGTTCATTCTAATCTACGTATGTACATTTGTTAATTGGTGCGATTATTATTTTTCAAACTGTTACATGAAAGTATCCATGAGTAAAAATATAGTAATTAAAATAAGAGGAGTAAGTCCAATAACGAATGCTTGCTTAAAATCCTGGCGTTAATATTTAAGAATTATTTATGAACTAAGTAAGCTAACGCAGTAAAATTTTGAAAAATATTTTTATTGCTAAACAAAAACCTACACGGTTAATAATAAATCATTATCAATTGTAAAGAAGATGTAGACAGTATGACAAATTATAACTAATTAAGTAACGGTACATGATGTGGGAAAGGGAACCAGGAACATCCAACACTTGAGTAAAACTTCGAATGAATAAAAAAAAAATCGGTATCTAAGGTAGCTTGACACGCGTCATTTAAAATAAACAAACCTCCTTTACTCTAATCGATACTGATGATCTCTTGGGAGTCGGAGACATTGGAGTCGTTCATGCTGGTCTTCTTTTTAAATGAGAATTTAGACTTTTTAGACACTGGGTCCTCATCATCACCGTCCTTGGTTACAGATTTTTCTCTCTCTTTGCGTTTCAAATCGTCGCCCTTTCTGTGGTCGCTGCTTTTTGAACTCGAACTTTTACCACGGCCCGAACCACTACTGACAGATTCCTTGTGGACTCGGGGGGTGGATTTTTTGGGACTGGAACTTGACGAATGTTTGGAATTTGTATCCTTCTCTTTCACGGAAGAAGATGAGGTGGTAGGTTTCTTAGATGTTTTTGCTTTAGATGGATTCACTATGCTTAAAGGAATTTGATACTGAATGTCTTGAGAAATCTTGCCGTTACTTCTTAAAACTACTTTGGCACCAGCAACAATGTAACTTATTGTGGAGTAAGGTGTGAAATGGAATTCTTCTTTTAAAAATCCGTCGATCAACAACAGAGCTACAATAGTCTCACAAGTTTGACGATTGAATTTGGGAGTGGCGACAGTCTCAACTCGCAATTTCTTATTTCCTTTTCCTAACCACGCATCCATTAATTTTAGAGCGGTCATACGTTCTTCCAGATGAGAGGCGTGATCAAGGATGGAGTCTATGTCATCCAGTAATGGACCGGCGTTGATTTCTTGGTAATGATTGCTCCCGGAGGATTTCATATCACAGTTGTCACACATCTCACCACACCCAGAGAGTTCCCAAGCATCTCCAAAATGCTGAGCTAGTAATCCTTTCCGGCAGTTACTTCTGTCTAAAGAGTATTTTAACATATTGTATACATTCACAACTCCATTTTTCTCTGTGAACATTAACGAAGAGGCTCTGAAGGAGTCCCCAAATTTGAAAAATAAGATACAGTGGGCCGGATTTCCATCCCTCCCTGCTCTTCCCGTCTCTTGGTAGTAATTCTCGACGGACTTGGACATTGAATGATGTATGACATACCGTACGTCAAGCTTGTTAATGCCCATGCCGAAAGCTACTGTAGCTACGATTACTTGCACTTCATTGTTGTACCATTTCTTTTGTATTTCAGTTCTTTTCTCTGGCTCTAACTGTGCATGATACCTAGCAGCTCTAATCTTAAAAGTCCTTAGTTTCTCAGAAACTTCCTCACAATCCTTGATAGTTAAACAGTAAATGATACCAGACTGTTTAGGAAACCGGGTATTGATGAGGTTAGCAATATCTTCAATTTTAGATGCTTCACCACAATCCAAAACTTCATATTTGAGATTCGGCCGGAAAAAAGTATCTTTAAAAACTAGAGAACCTTCGATATTGAGTATTTTTTGTACATCAATGATTACATTGGGAGTTGCAGTAGCAGTCAATCCAATAATGGGTGTTTTCGGATACTGGGTCTTCATAATCCCAAGAAACTTGTAGTCTGGTCGAAAATCATGACCCCACTGTGAGCAACAGTGTACCTCATCAATAACCAAGCGAGCGAATCGATTTGCCCGGTAAGCCTTTTCTAACTGTGACATCAACCGCTTACTCTTTGCCAGCTTCTCCGGAGTGACATACAAGAGTTTGAGGGTTGCAGAAGGGTTGATCATAGAATCAAAAATAAATTTCGTCTCTTCTCTGGAAGTATTCGAATTAAATAAGGCAGTATGTATCCCGAGCTCCTTCATGGATTGAAGCTGGTCCTCCATCAAGGAAATTAAAGGAGAAACAACCAACGTGATTCCCTTAGATAGGATCGCAGGGAGTTGAAAACACAGGCTTTTACCTCCTCCAGTGGGCATTATCAACAAACAGTCCAAATTATTCATAGTAGCATTCACAGCAGCCTTTTGGTAAGACCGGAAATCCTCGATTTTGAACACAGACCTCAACTTTGACATCATTTCATCTGACCACGGGAAAGTATCTACTTCGTACTGGGCTGATGCCGATCCTCCCTTACTTAACATATCCAATTCACACTTGATATTAGATATCCTCCCATCCAATTCCCGTTTCCTCTCTTGTAGTTTCTTTATCTGACTAATTGTCTGAGTCAGCTCTTCTTTCGCGGAGCGAAGGTCATCTTGAAGTCGAACTGATTGCGGCACCAGCATCCCACTCTCTGACGATGACATGATGCTCCAAAGCACTCGCAGAATCCCCTTTCTGGATCAACCACTCCACAGGCTTTTAGTCACATAAAACCTTCTTACGAATAACCTGAAAGTTTCACAATCAACAATATCCTATTATTTTACACAAGCAAAAATAACTACCTCCACGTCATTTTTCAGTAAAACAAAAAGAAACGAATCTTCATTTCAAATACCTTTCAAGTCAGAATTTCCCATTCCTCCATATTTCGGGTCTCACGCTCTTCTTCTTCTTTCAACCAGTAATATTTACTAATCTTTTCGGAATTCCTGAAATAATTTAATGATAATATAAAACATGTCATTCATCATGTATATCAAATATTCAACCCAACAAAATCCTCTAGCTACTGTATAGCATATAGGTACTTTTAAAATTAGCACTAAGTTGTTCCTCTTTTTTAAACCTTCCCCAGCAAAATTAATTCGGTTGTGACTCTGCTATCTGTTTCTCAACTACTACAGTAATTTTTTAATTTCAATAATTGATCTCAAAATCAATATCAAAACAGAATGGAACTACAAACTACATACCCATTCAATTCATAATATCAATTCGTCACAAAAGACATAACCCACAAAATATTTACAAAACATGTGAGAATACTCTTTATGGTGACAGTAAACCGCTGTCCCTTAAGGTCAATAATACAATAATAGGCACTAGTTTTTGAATTCAACTTACAATTAATTTAAGTACACTTCTATTTTGTTCTTTTTTTGCGTGAGTAAAGACGTGATCATACATACATACATATAAGTATGTCGTACACACATGAAACGAATAGAGTTACCGGTTGTGTTCTTGTTTGATATTCCCTCGTCTCTAATTTAAACCCAAGGAATCTTCAAGTCACAGTCCAGGCTCCCAGACTCGTTGGAAGGTGGCAGCAGCATCTGCTGGTACAGTTATTGCTGAAATGCAGTGTGAGTTCTGAAATTTCAATAAATTACAATTTACAAGATTAGCAACAACAAAAACAATCATAACAAAAGTATGACGCGGAATTACAAATAAAAACAATCCATACAAACTTTGGAATTCAAAACTAATAAAAGGCCATTTCCAGCCAAAATTCGACCTTCGATTCAAACTTGAACTTCGATTCAAAATAGATTATGGATTCTAACTTAAACTACGATTCAAACCTGAATTTCGATTCGAACCGGAATTTAGATTCAAGCATAACTTTTGATTCAAGGCTGAATTTCAATTTAGACCTTACTTTCGATTCAAACTTTAGTTTAGATCTTTATGTGAATTTCCTTTTAAATTTGAACCTAGATCTAAAGTAGAGGAAATCGGATGAAAACTGGAAGTTGATACAAACTTATTGCATTCCTTAGGAGAGTATTAGGAGGTATTTTGGACATGTTGGGTGTGTTCATATAAAGACAGCACATTGTAGATATTTATGAATTCCTCTCTTGTGGTAGCAATTTAGAGAGTTTTGCATTGAAAGTATTTTCCCTCTCATTTTAAAATGTAATTACGTATACATATAATAAAAGTATGCACAATTACGAGATCACTATATTCTACTTCATTGGAATTTAAGAGATCCAATTACCATTAAGCATCCAACCAAACTAGAACTATGAAGTAGTACTGATAGAAATCTAGCGCTATTTATAACGATTTATAAGACATAACCCTGGATTATGAAAATGAATCATTGTAACTGGATTTTGAAACTTGAGAGAATTAAAAAAGATGCCAAAGCAGGTGAGCTGGAACTAGTTGGCAGGAAGGAGTACTTCGCATCGTAATGTAAAGTCTTTATTCAATTGATGAGTGTCATGAATTAAGCATATTTTTTAAAGACTTGACGAATAGTTTCCAGCGCCGAGTCTACATCCTGCTTTTGAATGCACATCGGTGGCGACAGCCGGAACGTCTGTAAATACATTTTTTTTATTACATTGTCTGAGAGAATAAATGTGAATATTTGGTATTGTGGTAATCATATGAACTAACATTTCCGAAGAAGCCCCCACGTCCAATAATTAGCCCACCGTTCTTTAAATCCTCAAAAATGTCAGCCATTTTGTCGGCTGGTAGAGCTTCCCGAGTCTCCTTGCTCTTCACCATTTCAATGCCGATCATAAGGCCCTTTCCTCGAACGTCTCCAACTATTGGTACTTCTTCCCGAATTTTGTTCAACTCATGTATCATGTATGTTCCAAGAGTTTTACAATGCTCCTGGAGTTTTTCTTCTTGGATGACCTGCAAATTTAATTTCCTCGGTGATCATATCCTAGTTTGACTCAAAAGTTGGAAATGGAGTACACACATTGTACACACAGCTTTGACCTTTTGTAAAAAATAATTTGTACAGGACATGATCATACATCTAAAACTGCTGATGCTACGGCACACCCCATGGGATTGCCCCCAAAGGTATTGAAATGAGCAGCACCAGTCAGACACTCCGCAATCTTGGGTGTGGTCACTACGGCCGCCATTGGGAATCCATTTGCTATAGGGTAAAGAGAGGAATTTTAAGAACGATGACGATTTAATTAAAACATTTATCACTCTTAATGCAAGCTCTTAATAGTTCCTCATACCTATTCCTTTCGCCATCGTAACAATGTCTGGGATGACACCGTGATCTTGGAAGTGCCAAAAGCTATCCCCAGTCCTACCAAATCCAGTTTGAACCTCGTCAGAGACACAGACTCCCCCATTTTGACGCACCAGTTCGAATGCTTTCTTGACATAGCCTTTAGGGTACTGAACTACTCCTCCGACTCCCTACAATTATGAGTCATCATGAGCAACAGACTGACTGAATCTGTAGTTAAAAGAGCTAGTTTACCCAATGCTGATCCCCAGTAAACTCAGGACAAACAAAATTACCTGTATAGATTCAATGAAAAAACCAGCAACTTTTTTCTGAGGAAGTGTGTACATGAATATCTCTTGCAATTGCTGGACGTATTTATCAGCAGACGTGCAATGGGTACTGGTACAATTGGAACCTTCACACTTCCGATCTGGTTGTACCGGGGAATCTCGACATCCAGCCCACAGTCCATTGTAGCAGTCTGGAAGCATGGTCTGTGCCCAGTAAAAGCGTCTTTACATTAACTATCACAATTATTTTCTCGAAAATATTTCTTGTACAGATCGTTTAGAAGTTCTCCTATAAAAGAGAGATACATTAACAAAGGGGGACATACGTGATGAAATCCGAAATAATGAGGAGCAGTTTGTTTCCAAGTGGAATGACCTGTGAGTCCCATGGTGATCGGGCTCATACCATGATATCCGTTTCTTAAAGAAATAATGTCGAAATTTCCTGTTACAACCCGAGCCATGAGTACAGCAAGGTCATTTGCTTCCGAGCCACTATTTACTGGATAAACGACCTTAAAACACGTCATTCACTGTAAATTCTGGCGAAGTTTGGGAGTCATCTGGGGAGTGGGAAGGCCGTGTTATAATCCGTGAAACATAAATGAGTATTCATAATAATTACTTTAAGATCTCCAGGTAATGTAGCTGCTAGCTTGGCGGCATATTCATGAACTGGACTATTAAGATGAATATTTGCTGAATGCCATAGGTTCTTTGCTTGCTGGAAAAGAGCATCATTGACCTTCCTGTTATGAGAAATAACGATGATACATTATTTAGCCCTGCATTCGAAAGATAATGGAAGTATTTATTTATAACTTACGGGTGACAATGTCCAACGCTTACTGTGACAATACCCCCTAGGAGATCCAAATATCTTTTCCCTGTGGTATCGTAAATATACTGCATGTATGCATTCTTAACCACAAGAGGCTCTTTGAAATGCGTCCCTTTCCTAATGCTTGGATGGAGATTTGCTACTCGTATCTTGTTCAGCTCCTCCACTGACAAGGCCTGCAATATTAAAACTAGGAAAATCATAAATGCTATTTTCGTAGCCCATATGGTATTTTTAGCATGTAACGTTATATAATCAAAAACCGAAACGTAGGAGACCTCACCTACTTACCTGACGTAAAACGCGAGTGGAACGCATCACAGATGTAGAAACAAGTCCTTATAAATATCTTTTTACTCTTGCATATACAGACCAAAGATGAAATATGAGTGGCTCATAAACAGAAGGGAAGTGTACTGAATTGTAGTGGGAAGACTTAGCACAAATCCTATGTATTAAAAAAATGTGTTTCTGTAGTTGAAAGTTACGCCAGCATGTGGAATGAATTTACTGTAAGAATATACAGTAGTGTGACACAAGTTTTAAGCTAAGACTTTATTTCTGAACTTTCCTCTACAACCACCATGTGAATGCCTGAAGGTCTTTTGAGTCAATGTTTATGTTTCAAGTTGTACTTCTGGGCCTGGCTTGTTCTTACTTACAATTAGCTAAAGGACGAGTTTTTTTGCATATGGTCCTGGCTATGTAAAAATGTAGCCTTGTGTATAAATGTCACAGTTTGACAATGACCTGCATACCCTTTGCTTCATATATTCATGTAAGGTGAAATCTTCTTCAGGAGGTTGTTGCTGTAACCTCGTCAACCCCCAGCTCATGTTATAAACTACTCATCCAGTGGTTGTATATTTCATATGTCATATGTACGTATATAAGTTGCAGTTCAATTCTATTTCTCGTTCCTAGGAGTGCCCTATAGAATTGAACTTTTTCGGAAAGATGCAGTTCTTTAAGATGCTGGACAATAAACACCTCGTACATTATTTAATACAGAAAAGTTTATTCATCTTTTGCTAGGGTAATGGTTTCCTCTCATCCAGCTTACGCTGAACCTGGATGGAGGCAATCCTCAATGACAGCAGCTTTTTCCTTATCGGATCGTCCTCCTCATTTGTTTGTAATATACTCGCTATATGGTGTGTTTGAGGTGTACCTAGTGATGAGGACATGTTTCTGCTGTAGATGTGCCAATTGACACAATTTTAGTGCATAATAAACTTTTGTGAGCGCAATGCAATTTTTTTTATTTGTTGTGAAATACTAAGAGGGGTGTTACTTAGATCATATACTGTTTTATATAAATTGTAATAATAATAACTATGATTATCATTTACAATTTATGTAAACACAGGTGCGTAATACCAAATTATTCGGAATATTTTTCTTGCCTATTGATTTTTAATAAAATAACTGCTTCGACCGTGCTCCTTTATTTCGGAAATTACATTCTCAGGCCGGAAACTCTTAAACTACACCAGAATATCGAATTTGTTTATTTTTTCATGTTTCTGGGTATGAAAAAGCAATTATGATACGCACCGATTATAAAAACTGTAAATAATAGATCAGTTTGGTCTAAACCCGATCAAAACCCGTGCAGTATTTTTGAAAATGAAGTCGAGAAATGTTGGGGTGGAATTCTTCCCCAATTTGTTGAATTCTCCTACTTTTATAGCAACATTCGGAATAGACTTGACAGCTTTGCAAACGTCGTCAGCCTTAATCACAATCTTACCCAATTGCAACATTTTGCTCTTGCACCTCCCGATACCTGCTGGTACATTAAATGCCTTTTGGAGCCCTGCACAATAAAAAATAATACACATTACGCCCAAATAAAGTAATAGTATAGCATAGTGTGAAGCAGAGTGGAGGAGCAAGATCCCAAATGACAGACTGAAGATGCTGTTGGTAATGAAAGCCACTTTTAAGGTAAATATACAGGAGGCGAATCCAAAATTGAATAGCTGAATTGAGAGTTGGAGTTGCCGACAATCTCTGAAGGTTTTCCTGATTGTTACCATGGAACGGAAACCACATCTGAAATCCAGAAATCATATGCATTATAGGCTAAATACGCCTGCTCAAAAACAATATACAATTAATTCCATTTCCAATAATAATATTTACTTTTTTATTTTCTTCAACCCCAAAATTCTGAACTCCAACGTATCATTGCACTTCTGGAAAAATAATATTATTATTGAAATAGGCAAGGCCATTGTTGAAGCCAAAATGAAGGCGGTGCATGTTTGTTCCGTGATGCAAATGAGGAGCACCGGTGTAGTTTGTAACCCTTGTGGGAACGAGGAGTACAAGAAAAAAGTTGCATTGGGCTCAAAAATAAACATTAAAATTGTTGCAAAAATGAATAACATAGAAGTGACAGGATAAGATGCGATTGTCAGTTCTTGTAATGATAAGGTTGATAATTTTCGTGGGCCTCCCCAAGCTTCATGTTCTAATAGGAGTAAATTAAGCAAAAGAATTATATAATAATAATAATAATAATATTTATTCAGTCGATTTGGCCTGTGGCCCTTACAACTTTTTACAGCGTTTTTCTTATTCTAAGTATTTGATTTAATACATTTTGAACTTAACCTATTCTAATTTAAAATTCAGTTTCGCCTTGATCAGGTTTTATGGATCGTTGATCTAAACATCTGCGTAATTTATATATACTTCCCTCAGCTTGCTTGCATTTATCCAAAATAGGGATAGCTTGACATAATCTTCTCTTGTGTGGTTTGTGTCAAACATTTTAACAATGTAGTTCTCTCTGGTTGTTTCTTCCTCTCTGAAGTCATTTAATAGCTCTCTAAATTGCCGGTAGTGTGTGCATTCCCACATGATGTGGTAATGATCTTCTATGGTTTCCATATTGCATAGCTCGCATTTGGTTGTTTTTCCTTCGTTTTTCCATCTTTTATATATACCATTTAATATTGTCATTTTCTTTCCTACGTCTATTTTTGGAATCTGTAGCCTTATATTTTGAATTAGTTGTACTGTCTTCCAGTTCAAATTTAACCCGTAGAATTTACTTGGCATAATGCTTTTCTTAATTATTGCTAGTTGCGTTAGTTTAGGGTTTTCTTGCAGTTCTCTTACATCTTTATTTATTGACCATAGGAAGTATTTCGCTATGATTGCTTCTGGTGTAATTGTAGTGTGATCTTGTATTATTTGGTTGAATTCATTTTCCATATCTGCTTCTACGAATACATGTTTCAACTGGGTTAACCAGTTGTATCTTGGTCCCCCTGTTCCGATGGAATTTAGTAGTTCTTGGAAGCAGTTCGTAGTAATTGATGCTTGGGATCTATGTAGTATTGTCTTGTAAAGAAATTTAATTGTAGCTTTGAAAAGTATGCATTTGATGTTCGGAACCCCTGTCTCCAGTCTCAGGGCATACCCTGGAGAAATATTTGTTGTTTTTAGTAGTTTCCGCAGGAAGTTAGTTTGAAACATTTGTATCTGTTCTATGTATCGAAGTCCCCATATTTGCGCTGAATACAGCAATATTGAAGTGGCTAGGGAGTTGAATAGCTTTATGCATGTTTCAATGTTGTTAATTCGCGCTCTCCAAAAAATTC
Organism: Allacma fusca; assembly: GCA_947179485.1. Classification (NCBI taxonomy): domain Eukaryota; kingdom Metazoa; phylum Arthropoda; class Collembola; order Symphypleona; family Sminthuridae; genus Allacma; species Allacma fusca. Next base: position 36,052,010 of record OX359247.1, read on the forward strand.
CAAACAGGTTAGCTTCTGCTCTTTTTGCCTTTCCCATAAAGTGGTTCTTAGCTGTATTAAATATTCCTGTTGATTGGAATGGGACTCCTAGATAGGTATACTCCTGTACCACTTCTATTATGTTTTTGTCCCAATGAAATGTGTCATTTGCACTGTGTCGGCCATTTCTGGAAAAGATTACAATTTTCGTTTTTCCCAGATTGATTCTCAATTTACTTTTTTCGAAAAATTCTTTTATAATGTCAATCTGTTTTTGCAAGTCCTTTTGTGTTTCTGACATTAATACAATGTCGTCAGCATACAAAAGGATGATGATTCTGGCCATATGCATTTGAACTCCATTTACTGAGCTTTCTTGCAGTATCTTCACGATTTTATCAATATATATGGAAAAAAGTGTGGGCGATAGTGTCTCCCCCTGTAATACCCCTTTCATGATTCTGATTGGGTCAGTGTATCCCTGCTGGCTCCTTATTTGTGTTTTCGCTTTATCGTATAACTCCTTTATTACGCTCACTAGGTACCCGTCTAGCCCTTCTTCCCGTAATCGCTTCCAAAGTTGCGTTTGCTCAATTGAATCGAAGGCCTGACTCAGGTCTACAAACAGTGTGTATAACTTCTTTCCTGGTTTTTTCAAGGTCTTGCATATTGTGCTGTACAGTGAGAAGATGTGCTCTGTGCATCCCTTCCACTTCTGATAGGCAGCTTGGTTATCCGATATTGTTCCATGCATCATACAATGTGACTGGACCCTTCCGGCAAGTACTGTTGTAAATATTTTAACAATTGTGTTCAGTAATGATATCGGCCTATAGTTGCCAGGGTTGTCCTTGTCTCCTTTCTTGTGAATTGGGACGGTAATAATAGTGCCCCATTCTTCGGGAATTCCTCTAGCCATAATGTTGTTTATGGTTGTAGTCATATGTTGTAGCGTTTTCTCGTCCAGTGCTTTCCATACCTCATTGGGTATTCCATCACTCCCGGGAGACTTATTGTTAGCAATCGTCTTCAGCGCCCTCTGCATTTCTTCTACTCTTATTTCTTGCGGTCTTTCCCTTACTAGATCAATTTCTGTTTCGTGCCCCCTAATTTCTGCGTTGCATTGTAACTCAAATATCGTTCTAAAATGCTTGACCCATTGCTCGTTCGTTATGTTGTTGCACGTTTGTTGTATATTTGAGTTTCTAAAAGTATTCAATGCTTTCCAAAACTGCGCTGAACTTTTGCTATTTTGTATTTGTTTCTGCAGGTTCTCGTAGAATTTGTTTCGTTTTTCCCTACAAAGCTGCCTATATTCTGTCTTAGACTTGCTTAAGGATTTTATTATATTTGTCCTGTCCTGAGATTCGCTTCTTCTAAAGGCTCGGACTATCTTGTTTATTTTCTTTTTTAGCATTTTACATTTCCCGTCGAACCATTTTGGACCGTATGTAACATTTGTTAAATGATAGCCTTTGCACTTCAGCCCTGTCCTTTCCGCTGCTCTACTTATATGTTCATATAGTTCTTGCATGTCTGGGTCTTCAGAGCTTATTGGATGTTTTGTTAGGTTTTCGGTAAAAAGATGCTTTTTCTCCGGGTTCCAGTGTATTTTGTTGCACCTGCTTTGTGTCAGCTCCAGCGTTTTCTCCCATTTAACTTGTATTCCGCAGTGGTCTGACTCCTCATTATCTATTACCCTGAAGTCCACAATTTCCTTAAGCATGTATGAAGAACATATGCACAGATCTATGTTGCTAGCTCCCATGTGGTTCATAAAAGTATATTTTCCTGTGTCATCTGATCTACTACGACCATTCAAAATTACTAAATCCCTCAATTTCACACAATTTAGAAGGGTTTTCCCACGTTTATTACATATCTTGTCCTCATTCGATCTTACATTCTTAAAATTAGACGAGTTGATTTCTTCGATATCTTCTTCCGTTGTCCCTTCTCCAATAAAAGAATTATATGTAAGTACATGAATAACATAACAACGAAATCCCCCGTATACATACTGTAATTAGAACTAAATGTTTGGATATCGTCGCTGAAGAGGCAAAACGGTCCACGTGCGCATGCTTTTGTACAACACTTTAGCCATTTTGCCTCTCCAGCGACGATCAGAGTTGGTCATTCGAGTCTGAATAAGAACTGGAATCGGTATTTCATTCATATTTTTTGATATTTTCATCGGAATTGGTATTCTGAAATATATTTTTTAAATAATTTAAATCCATATTGAATCGAAGAAATTATGTGCACTCGAATTAGTATACAAAATATACCTGAATACTGTATCCAATGCTTAGATATTGGAAAAAATGTGGGATGATTGAAGTTACCTTCGTAATTTCAAAAAATAAAAATGATTATTTTACTCAGTTATAACGTAATCTTTATGATACTATTCGTTGGAATACAAAATTTGCCATCACGCTCGTGACTCCGCAAAATGACGCAAAACAATGACATTCATATTCATTTTATTTCTGGAAATGTGTTCGCTTCAATCTAGGTAATCAATTAGTTGTTTTTGTCAGATAAAGGGGGTCTAAGATTTTCACGGGAAAGAGCAAACAGGACACTTCTCTAATAATTAATGTAGGTATTTTGAGTACTAGAGAACCCCTAAAAACACTAATGGTTAATCAACAAAACATATGCAGTTATGGTACATGTGTTGTTTAAGCAGTAATGTCTTTATAAGAATGTCGGGCATACCACCGGGGTTCTTTGCATTCATAATTACCGAATTCAGACACTTTCTGGCTTATATTTACTTGTAAAGTTGCGATATATTTTGCTCTAGAATATTGCTCTACAAGCTCCAGGTATTAATATTTATTACTTAAAGTATTTGAATTATATTAGAATTTATAGAAAATATTCACATAAATTGGTTCGGAATTTTTGTTTTACAAAATAAATATATACCAATTGGGATTGGAATGCGTTAAGATTAATCTTAATCGGAATTGTACCCACATATTTCGAATACTCCAGCCCTGGCGACCATATAAGAACTATACAATATGAACTGATCAAATATGAACTTTCTTACCATCACCGTCAAATAAACTGTTGAAAATACTGGCAGTAATATCCGGAGTGCAGTGACAAGTGGCGTATAAAAATTGAATGGACAGAGCCATGGCGGACATAATCACAATATGGAATGGGTAATCTTTCATAATAAAATATTCGTGATGGAAAATGGCCCTGAGACATTTAAATGAAATTATAAGCCATCGTACGATGAGCCACGCCACAAGTAACTTCCATTTGTTGTAACTTTTGCTGGAACGTTTGATAAAAGTAAGTTTCGCTTCTCCAATACTCACATGAAATGGAAAAATGTGCAACTTGGCGGCGACGTAAAATTGTATCATATTCAGCTTTAACAATTCTTTATGCATGTCTGTGCAGACGATTCATTTAATCTGATGATTATACTGTACTTACTAATTAATTGCTCCTCTATGACTGTGTTGCTTCAAGCGTTTTGCTTATTATTTTACTCTATCGTGGACTGGTTCAAGTACAAAATGTATTTCTGAATTTTATACTGTCTGTACATATGTATGTACTGTTTATAAATGTAAGCAGTGAACTTATTCCTTTTGAAGACCACAGAAACAGAAGACCCAATGTTTATTGGGAAATTCATAGTTTACTGAAAGAAGAGGAAGGAGCCCCAGAGAGCCTGCATAAACAGGACTTTTTTTTAGGAAACCTGGGGACGGTTGACCATGTAACTATTTAAATGATCCAAAATTAAGTACTTGTAAAGATACTTTTATGCATAAATAAAACGGAGGCCAATGTCATGTACATATATGTACCGACATGTTTGCAAGAGTAAACAAGATTAAATAACTGCTTTTTATGTCAATTTCCTGAATCAATGTGGACACATGTATGCAAGCACCCGGGATGAAATTACATGTTTATCTTATACTCGTGTATTTTTGCAGATTTGTTTCTTTTGCTTTGAATTTCAATTTACTACAAAACAAAGTATTCACTAAATATAAACAATCGCAAAACGTTTGCCTTGGAATGATTGATAGAATTCAATGTAGCTCAATTCGTTTGATATTATATTTTATTACCGCACTCGGAGCTTAAGAAACCGCAATAACATGCAATTTGGCAATATTATTACATTAATATTGGCATTACTTTAATTTCTACTTTTGCAACAACCGAATTACATTCCGATCTCAGGATCTGGAATAATTATTGTAGATACCATTAGTATTTTGTCCGAATTGTTGTGGAGTCAATTAATTACTAAGCATACAATTACATAGTACGTAAATAATAAGTTAAAATTAAATGCACTTATTATAGTATGTGAATTTAATTATGAACGTATGTCCCGGTATTCAAGAAAATGTCCCATGTGTGGACCTCGAAAATTTCCTACTTCTATCTCGTACAGCTTGGCTTAAACTTTGGTTACTTTTTTGTATATGTATATAATTCGTAAATATTTGTTTTAGAAATTATCCAAACAGAGCTCCTGCAGCTCTCCTTGCAGCCTCAGCTGCTAATCGCTCACGGGCTAATTTAGTTACACGGTCCCTGAATCGGGTCCATCGACTTCCTTCAGAAATAAAATATTGTTTAAAATAATGTTAAAATAAAACATCAATAGTGACCGATGTGCCATACATTTTTAGTTTCCAACATATGCTTACAATAAGGTGTTTTTGGTTTAACTTACTTGTCATTGCTTCCAGTAGACCCTTTTCGAATTCGTCCCACTCGTAACTTTCAATCCCATCATCTGCTCCGTCAGAATCTGACCTGTTTTCTTCGGAAACATGCTCATTGTCCTATCCAGTGACATACATATATATTTAATTACAGGATTAATTCGTGTTTCTCACCATTCTCTTTTGTTTTCAAAAATCTAAAGAGTACTATTGAAATTGGTATTATTAACTGAAATAATATTGCTTTAATGCTTTACCGACTCAACTGAGGGATTAGTCGGAGCGGCAAGAATAACTGCTAAGAAGGACAGCAATAAAAACAGTAAAATATTATTTGAGGGCATTTTGACTTTCTCTGGTAAACTTGTTGGGGTCAGAAGTTTTCCAAAGTAAAAGCGAGTAATAACTAGGTTGAAATTGTATTTATACAGAAATAAAATTGATTTTGTATGTAAATATGAGAGTTGATGTTTAATGACAGGTGTCACAGAAATGAAAGGAACAATTATTACAGTAGCATGATAAAATTTGTAGAAATGAGTTGATACATACATGTGTACAATGTATCATGCACAATAGATACACAAAAAAAACAATACACATTCCCTGATATATACATAGGTAAATGGGCTGTATTATATCTAAATCTAAAGCTGAACACGTGCATGTACATAGGAGTTACTACAAATACCAGCTGGTATGAAATATGTACACTTTAGTTTATATAGTTTTATTATTTAGGTTCTACATTGGGCTATTTATTACTACAGACATTTTTAATTTGTCCAAATTGTATTTGTAGACTTAAATTTGTATTACAGTATAAATATGTAAATGTGGATACAAACCCATGCTAAAAATGTACCCTGTAGAAATATCTACACAGCACGGATGAGGCCACACGCAATTGTGTAATGGAACATCAACTAACAGCTTTCATATTGTATTTAGTATTCATTGTCAGTTGATCTTAACACGTCTCATTTTAAATCATTTCAAAATAATATAAAAAGTGCTTGTGCAGTAAATTTTAAAATGGGGATTGGAGTCTACTTACGTTTCAACTATGGCAATGTGTATATACTTTTATTTAATTTTTCTTAAGAAGTACAACAAACAATACAAACAACAACCTTTCTTTTTCAGTTTCATTTCAGGAGTATGTAATTGAATCAGTAATGGATTTCCTGGGAACTTTATTGAATTTCTAATACCAATTCTTTCATACCAACTGTATTGACATTCATTTCAATGTACACTTCCTGAGCCTGAGATGTGTGATAAAGCCCACTAAAGTATTCTGTACAGTGAACTCTCTGTATAGCAATTCTCCTTATGGAGACACTCTCCCTACAGCAACACCCTATGGGTCGTCCCTGTTAAATTATACCCCCATAACAACATACATACGTTAAATGACAACTTTTTTGGTAGACCCAGGCTATACTTGTACAATGTAATTTTATTACATCAGTAAATTATTGAAGCAACATCTCGCAAGAAACATAAACTATTGGGGAGAAAATGCTAGAAGTTTGAATTTTTAAGATATTTTATGTTCTTTTGGGGTCGTTTATAATCAATTGTAATTTTACTCTGAAAATTATAGCCTTTAGACAACGTTTATTCAAATTTGCTGGAATCCTTAAAATTACATTCCCTTATAACGACACAAATGTTCCTGCCGTTAAAGGGAGAGTAGACTGTATTGCTGCTCATGTACAAAGCGTACTTGTTTCACACAACTGATTTGTACTTCTGTAATTTTTCAACTTATTATTTCCAAAGCACAGCTGTCGTTAAATATCAACGCTCGTATTTCCATATGAAAGTAAAAATATTTCATTTCTGTATAAATAATACAGCTTCAATTGGATGTTACTTGCTCATTACTGTGTAAGTTATTTCCAGCTTTGAAAACTTCCAATACCAACAAGTTTGCCAAAAAAGGCACAAGGTATTGTAGTAATATTTTTCTATAAACTGTCCTTCGTAGCAGTTATTCTTGCTGCTCCAACTAAACCATCTGCTCAATCGGTGAAACAATAATATTTTATTTATTATTATATATTATGAAAATAGTATATATTTATAGAACTTATGAGAGTATCTAACAAAATAAAGTTGAAGAGGAAGTTCATTGTCTTGCTGAAAGATGATCAAATCGAAGGGTTGACATATGCTGCTACGATGAAAAGCAAAATACACGGTACATTATTGTTCTAGCTGTAAGGACAGAGAGCATCAATAAAGCATCACTTGTAGAAGAGGAAAAACGGAAAATGAACTTTGCGTTTCGTTCTAGAGGGACAAGAATAAAATTAAAATATTGAGTTATTGGTCTTCATATTGGGGCACAAGGATAACTTTTACTTTAAGTGTTTATGAAGACTTTAGAAATTAATTTAACCTTAAGAACGATCTTAGCAGACAGATAGTAATACTTAGTTTACGTGGAACACGTAGAATAATCCACAATAACTTGTATAAGCAATAAGTAAATGAAGTTTTTAAATTTAGAAGCTATTGCTAAAATATTTAAATATTGACCCCTGTCATTTCCTGATAGCAAATTCCATTGTGATGAAAATTGTAGTTAAAGTTTACGTCCTCTCTAGAAACCAGAAGAGCATAAAGATAAGCAAATAATATTCCTCTAATTAAATACCCGTTCCATTGGGTAGGAAAATGAGAGCCTTCCCGAAGGAAAAAGCTTGGATTCTGACAGAGTTGATGGGATATAGGGTGAATTAACTTGTGATGTATGGACATTTAATTGACGACGAGTCATTAATCACCGATTGTGCTACTTGGAATTAAACCAATGATTGCTAATACGCACAGTTTATACAATACTAGATGACTTCTACAAAATACTTCGTTTTAAAAAATAATGTTCAAAGAGAAATAAAAAAACAGCATGTCAAAATCAGGAAAACTGTCGTTTAAAGTCCACAATTATATTTACATTATTTATTACAAATGAAATGGAGCAAAAATAATATGGCTTTCAACTGTGCTGTGTTTCAGTAAAGCGTCACATATACGTGAATTTCTGTGTGAATTTGAATGTGAACATTCAACATTTTTTTACTGCAATTTCAGACTGCAAATTGTTTAGTTAAATTATATATATTTTTCAAAATAACTTGATTCTCATCAATACCCGAATCTTCTAAGCCATTTTTCATGGGATTTCAGCCCAACTATCAAGCACAGTTCCCTACGTTATTGGCACGGTTGGTAAATAAAGAGTAAGGTTGGGTAATTTACAGATTCCGGATTGCTATTGGGAAAGACGGGGAGGATGCCGAATTTCTGATATTGCCAGTTTTTTGTATTTTATCATGGGGAGCGATCCGGCGTTCATAAAAATATTCTGAACATTTATTAATTGGAACTAAAGGGTTTAATAATTTAGTAGCTTTTATATAAACACAAGGTGGAGCTACTAACATCACATATTCTTCGGAGGGGAGTTTGTGAAAAGTTTTTTAACTATCTAATAAAATAGAAATAAAATAAAGAATTTAGACAGCCGTTTTAAGAGAATTGCAAGTAGATCTTGACATTTTTTCGTGTTCAAAATTTCCGTTTAATAATGCATGTTATAATTTAATAAAATCACTAGTGATACGAGCAAGGTTCCGATCATTAATCGTTTATGAGAAGTGTTTTACTTTACACGTTGAATTGTTTTTCGGGTGTCAGTGATTTTCTAATAAGAGACGGCCTTGTTTTGAAAATGTGAACATTGTGCTCTAAATAATTTAACAACAATTTTCAAGTTCGACTACCGACGTCATTACCAAGTATACTGTCATTATCCATAATTAACTGATTTTTGCATGACACACCGCATCAACCAGTATGCTTTTAACCAGTTACACCAGGTGGGCTGGATACTTCAACTTCTTCTTCATGTCAAGAGGCATGGCATGAAAATCTCTTGTAACGCAAATCTTGAACTTTTTCTTATTGATTACTGCAGTGTCAGAAATAAAGGCAAATATGTAGTTTTAATATGAAATATTTACTGCTTGTGGGGTACATATGGGATATGCTAATTAACTTACTTTCATCAAAACAGGCATTTGGTTCGTCACAGTCTGAATGTTTCGAGCACAATCCAAATGAGGGAGTACCGTCCTTTCTTGGTTCCACTGCTGGTGGAGCTGGAGGAGCTGCTGCAGCTTCTGGACCTTCTGTAATTTCTCCTTCCGCAGCTCCAGTTTCTGAATCATCGTCCTGAGACATCACCGCCATTGATATGGCGAGAATCAGAAATATAAATCTGAAGGCATTGCTAGCGACCATTTTTGCTACAAAATTTCAAAATAATTAAATACATCATCCGGATTTAGTGTATCGATCCGATAATCTACAATATTAAACAGTTGATGTGGTAAAATACCGTAGTCGCAAACTTACTAGAGAGAATATTGGATATGTTTTTCCAATCTATTTACGCTTCCTTAGCACACTCAGCTCTGAAGGAGCAACAGAGATAAGGAATGAGGAAGCTTTGATAAATGGAGACATTGTGCTGTCAATGCATCAATCAACAATGTCCCTTGTCTAATGTGACGACAAAAGTAATTATTACGTGCAACAAGCACTACTAGGAATTTGTTCCAAACACAATCCAAAGAGAATTACGTTTAGTTTTTAGTATGCTTCATGAATTAGCAGGTTAATTTTTTAGCATTGTAAGTAGTTGCAGTTTCTTCATTTTCAAATCATACGCTACAGTACATAGTGCATGTACTGATTTCCAACGGCAGACTCCGTATGAGTACACTACTGTGGTATACATTTGTTCATGCTTCTACATTTTTATTACAAAACTAACTGTGTATTATATTTATAATCTTCCACGGAAATGTCTTGGTTTACAAGATTTTTACATTTTAAATGGACTATGGTTGTCGGTTGTAAGACAAGTTAGCGACCTGCGCACAGTTGTACAAATTCATCAGTAAAATTTGAACAAATAATTAATGTTAAGTTAATTCATACAACGGATGATGATGATTAAAATAAAAATTGGCGGTTTTAAATAAATTTCCTAGTCAAAATTTTGAAAATCAAAATCTGATTCCGAGGTACCACGACTCTTCGAACGTAGGTATATAACGTTTTGAAAAAATGTTACACGCACGTGATGAAGACGGAGGTTCAATCAGATCAGGACACTCTTTTTCATGACTAGCAGGAATTTGTTACAGTCTATCGGAAGTTCTTGGTTGCAAAGCTGAATTCAGTATGAGTCTCAGAAATTATGTTATAAAAACCTTAAGCTGAAATCAAACTATTTGGCTAACTGAGATTTATGCATACCCAGAATGTTTGAGTTGTAACTAGGTATATCTGAATATGTATCAGATGTGTACTTTATACATATGTTCTTATAATGAGAAAAAAAAATCCAAAACTGCAATCGATTCATCGATTGCAACAAAAGCGAAGCCGGATTTCAAGGCAGGGAAGGTATTTTTTACGACCTTAGTGATCAACGAGTTAAAATCGAGTTCCTGTGGTTAACCCAGGTTTTCACGTCAATTCGAAGTTTTTTGGAAATTTCATAAAATTTTGAATATTGTGGCGAGGAAGGTATTTTCGACGATTTTATTGATCAAGGAATTCTTTCGAGCGGTTAAATCAGAATTTTACGTAAATTCGGAATATTTTCGAAATTTCTGGAAATTTGGGCGGGAAAGGTATTTTCCACGACTTTAGTGATCAACGAATTCGTTTGTACGGTTAAATTAGATTTTTAAGGGAATTCGGGGAATTTTCGAAATTTTATGAAATTTCATGAAATTTTGAAAATTGAAAAAGTAAAGGCGTTATTCCCAAGTCCAGGACCCAACAGGTCGTTTGCCGCTGGTCCGGCGGTTGTATCTTGTCCCGTGCGGGATCCTTTAGAAGGACAAAATCAAAAACGAGCAATTTTACAAAAGCGCTTCGCTTTAATAAGATTTGATATAGCAACTGTCGAAACCCTAATGTTCAATGTGGACAAATTGTACCCGAGCGCAATTTTTGACAAACTTTAATTTACTGATTCGATACTATTAAGCCCTAATCAATGATTTTTTTAATCGTTCCGCAACATGTTCTACGCTTATGAGCGAAATTACGGTTGGTTAGTTTCGTCTCAAATTCCGCAAGAAACAAAAATTCGACTATTCACCCATGTCCAATGTTAAATAAACGACCCATAGAAGCCCATTGGGGCCCGCATAATATAAAATAAATAAATTGTCGCTGTCAACTTAATTCAGCCCATGTTTCACCACATTTTTGCTGTTCTTAAGTCTAGGTTGAAGTAGGGGTCTATATATGGGTTCAAGTGCAGGTTCAAGTTGGAATCAGGTGTGGGTTCAAGTTGGAATCAGGTGTGGGTTCAAGTTGGAATCAGGTGTGGGTTCAAGTTGGAATCAGGTAAGGGTTCAAGTTGGAAGTTGGAAGGGTTTACTGTTGGGTTCAAATTGGGATCAAATTTAGGTTCAAGTGTGGGTTTAATTTTCGGTTCAAGTTGAGATTCAAATTTAGATTCAAGTTTAGGTTCAAGTTTAGATTCACCTTTAGGTTTAAGTTTACATTCACGCTCGGGTTCAAATTTGGGTTCAGGTTTACGTTTAAGTGTGGTTTTCATTTTGGGTTAATGTTTAGGCTCAAGTCTACGTTCAAGTTTGCAGCCAACGTTTGGGTTGGCAAGTGTCCCAAAGTGGCAGGCATTTTTAAATCCACACACCCTACACGCAGGATTATAAACGCACCCCTAAAAGAAGTAAAATTAACAAAAATATTGCTAAAATCAATTATTTATTTGCAAAGAGAACACCGAATGTTAAGAAAATAAATGTAATACTAAACACCTAGGAATATTTCATGCCTAGAGGAAACAAAGTAAAAAAATTGCTAATGCTAACAATGACTGTACAAATAAAAGGTACCTTTCCCAATGTACCAAATCAATCGGATGTTGTTGTGCCAATGCAAATGTCACAAACATTTTGACTTATCTGAGCACAGACAATTTCACATTTTACACGAATTCGTTTTTTGTGAGCGCACAAGTAGCAAAATCCTCTTCCCTTGCCACGAGATGTTTCCTGCTCTGCTGGAGGAGTGGCTCCGATTAAAGTCATTGCATTTGTTATTGGTCTAAAATTGTTGCAAAATTGTATGTAATCAGCATGTCTTATAAAGGTCATGTGTATATTTAAAATTACTGGTTATAAGTTTAATTTTGAAGACCACTCCAACTTCTGCGTTTGATAAGTGAAGTTATCATCTCTTCTGATAACTCGTCTAAAAACAATTGCTTACGGGACTTTTTATCCACGCACATTTTGGGTACTTTTCCGACCACATTATGTATGCATTAGAGCATACAATGTCAATCATACCATGAAAGGTTTTCATGGGCCACCGATTGTTCTTTCTATTGCAGCTATACTCCACCGTCATCTGATCGACAGTATCAGCACCACCTATGGGAAACAAATACATTCCAAGTGAAGAATAACTTCCGGCTTGCGCTGGGCTTCTTTATGAATTGCAGGGCTCGAATGTTGAGTCAGCTGCAACAAAAAGGTTATACTTGCCTTGGCGGTATAAGCAACTAGAAGTCAATTCTTCTCGTTCCAAAAAAACTGAAGATCATAAAGACTTCCCTCGTATTCCTTGCTGTCAACGAGACGCGCATGAATTTCCCTCCGATTCCATCTCATGCATGGTAAAAATAGTGTGATGCCTTTTAACATTAGCTCTTCAGCTGCTTGTTGTGAGCGGCAGTCAATAAAGCAAAGTGAAGACTTGTGCTTACAGGTTTACTATTCGGCTTGAATTGTTTTGAAATAACTGAAACTTGGAAATCTTTTGATTTCCTTGCCTGGCATCAAATTTCTAAGGTTACTAGCCTAGTGATCTGCTGGTAGATTGTTTAAACTCAAATGTATTTTTTAAACTTACGTTAAATTGTACAAATACAACAAGGTATTTTACTTTTCTAAATTTCAATACAAAGCTATAACCTTTAAAAGTAATCTTTTTATGAAAATACTGTGACACATTTTAGTAGATGGGCAAGAAGATATGGAAAATTGAGTAATGCAATATTTATTTTTAACTCTACTCCCTCTATGGTCTGTTGTTGGAAATGTTCTACGTGTAAATACTTAGTGCATATGGGGCATACTGAAAGACCTGATACTACGTAGTTTTTTAATCTACTTCAACGGTCTGCACCTAGTCTACTGTACGTTTGATTTTTAATACATTTTTGTTGGTTTTTTTGATGGATATGCAAGGTATTCTGGGTTATAATTGCGAACACTTCTAGTTTTCTAGTGTTGATTACACGTCAACGAAAGTATGCAATATGAAACTACAGATAGTCAAAAATGCACAGTAAGGTGTCATATATTGCTGCATATAACGAACTATTGCATTAACGCAAATATGGATAAAGTACCAGGTACAAGCGCGGGTTATAGGATTTTGCTCTATTATACCAGGGGTAGGATTTTTGTGGGCCGACAGGATGATTCTTCCCAGCGAAAAATATTTCGGGCCTGGAAAATCTCAAAGGGAAGGGATTTAGGAAATCGTTGACCTTTTCTTTGGCAGTGAATTTCAAATTTGTTGATGTGCGACGGGATCATTGACCTTCATTGCAGTAGAAAAATATATGCTGGTATCTGTTAAAGCAACAAGAAGCTAGAAATTGTAGCTTTTCGTTATGCAAGTAATATTACGGTAAGATATTATGAGTGACGATGTTTAACCGACAAAATAGAAAAACGGAGAACTCTGCCGGATTTACACGCGTGTTCATTAATTGTTAAATAAAAAATCCGTGCAATGCAACGATTTGAGCAAACTCCGTTTTCAGGTACAGGAATGTGAATATTGCCCACTTGTAGCATAGTTAAAGTGGGGAAATTAATTTGGACGGTATTTACCGTGAGTAATTAAATAAACAACTCGCAAAGCTACAAGAAGAATGTCAAGATGGAAAACACAACGTCATTTCTACATTACGCATTGATGGAGCTCGTACGTTATTTATGAATAGGCTGATAGGTCAAAGCAGGTGATACCTGCTTTGACTAATTAGGATGTATTATTTCAAACTATGACGTAGTTTATAATTCGTCCACTTTGTGCTGGTTTCCTTGCAGTAGCGATTTTACAGGTTTTAATTAATCGAATTTTGATTGCAATTAACCTGGCCGCAGCTTATGATCGAAAGTATGAAGTGGCACATTAACTTTGAATAACCTATTTTTTGGTACTTGTATCATTTCGTTAGGTTGTCCTGTTATGGAGATATTGAGATTCCATATAGAAACGCTGTGCGCGTGCGTGCGATCCATTCCCTACAAACTGACATCTATATGCAATTATTGCTTACGATATACTCCATCAATAAATTTATACATAGATGTGTTACCAGACTACACATTAGCAGGTGTAAGGAAATTTATATTTGTGTAAATGGAATAAAGCGTACATCTGTTGGTAACTACAAATGAAATGAACTCCGAAAACCATTATGCCGGTCATGTGTAGTTGTTGTAGCCGTGGCAGTAAACGCGGTTAAAAAACTATTGTATTACTTATATTTTGATTTGTCAGCCCTACCAAAATTGTGCTATTGAAACCTTAAGTATTACTAGAAACGTTTGATAGTCATGGAAAAGAATATTAAGCCTTGTATTTCGAAAGGGGGGTAGAAGCGGAAAATAGAAGCGTTCAGCTCCATGAAAAAACTTGCACAACCTTGTAGGCACGTTTTTAAAATACATGTAAATATTGAATGAAATTTTTATTATTTTTGTAAAGACATTCTGGTTATAATTTTGTAACTTCACTTTAGATTCTAATTCCACTTAACGATTTGTGCCGTCAGCGTTTGAAACTCAATGTGAGACTGTTCTTGAAGCAACAACTTCTATGCAACAACCAGATGTATCGCTTGTAGTGGCCAACTTGGTGATTAAAGAACAGTATGTGGCAAATAAGCTTGGCCTTAAATCGCAGAATACACTACCGGAAATGAATATGGTCCTCAGTGAGAACATAAGTACTCCGGAGTGCAGTGCAATTGGTAACAGCATGGTTAACGGTAATGAAAATATTGCAGATGGGGATCCTACAAACGAGGTTTATGGACTAGTTACGTAGGCTGCTAAGAACTCAATTCGAAAACATGTTTCCTTAGAATCACTCCGATTAACAGTACTGTCGTTTACATACAAGTACAAAATTCCTAACTACGGAATAAATGAAAATATGCTTTCATCTCCAGTAAATCGCATGTAATTACAATGTCAATTATGAGGTTTCTATCCTTTTACAAATGCGGTGCAAGGTGGCTCACAATTTTTAATAGACTGCTGTCACGTACACAGTATATTCTAGAGCCGATGGTGTAGTAATTTGTAGAGTCGGTATAAAAGCTGAGTATATTTTATAACCATTGATCTAAATTATGGGATACATCTAAAAGAGAATCTGTACTCAGGAGTGCAAGATAAGAAACGTTAAAACGTCCTTCAGAGATATTATGGAATATAATGTGACCAGTTGGATTCACGGATAATACTATTATCCTGATAACTTGTATCATTGATAAACTCGTGTTGATTTTTCAGAACTGTCATCATTTTAACAAAATCGGTAGAAGTGTATACTGTACCAGTGTTTGCTTTTCTAGAAAATTATTATCGGAATGGTTTAACAACTAGGACGTACGAATCAATTTTCGAAACAATAGCAAGTTAGAAAGATTCCAGTTCAGACAATTAAGCTCTCTTTGCACGGTGAAAATCTGGATATCGTATCGTGGATGAACTGATGACAAGCGTTCCCCCTTGATGCTTGCTTCCGTAGAATAATTATACGAAAAAGGTCCGATGGATATAAATGTTCTGATCCAGGAATTGTGCCTGAAGGAAAAACTTTACTACTTTGAGACATTACGTCTACAGAAAAATAGAGCACTTGCTCCAACCTTACATTTTCTCCGTCAACGTCTTTCCAGTGCTCTCTCACATCTTCCCAAGACGCTCAGTACATCCACCTGCTCTCCATTTCCCTTTTCCAGGTTCACATTTGCAATTCCTTGCTCTCATAATTAACCTTAGGACCCCCTCTTTTCAACATTACCCGTGTAAAAATCTAGATGCTTACGTATACAATTTTGTTTGTTATACGCATAAACGGTTGCCGCGAGAATTGGCCGATTCTGCCCACAAAACTTTATGCATAATCATATGCTACTAGCGATTATCACCAAATAAATATGTATAATAATTCCTGCAGATTTATTGTATACCATATATAGCGTACTATTTATGAGAAATGATGAAGGAGTGGAACATTTTAAATGAAATTAACTAAAACCATTTTATCAGTAACTATTATTGTTACGCATTCAATAAAACAGTACACTGCAAACTTTGATGTCACACTATTCAAACCGATTCAACGTTAATTTAATCTACAAATATTCAGTTAAAAATCTATTTAGACATAAATATTGCGATCTAGCAATACATTTGTAATATTGAATTCAAAATTTTAAAGTCAATTTTAAAAGTGGTTAAAGAATGACAATGTACAAAATAATTCAACAGAACTAAACAGAAAATAGTTTTTTGTATTTCGCGTTTTCCTCACGCACGAAATCGGATAGCGACTTGATGACCGCTTTTTTTTTGCCGACTTCCTCCGTTTCATGGCCTTCTGACTTGTGGTTTCAAAACCATAAGTCTTCAAACAGAAATCTCGAATGAATAAAATAAAATATTGCCAAATATTCTATAATATAGAGTAAGACTTTTTTAATTATTCCAAATCATAATTGTGAACATGCTAAACCTACCAATAACTGTATCACGCTTTTCTGGGTCAACACTAGGCAAAGGGACGTGATTGGCAATAGACGTACTTTCTCTACCCAAAAGGGAATGCCCGATTAGGTCTTCAGGAGTGAAGATGCGCCGGAATAAGTTTCTAGCAAAGAACGTGATACTTGTTGACATTGTACAAATAGCTGATAGCTCACTTCGAAGTAGTCGTATTCCGGATCCCTCGAGTAGCTCAACGGCATCCTAAATCAAAACAGTTTTTTTAAATAAAATTTTGGATGACAAATCAACCTTAAAATATTTCATATTAACCTATTAATACTGAAGCGTAATTATTTAAAGCTCATTCTTACATCGCTTGTGCATAGCTCATGCGTTTCCTTTAAAGTTCTGTACGTTTTCTCCAAGTTCTTATATTTTAGTTTCATGGAATCTAATTCATCTACATACCAAAATATTAAGACAAATATATACTCCAACAACTTGTAAATTCAGCGAATAGTTTTGTAGGTAGTAAATGACATCTCATTAACAACAATATATTATATAATTACATAGTACCTGATGTATTCATTTCAGCAGCAGAATTACTGTCCAATTGAATTTCCACATCGATTCTTACAATCGGCAAATTGCTTGTTGCATCGAAATCTACTGAAATATCATCCAGCACAGTCTGAAGTTGGGTAGCTCGTTCAAGCGGTTTTGATTTTTTGGAACTACCTATAAAGATGTTTATAACTGTTACTGAGATTGTGAATACATAGCAAATATTTCGGGTAATTTTAAGATAATACTTGGCTGAACGATGCTCCCGGTCTTGATCATCTCCGGAACATTTTCTGCTACACACCTTCGTGTTCTCCCTGCAGTTATGAAGCAGTGTTAATTAATTACACTTACATATCTAACTACAGGCATAATAAAATTAAATGGTTAAAGATGCCTTTTCCGGGAGCTGGTGAGGCGGCTTTAGTTGCCCCTCGATATTCACGTTCTGCTAACTCGTCTGCGGCTCGTTCCAACGCAGTTTCGTCATTCCTACAAGTAAATCAGTGTTCAAATAAAAATTGGTGCAAGTTTGTATGCTTATGGTATACTTTAAATAAAGAAGTGATTGATGCTCTCAGACTTACCTGAATTGACTACTAAAGCCTGGCGGAGACGTTTTTTCCAATTAACTCCAACTGTTCTCCCAACTAAATTCTTCCCCTTTCTTAAATTACCATCAGCTAACAAATTAATTGAAATTACTGTCCACGTCTTGGGGACATCATTAATCCACTCTACTAGTAAATACATGCTTAAAACTGGATCCTAAAACTTTGTTAGATTCAGTAGAGATTGTTTAAGATAAAGGTTGTACGGAACTGCTATCACTTACTTTAGACCACAATGTACTTTGTACAGTTAACCGTTGAAATAGATGGTGTGGAATTAAAGTCATCAAGCGGGAACCTAGCTTGGAAGGATATCAAATTTAAGTATACGGTATTTAATATTCTGGCACAGAATATGTATTATGCAAGTACACTCTTTAGATAATCAAATTATCAACAACAGTTAGTGTAATAATTATTTAAGTACCAGCTATTACTTAGTAAGTAATTAAATTAGTAAGTTATTAAGTACCCTTGAATTAAAAAATATATGGGCCGATATAAAGTATATGTAGCCTCACCAAAACCACTACAAAGTATACCCGCACGGACTCGTCGCCGACTACTGAAAGTAAGCAGTATTAAATTATTTTTCTTAAGTAACTTATTTTTTTAATACAAATTATATCTCATGCATTTACAAGGGGGTTTGTTTTAAATAGAGTTCGTTGATGCCTGAGTCTCATAACGCACCCTTGAACAATACGGAAAATATGTATAATTTAATAATACATATGTAACGGGGTATGTACGTAATTACAGATATGGTGGGGGACATATTGTAAATCGGCCAGTGATTTACGGCACGCTAGCAGCCCCCAGCACTGCACATGTCGCCTAATGTGCCTACGCGGAAAGCGCCATGTAAACAAATGGCGCTCCGCTAGGTACATACCTACTGGAAAAGTAGTGTAAGATAGCGCGCCTCTGCAAGCAGAAGATGGGCTGATCGGACACTTTCCGATATCCTTGTGCATCCTAGGCATACACATTTACTGTTATCATAAATATCCAATATATAGATTTACCTTGTTATGTATGCATGAGTGTATAAATAGTAAGTTGTCATGGAGATACTCATTGTATGTTTGCATGCTATTTGTACTTGTTATTACTAATGTTATCCCTACTGTAAAATATCTATTTTTATTGGCTGCATTGTGTTGGATAAGATGCTATGAAATGTTACTATAGATTAATTATAATATTTGAATTCACTCTCTCTTCACCGTCAAGACATCAACATTGTGTCTCCTCTTTCTCAAGTTCCCCCTAAATTTCACTACTGTGGTTTTCTCCGCGACCCAGAGTTTATTCTTATTTACTTACAATTATTCTTATAACTATTATTGTTGGTGATTAACCCTAACCCTACTTATATTTACTCCTATTCCTCTACTTTAATAAAAGTTATTCTTTCCACTAATCTCTGGAACTCATCAATTTATTCCCCCATCCTCCTCACTCATCTCGACTTTCACAATATTTATCATTGTTACCCCATATGGCTGGAGGAAGAGACATTATTACTAGTACTAGTAAGAGCACCGTATTTAAATGAGTTCTGGATTTCCTAATGTATTCTTCGAGCCGAATCTATCAACATTATGGTATTTTGGGGCACTCCTAGAAAAATTCCTTAACTTTTGTTTTTACTAAAACCGAATTTTATTTGTACTATATTTGTCCGAACAGCAAACCAACGTTTTGAGAGATGCCGTCCCAAGCTTTTTGAGGAATTAATGAGGTATGCTTCAAGAAGGAACTTCATAAAATGTGTTCATGAATTATGGAAATATTTTTGAGAATCTTCATTTTTAATCAATGTACGGACGCGTTTTTTACGGGTATTGGGGCAACTGTATGTTGCTCTAACTCTCAAGTACAGTATTCAAAACAGTGATAGCAAAATTCATAGAACGGAAGGTACTATAGTACTTATGTACAGGGAACAAAATAAGTATTCACACACCCTTCCACTGTTTTGTTTTAAATATTTACTAAAGTTTCGGTAGAAAATTTCACCCCTTTTTCATTTTTCCGTAAAGTGAAAAGCTATTGCAAAAGAAGGTAGGCTTTATTTACATTAGCCTTTCTAATTGCATTTTTGCCCATCGACGTGGCTATAATGCAACCGCGGGTCACTTCCGGCCAACTGTTGCCCCACCCGTGCAGATACCTTTCATCGAGATGAACTTTATTTTTTTCCCAACGATTCATCAAGAAACCTCTCCAAATGGGACGCCAGAAGTTCAAGAGAGATTAGTTCCGGTGATTTTGGCATGTATTCCAAGAGTTTCAGGCCTTTATTGGATAAGCAGGACATAATTAACTTTCCCGGTTGTGGTGAATTCCCGTCCCACCGGAAGATATAACATAAACATCCCACAAAATGGAAGCAATCGACATCAAGGAACTGAATTCTTCACCAGATTGGGATTAAATCTTTAAAATAATATCACATGTACATTATAATTTATCAACGCTGGGCAATTCCATGGACTACTGATTTCACCCCATATGTATTTGTATATTTCTATACAAGTTAATGGCACACCTCTAGCAGCTGCTTACCGGATCTTGAACGGCGCTGGGGTTACAAAACGTTGGTCATGGTCTTATATGGTTGTGGGCTTGGATAACGCAGTCAGCAAGAGGTAAGGGGTCGATGTTGGAAGGCAGTGAAGAAAAAGTGGTACCCATTAAAAAAGCGTACCATACCAGTGCTGTAACTTTTTCCTCCTATGTACCACTTTTAACATATCACTTCGTTAAAGTTTCAAAGGTATCAAAACAAATCTGTCGTATAAAATTTTGTTGCGTTAGCATACAACTATGCATCTACGTAAACAAGGGGCTGCTAGGGGTTTGGTTTCCTTAAAATTTCCTACAGACGAGCTTCAAAATATAGTGTGAACAAGAATGTGAGAGTAAAAACTGAAGAAAGTTAAAATATAAACAAATCTCGACCTGCTTACTTCATGTTTTTGATCTCTGTGACTTCAAATATTGACCTGTGTGAACCAAGTAAATTTTGAAATGGTATACAAATTGGGGAAGTAAAATACTTTATGAATCACTCCCTTATATGGGCTCGGGAAGGAGGAGCCAAATGATTATGGACACCCTGTAAATTTAATTGCAGATTCACTTTTTGTTAGTCCATTTTGAATTTAGTCATTAGTGGACCACCTGAATCATTTTACTTTGAACTGAAAATGCGTCTTGTCTATATTGTCTCTTCCTCGACGATATAAAGATTAAAAGGGATTGTTGGACCTGTAATAACTCTGTGGCGACATGTCTCCACATATTAGAAATATACTGTAATAATTGGCCAGCATCATATCATGGTAATAAAATGAAAATGGAGAAGTCCTCAAATTTCGTGGATAGCTAAAAAGTCCTCTGGCAACAGTATAGTTTCACTTTTACAAGAATAGAAGTTTGGACTTGTATCTCAAATGAATGCTGTGTAAAAATAGATGGTCAGATACTATTCAATTATATACTTATATCTGTAAGATGTTTTTCCAAATTGGCCTGACTATGAAGTCCGGTGATTTCTGTACAGGCTTCCCAACGTAAACTGACTGATGATTACACAGTGTAATTGAGTGTATAGAAATAGTAACATGGCAGACATAGTACGAACAAAATGTAAGTATACCTTTCCGGGGTATACTACTACGAACGAGAAACATAAATACTTACAGATGGCAAATAAAATTTGACCAGTTGCACGAAACTTATGTTCCGATGAAGCAATCTATAGTTACCCACCCATTTATTTACGAAAATGATAATTTGGTGACACATTTAATTACTTTGTATCTAACAAGAATTCAAATGCATTGAATAATCATTTTTTTGGTTTATCATTCAAATTTACATGTAAATATACATTATATGAATTATTATAAGTACTAACGATCGAGATGCGTTTACTATGAACATATTCTTACCTATACACATACAGGTATTTATTTGTATTTAGCTCATCTAGAACTGTTTTTAACGTCATATAAATACGTACAAACGGGAAGAACCCAGTAACACCTTAAAATTGATTAGGATAATACTACTAATGAAAATAATAGTAAAGCGAAACAACGTATGTACATTCAACAGGACTTTCCGACAATGGCCCACAGTTAAATTATTTTCTATATTAATTACACAATCCAATCTACCGAATCTCATGTTTTTGAAAAGCAAATATCGAGCGTACATTTTCAAAATCCAAAGAATTCGGAAATAAATGACAAACTCACACCGATAACAAAAAATATATTTTCTCGTAAGTCTTCCCTTAAACAGAAAGCATAATTTACCTGAATCTCCGCACCTACGTATGTAGATTCGCCTTCGTCAACATCGAGATATGATTAAATTATCTCTGACGACCAAAATGAACAAACAAAGACAATCGCAAATAATAATTTCTACTGCTAGGTTTTTCAAAGAATAACGCAGAGACCCTGCAAAGGT
This sequence comes from Allacma fusca, assembly GCA_947179485.1. Taxonomy (NCBI): domain Eukaryota; kingdom Metazoa; phylum Arthropoda; class Collembola; order Symphypleona; family Sminthuridae; genus Allacma; species Allacma fusca. The sequence continues at coordinate 36,074,255 of OX359247.1, forward strand.
TATTAACTGACCCACACATAGTATTGTATGATCAAATCCTATTCACAAATAGTACTATCATTTTTCATCTCTCTCAGAACGTCTATATTTACCAATTAACGAACAATCCATCAAGGACAATCCGTCATTATGCTTAACCGACATTTTAGTTCCCACATCACCTAAAGTGTTTTTTTATGCAACTGAGACCAGTTGATTATACAGGTGAATAGGTATTTCGCAAGGACTCCTAACGAAGTGACACATTCTCTACATAAGTAACACTGATTCTTATAATTGTATATTTAACTGTATAATAATCATTATACTAAAATAATTGTAGTATGTACAGCTAAAAACTGACCATATACAATAAGAACCTTGATTGATATTCCCTCGAACGTCAGTTCTTCTGATATTATGGTACATCTCGGTCTTTCTTTACTTACACAGTTACATCTAGCAAAACTATTTTAAACTTTAAATTTAAATTACAACTCCCAGCTTTTGTCTACTCCCGCAGGTGAAATATATTGTTAATAATTTCAGTTGTCAATATTTGCAGACATTTTTTGATCTACACAATGTATGGATGTTACCATTTTTTGTAATAGTATTACTGAACAGTACTATAGTAAATAGCCTGCAAACCATTGATTTCTTGAATCTCTTGCAGTTTTTATTATTATTACAATGATACCTATGTAAGTTCTCCTTATAATAATTTTTTGTTCTGGAAATCATGTAAGTGTCCAGATTTTTTCTCCTCTCCCCTAGAAAATTGATTATACGTGCTTGACTATCGTCCTCATAGTGAATTACAAAAAAGAATAATCTTCCTATGATCTTCCTTCTACAGAGGTTATGTTAATAAACTGATTTATGATAAGACGATGGCTTCATACGGATGATCGTCACATTCTCCATGAGCGAGTCGATGCATTGCCATCTCACAGATTCCATAGTAATGTACAAACGCTGCTGCTATCACTAGGATATGGAACAGCTGGTGACTGTGGAACTATAAACACGAAAAGAATGAAACTAATTAACTTCCTTCCTGAACTTTCCACAATTATAAATTCCATTAGATTTGCTTAACTTATACTAAAACCCTTTACATATATGTCAGAGAACAGGGAAATTACTTGCATTTGTTCAAACGTGCTAAAGTGATCACGTATGCGTACCTGATCATATTTAAATTATAATACGTATCTAAGTTAGTACTCCTGATCGGGACGAGATGTCCCGTGATTCTGGGGACGGCACAATTTCAAAACAAATAAAATGTCCTCGTGTTTTTCGGGACGGAACTGACAAAAACGTTTTTGTAATGAGGTATTTCTGGACGGGTCAATACGTTGCGATTGAAAAAATAATTTGTAAATAGTTTTTAACACTGTACTACCTCTATAAGAACAAAAAGAATTGCGAACAATCTAGTTTAAACCAATTTGGATTTCTGTCCCTATAAGAGCACACCATTATAAGCAGGGGTTGATTAATAAAATAGTTTTTACCCTGGCCCTAAGCCTCAAAATAGATTTGTGGGCCTTTTCACATGTAATCTCTGGGTCTTCATTAATTTGTTTTAACCCTGGCCCGGCCAGGGTGGGGTACCCCCTAAATCCACCCCTGATTATAAGTAAATTATTCTGAAATGTATTAGGGGTGCTATTACGGAGAGTGGACTGTGGCATGTTTCTGTCGAGATAGGGTTTCTGATGTGGAGACACCCCAAGGTTATGACAGCGGGTCTTGGGGACGGGACAATTTCGGGACATAATTAATGTTTCCGTGTTACTTTGGGGCATAATCGGGACAAATTATATTGTATCGAGGCATTTGAAGACGAGACAAAAACTTGTCCCCAGTAGAAGCCCTGATTTAAGTACAACTCCTCTAAGTTGCTCTAATGCTTACCCAAATATCACATTTTCCAGGAAACCACCGCTCCGGAATTCTAGATGCGTACACCAGTGCTCCAAGGATATACAAAACTCCCATGAGAATCAACCATCCAAGAGACGCCCGGGATATGGCGTGGATCCAACCCTTTGCAAGAGCATAGTGAACGGCTGGAATGACTCCGCTCAAACCAAAACCGGCGAACAATCCTGTAGAGACATACGTAATTACAGAAGCGAATATTAATAACAACCAATTATAATAAGGACCACACCAATATAGAATTTTGTCATCAATCAATCCAAAATCGAGGTGAATTAAACCATACAATTAATTGAAACCACAAATAATGATTAAACATGTTTATAGATATACAATTTCTTGCGCTCCCATTTTCGCGTGTCAATTATGAAAGGTTCTATAGATGAATATTACCACAGGTCCTAGTATTTTTATTTATATGTAGCAACTTGTTAAATGCACGTCCTCTCCTCTCTATGCTACTACTGGAAACTGGATGGATTTCCTGTACACTTATTAATACACTGTAAGTATATAACACTACTACACGTTAGGTACGTCCGAGGAAATTAAAACCTGTCAATATGTCACAACAGTAGTGCAAGAGCACAGTGATGTGAGCAAAGGGATCTTAACTTTATGATACAAGAAATGAAAGGTTAAATTACAGAATACATACACAATTAACCTGTTTAAAACCTACCAGTTTCCTGATATGGGTATATCTTAGAATAGTCATTTCAACTAATAACATGTGTATGTAACAATTAGACTAGGGTCAGAATCCCCCGATCAATTATTTTTTCATTCTCTGTATAAGGCTTATTGCACCCGTTTTCTCATTTTAATTGCTAATTATACATATAAATAGTAAATGAGAGTCCAGACAAGTATTTTAAGCCGGATGGTTGAAACACAAGTTACAATATGTATACTACGGCTTCCAAAGTGACGTACTTTGTAAACTCATTCACAAATACGTATTCTAAGTCATTCTATACATATCGGCGGCACTGAAACATGGGTCTTTCGTTTTGCTACCCTTATCCATAGAAAAATATAGGTACACATGCATGTAAAGGGCATATACATGTTTTATAAATGACACTGACTGTCAGTGACAAATATCCATGACGGTTCGCAGATGTTTACCACCGTCTGTGGATAACTCGATCTCATAATACTTTTGTCCCCCATATCTTATCTTGAAACATAATATCTTCTATAATCAACTAACAGTCGCTCTTATACGTACATACATTGACACACGGCTTTAATTTCGGATTAATTACCAGCGCGCAGAGGCCTGAAATGGGGTTCCCCGAATCTATCCCAAAGTGATACGATGATTGAAGTAATTCCTAAGACGAAGGTCACGCTCATGTAAGTGAACTTTACAGCCTTCTCACAATAGAATCCATAGTAAAGCCAAGGGAAGAATGAACCCATAATCAACAAAGCTATTCCAACGTAGTCCAACCTGTAAAAAAAATAATTACGTATATCATAAAATGAGCCCCCCTATGTAACTAAGTTCACAACGTGGATATCCGGACGAGGTTCTATTAAAATTAACCAATCAAATAGTTTATACTCCTCAGCTGTAAACAGTTACTTTGTGATATACTTTATATAAGATTTCGAAATACCTAAAAATGTTGATCTACTTACTTGCTGAACAATTTACCAACGAATTCCGAGTGACAGTGCAGAGTATGAAAGGCAGAGGATAGGAAGAGACAGGCAATAGCCCCGACAAAAAATACTGCAAAGACCAGCTTCTCCTGTAAATCAATCTCAACTCGGGGTCGACTTAGAAAATAAATGGCAACTACTAGGAAGGCTAAGCAACCTAGTAAATGTGTCCAAATGTTGCCTGTTTCTGTGTGAAGTCGGAAAATGCTTTTTAGACATTCTACAACTGAAGGAAGTGGGGGACGGTGGCCTCTATGAAGAAAATCGTTATCTTGTAACCACCTTGGAAGTGCCTGTGGAATACAGTAAATTATCAACAAATGTACATCGCCCTATGCGTACACAACACGCCGTTTACTAACAAAGATAACAAGTAATTCTGTAAACATGCACTGCGCACCTCTAGGAAAATACAATTAACAATTTTAACCCCGTATGCACACGTCACATTTGACAGACAGAGTTATCAATGAGAAAGTTTCTCATGAAAACTAAATCAAGAAATAAACTTAGTCTGAAGTCGTATTTCACCTTGAAATGACAGCAATTCCAGCCAGCAGCCCAAACCTTCTTGGCGAATTCTTCTACTTGCTCTGTAGCTGCTGTTAATTGTGGAATACAGAAATCATACTCATCCATATCTTCCTCCCGATTCAGTAACTCAGGATCAACCTGTGATATTCAATCAAACTGTTAATTCAAAACTCTCCAGCAGTGAGCACTGAGCAGGTTATTAATGAAAGTGACATGTAATAATAATTCATGTCAATTTTACTACACTAAAACGTGTGCACATACCTCAGTATCGCTCGGAGTCTCTAAAGGTGTAGCAGGTAAAGTAAGTCCACCCCCCTCTTCCAACTCATCATCAAGATTATCGTCGAACAGATCCGGCATCGCAGGAAAATCTAGTGCTCGATAGTCATCTAAACATTCAAGCTTTCTATTCAGTTCTTTGGGATTCAGTTCACTATCTTCATCCTGGTCGCCTTGCCTGAATAAAAAGATGAATTTGTCACATAAATTCCTAACCTCAATCATTTTATTTTCATTTCCAGTTTCCCATTGATCGAGCAGGATCATACAGGAGGCATTAGTTAATACATGGAAACTAATATTTGGGACAGAAACGCAAATCAAATGATTGGTACTTACCCATCCGCTCTACGCGTTAAGTCTATATGTGGAAATCCATCGTGGGCATTTACAAAAATTCGATGTCTCCGCCGTGCTTCCGTTTCCCCTCTAATCTCAGAATCCCAAGCTTCGGCCATTATTAACGTATATCAGGATCTTAAGTATTTCTCCTGAATCTCTTACTGCCCAACTCCAAGTCCTCAGGAGATGTAACCCACAATTTTTTCTTCAATTTAAATATTATTTCCCTTTCCGTAATCCTCAGCCAAAGTACACACAGCACCGGACCCTCGTCCTCGAACTCCTCTCTCTTCCACTATTCTCCAATGACTGACCTGGAACACATAAAATATTTTCAGTTTAGTTCCTTTCTTTACAGGCACGCACTCAGAATTTCCTCGAAGCATGTACCTAAACCACTTAAATCAAGTAAATACATATATAACCATCAATTTATTGAGCTGATCGATTTCATTTATACAGTCACGTGTACTTATTATGTACATATATGTACTTCAAACGACTTGAAGTGCAGCCCTGAGAAAATATCCGGTCGCAAACCATAAGTACCTTACTTCTACTAAATAAATGCATAAGATCCTTTGCAAATCGTATATAACCATTTAGGTATTGACCTGTTCTAAACGCACCCCCTGTATTTTCATTTATGTCAATAATTCTCTACCTTCAAGCGAGCCTGTAGCTTAAGGTCAATGCAACAACTTTCAATATCCAATGAAATACCGTACACCCCATTTATTTTTTACTACGATTATAACAACCTGGCATTCCAACTTACGATTAGCTAACTCAAATAGCTATCGCTGGAGAGTCTGTTTTATTAGTAATTATTTTATCGGCACAGTGTCAACACTAAACAGAGATACGATACAGTGGCACAATAAAAAATGAAGACACGTCGTGTACTCTTCATAAACATCAGTGAATGAAACAAATAATACAAAATAAAAATTTGATTCAAGTGATGACCAACAAACTTCAAAAAAGAAAGCCCAAGTATGATAACAAAAACAATTGATTTATTCTATTTAACATCCAGCATAACGTAAATGAGCATCCAATCCCAGCATTTATCTATTTCCATTGACACATGTCATGCTGATCCAGTAAAAAAAATTACGGATCAATACTCGACTGTACTACAGTGTTCCTGATTGGCACAATTTCACCTTCAAGTTAATACTTGCTCCTTGTCATAGTAAGTTGCAAGAGTTGTGCGAATTCATGGAGAGGTCTTTGTGATATATACATGGTCACAGTCAGCCACAGCGTACAAATACACGTAGTGCAATACTGCACAACATATAATTATGTATAAACATGAATGTACGATAATACTCGCGTCATCTGAATGACAGTATAGAATCCACAGCTCTACAAATATTTGCTCCTTGCTTCTCCATATATAGAATACACACTATATGCTAAGCTCCAATCAATCATTCAAACTTCCTAGAGTCTCGGTGTAATTTGGTTTATGTAATTACGTTCTCCCATCACTCGGCCAGTCTTTCCGTCAATCACAACTCAAGGAGCGCAGATACTCAATTATTTTTGCCAATATCATTTTCCAATAACTGCACCTGCACAGCAGTCAAGGAAACTTCCAGTAGGGCAATTCTACTCCGAACTTCTCCCATTTAATTTGATTCATACTCCGAACATTCCGAAAATATAAATTTCCTTCCAGTAAAATAAAAATGAATAAATAAAATCACCTCGTCCCTCCTCCCAGTTTTGAACTTATGTTCTCCTTAATGTTTTAATAATAATAATTATATAAACACTATATTTCCAAATCACACTTTCTGTTGAGTAATAATTGATTACGAGTCAGTTCTTGGCACCAACGCCACACTTACTGATTGGTCATTAATCCTTGAGTAATTTTACTCAGGAAACGTAGAAAACTAACGAACATCTGTCCCCTGACTCACTAGACGAGGAGACCAGAATCAACTGAGAACTTACACTACCACATATTCCAACACAGGCAGGACTAGCCTAGGAGATAAAAATCGCAAAAACTCACTTGTCCTACAACGACAACTCCTTACTTTATTAATGCTTAAGGCAGACTAGGGAACCATCAACTAGGAAAAAAGCTTCCGTGCTGTTTATATGTATAGGGACTCACTCTCCAAGTGCAAAACTGTTGATCCTTCCATCGTAATAACATGCAAACTCACATATATATATATATATATATATATAAGTAAGTAAATAGTGCCGACGGTCCACCTTACAACTCATATAGGTCCACTCTTCAATAATACATAGAAAAAGGCCAAGGTCTAGGGAGATACATAGAGGAAAGTGTCGAACAATGCAAAGTAAGTACACCGACACATACATAGATACATACACATGAGAAAAAGCCATAGGTAATAGTAATAAGATGTGTGTGAACGGTCAATGAGTTCCTACTTTTTTCTTAGTTTGTACGTCTAACCATCTATTCGTTTGCAAGTCGGCGGATAAGGACATACATAAATATTTTATATACATAGTAGATGCTACACAGATACATTTATTTGTACACATAGCTACAGAAGAGCCACATAATAGAGAAACTAGACATGAATAATAACCTTATACCTATAGGTGTGCTTACGACACCCAGGATGTGAGAGAAAAAGTTTCATCTTAAGCTATAGCTCTCATAATGTGTAAGGAGGAAAAGCATGAAACTCTCGTGATCAAGTCCTCCGTACAAGTTCTTTGACTTTATCTTCCCAATGTGCAATTACCAAGGAAAAGTGGACTCCTCATTGTTCCTAAACTCAATTCTATAACGTCACAAGGAGAGACCGAAAAGGGAATAACAGTACTCCAATGCTAAATAAATAAACCAAAGCACGTTACCTTGACTTAACTTATTACTAGAAAGATACGAAAGAGACAGTGATGTCCACACTGTGGATCAATACTACAGAGAATTTAATTGTACTGTACGGACCGAGAAAATCCTCCAGCATCATTACTTATGCCCAGTGCACTTCTGAGACATTCATTTCCAGCATGTCCCCTCCTTTCCCCCCTAGATATCAAATAATTATATACTCTAACCCGTAACCTGATTTACTTTAAATTGTCAAGGCTAAGCACTCCTATCTAGGGCCAGTATACCCTCAAAAAGGAAGAGCAGATAAGTACTTACAAGTATCAACGTATAGACATTACAAAAGTATTCTTCTGCTCTCTATTCTACAGTACCCCCAAGGTGCAGTACATACACATACTCTGGAGTACTACTTTTATCACGCCAATTTCGTACACATAATATGAATGAAGTACGTTGGTGCCCATTCATTATCTAATTTTATCTCACAAGACTTTCGACAAAACCTCAAGGACTAACAATAAGTCAAAAAATGCAGCCATCAGATTACACTTAACCCTCAAGTCATATTTTTATCCCTCTTCCCATTAACTGTATTAAAGGCACACATAATGTCTACTTCCTAAAAATAAACTACTATATACTTGAAGAGCCGAAAATTTTCCTTTACTATATTTACTCCCAGACAGACGATAGTCACCAGGACCACATGATCCCATTTTCTCTTCCAACCAGTTCATACCGAAGAGGACACGCATGTCTACCAGTCGACGACCGAAAAACCAAAAATTATGTATATTTGATTGTAACCACATCACCACAAACGATCTTCATCATTTTTACATAACCATCATGGCTGTCGCAATAAAAGTTGGATGTCGAAATATTACAACCCTTTCTGACGAGTGGAAGGTCAGTAAACCTCGAGAGTGTATGTAGGTCTCAACTCAATCCATAAGTACAGGAAATACAGTAGTATCAATTACTTCACAAATTCTGGATTTGTTTCACTCCAACTGTCATGGGAATGGTAAACAAATTTTATGAGAAATAATTATGCTAATCCATAATCCACACCATCAATAAATCCATTATGCATTATAATAGATTCACTTATATTCCTTATACAGAAACAAGAGTGGAACAGATACAGAGAGAGAGAGAGAGGTTAGAGGAAATTCAGCTGAAACTCTACTCGACACTTATTGGTTAGCATGTGGGAACTGAATGTCTGAACACGCTGCACAAAAATATTAAACTCGGAAACTATCCAAATGCATATATGTATACACACATACATACATATTAGCTTGTAATGTATTCATGAGGGAAGACACGGGCCAACATAGTATTATTGCTTCTATCGTGTTGAAAGTTGAAACTACATATTCTCACCAACTGGGTTCTTCATGTTCATTTGGGCCCATATGACATATCATATGTTATGCATTTCATTTAAATTTAATGTTTAAGGTAGTAGTTTGCTCACTTGCCCAAATTCTTCCTCGAAAAATATGCGAACACTTTCCCAATATAAATTCCTAGGGTAATCTTAAAAGGGAAATTCAAGTCTATACTACTACACGATCCAATCCTCAACAGTAATAAATAGCATGCCGGAGTATCTGGACCAATTTTAGCAACTCTAAGTTGAATTGAGTGTGAAAAGTGGAAAAACAAGAGAAAAAAGAGTCAAATGCGTAGTACTAAGAGTTTTATTTAATTTCGTACTGGCACGTGCAAGGTTTTTGCACAATATTTTTATGGAACGAACAACAAACAGTTACGAGTTACGAGACATTCATTGAATTACATACATGTTACGAAAGAAATTAACCCCACAGATATAGACGCACACCCTCCCAACCAGCCAATGGGAATTCTCAACCTTGAGAATAACGAGCCGCTGACTTAACAGACATGACAATCATTTATGTTAATGCACAGTATGATCAAAGGGAAGTCCACATGTACTCTTGTTTTCAAACTTCAAGTTTTCAAATACTCTTGTCAGACAACTAACTACGTCGTTGTAATAGAGGAAACTATATATTTTGTCAAAACTTAACTGAATAGATATATACACACAGAGTGTAACTCAGTTCTACTCCTCAAGTGTATTATAAAATGCATGAATGGAAACACAAAACTCATCTTGATAGCGAATCTCACGTCCGAAAATCGAGAGTCACCTATTATTTGAGTCGAGATGATAAATATACTGTTCGCATGTAATGCATAGACAATCATTAAAAAAGTTTGCAAAGTTTTATATTGCTCTTGCCAAACACTGTCTGCAGCCCAAAACTTTCCTCTCCTCTAGAGCTTCCTTCGGGTTTCCGAAATCCCGAAGTTCCGTGTTCGGAAACGGAACGGAACAATTTCGGAACATTCTTTTTGTTTCCGTCATTGAATCGGGACAAAACCGGAACATGAGCACTTGTACCGATAATATCGGGACCGGGACGGTTCAGAGCATCGGTACGAAAAATGTCCCACATAATTTATTTCACCGGAAAGCGGAATTGTTCTGTTCCGTTCCGAACCGATCCCGGTACAATTTCTGAAGTGTCGCGCCATCGTTCAACTAGAATGGAAACACATTTCTTATCGCTCTGGCTTGTAAGCAGTTTTTTGCCAAAATAACGAAATTGGATGAACACAGTTAGATTTAATTTACGCAAATGCTTATATGTAATGCGAGTATCGTTTTCCATGAAAATCAACAGAATAACTAATTTTGTTTAATAAACATGGGCATGGGCGATTTTTCTTGAAATAAAAATTCTGAAATCGAAATTATTAGCAGCAATGAAGCAAGCTTGCAGGAAATTAACACTGTTAGGCCATTGAAGTCCACACGCTACAAATATTTATTGCTAAAAAATAATTAATAATAATTTTATAATACTGCACAGTAGTTCTTTTTATGTGGCCTAATTATTATTAAATATTATTTTATTTAATTAAATAATAGCATTCCCTAGCATCCAATCTATTAAAAGTATATCATGTATATTAAGTTTTCAGTAATTTGTACACGCGTTTCATGTATATGTTGTGAAAAATTCCGGGATATTTCGGAACGGAACGGGTTCGGAACGGAAAAACTAGCATAATACGGAACGGAACACAACCTGTAACGGAAAAAATACTTTACTCCTTTGTTCCGAACGGTGTCAGTTCAAATGTTCCGATGTCCCGACAGCCGGAACGGAACCGGGAACAATATTATTTGTAGGTTTCGGAACGGAACGGAATTTCGTACGGAACAAAAATGTTGAACACGTTGGAAGCTCTACTCTCCTCTACATGAACGCGCTCCTTCGTGCAGCCTTTCCACGAGAGGGAATACTACTACTAAACATATCTACATACATACATGCATCAGAATATGAGCAAATGAAGGCTTGGAAATGATAAATGGCTCAAGGCTATAGATAGTAACAGGTTCGGCCAATTCGCACGTAGGAATGAATAGGGCGGAGAGGTGGACAAATTCAGGGGACTGTGACGTCAGTAAAAGTGATCTCAGCGCGCGCTCTACTTGTCTTTAATTGACAATCTGAATAAAACTATTTAATGTGATCTTTATTTGTGCAATAGCGGAATGTAAAAACACTAAAACAAATTAAACAGAGTATCAGATTTAATATTTCACAAGTTCCCTAAAAATTCTCGAATGGCTAAGATTTGGTTTAAGTATAACAAGAGGAAAGAAAATGGAAATTGTGTAGCAACTAGGATTTGTGCAGACCATTTCAGTGAAAGTGTTTATGTCTTCGATTTGAAAAATAAACTTTTGAACTTGACACTTAAAAAAAATGTTAAAAAGTACGAAGGTTCTTAATGTGTTTCCATTCAGAACTCAACCAGTTTCCATTAAATTAATTCTGAAATTAAGTAACTGTCTACACAAAAAATAATTTGGAGATGAAATTAACAACTTATTGCAAGAAATGCACAAGAAATTCAAGGCCGATCAAAATGAGCTTATGAAGAAACTTCAGTCAATTATTTCAAAACAGGAGTGAAATCGTGAAGATTAATTGTGTGATTCTAAAGTCTAAGTCTAAAAGAGGCATTAAGTAAACACAAACCACTTAAGATATCTCTTTGCCCCGGTACAATCAAAACTAATTAGTGGTCACAAAATAGTCAACTGGAGCACAGAGGATATTTCAAAGACATTGACAATCAAGAGCGTAAGTACTAAACCCTATGATGTGACCAAGGAATCTTTGCAAATTCCACTCCAATAAAATAACAGAAATTTAAAATACAGATATACATAAAATACAAATACAGAAATACAGAAATTTATGAAGACGAACAATCAACTTGACTTTTGACGAAGAGATTTTTACTGACCTTCCCGTTTTTAATTTGATTAAAAATATAATAATAAGCCGGGATTTAGTGTTCACACTGTCGTTATTAAATTTAAAGGCATTGCTGGAAACAGCAAGATTCAAAACTTACAGAAACGACAAGAAACGCTTCCATGTCAGCTGGGGTTTTTAATCTTAACTAATTCCCTGCTAAAAAGCAGAAGTCACGGGTTGATTTTGTGAAAAGGAAACAATTTGTTAAAAGCTCTGTTGTTGTCGTTGTTTAATTTTGAATTTAATAGTAATACTTGAAAAGAATTAAAAATGTTATTCAAACTATTATGCGAATTGCTTACATACTTGTATATTATGTGTAGTATGCAATCACTTTTGATGACGTCACAGCGAGGGGTTTGTTTCAGCATACGCTTTGGCCGAACCTGTTACTATCTATAGCCTTGAAATGGCTTTTGCCTGTGTATAAGACTAAAAAATAATAATTTTATCTCTCATCCAATGAAAATTGCATGATGTTGTCATATTAAGTACCAGTGATGTGCTTGCACCAGTAACGATGTCCGAAACCACCCCAGAAGCAGTGAAGCTTAAAATCCTACGTTCAGTTTAATAAATCCCCTTTTAAAAATATTAAACCATACATTTTGTTTCATAACAACTCCATTAACTGCGCATTTATTTTTACACTTTGAAACACTCCAACTGGAATATACACACAGCCATAGGCCGAAACCCTGTATTGCCAGAACAAATCGAGACCCCCCTGGGAAACGGGTCAGAAATGAGACCCATGTCCGGCCTCCGGCCGGACATGGGTCTCATTTCTGACATTGGGTTTCCCGAAAGACCCCAGCTTTCTCCGGGTGTCCGGACAAGTGTCTCATTTCAGTCCCAGGGTGTCTCGAACGTCCACAGATTTCCCAGAATGACCGGACAAGGACCTAGGGTGAAAGAGACTCCAGCTGACCCAGAGTGTCTGAATATGATCACAGCTCTCACAGGGTCTCCGGATAGACCCCAGCTAACTTAGAGTGTCCGGACATAACACCAGCTCTACCAGGGTTTCCTGACAGACCCCAGCTGACCCAGGGTGTCCGGGCGGACCCACAGTGTCTGAATATAGTCCCAGCTCTCACAGAGTCTCCGGAAAGACCCCAGCTAACTTAGAGTGTGACCCCAACCGGGTGTGGAAACAGTTCCCGATCCTGCGATCCGGGATCGTTGACAAAATGGGCCAAAGTAGTTGGGCTACATTGAACGGCGGGATAGTTGGCCATTTTCAAAAACACTGGCGGGTTATTTGACCAAAATATTTTTCGCTACCCAGGTAGTTGACCAACAATTTTGGGTAGTTGGGCAAATTATTTTTTCGATACCCAGGTAGTTGGCCAACAATTTTGGGTAGTTGGTCAAAATGTTTTTTCGATACCCAGGTAGTTGGCCAACAATTTTGGGTAGTTGGGCAAACAATTTTGTCGCTACCCAGGTAGCTGGCCAAAAATGTTTGCTTACCCAGGTAGTTGACCAAAAATTATTGTCAGTTGGGCTGTTTCAGAGCGGGTCTGGAAAAAGTTAAAAACACCCGACTAACCAAAATAGGGACTTCCCCGACTCAAACACGAAATTTCCCGACTACCATTTTCAAAATTTTTCCGAGTGCGTCGTTTTCCCCTGCGACACCGCAAGGGAAAATTCCAAAAAATTTCCGACTTCATCGAGTTTTCCCAACGACCCCGCTAGCCAAATTTTCTGAAGTTTTGCGACTTCGTCGATTTTTCCCATGACCACACCAGGGAAAATTGCGGCCAAATTCCGACTTCGTCGATATTTCTCGACGTCCTCCCCAGGGAAATTTCCAAAAAATTTCCGACTTCATCGAGTTTTCCTAACGACCCCGCTGGGCAAATTTTTCGACTTCGTCGATTTTTCCCATGACCACACCAGGGAAAATTGCGGCCAAATTCCGACTTCGTCGATATTTCTCGACGTCCTCCCCAGGGAAATTTCCAAAAAATTTCCGACTTCATCGAGTTTTCCTAACGACCCCGCTGGGCAAATTTTCGGAAATTTTTCGACTTCGTCGATTTTACCCAGCGACCCAGCCAGGCAAAATTCCGACTTTGTCGATATTTCTCAACGTCCCAGCCAGGGAAAATTCCAAAAAATTTCCGACTTCATTGAGTTTTCCCGACGACCTTTGCCAGCCAAATTTTCGAAAAATTTTCGACTTCGTCGATTTTACCCGGCGACCTATCCAGGGAAAATTCAGACTTGGTCGCGTTTTCCCGACGACCCCGCGGGGGAAAATTCAAACAATTTGCTTACTTCCCCGGTATCTAAAATCCCCAACTAACCGGGTTCGCAGGTTAGGGAACTTTTTCTACCCGGCCTCACAGTACTATATTTTGACACCCCTCATACGGCGACTCTTTTTGGTACATTGAGACCCCCCTGGGGACAGCCCCGGTTTCGGCCTATGCACACAGCGAAAATAATTAATGGCCTGGGATAAAAAACACGGCTACTACAACACGTGACGCTTATATCACATGTGAGAGCTCCCAATGAGCTAACCTACGTATGTACATGTATGTACCTATATATATGTATCTATACGTACCCATACTTGATAAAGTAGCTACTACATGTACCTTCAAACGTGTCTAAAAATTACATTGATTGGCAGATACTCGTTTTGATATTCTACAAACTGGTTATACCTACATATACCTATATGATGTGTTTCTCGTTACTCTATACTATACAATAAATGCGGCAATGGATATACAAAGTATAAACTCGGACGTAAGTCTGTCATAACTGCAATCAAGTTATTGCAAAACAACTGTGTACACAGTACACAGACAGACCCACACACACACACACACAACCCTGATCGTACTGTCGTATATGCCGAACACTTTCCGACTCCGAACGTAACTCAAAGACTCGTTTTATCAATTATTGAATCATATTTGGGTACAATGTAATAACATGGGAAATCTTATCTTCGGAGGGTAAAAATATAAAATCCATCGCAGTAAAAATGTTCCAATGGTTAAAGCTGCTAACACAGTGTTCTAGATTAAGTGAATGTGAATAGTAACTAACTGGAAAACTGTCAGTCCGTAGGAGAGCAGCAGCGGACATCTGTGCACTTTGAGCTTTAAACCTAAGACTTTGGAAGGCTGGGGCTTTCAGTAAGCCTATTACACATATGTATGTACTTGCAATCACCCTAAACTATGTACACACTACATACTCTAATGCTGTGTGTTTCGACGAAAATACGGTCAGATTTAGTTTTTGTCTTCCATTTCATTAGTAATCCCGTCAGTTTAAGTAAAGAGCACACTCAAATGATTCAACTTCCTAATGTACAAGCAAATTCAATTAAGTTGCCCAACCCCCCCACCTTCCATTAGCGCTTACATTATACAGTATTTGTAAGTAAGTACATATACTGAATGAGGCACTCCGTATGTTACAGCATATTGCAAAGACGGATGTAGGTGAGTATGTGTGCATATGATTTAATGCCCATAGTGTACCTCATAATCTCTACAATCGTGCTTGCACACCTACCATTAATTTACCGTCTCAAGGGATAGATACTAAATGAGATGACCATAAAATGTAGGTAGGTAAGGTACATCGTAGTACACACAGCACAACCTTCGCGAAACGAAGTCATCCAACAAGTGATAGATATGTCAACATTATATGTAAGTACATCCACTATACGGAAACATTGTAGGCGTAGTATGGAAGTACGCAATTATTTCCCCGTCGAGTTCCCTTTTCTTAGTTGCGCAAAGAAAAAATAAACACAGTGAATCTCATGGCAACCCTCCAAAAGACAATTAGAAAGATATTACTGCCACTATACTATAGACTACCGCAAGATAAAACGCATGATGACATCCTCTATTTTGACATTCCTTGGCCCAAAATATGCAATACATATCAAAAGTTACAAGCAAATCGTATCAGTGAAATCATCAAGGATTGTACGGGACAGCAGACATGGCAACAAACCACATCGGTGGACATTGAGGACTCCAACAGTAAGACAGAGAACACTGATATATCTGACGAGGTATTTAGGCTAATGTCTTTCACTAATTTAGACCTACTACCAATAAGTGAAACATATTACTCTTATGTTCTACCCTGAACTAAACCCAAACAAGTGAAACTAAATCTTAGGAAGAAAACTGGAGCAAGTTTTTATGAGAAAAGTTTTCAGGAGCCATTCGGGGAAATTTTAATACTTATAAACGTATGTACTCATTTCCTATCTTTCACAATCATATGGTAAGCTCAGAAATTACATGTAGATATGTATATGTAAAGATAATCCTACTCCTCCAGATCAATATCGTATATCATCGTGTTCTAAAATCTCGGTTCGGCATGAAGCTGAGAAGTCTACGTATGTATATATTTATGTATGTGACAGCTGGGAATTGTAGCTCTCTACAGGAATTCAAAAGGGCAGATAAAACGAAATCATTGAGTTAAACAGTATCCCAATCCTTTTGGAAATATGAATAGCATCCGTAACAATAGGAGCTTTTGGAAACTAAGCCCTGGGAAAGAAATTCTCTTTTCAGAGGGAAAACACGGAAAAGGTTTATTTGACCGAATCACGCAATTTCATCTACCGTCATTCCTATCCATGGGGAATTTCTAAAAGAGAAGTATCCTTCACGTGATAGTTTTGGTTGAAATTGCAAGCATCCAGACAGGCATTAATAATAATATGTAATGGTTGGACGGGTGAACATGAATAGATGAAAGCATAATTGTGAGCAAAAAGTAGGCGAAGAGAATCACGCGCTGTACTTTTATAGAAGACGTAGGATGGTATTCGTGTGTAGAATAATATTAGGATTTCAACCCAATGTATTGCTACAGCACTAGAACTACTAGATTATGCACTCCAAATTACGATTATACAAACTATTATTCTCTACACAGCCCAATTGCATGCCTAATAATGCTGATTTTTAGCTGTTTACTTTTAAGCTAACAATAAGACGTATAGTACATATGTAAATACTAGCAAACGTTATGTGTGCACAATGGATAAACCCCAATTGACAGCTATCCGATCGTCGATTTTGAAAATATCTCAAGGGATAAAATTTCCCATACATAACCTACGAACACACAATCATCCCCCATTAAATTTATATTTTCGCATGCCTATACTTGTGTACGCTGTAAACCTTTTGGGTGTATATAGGCTCAAAGATTGTAACTAGCTACGAATTGTAGACTCTACACTCCATACACAAAACTGATACTACCATGTTACCTACGTTGCCTACGTATAAGCATAAACTTAAATAATTTACCACCGCTTCTTAACCGATCGGCTGGGTTCAGTTTAACATCCATGACATGACATGCTTGATTCCATTAATTCGATCGAGCAAATAATTCAAGGAAGCACCTCTCCATTGCTATTTCTTCTTCAACACTTAATTCCTAGTACGTACCTACTACCTACAGACCCAACAAGAATCCTATACCTAGAGACGCAATAACAATTAGCCCAGAATTTGTCACAATTTAGGTCGATCCATTCTTGTAATACAAACTTATTTAAAAACCAAATACTTTGCACTACATAAACGTCTATAAAAATCCCTCATAAAACAACCATCCTTTGAAATCGAACTGCATGGATCGTGGAACAACATATCCTTTCAAGTTTATAATTGGGCACGTCGTCTGCCTGACTCTTTTGTTCTGCAACGTTCACAAAAGACAAGAGTCAACCTTGCCAAAGAGCAAGGCTTTGAAATTATATTACTGCGGGATCAGAATCCCTAACGGTACTTCAAGGTTCGTTCTATAAAGTCCAAGCTTTACGTAACCTTTTGGGAGGAGACGTACTAATAAAAAACACTATTTATTATACCAAACAGTCTCACAAGCTTGGATCCAATGATGCAAAATCTATTTTCTGGCAAACTACTACACCGTCAGGTTAAATATATCTATATATAAGGAGAGTGGCTCCAGACAATCATTTACGTTGAGGTGGAGGGAGGATCTACAGATATATCTACTCCACACGTGTCGTACCAAATACGATGGTGACTTCGACTTCATACCCTATAACCAATATAATTTCTACTATTACATATAAATTGTAATGCACAAGGGGTTCAAAGGATTCCCGAAAATGCTCGAACAAATGTACCGAAAACAGAAAACCTAATACTGAAGAGAACCACAGGCACCTATATACGAAACCCGGGGATTGGGAAAAAACATTTAATAGAAATCTGGATCCTTCAACAGCAGGGATCATCTCTAAAATGGCAAAGGCATAAAATAAGAAATAATCATCTCATTCCTTTCAGATGGGATTCAAAGGGAAACTTATAACAACACATACATACGTGTATGAACAAACAGTACCATATAATAGTACAAACAGTGTTATCCTTTATCAATCATGACATAAAGCTGGATGGTAAATTTTCTATCACTCCACTACAAGTTCAAACTTACAAAGATTGTAAATTCTAGGCAACGCCGGATCGAATTTTCCCAAGAAATCTAATTTTCTCATCCCTAACTATATCTATTCATACATAATTAAAAATGCACCTGTCATATAACATCATAAAAGCAAGGCCACTTTCCTGGTAAAACACGTTTGCTTTGACGTCGGCCCCTATTTGTTTTCTCTGTCCCCCTGTATTCCCATACTGACTGCATATAACCTACAAATACATTATGGGCAGACTTGAGTGATGCACACACAACATAAGTAGATACTTAGATACATATTTATACGTGCTCTATAAATTAGTAGGTGTAACAAATTAAGAATCTCATGACTCTTGCAACAGTTAGAACATCTTTCATCTGACTTGACATGTAGATACATGTATCTTAGGTAAAGAGTCTGCTTCGATGGAAACTGTGTTTGTCAGTACACAATTATTCTCTAGCAGCTACAAGCACTTGGATACTCTGAAATTACACTACTCCACCAGCTTGAACGGAAGGTATTAAAACTGAACTTGAAACTGAAAACTCTGCTGATACATAAATTCTGCCTGTTGCCATAACTGAAAAGCCTTTATAGTAATAAGTACCTTCTGTGTTACACTTTAGTCCCAGAAACACTCTGTCCGCCGGCAAATTTGACATGCACTTCCAAGGGCAGCTTATGTATGAGCAATATGTAAACAATAAGAAATTCCTTCTTTTCTGTTCAACCCGGTAGTCCAAATCCATTTGAAATACATACAAAAAACGTGATTATCATCCTATAGGTACAAATTGCACCTCCCGTATATCTAAATACTTGGTTTTCAAAAGCAGCACACACACATTCACTGAATGTAAATATAATTGAGATTCTAAAACCAAGCACTACTTATAGAGTGTCATTCAAAAAGTTCAAAGCCTTTCGGAGTGCAAAGTCCACAATGCAAAGAATCTCAAATAAATATATAGTAACTACGTATATTTAGGTATATAAGTACAATAAACAACATACAACACTATTCCCTTAAGTATTAAATTGCTGCATCGATCCTCCCGTCCATAAATTCACAATTTCCTAACAAACCTTACTGGTACTCAAATTAACGTTCGATGCTTCTCAGACTGGTGTGTGTTTCCAGTTAATTATCTTTCCTTGAAAATACATTCTTTAGATGTAGATTTTACTCAATAAGTTTGTACAATCGAATTCTTCAGGAAGACAATAGAAAATACATATAGTAAGTAGTATAGCCAGGATTTCTGTGAGGTTTACCCCTTACTTTCCCCTTGTCACGCTTAATGCTTGATTGCTAAACATAGAAGATGCAACCATGAGTGAATATTTTGGTGAATTCGCTCTTACAGTTTCCTCATATACCCAAAGCAAAATTTCAAGTCAAGCGTGAAAGTGACTGTGGTGTACCTATATATCAATTCGATCAAAGGCTCCGAGTAATCACAACGGTCTTTCCAAGATCGTACTGATGGAAAAGTCATGGACGCAGATACTTACACATGCAGATCTAAAATGCTCCCATGTGCAAAAAATACGAGTCCACAAAGAGGTAAAAACGCTCAAGTACCACGCTGTCTGGATGCAAATGTCAAATTTTTGCAAGTCAGGCACATATTTGAATTCTAACGGACTCATATTTAATTTCAAGCTTGATTTCATCAAAATATTGCTGACTCTTTGAAGTAGTACTGGGTAAAAGAGGTATACGAAGATGCAGTGGTAGTGAATCCATCCATTTCCATACACACACACATTTGACAATCGCTAGGCTACTATCAGCAGTTGTCTAACCAGTTTCCCCTGTTACAATATATAATTTTATTACGTTTATAAAACATACATCAAACAAGGAATGCTCAGAGGTAACTCCAATCAGTCTCTCACCGACAACGAGTGACTTTAACCTCAAAGACTACATCGACTAAAACTAAGCTGGCTTTTGATCCCTCACTTCCCAGAATTTCCCGGATCAACAACTAACTACTAATCCTCTGTCACAACAAACATTCTTAGGCTTGCTCGAGACAATTTGTGGACATAGGCCTCTGACGTTCTTACAACTTTTACACTCTCTAGGTATGTATGAACATACGAGACGTAAAACAAATGGACAGCAAATGGAAAAAAACCCAGCCCCCATAAAAAAGGTTTCAAACCCCCCCCCCCCACTTCTTCTTAGAAAAGTAAAATCATATCATGTCTCTGTTGTTTCTAAATTACATTTATATGCTCAAGAAATGCCCTCCAAGCCTTCTTGCCTGACAACTATCTGACATACTTTATAGTTCAAGCCGAGTAAATTCGGAAACAAATGATGGTTGCACAACCTTCTACAACGCACATGTATACTGTACCCCAACTATACAATTTGACATCACTTGCGAAACCCTCATCGTATATATTTACTATTTACTCTATCAAGCTCCTCGAACACTGCTGATTGTGAAGGAGAAGAAAGAAGTCTGACAAACCACCAGCTCAATCGGGAATTTTTCAGCAAATTATGGTCACGTGACTAGGTCAACATGAGGACGTGCCAGCAACAGAGCATATATAACAGTGAAGGCAAACTTTTTATCACAGTCCTCAACGGCAACCAACTCACTCCTTCTAGGACATCTGCAACTTCAAATACTAATGACAAAATATTTCATTCTATCAAAATCCCACACTCACATAATAACCAACACTTCAAATAAACGCCACCATTTCCATTGATACTCCGTTTTATATTCTGTTTTATTCAACCAACACGACCCTCACATGTGGTATTTCTAAATAAAAAAAAACTCATTGAGTTCAATGAAATGCTATTACCTCTAGCCGTCATCCCCCATCCATTAATCACCACCCAGGATTCACAACAATCCAAACAAATAAACGCTCATCATTCAATATTTTACCCAAAATAAAAACATTACCACTGCCTATATCTACTACAAAAAATTTTGGACCTGCTGATTTATTATATTATTATTTCTTAACTAACCTTAAATATTATTCCACTCCCATCATCAACTTTTGAATAATTCCTTGAACCATGAAAAAATGAACCATCATTCAAAATCCAGACAAGGACCCAGAACTCTATAATCGTCAAGAAACGTACCTTCAAAAATAATCCGAGCACATTCCTTTCAAAAATAATTTCTTCTTCAAAAACAACTTCTTCAAAAATAATTTCTCGTAAGACACAATTTCTTCTTCAAAAATAATTTCTTGCGAGAAACAATTATTATTCCTTCTTCAAAAGCAATAATTTCTTGAGAGAAACAATTATTACTTCTTCAAAAGCAATTTCTTGTAAAAAACAATAATTCCATCTTCAAAAGTAATTTCTTCCGAAAAACATTTTCTTCTTAAGTATAACCATTTCCATAATAAATTCCACCTAAATTTAAAACACCAGTTTTTTTTTAAACAAAGAACTCCAAATTCCTAGTAACTTTTGTAAAATCACCGTGTACAACTTTCCACCATTTAAAACTCTCACTTGGAAGGGGAAAAAAACACACCTCAATTGGAGGACACTTTCCTAAACTTTTTCTATTTGCCATTAGTTATTGATAACACGAGTGTGGATTACATATGATTTAAACAATTACAAAATAAAAAGTGTGATAAATTCCAAGAGCGCTATACAATTTATAAATACTTACCTTAGTTTCAAAGAGAGGCTCTTCCCTTTCACTTATATATGTAATTAGCGTGTGTAGGTGGAGGAATAATCCTTCGTGAGAAGCTCAAACTCTACTCCAAAGTTGACGAATTCCAAATGAATATTGAGCAAAAAGAAAAAGAATGTTGTGCGGAAATGAAGAACTGAGTCCGACCCCGAGACTGACTGAATGGATTGCGAATTTAAATAAAGTTGAAACTAAAAGCTACGGAAATGGGAGACTTTTATATTCAGTCAGGGTATCATTCTGTGTCTGGGGGATTTAAAATCTATGTTTTGTAGACTTTTTTGACAGAGAATTTGCTATAATTATATATTTGTATGCTACTGCATATATATATGTACTGGTGAGGTCCTCTCCCGACACTACCACAGCTAAGACTGTGAGGTTTCCCTTTTTGCAGTTTCCTCTCTGCTCAAACTCCATGCTTCAGCTAAAGCCTGCCTCTCTAAAACATTGGCTGAGGCGAGACAGTGCAAAAGCAATAGAGAGCTCGATACATTCAGGACGTTGCAGACATATACATTCCCCTACGTGAGCGGTGTACGGAGTGATCCGGAATATTTGTCCTCTCACTTACGATTACGAGTTCAGATTTTAAGATTTGAAGTCCCCCATTCCCAAGTGTGTCTTTCTGCAGTTTAAACAAAATTACAAGCAAAGGTCTACTCGGATTGACCTTTGACTGATTGGGCTCATCAATGAATTCGTCCAAGATTTATGCTTAGAGATTCATGCTATCATGTGCACATGCAGATATTAGAAACTTAAGGTGTGCTAGAGCTGCCTCTCAAAATGAGTGAAACAAAGTTTTTACAGAAAACGTTTCTTCCGATATTTCACTTCACAATTAAAAGTTATTCTAAAAATACAAAATCCGACAAGGCGGTTTCCTGGTAATATATTGACGGTCTAAAAAAACCCTTCAGAATGGTCCCTGCCTTGGGTATTCTAGACTCGGAAGGTAAAAATACGGGATATGGTATACGGTTGGAGGAAATCAGGTTTCAAGATTAGACGAATCCTTGTCTTTTAGCTTTCGGACCGTGTCCGCAGGCCACTCAACGACGACAAATTTTAACCCAATAGAACATGTGATTTCTCATTTTTGACCGCACATAGGTTCGATTTTTATTAGAAAGTGGGTTTTATTGTTTTAAACTTTGTGACATTCTTTATGGAAATAAATAGCGTGTATGATCGGATATCTATATTATCTTCTCCTAGATCCCCTCCGTCTAAAGGATGTCACCTGTTAGTTCCGCCTGGGGTTCAAGCCTTCGGAGTGCACGTAATTATCTTGGAAAGTTGTAAGATTTTGATTAAAAATCTGCAAATTCCTTACTCACCTCCGTGCGTACATGGAGGGAGAGAATGTTTTACCCTACGATGTACACTATCAGGCATTTACCTCCTCTACTGCCTAAAAAAAGAGGCTCCGATATATAGCTTGCTAAGGAAGTCTTGCTACCCTGCTATATATATGCACCTGCCGTTAAAATCTTATGGCGTTTAGCACGGCAGGCACGAGTCTGCCATATCGTGCCACTCAATAGCATTTCTTCAGGGTTGTTACTTACTTGTCACCAGAAGTGCACAGTGCACAGGTGCAATTCAGAATTTGAATGCTTTATGCCTTTGATGGAAGTAAATGCAAAAATGTAGATGTAGTAACTGCTTTATTGTCAAATAACTCTGAAAACACTCAGTGCTAGTATGGCTTACCAGTTTACAGAGATTTTTGCATCTAATAGCCTAATTATAGGTATATATGCGTTACGATTTGCCCGTCTGCTCTCTGCTCACTATAACTATGGCGAGGAATTTTTAAAAATCTCTCCGTGACCTACGAATTTAGACCTCCCAGATGTCCTGATGTCGGGAGGTCCAGGGCTGATTTGAGAAGAGCATACTTGATGATTGGAAGGATAATAATTTTGCGCTGACTTGAGCTGCAATACTAGACGGAACAAGATGATAAGGGAACATATTACACTAATATTAAGGCGAAATAGTCCCGAATACCCCACAGTGGACCAACAATTTTTCAAACTTGCCCGAAATCCTATAACTTCTCCTAACAACTCAAAGAATTTCCTGTTCAAGCCCATATGCCACGGGTTCATTTTAATGAATCATTTTAGTACCTGCCGCCACATATGGAATATGAATAAAATGATGTAAATTGTTTTAAATATGCGGGAATATAAACAAAACATTTTGTCGTTGAAATTTTTGAAATTAATTGACAATCTAAAACCCTGGGTTTTGTGATTATGGAACTGAATTTCCTTCCTTATTTTTTAGTACCCTAGTCTGACGTATTATTTGGGGGAATTACCCAGCTTTGCAGGAAATGTCCTCCGGAAACCCATTCCTATAATCAGCACGCTGTATTTTGTGAGTGAAATTAATACCAGTGTTGCCATCTTACGGACTTCCCTCACCCCCAACTGCTGTCTTGCCACATCCACCCTGGTTTAATTCCTTGTCCAGGTTCATCCGCGCCAAAAATGTCTTCAGACTGGTTTAAATTTTACTATTTTCGACACTATAATTATTTGAAAGTAAATAACCGGAGTAGGCATGTAAATTACGGTATTGCAGTATGGCAGTAATTACCGTAAAAATTTGAGTTACGGTATGCCACGATAATTTTCGGTTTTTTGTAGCAATATTGTGTCTCCAAACGATATCGTCAATCCAGCGGGAGGCTCATAAACTTATGATCTAGTGCTCACACAAATTCAATTCTGAATTAGAAATTTTCAGTTCAGTTCCATTCAATTAAATTCACTATTTTTCGATTTAAATCAAGATAAAACTTAACCGATTGATTCAGTTCATAACTTTGAATTGAACTGGATCGTTTTCATCGAATTGAAGTTCAAACGATTTATTCTGCCCCCCCCCCCAAACATTTCAATAAAAAATCCATCGTTTACAAACTCTCCGAATCATTCAAGTAACGATTTGTACCCTTAATTTTGCTTCCTTCTGTTTTGCGCTTGGAATGCGCTTACCATAAAAATCGATTTATATTCACGTTTTTCCCATAATCTGATTGATTTACGATACCGTAGCTTAAAAATATTACCGGCGTTTTTCCACTTTACGATAACTGTAATAAATCACGGTATTTTAAAAATGAACGATATGAACATGCCTAAATCCGGAGTGTGTAAACGTCTGGACAAAAATCCTCGCCTTCCGTCATGAGACGAGATCATACTGATTTGAATTGAATTTTGTATTTTCAAAAAATTCTGCAAGAAAATTCTCAAAAGATTGGAAAGGGGTTATGTTTTAGAACATAGTCCCTTCTGGGTTATGTAAACTAGGGGGAGATAAAGATAGAGAATTCGATCCCATGTATTCGAGTCTTCAAATATGTAGGTTGATTTTTTTTATAATCATGTGTTATGCCTCATTGTTTATAGTCCAGCAGATATTTCATTTCCTTTTCAATTCACTTAATTTTTCGGAAATTTTAATAACAGTATTAATTCCTGCATTTATAGTCTCCCTCATCAGCGTGCACGGATAATCGGTCATAATTTTAACGAAATTTGTCTCCAACATAAGTATATAAAGTCGATCAGGAAATCATTTCTATAATGATGAATTTAAATTGAAATAACGTGTTATGTCTTGTTTATAGTCCAGCAGATATTCCATTTTCTTTTCATGTCACTTTATTTTCCCGGGAATTTTAATGACAGAATTATTTCGTGCATTTATACATAGTTTGCGTCATGTCGTGCACGAGTAAGCGGGTCGTAATTTTGATGACATTTTTTCCCTTCAAGATAACTACGTATATCATTTACATAATGGTGAATATACATTGAAAGAATATAATAATGGCATCGTTCAATATTTATAGTAGATTAAATATTTAATTCTAATTATTAATTTGGGACATATCTGTAATTTAATTTCCACTCACTTTAGAGCTTCATGATTTAATTCCATTTTCACTTTCCGAAAAGTTGAAACTGTGTCAACTTATTTGGGGAGAAGGAAAACTGAGTGAACATTTTCACGTCAGTTTGGACTATAAATTCGAACAGTTTGTGAATACGTAGTGAAATGAAATATATCTATGTTAATATTTATACATAATTACACATATACCCTTAAATGAACGTCAATTTTGCAGCCCAATGCACATGCAGCCCAATAAAAAAAATACACAGGGTTGAGCAATGAAAGATGATCAGCTTCAATTTTGACAGGGCTTACCATTTAAGAATATTCTAGTGACTTCAGGCAGTTTAAACAACCCAAAGTAAGCTGATGATTCTAACGCAGAGTTTTTAATGGCGTTTTTAACCTTCTGTAAATGGGTATTTATTTTTGCTTGCAGTGATGGTTGTATATGCTCACGTTTGTTTCTTAGCCAAATATTTAAAAAAAATATCCTGGAAGCATGAACGAATGAAGTGTACGATTAATTGTTGGGTAAGAAGTAAAGCGTTACTCATACAAAAATGAGGTTAAAAAGGAGCTACAGTTATGATGCAAATAGGAATGCACGTGGGTTTATTAAAAATGAAATAATAATCAGTAATCAATGAATTAAAACATTCTCAAAGTGCTCCTCAAATGTGAATAATTAAATTGTAACAGCAGTTTTGCTTTCCAGAATTAAAAAATTTTCACTTTTAATTCTTACGGTTTGTGTAAATAACAGAGGTGAAATTTGTAGAATCATTTAAGGGTTCATGCCATAAACATATATGAAATACTATTTCAAAATTTGGATGCTACAAAGAAACTGAAGGTACACTTGCTTAAGTCTTTGTGCCCATGAAGAGCCATAGAAAAACTCGGATCTAATTGTGAGATTCGACGAAAACGAAGACGTAGCCATTTTACCCTGGTCTATCAAATGGCATACAAGATGATAACCTTGAGATTTGGGTGCTTGATTAGAAAAATTTGTTGGGCAGAAGACTATTCGAATAATAGTATTATTCTAGAGTATAAATTTATTTATGAACACATCTCTATTTTTTATCAAAACAGTGTAAAATTTGTATTGTCCACATTTTAGGAAAGCATTTAAGATCGAATCGCATCTGCTATATCATTGCAAAATCATACAATTACATTGATGATACATAGCTTGCTATACTACCAGATCAGGCGCGTAGCCAGGAATTGGCCAAGGGGGGGCAACATTAATTAGAACGTACATATGTAAACTGACACATTCTATGGGAAATCCAATTCACGAATGTAAAACGCATCAAATTTTGCAAACTGAATTTCAGATTTTAAAATTCTCCACGTTTTACGATTCCATCAAATTTGAATAATTTTGGACCAGATTTTTAATTGGGCTTGATCCGATTTCGGAGAATTTCGAGACCTGGGTTCGCTTTTATCGTTTCAGCTGGTGCTTAACCTACTGTTCCTGTGACACACGTCTTTGCTTCGAAAAGAAACTGCGGATATCAGGCGTGCTTGACCTTTTCATAATAAAGAATTAAATACAATTTACTAATTTAATAATTCTATCCAGCTTAAAAATTCCCTCGAAGCGATGCGTGTAAGTTACAGAAGCTAAAAGCTTTTAATATGAAAATATTTAAAGCCGCTGTTACCATACTTTTGTTGCCGTTGAAGGTTGAAGTCAAATCGACGAGGCAAAGGTCAAAGTGAAATCGGGATTTCGCAATGCATTCAAATCACCCGCTAAGCAAGAATGAACACAATAAAAATATACTCTAGAATCACCCAAAACGTCTCTTTATTGAATGGTTTATTACCTACGGCTTCTTCCCGTCAAAAGTTGACCCATCCATACTCGCGAAAATCGTATCGAAATGCTTTTCCATTTCGATAGAAATTTATTGATCTAGAAATCCTTTGCTCTCGCAATGGATACGATTTTCGCGCGTATGGATGGGTCAATTAATGACGGGAGGAGCCGTGGGTAATAAATCATTCACACGAAACATGGAAACTTCATGGGTGATTCTAGAGTTATGCTGTTTATACACAGATATTTACATGAAATACTGCATATGTTGAGTTTCGAAGTGATTTTTTTTACAAATAAAAAAAATTGTACTGCCAAATTACTAAAAAGGTTTGCATGTCTCGGTATGGACTGATTTATTTTTAACTTTTTGAGTGATTTGAGAGTATTTTATTTCGAAAGGGGGGGCAATTGCCCCCTTTGCCCCCCCTTGGCTACGCGCCTGTACCAGATGGTTTAAGTTTGTAATAAATTGAAATATGTCAGAACACTGTATTTTTACTCCTGCTAAGAAATTTTTATGATCAAAAGGTTGGCAATAGCGAGAGTTACTATGTGTAATTATTTAATTAAATTCTTGCTATATTTATTTTTTCAGGAAGGTATGACAATAAGATGAAAAAGCTTCGGTGGGACGGTTGTGTTATTTTAATTTTACACTTTAACATTTTAGTACAATTAAAAAAAAGAGTTTTAGTCAACATGATACAGACAAGGATGGTAGTAAATATTACATTTTATTATTTAGCCAATTGCATAACACGTTTAAACCATACATGTAATACAGTAATGCTTCCAAACTGTAACGGTTACAACTACGTAACACTTAATTAAAGTAATAAAAGAAAAGTAATTCAAGTAAGTAATTCAAGTAAGTAATTCAAGTAAGTACTTCAAGTTGTAGTTAAGGCAATTAGTAAATCTTTATAAATATCGTGAATTGAACATGTAAAATTTTAATCGTTAGCTTGGTGTCATTAATTAATACAACGACCTAGGCATTCAATGTGGAATATTTAAAGAACATGCAAAGGAATTAATTACAAATTTCATAATGTAACTTAAACAGTATAAGTTCCCTTAAACATAAATGTACATTTAGAAATAATGATTAAAAACCGTGCAATAAGATCTTTATCGTTATCCTGCTTAATCTTAGCCTATGTCCTTGGGATCATTTTGATGTAATCCATTGATCGGTAGTCCGGGTAATTCCTGAGAAAAAACCGGGTAAAGTTATAACCCGAAAAATTAAAACTCGGGTCTTGTGGATTTTTTATGAATGGATAGTTTGTAACGCTAGGCATTGTCCTTGGGATCATTTTGATGTACTCCATTGATCGGTAGTCCGGGTAATTCCTGAGAAAGAACCGGGTAAAGTTATAACCCGAAAAATGAAAACTCGGGTCTTGTGGATTTTTTATGAATGGATAGTTTGTAACGCTAGGCATTGTCCTTGGGATCATTTTGATGTAATCCATTGATCGGTATTCCGGGTAGTTCCTGAGAAAAAACCGGGTAAAGTTATAACCCGAAAAATGAAAACTCGGGTCTTGTGGATTTTTTATGAATGGATAGTTTGTAACGCTAGGCATTGTCCTTGGGATCATTTTGATGTACTCCATTGATCGGTAGTCCTGGTAGTTCCTGAGAAACAACCGGGTAAAGTTATAACCCGGAAAATGAAAACTCGGATCTTGTGGATTTTTTATGAATGGATAGTTTGTAACGCTAGGCATTGTCCTTGGGATCATTTTGATGTACTCCATTGATCGGTAGTCCTGGTAGTTCCTGAGAAACAACCGGGTAAAGTTATAACCCGGAAAATGAAAACTCGGATCTTGTGGATTTTTTATGAATGGATAGTTTGTAACGCTAGGCATTGTCCTTGGGATCATTTTGATGTAATCCATTGATCGGTAGCTTGGGTAGTTCCTGAGAAAAAACCGAGTAAAATTTTTGTGAGTTGGCTTGTGTTCGTAGATGTATTGTGGATGACTTGCCTGATTTGGGAAACGACTTTTTGCTTGGGCTGCATTTGTATTGGGCTGCAAAATTGATTCCCTTTACCCTTAAGTTTTTCTGAAAAAATCCCACAATTTTGAACCAAGACTAAATAAAATATCCTGATTTCAAGTTTCAAAAATCAGGGAGGTGTAATTGTAAATACATACAATCTATGTATAATTATATTTTAATTGTAGATGGAAGCAGCGACTTTCCCAGTGGACGTCTTGTCTGCCCGAATGTGTGTACCTCTGTGTAGAGAGCAGTTTCTGTATCTATAATGTGGCACTCATTTTAAGGGGGGCTCTGGTGCCATTTTATTTTGTCTTCGTGCATCCGGAGCATGACATTATTAATTGAGTTGTTGTGGGGAATGTGAAGGATTGCTGGATGTCCTAAGGCCCTGGGACTGTAACTGTCTAGCTCGCACAGTTGGAATTAGCAACTAGAGGTAAACTTTGCCATGAACTTGGGGTTTGGTTCTGGTTTACTCCCTGTATGGATGGAGGCTATACAGCTGGGATTATAATTAATTTATAATATGGCAGACACCTTGTGGACGTTGATACTGGTTGTAAAAGGGCAACTGCGTTTGGACTTCCTCACAATCAGCTCATCTGGGCTTTCCTTAATTATGACTTATGGAAATTGTTTTGTCATGTAGTTTCTTATTATTGCTGGAGCAGATTTATGTCTGGTAAAATATGTCATACTTGGTTATTTTAGGGCGCATGATTAGTTGTAGGACTTGCATGATTTTGATCCAGTCCCAGGCAATTTTTTAATTTGTTTCAATACAACTTTTTATGCATTCCTTCAGTGCTACCAGATCCCTTTCCTTTTAGAGGATGGAAATGAGCGTAATTATTTGGATCCTAAATGTTGTCCTATGAATCCTATTTGTCCTCATTTTGTCATATGAGTAATTAATTTGTCACATTTGTTCTCTACAGTCTTCGATCTTGTCCAAATAAATATTCTACTTTGTGACTGTGTACAAAGAGCATTTTTTATATTATTTATACACACGTGCAATTAGACGATTAATGCTTTTAAGAAACCAGCCGAACTGAAATACTTGTTCGCGGCGAGGAATTGAAATTATTAAAATTAAATCGTAAATATTGATTTAAACATTATTTTGAATGGTTTTATAAATTATTATATAGTCAAAAATATCTTAGTTATATTTAGTCATATTTAGGCCCTGAAGAAGAACACTTCGTGTTTGAAAGCTTGGCATAATAAAAGTGATTCTAAGCAATAACCACGTACAATTCCAATTATTAGAATGATTGATTATCGATATTATTATTAAGGCTCAAAAGTTCAAGTAATATCATGGACTGGAGTACATTCAACATTCACTATTCCTGTAAAAATCTTAAATTATCACCGTAAGTTACTCCACAAAAAAAAATTTTGCATACAGGGATTTAAAATTCATTGCACAAAAACTACAAACTGGACTCCTTTTCATGATTCCCGAAAATAAGGAGAAAGTCTTCAAACGTTTTCATTCCTTGAATTGCTGACAGTTCATTATCTTCATCACACTGATTATTCAACACGGTCAATGACATAATTACTTATCGCTTAAGGTGTGGGACTTCCTTTAGTCGATTATTTCTTCATTATCATACTGTATTTTCTTTGCATCTCGAACAAAACTAAATCAAGGGTATAGGACACTATAATTGTATTGATGGTAGGACTTAAAATTTAAGCAAATTATGCTGAAATCATTTGATGTCTTAATTAGGGTTTTCGAGAGCTATTATATTTGTAGATGCTCTTCCCTGGAAGTTGGTGTTTTCATATTACTTATCAAATTTACGTACATAATGGTTCACCAACGCTAACCATCGTAATAAAAAGTAATGAAGAGGCGAATATATATATATATATATATATATATATAATTGTATCAATATAAGCATTATTTAGCTTATATGAAAATGTATAGTACTCATGGAAAAAAGTGTATCAAGTAAAAGGTACGTAGTTAGTTTTACCAAATCGTTGGGAGTATTTCTGTTTGTATTTCTCTGTGATAGGAGTGATTTTTTAAAGAATTTGACACTATTTACTTTTAGGCCAGAAGTCAGGTTGCAAAATTTTTACCAAATTAATTACTAATTATTGCTATTATGATAATTTAAATAACTTGCGTACAACTGGAATGACGAATAAAGCAATAAAATATGAAATACAAAAATCAAATACAAAAGCTTCACCCTTGAAGTAGAATTCGGACCGGAAGATCCTTCCCATGGTAAATAATATCCAACAGGGTAGTTTTCAAAAGGAATTACAGTAGCAACATGTTTGGTTTCTGACATTTGTTTTTTCAGCAGTGATTTTAAAAATTAATGATGACGTCTTTGAGGTGCAATTCTTTGTCAACGGGAATTTTTAAATTCGTTAATATTTTTTACTGCCAGGTGGGATTTACAGATCTATTCGTGTCTTTCATGCAGGAACCTAAGATTCTGCAGGGAAAATCAAAAATTGTCTTCCAGGGAGATTTACAGAAATCCGACTCACTTGTGTTCACTTGTTCTTGATGCACTTTGTTGAAAATTAAATATCACTCTTTGCTAAGGATTCGGAGCATGAACCGTGTCTTTTCCTTCTTGATTTGTGGCATAGATTCACAATCACATTTTGTCTTATTGTATCATTTTACCCCTAGTAAAAATCCTCATCTCATATCACGACACACATCACCTACCTCTGAAACGGTATTTTCCAACATCGCAGTGTAGTCACCCTACAGTAGGGTAGAAGTCACTTTCTTAGGCCATCATTATCAAATAATTTATCAAAACTGGACATTAAAATGGGAGGTAAAGGGGTAAACCCTAACACACCACAAGAAACACGCACGAAGTGAAATGCTAACTAACACCAGCATAAAAATTTCCAAGAAAGAGTCAGCAAAAGGCTTGTATTACTGTGGTTTTACACCACTTTCATATTTACAACAGAAGCCTACGTGTGCTAAGAAAGAGCATAAAATAAATTATTGTCAAGTTTTCATAGAGAATAATAGGGATTTGTGGATCCAAGGTTGAGAAAAGGTCAGGGAATGAAATTCGAGCTTACCGTTAAATACAGTGCACTACAGCTATGTATAATTATGTATTTGTTGTACATTGTAGGACATCCCCGAAATGACTCTTGTAAACTTGTGAGCTCGTGCTCTTTAATGAAAAATATTATATTTGTTTAAAACAAATTTGTATCGTTACAAACTGCGTTTAATTAAACCATCATGACTTAGAAATCTTGTAAAATTCTATGTAAATATTTGTATGAGGGGTTCTTTAATTTCCTTATACTGTAGTGAGTACACCACGTAGCAATTGCTCTACGCTTACGTCCAATACTTTCGGGCGGATTTATAAGACAAAAATATTTTACCCGTTATTTACAATAATTGTAAAGCTTGAGCCACCCGAGATAGTTATAATAAATAAAAGGACTTTCACTACATCAAAGCTATAAGCAGGGAAGGACCATTATGTAAATTGTATTTGTTTCGTGTATCTATGTGTATAGCTATTTAAGCTTGAATACATTTCCAGCCCATGCATAAAATCGACAGGGAAATCAAACTTTGTGGAACGAAAGAAGAGTTTCACTGTTGTTAAGTTAAGACATATGAAACTTGCATATTTATTTTTTTCATGTTGCCTCGTTTCCAGGAATCTCCACTCTCTAGAGCTCTATACTCTGCTGCTATTAACTTAATTAACTACTGTGGATGTTGATCCGTTCGAGTTCATTTTTATTTTTGCGGGCCTGCAGGGCTGGAAATTATGTTTGATGACTTAATGGGCTGTGGGTGGGTACGGGCTCACTGTTTTTATCTACAGAACCCACATGGCGTCAGATCCGTAATGGCAAGTAAGTCAACTATGGTTTCCAAAATATTCCAGAGTACAGCTTTCGTCAATCGGACAGAATGCAAATGGTTAGATTTGTAATAACTCTTAAAAAGCATCTACTGATACAATGTATTTTAAGCAACAACAAATAATGATGTCGCTTTTTCTAGCACCCAAATAACATAATTACTTCATATTTCCATGCCGGTATGCAACTATACATATACTTTACACTAACCAGAGCTTTGCAGTACTTTGACATACAGCATTTGAAGATAGTTATTGTGAGACCAAAATATTTTGTATTCGGAGCTCCTCAACCATTGATTGTGTGGGCTCGTTTCTGTACATATTGTTAGGATTGTGAAATACGATATTTTACTCAAAATATTTATTACCTAAATGGATAAACATTTTCAAATATATTATCTTGTATCGTATATTTTGCATTTTTTGCGAAATGTATTTTTCTCAATGTTTTACATGTTTTGTGTAAAATGCAAATATTTGTTTACAGATGTAAGATAAGTTTTAAATTAGCTGTCATGTGCATATTGTATTACAGATAATTTATACTTTTGTTCATTGCTGATACATATAAATTATGTGTGTACTGTACATATGTGTGTGAGAACAGGCAACGTAGCTATTTATCAAAATTTCTCTGATGAATTAATTTAAAATATTGTATACATGTAGATACATGGAAATGGCTTTTTCGTTGCCAGTAGCGTCAATTTCTTGAATCAAGAACATTGGATCCGTTTATGCTGTGACATTGTAGGAAGTTAGATACAATAAATAGGTTTTATTACCAACCATCTGGAGATTAGTCTCATTACATGCATTCACAATATTTGCATGCAGTTATTATGATAAAGCTGGGTTTGTAGAGCAATGCAATGAGTGATACCAATAAAGGTGACTTTGTTAGTAGCTATTTTCCCGTTTCTATATTTTTTTATTTACATGTAAAAATCCAGAATCGTATATTTTGACAAGCATTACTTTACGAACATGTGGCAATTATTGGCAATGCAATATGTATTGTACTCGGCCCTGTTGACTGTAATTTCAACTGATTTAAGCAATTAAATGGATGTGGAATATATGGGAAAGCATCCCTCCCGAGCAGGTGTTCGGTTAATGCGTACAAATATTACGAATCGGCCTGAATTGAAGTTCTTTCACTTCCTCGTCCTTACGAAGTTTCACCCAAGTTTGGAGTAAAGCTGGTATTAATAGGTCATATCGCGTGCAGCACTGCTGTGTATGTACATTGTACAGTAGTACATTCCTCAACTGCAAACAGATCCCAGCTCTCCTACAAACACGGGCTGTTATACTGTATACACGTGGCTACAAATAGGTTTCTGTGGTCCCAATGAAGTAAACACTACTTATGGACACGAGTTTACTGTGGGATTGAATCAATAAAGAATAAGAGATTATTTAAAGCTCCGAGGCCTGAATCAGTAATATTGACATATGGAGGTATTTGTTAAATATAACAGAAAGTACTTTACTTCAGAATGGATAACAAATCTACTGTGAAAGAATCGGGGCTTTGAAGTTGCAAGTTTGCAAAACCAAGAACAGTAAATCCATTCAATAGGATAATTGGTTCAACAAGTAGACAACACATGTGGTCACATTACCAAAGAGTGAAATCAAACTTGTTGGAATAATGTTGCTCGGGAAGAACATTCAACTGGGAGCCGAGGGTAGGGAGGGGGAACAGAATCGTAAATTGTCAATGAAAATAATGCAAACATTTTTTCAGTATGTATGTATATGTGTACGTAAGTACGTGTATGTACTTGTCCGCAAGAGTTGTTTACTACATTATGGAACACTGATTTTATTATTACAATAAGAAGTAAAATTTTGTTCACAATCGAATTACATGATACACACTCCAAATTGGTATATCTATTAATTTTCTATACTGTAGAAGAGACGGAATAGAATGTGACATGAGATGTGCACAGCAGTTATTCATAATATTTTTACATGTCCACCTACAGCGGTCGTAGATTACATAATTTTTTAAAGTACTGACAATACAGTGATTCATCCATATTCCTATATAAACATGATTGATCGGAAGAGATGAGTTTTTACGAGGAGAGCTAACGATGGGGTTGTGTCTAGAAATAATAATTGCTATTGTACAATCAGAAACAAAATATTTCCATTAATACAGGGCGGGTATAGTCGACATGAGTATGTTGCAAACTCAAAAGAGAACAATCTACACAAGACAATGCTGCTGCTGCGGCCAAAATAAAACATTTTTAAAGTATAAAATAACTTGTATACACTTATACTGACAATAAAGTTATGGGATTGTACATATATTCTTACATTTGGTAAGGTTAAGGTTTGTAGATGCACATATTAGTTTATCTTCCTTGTTGTGACACTGGTAAGAATTACCTACAGTAATAAGTAACAGTTTTACGCTTCTTCCGAACAATTTTAATTAAAACGGTGTAAAATTCTAAAGTCAATGTGCAAACATGGATGGATAGTTTGGCTACTCAAAACGGAAAATATAGGTAAAGATGATGATAGCTTGTGTTTACTACTCGATGTTGCATGTTATAAGTATAGCTAGTATTTGTAATAATTACCGACTGAAATTACCATATAGTGTACCCTAAACCTCTTTTGACAACAAGGTCAAGGTACGTAAGTAACTGCGTAACAACAACTACAGAATTCTCAAATGCCTCTTCACTGAGAAGTTGCTCATTAAAAGAAGTACACGGAAAAAGAGCTATACTAATTTAACAATTAATATTACA
This sequence comes from Allacma fusca, assembly GCA_947179485.1. NCBI lineage: Eukaryota > Metazoa > Arthropoda > Collembola > Symphypleona > Sminthuridae > Allacma > Allacma fusca. The sequence continues at coordinate 36,110,905 of OX359247.1, forward strand.
ATAATTATTATACTAGAACCAGGGGAAAGGTTAGAAACGAATGCGTCAATTATCACTAAACAAATTATCAAAATTATTACTACTAATGGTACTATTATATTCACTGTGTACATGGTTAGGACCGCTACTGTAATACTGACCAGGGTTCATCATAAGGTTACTGCTACTACCATTATTTTGACTTCCGGGCACGTGGCTGACAGGACTCAGCCCGTTTCCGCCTGCAGCACCAGCTCCAAAAAAGTCATTATAATTTGACGTTGTCCCTGAAGCGCCCTCCGTATTATTGATATCGTCGAAAAAATGGCCATAAATTTCAGAATTAGGAGGGAACTGAACATCTCGAGTTTTGAAAGCTGTATTTTGAATCAAATCTGCTGGAGTAATGCCCATACTATTACTACTTGACTGCGCACCAAAATTCCTCACAAGATTTTGCATCGCAATCCTGGGATTATAATCATAAACTGATGTTGCACCTGGAGCCAGCCGGGTGTCCAAGAAAGGACGGGAGGCCCTCATTGCGTTCGGTGACGAGGAATTAGCCCACGCCGGTAGTGCCTCATCTAGAAAGGAGGTGTCCAAACTAGGAGAAGCTCCAGGTGTTAAACCACTAGCACTAGGTGTAATTCCAGGAGTATTTTCAGGGGAAGCCCAAAGTGTCGCATCTGGGTTATCCTCCGGTGGATTAATATTACTGATGGGCGTACTCAGGTTCGTACTCAAGTCACTACCCGAACTATGCTCCCAGGAAAGATTACTGTTGCTGTTGCTATTGTCATTACTGCCAGATCCTGATTTAGGACCCGTTGAGTTATTTCCTGATCGAATCACACTCTTCGGTCTGCCATCTATTGGGGTATCCAAATGAGAAAGAAAACTAGCCTTACCAGACGGGCTAGCTGGAATCGGTACAATAGAAATATCTGGTGTAGGAGGTCCGGAAACACGGTTACGGCACACTGAGTCCGAAAAAGAGGGTGATTGTCGGGATGAGCTTGAGTCTTTGCGAGATACAATGTTCAAAGACCTTAAATTTTCCATAGATTTTTCACTCGAAACTACATTCTTTGTAGAGGTTTCTTCTCCACGAGTACTCGAAACTTCACCGAAATGTTCATCAAATTCAATTATTTCCACATCAGAGTTATTGTTGGAGCTGTTCTGCCTCGGAGATGGATACTTAGGTGGTGGTAAGCTCTTAGCTCCGCCTCTCAAAATAGTTACGTCACCTCCCGAGTTACTTCGAAAGTTAGTAATTTGGTGATTGTGAAATGATGGGAATAGTCCTGAGGTAGGAGGCAATTTCTGCATAGGTGGAGGCTTATTCGCATCAAATCCGGATCTGCGGTTGAAATAAGGCGATATTTCCGTCGCAACAGGATTCCTAGAATTAGAATCTACATACGGATTGTAAAATGAGGTTTGCTTCGCCGGTCGGAGCAGAGAGTACACTAAGGCCTGAAGTTGGGTAGTGCTCACATCACCTACCAACGGGATCCCACGGTATGAGTTACTATTTGCTGAGGTAGGTTTGATACCAATTAGGGATCCATTGGCGCCTATCCGAAGATAGGTTCCTTGTGGGGAACGTAAAATACTTATTTTTTCTCCTGCTTTCAAATACATTTCTCTTCCTGATTGGGGATCAATTAGATAGGCATCCTTTTTTAGATTCATGAACCGTACATCAATACCGCGCTCTTTAAGAATGTCATACGGTAGGTCAGCATGCTGCTGTAATCGCTTTTGCTGAATTTGGTGTAACTCCAGCATTTTTTCCCGGTAGGACATGGTCGACGTGTTCATCATTCGGATTCGGTCAGTATCGCTAAAGTGAGCGAAGTTGTTGTAGCTTAATGGGAAATTACTACTGTAGCTTGAATTAGACTGAGATAAACTAGCACTGTCCATTGGCTTAGGATAGAAGGCTGAATAAGATGGGCGACTGTAGGAGTTTCCACTTTGTTTTTTCTCTTCTTCATAATTTAACCGTGCAATTCTTTTCTCTTTAGCGGATAATTTTGACTCCTTCCGGTCTATTAGGAGGGATTCATGCTCAAATGGTTCCTGTAAGAAATTCTATTTTTAATAATTTACCCAAAACAATCTAATACAAATTAAAAGAGCAATATATGAATAAACAAGTAAAATGCATAAAAATTTTCCATTTCAAATTACACACGGCAAACTGACAAATACATGTATAATTAAATATAGTCTTAAATAAATGTTTCGTACCCGCGTTAAACGATCCCCACATCGGTTGAGTACCGTCCTCAAGACAGGGTCAGTGAATTTACCCATGTCAAAATTATGCCGAACATCCGTGTTTTGAGCTTCATCCATCTGTGCCTGATCCAAAACTAGGAAAGATGTAACATCCTTGGTCTGTAAATGTGCTTCAGGATTCATCTCGTCAACAACTCGGTCGGACATACCCCGTTTATTGATTTGCCTATCGTAAATTCTTTTCTCTAACGTACAATCTGTAACGAACCGGTAGATCTGACATTCCTTTTTCTGCCCGTACCGGTACACCCGACATACAGCCTGAGCATCATGACAAGGATTCCAACTTGCATCAAAAACCACCACGCGATTTGCTCCAATCAAGTTAATGCCCAAGGAACCCGCTCTAGTCGACACGAGGAACAAGTGTATGTTCTCATTGTCGTTGAAATCATAAATTAATTTCTCCCTTTCCAGCCCCGAAGTACTTCCATCCAAACGAAAGTAATGAGAATTCTTGCGCCATCCAAATTTCTTTCCCAAGAACAGCTCAATGAGATCAAGAGTAAGTAAACTTTGTGAGAAAACCAATAGTTTATCCCCCACTTTTTGGATTTCTTCAACAATCGCAAATAATAACTGGAACTTGACACCATTCTCCAATAATTCCGATTCGTAATTTTTGAAGACAGCTGATGCCCATTCCAAACTTATGCTTCTCCCGTCCAAATTATTCGGCAAAGATTGTTGTCCTACCGTGGAAGGAATGTTCGCTGCTGATGCAATGCCCAAACCCAAGATTTCGGCGTTGAAATTATTGAAATTAAAATCGGGGATGGTTCTAGTTGGGGAGGCAATTGTTGACACCGTTAAGTTCCTATTCTTATTATTCGCAGTGCCACGTGGTTTTCGTTTTTTTCTACCATCCTCAGATCCATCGATATCATCCATATCTAAATCATCTAAAACGTCCTCTTGTTTTTTCACAACATTATATAGAGCATCAGGGTGGTTCCAGATTTTACAGCAAACAGCAAAGGCTTTGATAGGATTGGCAGTGGGAGAGCCATCCTTGTCAGCATTTTTATCTCTATGCTCTTCACGTAGGTAACGGATAAATTCTTTGTAGAGAGTGTATTGAATTGGAGTCATTTTCAGCAAGAATACCCACTCTTCTTTGAAAGGCAGTGCCGATTGAAGAACTTGATGAGATCGGCGCTGGACAAATCCTTCGAGGAGAGTATGTAAGACGTGGGAACGATATCGCATCAGTTTTCTATCACTCATTGAAGAATCTGTACACTGTCCATTAGTGATTGGCCTCTCAAACATATTGGAGAATTCTGTTTTCGAACCTAAGTAATTCGGTCGCACAAAATCAACCATGCACCAATATTCCATCAAGTTGTTTTGCAATGGATATCCTGAAATTTTTAAAACATTATTTTTATTACTAATAAGAATTGGGTTCCAACTTAATATAACTCCAAAAACTTTCGTTTTAATAGAATTCTAACAGCAAATATAAATCAGTTGTGTTCAACATAATAAAACTCGATTTCTTAAATGAAATTGTAAGTGTTTACCAGTAAGAACGACACGCCGCCTGGTTCTCACAGCCTTCAAAGCTTGCGAAATACTAGCTCCACTATTCTTGATTCGGTGACCTTCATCACAGATAACTAAATCTGGCCCTGGTCTAACAAGATGCTCATAAATTCTTTCCAAACTTTGTTCCTCAGCTCTTCCAACATCCGTCCCATCGTGCAAAGATAACGATGCCAATTTTTTCTTAGAGGAACGTTTTAATTTTTTCAAAGCTAGCATTCGATACATTTCGTACCCTAGCAGTAACACGCCACCCTGACAGCTCCACTCAGATATAATTTTTTCTCTTGCTCCAAGTGTCTTGACTGTCTCGTTGAGAACAAAAACTTGAAACTTTCTCGGTCGAACGTCACTTGAGGAAGAAGTGGTGGCACTACTTTCATCAGAATTAGTAATTCGGGAATTCTCCTCTTCCGGTTCTCCGGGCATTGCATTGATTTGAACCGGTGACGGAGCAGAACTGGAAGGTTGCTCTAGTTTTGGTTGACTGGGGGAATCTTGACTCATGGATTTCGTATTTTTCCCGTTCCCTTTCCTTCCCTTAAGTTTCTTCTCATACCGTAGCTTGAACGACGAACCGGCTACAGTCTCATCCGGTGGAACCCAAAAGTCAAATTCGTTTAGCCAATTTTGAATTGTGTTGATTGGCACGATAATTAATACTGTCTTGGAATGAGTGTGGCGGAGAAAAATGTCACAGAACGAGACAGCCTATAATAAATTTCAATATATGTAAGTAACGCTAGATATTATGCTGATTAGGTAAGAATACATAATTACAAAGAATGGTTGACGTCATTAAAAGGATTCTAAATTAAATTACATTACACGCTCTACATATTTGCTGAGCGTTTATTTCAAATTATGTAACATTATTTGCAATTAGATTAATACCTGAATGGTTTTGCCGAGTCCCATGGAATGAGCCAGAATACAACCGAAGCCATTCGAGGTATTAAATCGGTCCAGCGATTCAATAACGTTGTCGTACAGAAAGCGTATTCCCCCGATCTGTATTAATTAGTAAACATTTTATTTCGGTTACTACTTATTGGAACATACGAACAAAACTTATACAATAAGCCCGAAAATTAGAAAGTAGAAAAAATTTATGTATATGTCTATTGGTTACAAATTCTAGTTCCCTTTTACCATTTGGCCAACGGTATATTATCTTCCTTTGAAACAAAAATGGCAATATCATAAAATTCACACTGGGAAAATTTAAACAAAAAAACCGTAAATGGAAACAATTTTTTAACCTGGTGAGGTTTAACAGCGCGAGCTATCTGCGGAGCTAAAAATATATCGGGATCGTCAGGAGGATGGGCCACATTTACAAGGACTCGTCCTAACTCATCCGGAAAGTTGTTCTCATCTTCCTTCCCCTCTTTGTCAATTTCATCATGGTAGGCTGAGGGACTTAGCACAACACAATCATCCGAGTCACTTTCTTCCCCCATTGCAACCTTTACATCTTCTTGTGCGTCCAAGGGCTCCGCACCATCAACATGTTGCATCGTTCCACCACTGTTCCGAAACCCACTAAATCCGTTTCTCCGGTCAAGGTCCAGACCCCTAAATATATCTGGCCTCTGAATGCCCTCTTCCAAGGGAATAATGTCGGGATTTTCTTCATCGGAAGATAAGACAACTTCATCAATAACAGTTGGAGGCGTGACCTTCTTACTGGAGGAAACAATGGGTATCAACCCTGGAGCGGGCATCACACCTTTTCTTGCAAATAGTTTATCAATTTGTTGGGACAACTGAAAGGGGTGATTAGAGGGTGTGGCGGTATTTAACATTTGAACAAGATTTTGTTGCTGCTGTTGAGCCAACTTCAGAGAAACTCTCGCTCGTCTCTCCTGCTCCTCCCTCTGAGCTGCTAATGTTTCCTCATCCAGCTGATTCGTAGAGAGAATCTCTCGAATGTTCTTCCTTAAATGGGAAGGTCTGTTTCGCTTTTTAGATTTTTCAGACTGGCCAGTTGTAGTGTGGTCACCTCTATCTTCATCCTCCTCATCTGAAGTACTATTCTGCAGCTCTGGGTCATCTTTAGGCTCTAGTTTGGACTTCCTCCTTTTCCTGCTCTTCGTTTTACTCTTGTATTTTCTAGTAGTTTCAGAAGGATTCCCTTCATTTTCTTTAGTGGTTTCAAGTCCAGTGACATTGGTGTCAAGCCCCGAGACAGATTTGGACTTTACTTCCTCGCTAGAACTGATTTCTCCTCCTTCAGATGCTGAATCCTCTGAAGGATGTGAAGGCACTTTGCTGTCTCCCGAAGGGTCATCAGGGTTCAGGGTAGAGCCCAACAGGTGTTCGGGATCGTAAGTATCATCTTCCTTCAGGAGATCAAAGTCCAAGTTGTTCTCTGACGGGAAGGCAGGTTTTGGGGGGTCGTTACTCTCATCAATTTTAATTCGTTTCGTTAAAGGCTCTTCTTCCAGTTCATCTGATGAGGATACCATCAAACTAACCGGGAGCTCTTGACCCAAAGTGAAATGGGCACGGGTTGAGAGGCTACTTTCAGTCATTTTTTCAAACAATCTGAAAACGAAAAACACTTATATATTAGTATTTTCTAGCAAACCTGCTTGTTACAATAATTATTACAGTTAGATTGTTTACATTTTTAAAATCCAAACTAAGAAACTGAAAGTTCCATTCAATTTAGTTAAAAATAAATAATATTAATCAGAAAAAAGTAGTTGATTAAAAATCCCCTGAGGCTCGTTAAAACGTTTTTTGGAAATGAAACTAAATCATTAAATTAGCAAAAAAATAAGTATTACTCAAAATCAAAAGAGCGAAAATCCAGGAATGAGCAATCCATATGTACAGCCATATAGGTGCTAGTCCTTTCGCTGACAGAATGGTTCACAAATAGTTTCTCAGGAATAACAACTGTGAGCCTATTTATCCTACCCGAGAACGTTTCGGAGGATACCCAAGCGTTTCAAACAGGAAGGAGGCAGGGAGAAGTGACAACTATATGCTTTAACAAAAACCCCTTGCACAATACAAGCAAATAAGCAAGCAGAAGCGAGTAGGAATTGCTTATGGGAAATACCGGGCACACGAGTTTGGGACAAGGGTAAGGAATCTTTACGGACGAAGGGCAAGGAAGACAGCCACGTGCTGCTGAATAAATGATGGCATTCGACTGTTCCAATTGCAAAAGACATATTGCACAGGAGTATACATATATATATATGCCATGTATCCTTATAACAATAATAATAATAATACCCGGGTATTATAGGTACCCCATCATAATGTTATCGGCGCTACAACACTCCTACAGGCTCGGTTTGACCGGACAAACAAATAACACTATATAGTTCTTCAGGGTCGATATTCTGGTGCGTCAACCTTATAACATAATAACCTATGCAATATGCTCATCCATATACAGTTTATTTATACAACAAACAGTTGTGCCTACTACACACACATGCTTATAGATGCATGTAGACATTAGACATGTGCCTGGCCTAAATGTTTTGTCCATCGATGCCCACACTGACAAACTGACAACAACCCCTGCCCCAAACAAACCATTCTATGTGTGTAGGTTCGTGTAAATGTTATGTTTTGGAAATGAGACTGCTGAATATAAGTACCTGTGTATTAAGTGTATTAGCTGGCAGGAACAGAGATGTTTGTTCTACCGTGCACGTCCTCACGCATACTTACTTGTATACATAAAAAGAATGTATTTACATACTTTAGTTTTTCATAAAAATTTTGAATCAAATGCAATTAGTGCTATTATTATTTCATTCGGAGTTTTTTTTTTACAGCCGCACTAATATTGCCTTTACTATTCTTTCGGCATTAACTGTATACATTTGACTTGTACTCTTGCACAGTGATGAAATTCATCCTAAAATTCTGTAATAAGTGTAAAGGTTCATTAAATATGTATATGTTTCCCAACGATTACTGACAGAATTGGAGCGATATTTTGCTGAGGCATAGTGCAGACTGTGGGTGGACCCGGGGCGGTCTATTGATGGATGCATGTACATAGCAGTAGTTACTTCAATATATGTATGTAACATACAATTTATCATTTTCATTTACCTTGCCCATAATTTGAGTACGCGTGGCAACCTGATATTTATTTTCATATTAAATCCATCCGCCGTCTCATGTATTGTTGGTAAGTTATGGACCACAGTCTGGTCAACAGTTTAGCAAATCGTGTACCTAAGACCTAAACCTTCACTACACAGCAATATGAGCAATATGTTTTGAATTAAAATCAATGGAACTCACAAAAGTAAAGAATGAAAGGAATTGATGAAAACAGGACTGTGGAACTGATTTGTGCCCATTTTTTGATAGTACTCTAGCATTAGAATTGCTACAGCTTACATTTGCATTACACAATTAATTACAAATTATTAATAAAAACATTCCAATTTTAAGAAGTATTGAATACGCAATACTAAATTCATGTTACTATGATTATTAAAATGCTAAATCCATGACCATACACAGATCAGAAATAAGTAAAGTTAAGCCAGCTACGTGAACTACAACAGAGCTACAGAGCCGAAATGACTACAAAATAAATGACAGCAGAAATGAAAAGTTGCAAAAATTCATCTAATTTTACATTATAACAAGACGAGGGAGATGAAGCACATTTATTGTAACAAATAAATATTAAAAGAAAAAGTGCAACTGATTCTCTTATGCATGATTAAAAGTATTAGATTTCACGTACCTACTTTCATGGAAATCCTTGACTCACAATATTTAGGAAACACATTATTTTCAGTTTTGAATCACTACACAGCACTATACTTGAGTGAAAAGTCGTTAATTAGCTCATTCTATATTATTATTCTCAACATTGAACTTCAGTAGAGTCAGTATGTAATCTTCTTTCGTTTCCTTTTGGCTAGCACAATGAGGGAACTACTTTGAATACAACTTTGAATAAACTTTGAAAGGGTCGTCAAAAAAACTATATTGTAAAATACTAGTGGCTGGGCAACTTGGGAACAATAGCTTCTCCAACGAAACTGGCTTGGTTATATCCCTTTACAATTTTTGCAGTATTATTTTAATGTACAAGTACAAAGGTATAGTAGCTACTATGTTTCCTCTTATATAATTACGTATTCTGAATTTCACACCAGGAATTCATGAACGCTTCTCACAGGATAAACCTTGATTTGTTTGAATCATTCACTTTTTCATGTATTTCCTGTATTTCTTGGAATCAAATTCCACTTTTTCCGAGTCTTCCACAATTTTAACCCGAGTTTTAGGTTTCCGACGCTGCAAATGAATGGCCTTTTCTTCCTCGGTCAGCGGAGTCAAGTCAAATGGAAGCTAGAAACAGACACAAACACAAACATTACAACAATTGCTTCGTATTCTAATAATTCTGGCAGACTGCAAACACTGCAGTAGTTGGCAATGACCTTTGGTCTTAATGTGTACGCAGGATTCTAAATAAGATAAACTGTTCTCGAGAAAAGGAGAAGTATGCTAAAGTTATATGGGAGGTACCATGTTTCAATTCTGTGTTTATCTTTTCCTGTGAAAAATTCTCTCACTTTTCCAGATAAAATAATTTGTCAGGATGGTTTAAACCACTTTTCATAACCGCATGCACTAAAACGTCTAATAGCGCCATACTGGTGTAATAAAGCTGTGTTAAACTGACAATAAAATCCTACACTATAACTTATAACTTCCAATAAATCTCAAGCACACATGTTTACGTCATAGTTTTGTCATTCACGACAAATCTTGCAGTCTCATTGCATGATGAATAATAACTAAAAACATTAAAAATCTTCACTTCTGCACTATATGCTCAGAGTGAATCTCCACGCAAGCGATTGCCTCACGAGATTCATTCCTTCCCAGAAAAACTTTACACCAGATTAATTAATGACATCATACTACTAATATGCAAGTGTGCAATAAAGACCTACAACTTCAACTTGCTAAACGACTGGCGACACATGTTTCAAACAGTATCGGAATAACCCAATATGGAGCAATATATACTTCTTTTTTTAAGGCTAAAATAAAAAAAACAAGTTCCGTTAAGGAATTGACACGTCCCACCGACAAAGTTGCTGAAACAAATGTTGACCAGAAAGAATGTCACGAGGAATCCCAGACCCAGGATGCAGGTGTTGAGGAAATAGGCATAGATACAATTAATTTGACAGGAGAAGGTAATCAAATGTAAGTATATCAACAACAAGAAAAATTCAATCCAGTCAATTTTATAGCAACCAATTTAATGAAGGAGAGCAAGGCAACGAGGACAATATCAACATACTTACAGCTACAGCCTCTTCAGTAATCCATTCTAACAGCAGATAAATGCATACAAGGAAGATTATGTAAAAAGCTACAATTTACAACACACTCAAGGAAAATGGCATGGCATTGAGTACAGGAGAGGACGAAGAGATGGTTGCGTAATCTAGAAAAAACACTACATCACACATCTCGCAAGTTATGGAGATCCAGATGTACGTAGAACTAGAACCCCATCACATTGTTACCACTCATTAATGTCAACCAACCATCAAGTACCAGTACCAGCGCTTTTCGAGGAATAAAAATAAAAGCTAAATCATTAATTCCTACCAGTAACTGACAATAGTTGGACTACAAAAAGACTACAAACCAATCCACCCATCCATCTTCACCTTACCATTCCTCTTATGATTCATCTCAGTACAGTCACGTGCCAGAAATGATCCTCATAAAGTAATGAAATCCTTTAAACCTACTTACTTCAACAAAACTGAAATTCCTATCCCAAATTGCCTTCTACAATGAGCCCAATTATTAAAACCACTCATCTAAACAAATTTCAATCCCTCACCCATCCAAATTCCAGAACAGGAATCTAATTTCAACACAGAAAGAATCTAATCCCCGGGAATTCCCCTCTCAAATAATGACCTCACTAATCCTCTCAAAATTCCCAACCCCGATTTAAAGTTCACTGACCAGATCTACCCATACCCACACAGACCGGGAACGGGAAGGTTCCTCACCTTAATAATTTGTCTCGGCTCGTGATACCGGATAGTGATGGTGGACCCGTCTGGATTGACCAGGAGCGTCGGGTAAGGTCGAAGGTACTGAAGACGGCTCGTTCGCACGATCGCTGCCCGGTTGCTGGTCAAATGTCGGATGAAAGGCAAATTCAAATTACTGTTAAAATTAGACCGGAGGACAGATTTCACTAAATTCATCGTACTTCTTTCAAGGTTCTCAAGAAGGGATTGGTTCTTGACCCAGACCGTGCTGACCTGGCGGTACTCTCATGTACGACTCTGTCGATCAAGGTAATCAATCAGTACTTATTAAATTAGACTCCACAATATAATATCCACACTCCTACAATAATTGAATAAGTTATACAGGCTCCGTTTCACATTCCAAAACCAGTTCCTACAGAGCTAATTACTCTCCCACTCACAACTTTATTTAGTAATTTAGTCTCTATATCTCAGGACACAGGGATCTCATTTAGAGGGCAAGGAGTTAACAATACACGTCTCAGTCAAGGGAAGATTAATATCGAATTTTGATATTTGTCTCGAACGGAGGGTGGATATATATATGGGGAATTTCCCAAGAAAGGATTTAAATTATAGGAATATATAGGTAAGGTATATATAGGAAGGGCAAGGATTTTGAATATTAAGGTTTATTTATTCAAGAGATTGACTTGGAATCGATGGGTGGTGGAAGTTTGTTCCTCAGACTTGAGACTTTTATGACTACATATACGTGAGACTGTAGTAATACTTATACACAGTATAGCCCAAAAACCCTCCTCACACTGTGGAATTGTGGATGGTGGATGATGCGATGATGATTGGGGAATTTGTTTCCTGACTAACTGATAAATTCCAGTGAAACGGATAAAAGACTAGAAAATACTTAACAACAACACACTACTTACGACTACACTCCTGAATACTTAAATACCATATAGGTAGATAGATACTACAATTTATTATACTTATGTATGGGAGATCTAGAATAGTTTATTTTTAAGGTACTTACTTACACAGTAGTGCATGCAGAGTTGCAGAGTTACACTTTAGCAGCAGCAGCAGCAGCAGCAGCACTCTTTCAATATCAAGTCTATGAACTCATGCATTCAAACAGAGAGATTGTATGACTGATTGCATAAAAGGGGAGCATGAGTTCAAGTACCTCCTTCCTGCTCCTCTACGGCTTTTTCCCCAACTACTTCAAACACACTTCTCTTCAGACCGTCAGGTGTCCATCAAATAAAATATCCTCCGTTCGTCCCTGTACTGTAATAAATACAGCTATGGGAAGTGGAAACATGTACATACATATATGTAGGTACACTTACACTTAAGTGATTAAGGTTCCCTTCGAACTCTATTGAAACATTCGAAGGACACCTTTTTAAAAATCCTTATTCTTCTAACTTACTAAGAAATAAATGAAGCCTTCAATATGATTTCCCTTCCTGATGCCTTCCTCCAGTCGAAATTAAACTCAACCTATACCTTCAGGTGTGAACTTCAGCCTTCTTCCAAAAACAGCCTTTTTCGTACATTTAGGGAACAAAAATGTTCAATTGTAAATGTAAATATTTCCGCTCCGTTCCAAAAATGTTGCGGAGCAAAATTAAAAGTCCGTAGTGTAGAATGTTTGGATGGTTATTGCTAAATTCAATTCGTATTCTGTCTTAAAATTCCCCAGAGGTTTTAATCCAAGGGAGATATAGTTTAGGTAGGCCATTATGGGTGATTAGAAATGAGAATTAAATATAAAAAATGTAAGTACTTTGTTTATTGTTTATGAAAGAGAGTTTTCGTTTGGAGTGTAGAATTTTTTGCAAAATACTGTACCCCTATAATTAAAACGGTTTGAAGAGTACTACGTGCTCTTCAACTCTTTATGTAATTTACTTTAGAATGCAGTCTGGCTAAAGGAACAACCTTAAAATCGGGGGGATGAGATTCTAATATGTTGTATTGGAATTTTTAAATGGGTTTCAAATTTTTATAAGGGTGGGTACCTTTTTTAATATACTTTGATTTTTAGCGATTTTAGAGTACCCCGTTATTTCCTGTGGCGAGGGAGACGCAGCAAATGGTTTGTAGACCTTTGAATTGCTATGACTTCATTAGCAGGATTTTTCGAATTCAATTTTTTATAAGAGGGGTCTTAAAAGGAGAAAAATGTGACTGATGTAAAGATGTTCTCTTGTGAGAGAAATTAATACTGTGGGGTTCAAATACATATTTTGACTGTTCAAGAGAAAATACTACTAGAGGAGTATCTTAAAAAGTATGGAAACTTTTGAGTGTAAAAGTTAAACATTTTCAAAAGTTTTATAAACAAATTTAAGTAATTACTATGAACACAAAATAAATGTAAGGTTTGAATGAAGTCATTTGTTTCATGTTTGTCTTCTCCTGTAATTCATAGTACATGTAAGCAATAATTGATTATTGTATTATCTACTGACTTTAGGACTGCTCGAACGGAATTTTCGTGGATAAATATAGTGACCTTGGCCTGCATCAATTTAATTAAATATAGACCACCTACTTACCATAGAACACTAGAAACATTATAGAGATTACAATAATGTATTATTGGCTATGTACAGGAGCAAAACCAAGATCCAGATTATAGTTTTACATAATATTAGTTGGCCTGTGGATGTCACAGTATCTGTGGACAAATGGAGTTCCAAAAAAAATAAGATTAGCTGCCAAGGATGTTATTTTCTCCACAAATGAGTTGCTACGTACATTTTGATGTTTAAGCTCAAAGATCAGTATTTTCAATTGGAAGCCCTTAAAGTTTAATTACAAACTTTGTGTATAGCTCTGATTGTGAGCATTATAAAATTGAAGCTTCATATTTTTAGGTTGCATAGGCGATTACATTAAGATAAAATAAAATAAACAGGAATATAAGCAACTGAGAAGTATCTATCTATTGTTAAATGTTATAACGGCAAAAATATCTCAATATAGTCATATTACATATCATATCACAGTTCACAATGGAGCGGTTTTTGTACCTCTGGACGACCTGAATGCGAGTTCATATTGTGTATATAGCGGTAGTAATACATTTGTTTCTACAGTACCGTGGGAGACGTTCATTTCGAAATGCGTATACATACATATATAGATAGGATTAGCTATTTTGGAAGTGGGCCAATAAGTTACTGTTTATTATTAGAAGTAGCCTACACTACACCACAGATACCATATCTTCTGTTGGGTTGTACTTAGTCAGATATCTCAAAATGTGGTCATACACAAGAATGTCGGAGTCCTTTCCATACAGAAAGTCCAAATGATTCCACTTCTTCCACTCTACTCGAATATTTCTAATTACGTTTGGCAAGTCCTTTGAAGCACGTAGTACATCCTGTTGACAGAGCAATACACGTACATAATTACTCTTGGAGACACATTATGGTATCTATATGAACATGAATTTGGATGTTAGTACTATATTACCTCTTCAGTGGTGAAAGAATCATTTTCTCCCCACAGTATCAGTAAAGGGACTTTCACATTCGTTAGATTGTATGCGGGCGGTGAGGTAGAGCCATAATGATATAGGTTACCTCCCATACCATAGTCAAAATTCTGAAATTGTCCGTTGCCAATGAGCTGTAGCCAATGCGTGACTACTCGAGCAGATGTAGTTGCAGGGAAGAGGGACAAAATCGCTGAGTAGTAAGCCTTTGCGTCGTATTGCATAAAAATAATGACATGGTGGATTAAGAATATTACATACATGGGAAAATAAAGAAGGTCCTTACTAAATTTTCTTGTGCCGCATCTTTTGCATCAATCAGGTCAAAATATGATGTACAAATTTGGGGGAAGTAGGACCTAATCGACGCGGAACACAATGTCATGTACAATTGCCGAAAGTAGTTAGATAGCATCAAGGGTAGTATTTCGCCATTTAACCATGAGAACGCTACTGACTGGAAAAAAAGTAGAATTAAATTTAATATGCCTGTTTCATGCCCTGATAAAAATATATTAACGGTGACATATGTAATTATATATATGTATATATCTACAGTCCAGATTTCTTACCTCGAAAAAATTACTAACTGAAGCCCACTGTCGAAGTAAGGGAGACCTCGTTTTTCCAAAGTAAATAGCAGGCCCCATTGCTGCACCAAACTTTATTTTAGAATTATATTCAGGATATATGGATAGCATCCCTACTAGAACATTATTTCCTAGGGAAAATCCCACCCAATTCAACTGGGGTTGACCAGTTACATTTAAAATGTAGTTGAGAGCAGCGGGGCCATCAAACATGTACAGCTGATGAAGGCTTTGAACAAAATCATTAAAAAAATATTTATTAGAGGTATTTAAAAGAGGGGTGATACTATTTAAGAGTTGCTTTTGCTATTTGTGGTTTGTTAACAGACACCTCTAGGCTGTAAAAAAGCAATTCTGTATGCTTTCACTCGCCTATTAAAAACAGACTTTTTCCAATCTAACCTTAACCATTTGAACAAAATGTTCAGTAGTTTAAAGTCAATGTCATGATAATACCTCTCTTCACGAATTGTCATTCATACTTAAAAGCTCACTTCGAAGCCCATGATGTATCATGGAAAAGTATTAAATAGAATAATAGCAAAAGAACTTTAATACTTTTACGAGGGCTACTCTCGTAGAAGCATTCATTAGTAACTCTTTCCAAGCTTTTTTGCTAATACTTTATTTGACTCATATGTTTATGCATAGCTAGATTTACCTAAATTTCCAGAATCTTCCATTGTCTGGAGAAAGGCTGGTATGGTTTCGACCATAAGTAGTTCCTCGAAAATTCCCCAGCCATACGTCATAACCAGCTTCTGAGAGTTTTGATGCTGAAAAAATGTCATAGTATGTTCTTCAAAAAGAATGCCTTTGAAAGATACCGAGTTTGTTTTGTGAAATACGCATATTTCTATATAATTATTCAACATGATTGTATGTACAGGATGCGAAACACGGTCTTTTCACCCAACTCTATCTGAATTATGTTTTAGTACCAACAAGGAAGCCCATGTTATATCGTTACGTCTTCCTTTCTTACAACATTACCTCATTATCCTAAAAAATACTATACCTACATATACATAGATCAAAATTTCCGACCTCAGGCACGGAAGTGCAAGAAGTACATTTTTTTCCTAGGGAAATTCATTGATAGGATATTTTTGATTTCTAGACCCCGCACTTATCAAAATGGGAATTTTGACTCTTTGTGGTAGGTTTTGTGGGATTTCCCAAAAAATTATCCCTTCAGGCTGACATAATGAGACTTTTGTGTAATTACATGTAATTATAACAGCAACAACATAAAATAAGGATCAATAAGACTGTCCAAAATGTATTATTGATTATACAACAGACGTAGGCAATCTGACCTACTGAATCTGTTTTGAAGCACAATTTCTTTAAAATTTAAAAAAGCAAAAGTCATTGACACTATAGTATACTGTGGAGAAGATGGAAAAGTTTGGTATTTCTAAGGTTTCTGAAAAAACTTCCTTGAAAGAGATCTTTGACGACTTTGACCACTAACGCCGGAAATGTTGACCTGGTTATGAATAAATAAATTGAAGAGAACAAGGACGGAAGCCACAAAATGATGAATCAGATGTAGTTTGCTCTCTTTTACGACAATGGGACGGAAAATATTTCTTTAAACTCCTTATAGTAATGATTGATTGTGCATATTCCCATAAATGCTCATGCTTCACTACATGGATTTCACAGGATGTATAAATAATTACATCTAAAATGACTCAATAAAAACAAGTTACACTTTTACAGTCCATATTTTAAGCATAGTCATACCCAGCGACCTTCCTTTACAGTTTAGTACCAAATCCCTTGAACTCTGGAAAATTCCTGGTAGAACATACACAGCCGGCTTGCCTGGTGCAGGAATACGATGAACTTCAAATATGTATCCGTCATCTGTTGTCACGTAATGAGTTTCAGAATCATACCCCTGCGCTTGGAGTATTTCCACCTGCATTTTCACATCTCAAATTAAACCTACCTCGTGGGTAAAAACTGTTATCTAATTTGCTCCACACATCAAGGAATAGAAAAGGTAACACATTGAACATACCGTATGTAAACCAATAAAAACTGCCCCTTCCTCGTCTGTGCACTGTTCTCGGAAGCTGGTAATGTTTTTATTTTCAAGATCTAAGGATTCCAAGGAATCCACTTCGTTTTGTAAATAGTTGCCAATAGAAGGGATCATAACGGGTATCACTTTAGCCACGAAGATGAGTATCAAAAAGGAAAGGCAATGATTCATGTTACCAGCCGATTTTAAAACTTTACTATAGAATTCTATACTATTCCAGTCCTACGATTTTTTGTGTCTGCTTGTGAGAATGAAATCTGACTGACAAGTAATAGATTGAAAATGTATATGATTTTAAAACTTGACCCATGAGACCACGGATCTTGAGGAAACAGACACGCCATAATAACAGACAGGAGCTATGGGGAAGTTGTAGTCTGCAATGCTTCGGTAAAGTTCCCAAGGTAGTAAACAAGAATTCATTAGCTCGATACTACATCGAAGATCACGAGAGGAACAAAAGTCTCATTAATGCTTACATATCCCCATGCATGCAAAGACCTTTTCCATTATTACATAAGAACATTAATTAATATTGATATTAGGAACTGTCAGTGCATGTAAGCTGCTCAAGCATGGTAGCTTTGAAATTCCACAGAGGCTCACTCATTGAGATGTTTTTGACAGACATGCTAAAAACCATTACATATAGCTTTAGAATTCAAAAGGCTAGCGTGCTAACAATGTGCTTGGCCCTTCATTGTCAAAAATATTAGATATAATTATTCATAATCAATTTTGATACCGTGAGTCATATATGTCACATAGGGTAACCTTTCAGCATATAAACCATTATTATTAGAAGAATTTCGGAAAACAGGGACAATGTGTAATTGCTACATCAACGCATTTTAATATTGACATTTGGAACCGAGCATGTCACTAATTATTATGCGTTTCCTTCAACAACAATGCTTCGCGTGGCTACTACTCACAATAATGAGAAGGATTAAGGTGCACTCATTGTCAGGTTGTGTTGTGTGTAAGTTGAGCTCTAGGTATAATAAGACATTTATTTTGTTTGTTGTTGCGACTTCTTTGCTGTGCGTGCAAGACGGCAGTAAGTATTTCTGACAAGTATGCAGCAATAATTAAGATAGAATATGTGAGTACATATAAATTACTGCGTTTACATTTCCCTTGAAATATACTTGTGTATAGATGTGTATAAAAGATTTAAACAAACTACAAACTAATTCTGCTCACATTTGGTACAGAAATGTATGAAGTCGTGCATATCTTATGTCGAACCGGGTTCCAACATTTGCGTTT
Organism: Allacma fusca; assembly: GCA_947179485.1. NCBI lineage: Eukaryota > Metazoa > Arthropoda > Collembola > Symphypleona > Sminthuridae > Allacma > Allacma fusca. The sequence goes on from OX359247.1 coordinate 36,129,214, forward strand.
TGCCAGCCTTTTTACAAATCTTTATGCACACAGGAGGTTCCCTGAGTTTATTGCCAGCGTTATCGAGTACAAGTATCATTGCAGGTTGCGTGAGATTGTTTAACATTGATAACGTTTACACTTGAATTCTCCCGTAATTTATAATAATTATTATTGTTTGTTTTTTCACAGCGGACTCGCTTCAGGAAAGAGTGGAGGATGGATGGAAAAACAAATGCTTGCACTATGCATTTCTATGAACATAATTTTGTGCATTCACGTGTTTATTTTGTTGCATTGCAAGAAATGTTAAGTATGAACGAGTTGTTCGGGTATTGACTTTGGAGACTGCTATCTCACGATGTAATCCATTGACCATTCGTACAAGAAGCAAGTACCTATACTGTGAAACTTTTCTGAGTAATTTTCTGTAGATATTGAAATTAAAAATTCATTATTCCCATCAGTGAGACTTTACTTATGATGCGAAAGTATTAATGTGTACATAGGTCTATGTATGTGAACATTCGACGGTGAAGGAACAAAATGATCAGGATTTATTTTCAATTAAAAACAAAATGGTCTACACAACTTTTCGTGTAAAGGCAAAATGAGCTACGTGCAAATCCCCCTTGACAACACGTCTACAAACTTTCTACATGTTAAACTGCATGCAGACCCCTTTGCTTTTAATTTTTCATGCAACATACAATCAGTCCATTTTGCATTTAGTGAAACCACATATGTAGACCATTTTGCTTTTAATGGTGGAAGCATGTAGACCATGTTGCCTCTTCACCGGTGAGTGCATAATTACTTATTCATCTACAACAGTTACATAAAGATGTGAGACTAGCTCCTTCAAGTACGAAACTAAATACGAGATACATAATATGGTCATGTGACGAATTTCCTGCGAACAATTAGCAAATTCTGAGGAACGGCTCAGGGGTTGCGAAAAGGTCAATTTTTTACAGTTCAGTTTTTAATCGCATGACTCCACTTTAGCAATTTACACATGTTGTCCACGTATGAGCGAATGAATTTTCAGTTTATATTTATTCCCTGTACAGTTTTAATTTCAACGCCAGGAAATAATCCGTCCCTACAAATTTATGGATATTTAACTCTTGAAAAACATTTCTGGTGCAATCATTTGCTTCAAAAAATATGACCCATTGTCAATTACGTTAACAATTGCCTGAACACTTGCGTTATCAAATATGCACATCCCGTTTATCATGACAATGAAATAAATACACATATGTACATACGTATCCACATAATTATATATTTATGATCATATCAATTTACATAGCTCCATTATTCATGGGAAATAAATCCACACATGAGCATGTATTTTTTAGAATACAAATTATTCCATGCTCTATAAATATTGTTTGTTGTCACACTGTACAGCTGAACTACGTTGTCTGCTAGGTGTTGAAAATACAATATAAAACCAACTCTTCCTTTCCAAAACCATATTCTACTCTGGACTCGGGCCTGGGCAAAAAGCACTAAGCAGTCTTCAGTACAACCCAGGAAAAGTTTCTGAGCATTCCGTCATGGCTTTCGGATTCCACGGTAATAAATAATTTATCAAGTTCAAACATTCAATTTTCAAAACTGTCTGTGAAGTCTGAAATAAGGGAAAGTCATGAGTGTATCTATTTATAAATAATGAATATTTGTAAATAAATACACTTTGACCTAATTGTTTTGTTTTGTTACAAAATTACAGGGATCATTTTGGTTTGGTTGTTTCAAAATCTATTGATTTTGGCCTCCAGTGAACTAGTAAGATGTAGACCTGTGGTTAATAGCAGATCGGTTATTTTCTTATTAAATCTAATCGATAATTTACTATTTCAGTAACTGTTGCAACTTATCTGCAGTAATTATTATTATTATTGACTTTGAAGGAAATTATTATTAATTTTGTGTACACTATTGGATGCGTTAATTTAGGGGGGAACAATAATTCCCTTGTACATCTATCCCAGCGGAAATGGTGACGTCTGGCAACCACTCATAAATGGCAAAAGGGATCATCCGACCGTTCCTGTCTGGGCAATCATAAACCCTGATAGCGGGCCATCTAATTCTAGAAACGAGGAGTACGCAATTGGAATCCAGCGACTCACTGCGGTTGGAATCAATGTCATGGGCTACGTCCCCACAACTTATGGGAGCAGACCTGAGGAAGCCGTCCAGTCTGACATTAACAAGTATCGAGAATTTTATGGAAGTTCCATCACCGGAATATTTTTTGACGAAATGGATTACAGACCCACAAACACCCGTCAAAAGAATCGCAGGCATCGCAGGAATAAGAAGACTGGCCCTTCTTATTACCAATCCATCAATGATTATGCCAAGTCGAAGGGAATTCGGTTCACTGTTGGAAACCCCGGAACTGACACGTTAAAGGAATATGTTAATACAGTCGATACAATCATCATTTACGAGTCGGAAGGATTCCCTCCAGAAGATCGCTACACCGGCTGGCACAAAAACTACACGAGCACCAAATGGGGAATCCTCCCTCACACCGTCTCAACATTAAACACTGCCCAGGTGAGGCAGGCAAAATCATCTGTCAAATGGATTTTCGTCACGAATGACATCATGCCTAATCCATGGGACACATTGCCACCATATCTGCCAGAGTTGCTTCAAGCCTTGGAATAATAGCCGTATAGTCCTACGTATAAACTGCAAATGGACGCTGATAAAGTATAACATGTTTTTTCAAAATTTAAGATACACGTATATACTACGTTCCTGCAAAAACGTAATTAAAAGAGATAGTCTGAATGCAAATAAAATGATAGCGTATTCCTGGGAAATGATGTGATAAATAAATGGGTGTAACTATACCAGCCATAAATTTAATCCCAAGCAGGACTTAATACTTACTTCAGCTTTTAATCAGATAAAGGAGAAACCAAGGGACGTATTTAAAGAAACTTTTTCATGATTCGTAAATTAACTATATACATAGTTCGTCATTCATCCGAACATTCAATGCTACTTACAAATTCCGAGAATCGAGTGGCATTTTGTCCTACTCAAATATTTTTAAGGTTTCCTCCTAGAATATTTTTACGCGTCTACACTTTAAACATGAATCGATAAATACTTTTGTATGACGAACTTGCATCATTAAATTATTGATAGTAAATGAATCTGAATTAATCCTTTTTAAAAGGTTCCATTGATATTTCCCTTATACTCACATGAATGTAATTAATTGTCCCATTAAAACTGATACCCACACCCAGGCTATCTACATGAACGCGTTGTAAGAAAAGGTACACACAGGAGCATGAACTTCTTAAGAAGATGGATGAACCGTGGACCTTCCTAAAAATCTACTTCATTCACAGAATACTCTTGTAGAAACACGCGAACACTGAGGGTATCTCAGAATATTGACTTACATAACCTTGTAATACACACTTGATAAAACTACAAACGACGCATAAGTGCCAATCAATCTAAAATTGCATTAATTAATTTAATCTATAAAAAGCTTACTATCTGCTATAAACCGTAGAGGGAATAAAGATTTTGTTACGACTATGAGGCATAGATGTTCTTTTTCATACGCGGTTAAACTAATTAATTAACAATTACCCCATCAATTATGGACCATTTTGTAGGCAGGATCATATGTATGTATGTCATGTCAAAATAGCTGTAAAATCTATACACCATACAAGCAGACTACTGTACAGGAATGAAGACCCTCCCTGAGACCATCTATCTAATCTACATAAATAAAAATATCTAGCAATTAAAATACATAGGAACTTGCTGTCGGTAGCATGTGTCTAAATTGGGCTAACTAAGAAATCAAGGATGAAGCTATTTTCGGTAAACAGGAAACCACAATAATTATTACAACTACAACTTTATGTGCATGAATTACTGGAAATTTAACGGACGTATTAACAAGTAACCACGAACCAATGGTCATCATGTAAAATGGCAGTGCGTCATTGGTGAGAGGAAATGGGTACTATATAAATAAAATTTCCAGTGAACGGCCTTAGATTTAGTTGACTTGTAGTTGCGGTACAGTTACATCAACGGAAGAACACACCTCGAAGTTAGCGGAACCCTGTAATAAAATGTCACCCACCTTAAAATTCCCAGTTGTTATCCTAGCTCTCACAGCCCTAGCTTTATTACACCCATGCTCGGGAGCAACTATCGACCTTTTTGACGATGAGAATCACAAAGGTATATTTTATTCCCTGACTAAAAATTCTGTAGGATATTTTCTAAGGAATTTTAAGCACACTTATTGGTGTAGTGGTTAACTTTTATTTAAAGTGCCGATAATCAATTTTCTTGTACATTATAGGTTACATCACGTCTTTGGAAGTGGGAAATTCGTGTGTGAATTTGGGGTATGGGAAGAAACTAGTGTCGTCAGTTGACACTCACGGAGACTGTGTCCTTTTGTACAAACTTGTCAACTGTAAAGGCGATTCAGTAAGAGTCGCTCCAGGGACACAGCATCACAACGATTTGAACATGCTGGACATCAATGATGCAGTTGTGTCCCTAATAGCATGTTAAAATTAACTGTTTTTCAAATATCTTCAGTTTGGTCAGTAACAAATTATTTTTGAGATTTTCTTACACTTATACCTGTACTGTTTTCAAATACAATTAATTGTCCTAATTTATTTTTGTCTAAATGGTTGCGTCAACGAGCAGGATTTACCAATAAAATCCGTGTTAAGTTCTTGAGATGACTTGATTTTTAAATTCCTTTACTGCATATAGTTGTTAAAGTATTAATAATTTATTAATTTGCATGTCAAATTACTGAGATTGAAAACTTGTGATGTTTTGATACCTGGGGGCAATTGCATCGGTTTTTAAGGAAATACATGTAAATTTAAGCGTTCAAAACTATATTTGTAGATGCGGCATGGTTGTAAATATGTACGCCAACCGAAATTCGTTCATGTATAAAAACCATCTGAGTATTTTAGGTGCATGTGTGAACGTGAGAGCACTTCCTTTATTTATTGACTATACGCAATCTGCAATAGGGGGCCTTCTTGGATGCAGATTCCCAAATGGGCATCCAAGACCATCCCAGGTATTTATATGGGTGTGGATGCTAAGGTGGAAAAAACTGTGTAGTAGCACTTTAGTTACACACGTTTCTATAGAGAGACTTACCAACGTTCACGAATGCATTAAAAAGAATTGTGGTAACATGTGAATACAACTTGTTTGCAAACTTATTACGATTTAAAAAAAAATTAAGGTACTGGATTAAACTATTGGTAAATGAAAATTTAATATTCAGTTCAAGACTAATATACTCACAAATTAAAACTGCCTTTATAAAAAAGTAACTTGGAGTTGACTGACAATGACGTGACGATGATCGTTGAAGTTAGAATTGGCCCGTTTGATAAATTATTGTAACGCGTAAACTTTTCTTCAGCGGTTTTGTCATGGCTTGATCCTGACATCATTTACAATCACTGACGTATGTCATTCTCATCGTCATTGTCAAACTGACAAAACCTGCAACTAATCCCAAATTAGTATCACTATCAATCGGTGGTGTGTTTCTGGTGTCATTATGCGAGCATTTTATTTTCTTCAAAATTATTAAACGTAGTTCGTTAAGCAAATCGAAGGCAGTAATATTTCCGTACTTTTAAATTGTTGTCACCAGCAAGAGCTCCAAATCCAAGCTTTATTTCCAGTATAGTTCTGAAATACCCACATACAATTCGGGTTCTTGCGCAAATTAAAATAAAACAGTTCATAAATTCGAATTCGCATTTTAACTCTAGACTGTGACTGTGAGTCCAAGTGCCCTGAAAGTACCAGTATGCCTCCTCGTCCATTAATACTTTTAAGGTAATTTGTAATCTAGAGTCTTATAATTTAGTTGGACTTCTATCACTGTCTACCATCTTTAGCGTTTTCAATTTTTTAAATTTAAAGTAATAGTGATTAAAAATTAAAATAAACATGTTAAATTAAAACTTCAGCGCTCAAAATTACGGAGGTGCTAGCTACCCATGGGAAGTAAGAGTGAATGGTTTAGGAACATTGTCTCCTGAAGAGCAGTCCGACTTCATTCGGATGTTTCCAGAGTTCAAAATATCGCTAGAGAGGGACTATGTATTAAAAACCACAGGTATAGGGCCAGTCCGTGTTCCTCCGCTGGATGTGATACATCGAGTCATTTATCATTTTGACATGCACGTTCGCGGATGCACATCTGTCTCGGATGAATCAGGGCTACACTATTTGTGGACTTTGCAGTATTAAAAAATTGACCACTGAACAGTTTTAAAAATTTTAAATTCAAAATAAACAATCAAGTTTACAACAAAATTTAATATTCAACAAATTACTGGGTGTTTATTTTGCATATCTCAATACATGTGGTACCATTTTGGTAGGGGAAGTCACTCATAACAAATTTTGGGTTCATCTTGAAACGCTTCCTTTACCTAAAAGTAATTAGGAATAGCTTGCTGTCTTCTTCAGACCCCTTAAGAGCTACACATTTTTAAATCGTAAAATTAGTTAAGTCTCGAAAGTTAGAGGGAGACAGTTATAAATGAATTTATCAGGAAAAAAGCTTAGAAGCTGTTGGATGTGGCGCTCTCGAAAGTACAATATAAGAAGCAGCACAACTGACGGTAACACATTAATGAAATATTTACATATGCTTTTACATAAAGAAAGCAACGACATCTTTTGCTCAATTATTTTCAAAATACATATCAAAGAGCAACACATCACTGCCGTTTAAAGATCCCAGGGTTCTGTTTACGGGGTATTGTCGTACGGTCATATTGTGTGGCTGCGTAAAAGCAGTCATAAAATCAGGAGTTCTTCAACCTTGTTGGAAAGTACTGGCACGAAAATTGACAACAATACTAAAATATATAACTAATAGAATGCCAAGTTGTTGACTTTGTGTCTAATTGTATGGATGGATACACACGGGTAGTACCTGATGTCCCCAACACTTTTCTTTGGTCAGCAAACATTTGCATGATTAGGCGTATATCTTAAAGGAAAAAATTATTCCGGTCTCGCCGTTGTACACGTATAGAAAATGGAATACCCGTTTGAGATATATCAATTTTTGGTATGACGTTCAAAGGGGATGTGGTCGGAAAAGACACGTATTTGCCGAAGCTCCTGGTAAGACACACTACATCGCATCCCATTCATTTTGAGATTAATTTGTATATGGGGGCAATAATCGTTTGCCCACCCCTATCAAGCCCCCATAAGGGAGTAACCCATAAAATATTTCACTTCCCCAGTTTGTAGCAAATTCTTGTCTATTTATTTCATTGATCTGGGTTGATTTTTGAGGTCACAGAAGAACATTTAGGTCAACAAAAGTCAAGCAAAGTCGTTTTAATTTTTTTTTTCAGAAAATGTTTTGACACTCATTTGTAGGTGGAAGACCCAGAGCAAGGTTGGAGAAACTAAGATTCAAGAGCAAAAGTGCAGAAAAATAGAAGTTAAAAAAAAAATCCAAAGGGCCGTGCTTGTAGTAAACATAGAGATTCAGTTGAGTTTAATAACATCTTTCTAAGCCAATAATTTTGGTTTCAGCAACCAGAAATGTGATACATAGTTTATGAACTGATTTAAAACTTTGCCATAAAAATACATATTTTATCTTTACTACAATCAAGCCTCAAATTATTTTAGGTTCTGAAGCCGCAAATATTGATTTACGAAGATGATATTAAACTTTTATGAATACCAATGAAATTTACTCCAAACACAGTCCTCCGAAAAATTTGCATGAACGCTGAAAAATGTGCATGAAAATTTTCAAGATCAGAATTCCGAATCCTCCTTATTGTGAATTTTGCTTTTGAACCTTAATTTCTCCAACCTTGCTCCGAAATCGCATAATATTTCCTACAAGTGAGAGTCAAAACATTTGTTGAGAAAACAATTCTACGAAAATCAAAAGATGAGGAAATCGACATTCTGGAAAAAACAATTTTACTTGACATTTCTTGGCCCTGTGATATCAAATATTGACCCAGAAATAAATGTTAGAAAATTTAGAAAAGAATTTGCAACAAACTGGGGGAATCGAATATTTTATGTGTTGCTCCCCTAAGGAGGCTACTATAAATGGTTATTTTCACCCTGTATTTAATGCCGTATTCAAAAAAACACATTTTTACCCCAATCCAAGGGTGGGCATGTAGTATGTAATTCTAACTGTTTTTCACACCATATACAGATATATATTTCAGGACTTCAATGATAATGCATAAGATGTACGCCAAAAATATTTCAGGTCTGCGCAAGACCTCTCACAATCAGACGTCCTTTAGATCCACGGGTTGTTTTAGTTGCACCTGGTTGTTCTCAAAGTTCTGTTTCTCAAAGCTTCTCAGAGCTCAAAGTTCTCAGCATCTGAGCTTATAATATATATAATTAATTCTACATATTTGGTTAAGTTGAAGAATTTCTTCCACCCCGTACGCTACTCGAAATACTATACTAGGGAACAAAAAGATTTGGGCCTGAACGGCCAGCCCGTAAAAGCATAACTTACTATACTTGTCTGCAAAATTTGTTATTTGGGATTCAGAGGTTAGATAAATTCTTTACAATAACCTAATAATTATGGATAAACATTTCATGTCAGTCCAGCATTGCCAAAAATCCTTTGTATACAAAAACTAATTCTGCGGTATAATTAACGACAGGAACTTTTCACAATCATCCAATAATTGAGTGTTCATATATAAGCACGTACGAGGAGCATAATCTCGAAGATGAGCAGGTACAAGGGTAATTTAAAAGCAATTACGAGTATAACATTTACATATATCACATACAACAACAACAGCGTAAGGAACGGTAATTAAACTTAATATGTTACTTACAAACAAGTAGTTGTAGGACATTTTGAACACTAGAAGATCTCTTACATTTAACTTAATTTTCCGAAGATGTTCCTAGAAAATTCTTATTAACAGAAATATAAGCTTTCGTATTTAACGGTACCCCTGCGATTTGTCGGGCCTTATTGTTACTTATTCTTAGATTTCGTTTTTAACTCTAATTGAAAGAAAAGGGGGAATTAAAAAATAAATGTGAGCTTTTTCAGTTCTACATTTTAGGAATTCGTAGAGCACAGTAGAGGTCTTTGTATATAGGTCCATATGTGGTATTAGATTGCATATAATTTTTCCTAGAAGTAAATGAATTTTTGAACTTGAGATTTTATTAATTTTCCATCGAGTTAGACTTTTGACTCATGAAATATAATTTTCAATTTATTAGCTCACATATTTTGATAGTCTTTTTACCGCATGGTGACTTTCCAAATTTGAATCCAAAAATATTGCCATTTCCCGAAAATTCACCGTAATTCTGCAATATGATTCGTAAAGCCGTTGCGTTGAGCATTCGGAACTGTGTTTATGCTGTTGTTGTGATATTTGTGTTGTGCACATATTTTAATTTTATCTACCCCTATAAAGGAAATATTTTCGTCCTAAAGAGTGAAAAAGAAGGTGAACACATGAGTACCTTTGAAGTTTTAAGTCAAATCACTTCGCCTACCAAAACAATAACGGAAGTCAAAAAGGATGACTTACAATTAGATCTCAATGAAACTATAAAGGTGCTCAACTTGATGGGGAAAAGCTGGACGAATTTGGACACGTTAGAAAAAAATATCAGCCTTTTCAACTAACAATGCAATTATTTTGGTGAAGTTATACCCGTTACAGCAATAATTTAAATTATTACTCTGTCCAGGTTGGACAAATTATTGAAGAATTTTCAAAATGCTTCATCTCATAACATTCTTTCTCGGATGAGTGCCAACTATACACATATTCAGGCAAAGGCTCCTCAGAAGTAGGTATTTATTATTTCAGGAACAGAATTTTTTGCTGAATCTATATTTTCAAGCATAATAATTTCCATAAAAATAATATTTTAGACGAGTTCGTAATGCAAAACAGGGAATTAAAGAAAACATTACCCTTGCTTTTGTATCATGCGGATCTCGGAGGTTCGAGGCTTTAGTGATGTTAAAATCTGCGGTAATGTTTAGCCAAGATGCTGCCCTTCATGTGGTTATGTTTGGAGACGCAGACACAATTTCGGATGTGGGTCAAGATGTAAGCCTCACGTTTCTTGTCTTTATAATTATTACGCTACTTACAATTAGTATATAATTTGTGGAAGAAATACAAAACACGATGTATGTAACTCCTGAAGAATCAAGCATATAACTAACAATAAGTGCAATACCTCCTTCGAATAATCGTTTTCACCTCGAATCAAATTTTGAAATTAATTGAAGGGATTTCAAAACTTTTACCGGAAAATTTGTAAACAATTAAATTTTGACAATTATTGCTTTGACATATCTTTTTGCCTAGTAGGAATTATCTGTTACCTATCCCCCTCAGGACTAATCGTCTTATATTCAAATTCACCGATTTTTTAATACAAATTTCATTAATTTGCTGAGACATGTCCCACCCCCCCCTTCAGGCTACGTGTGGTTAGTTAAAAGTTCATTTAAAAAAATTAATTGCAAAACAATAAAAATAGAATGATTCATATCGTCGTTAAATTGTGGCAGGATATTCAAAAACTGGACGTTTTGACAGATATTCTCACCATCGGAACTTTGATTCTAACGTAGACAACAGGCCACAAAGGGGCTTGTTTTACAATAATTATTTCCCCGTAATTCCAAACTTTGCATCTTACACGTCTTTGTTTGAAACTAGATCCTTGCTTTAAAATGGACGACTAACGCCTTAGGTTGGGATTTTACATATGAGCTACATTTGGAATGGTTCCCCCAGGAAAGAATCGCCGAGTGGAGGAAGATGTACACTCCATGTGCAACTGAAAGATTATTCTTCCCGGTATTTCAGTAAACAAGCATTGTACTTCATAAATGCTAATTCGCAGGAAAAAATATATTATGTATTTGTATTGTAGCAGACGTAATTAATATGACTTGAACTCAATGTCAGTTTGATTTGTTCTGTTAAAGTCATTGCTTCCACACATCGATTCGCTAATCTATTTGGATACGGATACATTGCTGCTATCAAACCTAACAGAATTTTGGCAACATTTCAAAAATAACATGAGAGATGAGAAACTTGCAGGATTAGCTGCAAACAATGAACCAACTGCAAGGGGTTGGTACAATTCCATGGCTGAAACTCCTTACTATGGCTCAAGAGGTACAATTAGGTTATGGAAATTTTTAGAAATAGAGTAATTTTGGCTAAGAAGTTCTGACTGTTTCATTTGAAAAGCCTTATTCATAATGTATTATTTCAGGACTGAATGCAGGGGTAATGCTCATGAACTTAACCCAAATGAGAAATTTCAGCTTTGAACAGAAATCCCTCGCTGCTCATAGCCTCTACCGAGAGAAACTGAAATTGGCAGATCAGGATATCCTTAATATTATTTTCCATGCATTTCCAGGTACGGTTGTGAGAATACACACTTACTTTAAATTGGGTTGAAATATTTCATAGCACATATTTTTACTGTCTAGAGAAACTTTATAAACTGGACTGCTCATACAATTTTAACTGGGTGCATTGCGGTGATAAGAAAATTTACCCATGTCATCATAAAACTACTGGTGAATCCTTCTGTTTCTGCAATGACACTGTGACCAATGGAGTTCAAATTGTGCATGGAAATTCTAAAACTTTCCATACAAATCTTTTCCCATTTTTGACTCATTTGTACTCTGAATTTGAGAAGGTATATACTATGTAAATGTAAAAATTAATATTATGAGAGTACATTTTCAAAGTGGCGTTTAAAGTTAAATATTTATGTATAACAAAAAGTGTGCATTCTAATAATTTCTAGTTTGACTTACTCGCGGATTCCCCAAAGATCCTATTTGAAAATCTAAAGGCTCATTTTAAGGGACTGGAAAAACCATGCTACCCACTTACCCCAGACATTCTCTACAGGAACGCAGAAAAGTACCTTCAGAACCTAGAACAGACGTAAAAATAATCATTTTATGTGTATATTGATTCAACGGAATTGAAAATCAGGACAAATGATTATGGTGAAGTGGTATAATTAAGCTTTCGTGCAAATGTTGACGAAAGTGCTGACAATCATATATTAATCATTTTGAAACGGACAATTAATGAATTATTATCCAGTTTAATATTATTAAAATGACTGCAATTTAATTATTTATTATCATTATTATCAAGGTGCACCAAGTATGTGGTATATTAAACATAATTTATTACTTATGTATGTATATACATACAAGTTCTCAGTATATTTGCACATGTTTTTGCTATTCATTTTGAAAGTGTTTTTGAACTTTCACGTTAATTAATTAATTAAATAATTTTAGATAGCAATGAAGTGAAATAATAAAATCCGAGTTCATATTCAGACTGATCTTTAATATTCTTGTCGGATTTTTGTGAAGTAGGGCGAAATAAAATTCCGCCATACATATAGGGAATGCACACATGTGCTACAGTTTAGGGCTTAGAGTTGTATGGTAAAATACGAAAGATATGATTTTTAAAATACAAATAAAAATACATGAGGTGCCATTTTGGTGTAACATGAAATTTGATAAAGGCATACAATCATTAGAATGATAAAGTCATAATGTATAAAATGTAAAAGGCCCGATGTGAACAAAAAAAAACAATTTGACATAAAATGACCATTGATGAGCAGCAAATGGAAACATTGACATGATGAGGCTTAGGGTAAGAAAATTAACATGGACAAACTATGATAAGGTTTGATTGACGCCACCGTGGTTCGTGTAATTATGAAGACAAACAAACATGTATTACACAGGAAGCTATGAACCGGGTCGATTAAAGCTGTAATTACTTACATCAACCGCCGGTAAAACTACTAAATCATGCTAGAAAATTATAGTTTCAGTTTTGAATCGATTATTCATCCAGGAAGTTGAGTAATCTTTTTACGCTCAAACGTCCTACTAGACAATTTAATTGCTGGAGAAAATTTTGAAACATCTTAATTACTGCGAAATATAACTAATATTTAGGGTATGTCGATTTTAAAATTTCCCGCATTTTGGACATTTCTGTGTCAGGGCTCGAACGGTATAACTTTGGTAAGGACATTTTGGGCATTTTCATTCGAGTGCAAATTGGGCATGTTGGGCAAAATAATGAATAAAATAGAACAATTTATGCAATTTGGCCGTTGATTTGAAAATCTCTTGGCAATTTTGCAGGAAAAGCGCTCGAAAATGCCTTGGGTGATCAGAGAAGTGTTTTCTGTTGAAATTTGGACCCATACAATAATTGTTTCTTCACATATGAAAACTGCAAATAAAACAACCTTTGAAGGACCTTTGTGCAGGAAGTATGTACATTGGTTTTTACTCTAACCATTTTTCAAGGAATTATAATCGATTTTTTTAAAATTATTTTATATTATACAGTATTTTTATTGTATAATATCCCGATGATATTCCGACTTCAATGCTTTACACCTCAAGAAGTTTACGAGGATTGCATATGTTTAATCATTGCTCGGCACGGGTACGAGATCCTGTAACCGTATCCGTACCCGAAGTGTGGGTATTGCAATATCTGGTATCTATACCCGCACCCATACCCGAGTATTCGGGTACAAGTTTTTCATACCCGTACCCGCAATGTAATCTCAAACCTTGTACCTGTACCCGCATTGTACCTGTACCCGCAAAATACTCAAAAATTGTACCCATACGCGGGTATCTCAGTGTCGTACCCGTACTCGTACTCGGGTACTTTATATCCAGATTTCTCTAAATGTAGTACATAGTACGTTATAGTATTAGTTAGCTTAGTGTGTAATTTTGACTAGCTAGAACGGTATTTGATATTGTATATTTTCATTGAAGAGAAGAAAAACTAAAAGCGCTTTTAGTTGAAGAGATGAAATTAACTTGCATACTTTTAGATTCATCAAAATATTACCAAACGTACAAAATTAAGCTGAGTCCTATTCTCCACTTCTATTTTGTTATTATTCCTCGTTTGTGTTTATTTATTTATACTTCCTAAAACCTGTTTCCCTAAAAGCATATATTTTAGATACACAGTTTAAAATACATTTACTGTATGTTTTAAGGTTAAAAGAGTATTAACACTAAGCTATATGTATTCAGAAACACTACAAATACGGACAGAAGTTTCCAACTTACGGGTATGATTGTATAAAATTCATCAAAATGTCTCAATTCTCAACGTATCCAAATACTCGGGTGCAATGGTCGTGGGTACGAGTAAACGACTCCATTATACCCGTACCCGGTGGGTAAATACCCATTTTGAAATCCTTGTACCCGTACCCATACCCGCATCTGTACCCGAAATTTTGAATCGACCAAAGTGTACCCGGGTAGTAGCCAAAATTGATCGGGTACACAAAATCGGTACCCGGGTAGTACCCATATCCGTACCCGTTTACCCGAGTATTACTCATACCCGTGCCAAGCACTGTGTTTAATGCTCAATGGGAAGTGTTTTTACAACATTATAATATTTGTGTGGCATTAGTGAATTCCAAGGTTAGTGCTATTCCATAAGTTCGCAACTACTTTGCTGAAATGGAGGAATGCAGGAATGCATTAGGAATAAGCACTGAAGATATGATTTCTTGGAGGACTTTAATTTCAAAGTCAAAAACTAAAACAAAAATTACTAAAATAATGCGAGATAAATTAAGACAACAGCAATACGAAGAATGGTGCTGTAAACTACATCGTGGTGCTGGAGTAGTGACGTACCAAGAATGTACTTATGGAAATAAGCTTATTTTACATAAGCAAGGCCTTACTGGTTCTGAATGGGTTTCAGTATTGAGAACGTCAACCAATGTTTTCCCTGTTAGAGATCTTCCCGGTAGGAGTCACGACGGTTCCCGATGCAGACATAATGGATGCTTTCGGAGAGAAACCCTTGCGCACGTCCTTGGTTCCTGTGATAAGGGTAGTCTTTTGCGCAATAACAGACAATGACATACGGTCAATAATTGCAAAATATCTGAGAAACAGCAAGCAATGGATGGTAGTCGAAGAAGTACATGGTATTGGAGAGAATGATTCTACTAGACGAATTGACATTTTGTTTTAATGAAGTAACCAAAGTAGGTTACATAATAGACCCAACTGTCAGATGGGAAAAAGATAGAAATCAACCAATTGAAGTGGATCATTAAAAGAAGCAGATTTATAAACCGTGTGTTTCTTTCTTTAAGCAGAAATACAATTTGAAAACCATTGAAGTTATTGGACTATTAATCGGAGCTTGTGGAACCATTTTTGAATATTTTGAACAATTTAGACAACTATTTAATTTATCTAAACAGCTTATAAACGATGCTATTATTTCTACAATTCGTGGATCTTATAGGATAGCATTTCATCACTTGTACAATTAGTATATTTATATCCAAATTTATAACAAATATTTTTCTGTTAAAAATGTTTGAAATCATTATGTACTGTGTCGTAAGGCAAATACTATTGTGGTATCAGTGAAATAAATTATTGCTTTCTCTCTCAGTCATTACGAAGATGCTTTTTTACTGATTCGCAAAAAGTAGAATTTTCAACTTTTGAAAAATTCGTTGCGGAAAAAAACGCAAAGCGTAGATATGCACTTACCCCCCCCCATGAAAAAAAAGATTTGAGGATAACTTCTACACCCTTTGACCAAATCCTAATATTAAGGGCTTAAAGTCAATGACAGAATTTGTATAACCTCCAATGTTTAACTCGCCTCTTCAGCATGTATAGTTTACGAGATCTGAAGCTGTTTATACCCAAGTTTTCCCTTGAGTCTACGGAATTGCCTATCCTAATACATTGCAGTTTTTTTAAAGGTCTTCCCCCACAAAAACTTTGATAAAAATTTGCACATATGTCTGTCTAATTATTGTAAGCTAGTGTGCAAAATCTTATGATGTGCGACCAAGGGCTTGGACCCTTAAAAATTAATTGTTTAAAAATGCAAACTATGGTTGTCATAATCATAACCTTCAATATTCGAAACGCAACTTCAAGTCTTTCCAATATTAACAACTAATTAAATTATTTGAACTTCATGAACATTTTAATAATGTATTACTGTTATATATGGACTCATAAAATCAAGAAAATTTAGAAAACCATTGAATAAAAAATGAGGTTTTAAAAAAACCAAAACGAAGATGCTTTTACGGTTCTAAAAAGTGAAAAACTAGCATTTGGTGCGGGAGGAATTAGAGCAATAATGAACGATACAAAGCATCTCGAGTGCAAACACATACGTATACATAATATATTATTCGGTAGCACCCGAGATGCTTTGTATCGTTCATTATTGCTCTAATTCCTCCCGCACCAAATGCTAGTTTTTCACTTTTTAGAACCGTAAAAGCATCTTCGTTTTGGTTTTTTTAAAACCTCATTTTTTGCTATTTTGAAGTTGCAAACTGCAGACAATTTCGACGTACAATAATAAACTGAACATTGAATTCAGCTTCACCACCCATTGAAAATTTGATTGATATCTTCCCCTCAGAGATTTTCACAGTACGGGTTCTAGCTTTCAAATGAAATAAAATTTCTGACCACCCTTCAGTTATGCATATGTACAATTTATTTTCATAAGAGTGATAAATAACATTACATGATCCATTGAAATTAAATTGATTTAGCTGTCATTGTTTCTGCTATTAATATTAACGAACAATCAAATAACCAGACATTCACACTTGTGACTAGTGCCCTTCATGGGTACAAAAATCCTGTACCTGGACCTATTCCTGGAACCATTTAACGGGTACTTTAAAATTGTGTACCTTTACCCTTACCTGTACCCATATTAACAGGTCCAAATTGTTTGTACCCGTACCTGATCTCAATTTAAATCATTGTACCTGTACCTGACATGTACCAGTACCCAAAAACAACCCAAATACTGGACCCACAGGTACCTGGCTGTACCTGGACCTGTACCAAGGTCATTTTTTAGAATGCTCAGAATTTGTTGTAACTAATATTCCACACAATAGTTGCGACCTTGTTTAATTACTGCGTGTTTTAATTTAACTACTGTTTTGGTTTCAATGAACAATCGTTCAAAAACGATAAGAAAAGGATCACGAGTCTGAAAAAATATATATTCCCGATTCATACTTCTTCCTTAACAAAGTTACTTTGTATTCGTGATATACTCAATATTCCCTTTGCATCAAATTTCATTAAAATCGTGGAATAGCTTGTCAAAAAAATTTGTTCAAATTCCTGTAAAACGAAAGGATAAACATGTATACGAGAATTAAAAGTACGATCCACGGGGCATTATGAAATAAAAGAAGGCTGCGCACATGAAAACATTCAAATGGGATGGAAATTATCAATTTGTGTTTTGTTCAACACAGCACGTGTTGTAGAGTAGGTTGCTTTCTTGATTTTACGTTTTCATAAAAGTACCCAAATATTTAAGGTACTTGGAGATCAGGTTCAGGTATTTCAAACACTCGTACCTGTTCCTGATGGAATCAACTCAAATAAGTATTCTTCCGTACCCGTTCCCATACCCGTAATTGTACCCAAACTTGCGGGTACAAATTGTGCTTACCCAGAAAGTACCCAAAATGTTTGGGTACAAAATTTATGTGCTCATTTGGTACCTGGACCTGAACCTGTACCCACATACCCGGGTACGACCTGTACCCATGAGGGGCACTACTTGTGACCTTTCCCTAGCTGCTCTTATTCATTTGGATGAATATCCTTAATCTAAGCTAGGAATTCAATTTTGGTTAGAAAACAGTTTTTTATTGTCACAAGGAATTTGAACCACGAAAATGCCTAGCTTGCCCCTACAGGGCATTTCCAAAAGCTGCCCAAATATTGGGAATGAGGGCAGGCATGTTGGGTATTTTCAGCTGGGCAGGCAAAAACTGCAGGGCATTTTCAATCGACTTACCTCTACTAATATCCTGTTTAAATAAATGTGTCCTTCCTTTGCGACGAGTTGTACAAGTGTTTTGAAACATGAAACATCTAATCATGTTCAAGTACCATGATTTGACTAACGAATTCGGGTAAAAAGGCTTGTCCAAAAATAATTACTGTAATACATATTTGAACATTGCCAGTAACCTAATAATCCTTCACTTATGAACACGGTAGAAGTATTAAAACTGACAGTAATTAAACAGTTTTAAGACTTCTGTCGTTACAATTAGTTTGTCCTTGATCATACTCTGCTCCATATTTGCTGGAATACAGGAAGACATGCATAAATACTAATTGTTTCCCAAAGTTGTATAAATAGGTTGCTCCAAAGGTAGACAATGTTCTGTTGTAGAACCATTCTACCGTAAACCAATTTACTTCCCCATTTTCAACAATTTGAAACATTGTACTCAATCTGTACGATAAGCAACATTTTAAGATTAACATTTTGGGTTGTTGTGCAGAACAAAATTGAGAGGTTGTAGTTCCTACGGTAAATCAGCTCGAATCTGGTATAAAAAATTTGAATTCTTAAAAACTCTAGAGAAGTTATAATAATAATTTTCTGCAGAAACACAAACGAGAAAACAACGAAATAGAGGAAATACTTACTCAAAAAATTTACTATTTACATTCAATAAAAAGTGTAATAATACTTATTAATTTTAAATCGTCCAGCTGTCATTTTCTGTAATCTTGTTACCATGTTGTCAAAGGAGGAATTCAGGGTAAATTTCCAAATTTATAATTGTCTTTCTAAACTGGGTTTTCTACCGATGAGAGTGGACGTGTCCGGAGGAAAACTAGCGGTCCAACCATTTGTAAAGAGGAAGATCTTCTACATTTTCTTCCTTGTCTTTCTACTTTCCTACTCATTTATAGTATTTCGATTTGCTGAAACGTTTATATTTTACGGTAACTTGAACATAGTTTTTCTCCCTATAATCCTGGAGTACGTACTGGGCTTGGGTGTGTGCATATTCGGCTTTGTGTCATACTTTTTCATTTACCCTGACGTAATCATCATAACATTCAATTACATTTTTCAGGTCATGTGGACAAGTTCAGGTAGATCAATTATGAATATTTACTATTCCATTTAAGTTTCCCAGTATAAGTAAAATCTATAAGAATGGTATTAATTTAACTTGCAGAAATGGATATTGCTAAATTAACCAACAGCAAGGGGTTTAAGGGAATCCAGAGCAAATTCACAGGGAAACCACGAAAACTAAATGAGTTCTCAAAGCAAGAAGTGTTCAATATTGTAATACCAATAACTACTATTCAAGCAGGATTTGTTCTATTATTGGTATTTATATTTGAGAGAAACAATTTGCCTTATCTCCTCTTCTCGTTGATTGACAAAGAGCGGCGTAGTTGGCCATTGTTTTGTGCATTTATTATTCCTGAAATTGTTGTCATCATCACATGGATGTCCTTTGCAGCATTTTCTGCCCACTATTTACTAATGTTCTGTCAAAACATAAACGAGATTATAGAGTTCTACAATACAATTTTGGGGTATAACGGGACGGAATATGTTTTAAACTAACAAAATGTGTGCTGGCGTTTCACGAATTTATTTGTCTGGAGCCAATTATGCAGTAGTATTGTTTATGTCCCACAAAATATATAAAACTTTGTACAAAAAATTTTGCATTTTTTTTTTCAGAATGAATTCCAAATTGATGTCATTGCTGTTGGTCAAAAAAATGCTGCAAGATATGCGTCAAGTCACAATGGCCGTGGACCTATTCAACAAATGCAGTTCCGATTTTCTGTATTGTTACAAAGTATTTTGTATGATTTGTTGCACGGTGTGTACTTTTTTTGCTATCCGATACTTTAGTTTAAATCCAACAATTGGGATTTTCAATATCCAGCTTGCTTTTGGTATGACATTACTTCCTACAATATTATTTAATACTGCAAGTCGAATTCCAAGTGAAATGAGAGAATTGAAAACCCACCTCCTGCTAGCCATTTATACATTACCAATGTCTACGCTAGAACGCGAGCTACTGTCAAGACAAATTACGGCTATCAGAGTTACTCCAGTAAAGACGGGGAGTTTTGGTATCATCGAACTGCTATCAGCAATTGCATTTATAGACTTCATATCGCAAAACGTAGCAGGGCTATTGATTTCTTTCTAGCTTTTGGTGATTCATGGGGCAATTGAAATGTAATAATTGTATATTATTATTACATGATTAGGGAATTATTATTCGTCGTTTCTTCAACCTACCTCCGAAAAAACATACCATTATTGCAAGCCTTCATTTATCGCTAAATTTTATAAATGTCAACAAACCTTGCATGCATTTTGAAAACGAAGATCTTCCCTGTTAATGACCGGATGCTAGCAGCAAAAGCAATATCTTTTGCTGAAAAATCCGGCCCACCAAAGTGTATATTTCCTTCAAGAATTTCTCGCATGGAACAATATTAAAAGTCTTACAATCAATTCAAAAATACAACAATTCAAAAATTAGTGATTGCATTACTAAAGTGTAATTATTATTGTTAATAAAATATTGTATATTAAGCAAGCATGAACGCATTAATCGTGCGTGAGAATTATTTAATTTTAAGTACTGTATATTGTATATGGTGGTTAGAACCACTATATCCGGCACAATGGTCCCTGTTAATAGAGGTCAAATTTTCTTGCCCTACGCTAATTCAGTGTATTTGTAGTTTGTTTATTAGTTTAACTTTCAGGATGTCAAATATTATTCGTTTATTAAATTTGAATAATTTTGAAATTCGTGTAAGTAAACGACAAACGATATTTTTGCATCACATAAAAGAACAAACTTACGCATTTTTTAAAATAACATTATGATGATTAGCCGGGAAGAAGCCGAACTGAAATATATACAAAACGCAAATATAAAAACTATGCGATTGAACGAAATTAAATGTAGTAAAACTTTTTTCGTATTTTAAGCTTCACCTTTGTAAAGGGCACCTCAGACAATTCTAAAATGAGTCAACCTTTACTTCATTCTGTCAAAGATAATCGAGCGAATGAATCGTGTTGTTTATTTTATCGTAGCATTGACCGAGTCCCAGCAATAAGACGAAAGGTTGATCTGCAGATAAAAATATATCTGGTCATGATTTACATATGTGATTTATTGAAATTCCTATAAAATCCATTACATTATAATTATTCAAGGTATTACTATGCAATTGTTAGTCCATTATTCGTCCTATTATGTATACCAATGATTATATTAATTAATGTTAGATCTATCACACCTTTTGTTTTCCATTCAGTAGTTGTAATTGTAATTTAATTTATTAAGGTATCTTTTCGGGTGGCGCCGATACTATATATATAATGATAGTAAATATTTTTAAGGCGATTGTAAGATAGAGATCAAGAAGACATTCCATCTCTGCTGCTGGCAGTGTTCGTCTCTGTCTCAATGGAAGTATTCCTTCCTCGCTTCATTTCATAAGAAAGTTCTGAAAAGTATTTAGAAGCTATGCTTGAATCCACCATCAGTACGCCGCCGACAAAACTGTTGACACCATTTTTATTATTTACTTCTTCTTTCATTTGGATGGCTACCCGAATTATCAGTATAGACGATATTGATGTCGCAACGGAAAAGCGTTGATAAATATAATTTATTAAAAACATTAATTTCATAGCTTGCTGTCATTATGTGACACACATGCATACTATATATAAACCTTACGGTTTCACATAATACGCATTTTGGTCATAATAAGAGTACTACGTTTACAAATGCACATTTCAAAAATACCTGGATTTGGCAACAAGAATGTTATGAATTAATTTTAAAGTTTAGTTAGCAATGATAAATAATTAAAATGATATTGCATGGATAACTTACAATCGCCACTGTCCAAGCCTTGTGAACCTTCATGATTCAACTTCAACGGTTACGTGATTCGTAATCTTTCTCGAAATAATTTTGAAGTATGTGTATTTGGAAGGTAAACTTCATTATCTCAAACCTGCTTCTTAAATCTGACTCTACATAGAGAAAGAGGACCACCCACGCCTCGGTAAAAAGTAAGGATACCCGTAAATACAAGGACTCAACCAGAGGTGTGGAAAATACATGAAATTTACTATTGAAATACAAAATACAAATATATTTTCTGAAAAGGTAAAATACAAATATAAAATACAAATACCAGGTATAACTTAGTTAA
Source organism: Allacma fusca (assembly GCA_947179485.1). Lineage (NCBI taxonomy): Eukaryota > Metazoa > Arthropoda > Collembola > Symphypleona > Sminthuridae > Allacma > Allacma fusca. Next base: position 36,151,460 of record OX359247.1, read on the forward strand.
GTTACAAAATAAAATACTTTGCTTCCAACAAAAAGAGAAAATATGAAATAAAAATACCGTATTTAAAATACGAAATACATGTTGAAAATACTCTCAAATTTATCTCAAAGTGCATATCTGAGATGTATGTATCTAAAGTTTATTCTCTCAAAGTATTTTGTATAATTCAGTCAAATAATACGATATTTAAAAATGTATCAGCTAACGTAAGGTATGTACCTGCATGTTATTAAACTTTTAGAGCTGTGCGTTCGTGTGTATCAAAGTAAATTAACATGGTCCTAGGTACAGAATATTTTCCCTTTAACCAAATAATGTTATAACTTTCGCGTCACTAAAGTAGCTAACTCAGTTCTCAGATACATTGAATTTTATGTATTTACCCAGTAAGTTAGTTCTTCAAACCCTCCAAACAAATTTCAAAAACTCGTTTCAAATTGTTTTAAATTAGTGCTGTTCCCTTTAAAATATTTATTTGAACATGTTTTAGAGACGACCTTAACAATTGCGAGAGTCATGTACTCTAAAACTATTTTGTATTTGAAATACGGGGTGGGTAAATTTTACAGGATAAATAAGTACAAAATACTACCATATGTTCGTAATCTTCAAAATATGAAATAAAAAGTACAGTAGACATGTTGGTGCTGACAAAATACGAAATACAAAATACCTTAAACAATTTACAGCTAGAAAAATACCAAATAAAAAATACTAAATGTATTTCAAATACTATTTCAAATACAATATTTCAAAATATTCGCACCTCTGCTACTTGCAGATTGTACATTTTAGTGTGCGGTTCAAGCTTGAAAAGTTCGTGCTCTCTCGCCTTGATATGAAACTTTACCAAAATTAAATCTAAATGTTTGATACAAAGGGAAACTTTGTATAAGTATAAACTCGACTACTTATGTCACAATTGTCTTCTGTAGCTGACTTTGGAAAACGTTTCTTAAGGCATTTAATTTACGAAATTTTAAGTGCAGCATCCCTTTTGACCCGCGTTGTAAATTTTTCGCGCAGTTTCCGTGGCAAACGGAGGCGAGTTCGTAAACTGTTCTGCTTTTACGGACTTTGGCCAAGGGGATTAAACTCGAACTATTTTATTCCGATCCCATTGACTTGAGACAGGGTGTCTTATAATTAAAGAACCATAAAATGCCTTGAAATAGTCAGTAACGAAAAGTTTATAAGGTGTAGGAAGGATTTAGAATTCGTTGAGCTAATTTGTCAATGAAATGTAGGCTTGTTGTTCCCCAAATAGGAAGGATGTAGGATAGGCTGATCTATTCGGCGGTTAAAATGTAGGCTTATACATATGTATGTATAGGCTCTGTCCAAATTGTCTATATATGAAGGATATACCATAGGCTGATTCATTTGGGCACCTTTGCTGGTGAGGCAAATAATTATATGGTCACACTGTATGAACGTGCATGTATAAAGTATGAAAGTGTACATTAAAATAGAGCGTCCTCATGGTCAACAGGAATATGACTGCAAAACTACAATGTGCAGCAACGATATTTAAGAGTTGCAATTACAATGTATTTTTATTATCTATAGAAACTAAAATGTTTATACACATTGTGAATTACAGCTTTGTTAACTTATCTATATACTTTTGAAAGCGTACCTTTGACCTTTATATATGCGTCAATTGATTGTGCTTTCTCTTGATACATGCTTGCTCTTAAAAACAGAGTACATTATATTATATGGGATCGTCAGTGCTTTCCTTCCCACCCACTCCCTTGCCCCTGGTTTTCAGAATCCATCCACAGCTTCCAAACAGTTTTGTCTCACAGAAATGAATTTGAACGAACACTTGACAATTAGTTAGTAGTACTTATTAGATATAAGCTGGTGGTATTTATTGCTGCTCTCGTTTTTCACTGCATTGCTGCATTTGCTCACAGCAAAAAATTTGCCGCTTATATGCTAAAATCCATTTGTATTTCCGACGCTGACCTTTTAAAACCAAATCTTTGGACTGAACTATGTTGGATATTATCATTGGGAACAAAAATTAAGGTAAATTTTACAATAAGTATAATAATTATACAAGTTTATTGTAATTAGTTAATTATTTGTAGGTATTTTAATAAAACTGTCACTCTATCTATTTTCAACTATTGATTTCCACTTTTAAACAGACGACACAGATTACAGAAACACTGACCATCATTGCACTGATTTCAAGAACATTTTGATGCTTATTTCGGTAATTAAGAGGAAATTGCGAAGTAAAAATGTACGATGCACAAAACGACTGCCCCCTCTGGTCCCACATAAGGGTGTAATTCATAAATTATGGGGTTCCTGCAGTTTGTAACAAATTCTTTGCCAAATTTCTAAAATTTGTTTTATTGTGCTTGCTTAATTTTTGCGGTCATTAGGGCCATGAATGTGAAGCCAAAATATTTTACGGATTTTGAATTCACAATAATTGTCTATTTCATTACACCATTTTTTCAAGAAAGGTTCAACCCTCGTTAATAGAAAATATTCTTGGCAATCTACCCGATAGGCCTCTAAGTAGGAACTGTCACCATGTGCCTGAAACATAAGCAGTGAAGTTGAGAGAAATTCATTGTCATTCTTATTAGTGAAAGGGAGGAATACCCCCACAAAAAAAAAGAATTTCATCTTATGTAATTTTTCCAGGAGAGATCTGGGCGTTGGAAAAATATTTCAAAACTTTGAGCTTGTTACAAATTTGTTGGGGACTCATTTTAGTCTAATATGAACAGTTCAAGTAAAAACTTACGGCCACAGGAACTAAAAGCGTGACGCAGGATTTATATAAATGAGAAAATTATTCTTTCTCTACTGTATTGAAACCGTTTTGAAATAAAAATAATAATACGAAACATTTTTAGGTCCTGTAGTCGCTATTTTCCTATTGAACATCTCGTATTAAACTAGAAAGAAACCTCAGTGTTGTCATATATTTTTACAACAGCCAGAGCTGCCATGAAAAATGATGTACCAATCTATTGAAATCTTCATGAGGTTCTCTGTTAAATACTCTGTTGGAAATCACGTTCTTCCAACCTTGCTTCTTAGGTTTAACAATCGTGCCGACAATAATAAATTCTAAACAAAACGACCTACAAGATAGTTCCCTGAAAAGCCCAAAAGATGTCTTACGAAAAGGCGTCGAAGCATCTGTTCAAAGAATTATTCCAAATCCGTAAAGAATTCCGACTTTGTTTCATGTTTGTCCCCCCGTTACAACAAACATTGACGGAGCTCACAATCAGTGAAGCGATTTGTAGAAAATCTGGAAAAGAATTTGCTACGAAGTCTGGAAGTCAAACATTTTATGAGTTGCTCCCTTAAATGGGTGAGAGAGCAGACAATCGCTTGTGCCACACTGTGTATATGTTAATATTTTCAGAGATTCGTAATAAAGCAAATTCCTTATGAAATAACGATATCCCGTATTTGTTAACAGAAATGTACATAAACAGGAGCTAAACAACGGTCGCGGAGGGTAGAGTTGTGGTATTACTGTTTTATTACGATTATCTATTACAACAACGTTTTCAAATTGATGGTCCACTGGACAATTTGAAAGGAAATCCTTCACTCTTTAACTCATCTTCATTAGCAAAAGATAAAGGATACAATCAAGAGAAATTTGAAACAAGTTTATGAAATACATATTTATGTGGGAATTTGTGTTCGATTTAGTTGAGAGACAAAATAGTCTCTTAAAATTTTCATTCATAACGTCTACTAGTATGTCTTCCTTAATAACATGTCAACATCTATGTACTTACATCTCCTTCACCATTTTGGCTCCTGAACCTTAATTGCTCTCAACGTTCAGCCTTGTTTCACATTATTTGTTGTCATGTCTGAAATTCTCAACGTAAGAATATACATCATTTTTAAAACAGTCCAGTGTCAAAATATGCTATCAAAATTTGAGTGCAATAATTAACTTTTACATTCTTGACAACTATCCTCATATATTTTGTAAACAAATGTAGGAAACCCGTCCCAGGGACAAAATAGAGAGAAGGACGTGTCCCACCCAAATAACTTGTTGAGTAGCCTCTACCCATATTTCTGTTAACTGGTCCTGATTTTCCTTTTCTAGTGCAGACAACAATGGAGGAGATCACTCATGTCTCCGGAAAACCTAAGCAACCCCAGGGGAAACGCTTACAACCCGGAAGCGCCGTTCAAATTGTTCGACTCGAGAATAGTGCAAGCATTGAAGCGTCACGCAACCTCAAGCTGAATACGCAGGTTCTAAGGGAATTATTGTCGAAAGCAGATGACTACCCAATAGCCGTCATCGTCATAGCTGGACCTGGTCGAAAAGGCAAGTCTTTCATGCTCACTTACATCATCCGCTACCCGCAAGCACTGGAACGGTCCGAAGACGGAGATGCAGGTGACTGGATGGACAAAGTTAACCCTGACATACCCATGAAGAACAAAGGTTTCACATTCCGCAATGGGATGGACCGGACCACCGATGGGATTTGGATGTGGTCTAAACCCTTTATAATTAAAAGGTCCAAAACAGAACCGCCTATTGCTGTACTTGTTATGGATACAGAGGGATGCTTTGACCCTTACACAAACGAACAGGAGCAGTCCTCGATTATTGGACTAAGTCTGCTTCTCTCGTCATGTTTCATTTATAACGACACTGGTCTAATCAATGAAAATACGATAAACACGCTGGCACAATTCATGCAGTATGGACAAGTAGCTTCACAATCATTCCAAGGGAAGGCATTTCAGAGCCTGATGTTCCTCATCCGAGATTGGAATACTTCAGGTTTTGAACATGGTGCTGCTGGAGGACAAGGTTTTATTCGTAAATGTATGGCTTCTAACCCTCGAATGTCTAAACAAGCAACTCGAAACAGGAAACTCATCCAAGACAACTTCTAGGACTACAACGCTTACCTGATGCCGTTGCCAGGGAAGAAAGTCGTCTCCGAAGAGTTCTCTGGGTCCATTGGAGAAATGAAGGAAGAGTTTCGGAATCACGTGGAGAAGTTCGTGATGAACCTTGTGGCAGATATCGCTCCGAAACGGTTCGGCACCACTGTGGCATGTAGGAAAACATTTTTCGATACTTTTGAAAAACTTTTAGTTGCTTTCAATGTTGAGGATATGCCTAGTCCTGCGTCGATCCTTCAAGTAACGGTGTACATTGCTCTGGATGCACAAATTCGAAAGCTGGGTGAAGAATATGAGTTAAAATTCCAGAAGAAGCTGGAGTCTAAGGATATCCCATTTCTGACCACTGAAGCTCTCCAACAATACCATGATAAATACAAAATCTTTGTAAAAACGAAATTTACAGGAGGACGCCAAATTGGTTCTCCTGAGGACCATGGAACATTCGCAGATAAGCTTGTTCAATTAGTTGAATACAGATTTTCGGAAATATGTAAGAGAAACACGATGAAACAACAGGAATTCGTAGATACGGTCCAACAATCTTTCATTCAGAAACTACAGCATTTCATTGAGTTAAACATCTCCAATACATCAAAAATCTGGAGCCAATCCAACTATAAGGCCGAAATATCTCCAGTTGTAGGCAGTATCTCAGAAGAATTCACGAAGCAACTGGGCGGTACAACGAGTACGTTTAGTCAACAACAAGTGTCTATCTTCAAGTCGAAACTTGAAGAAATCATTCAGAGCTCGTGGCTAGACTTAGAAGAAAAGAATGGGATAGCCGAGACTAAAGCTACAGCGATTGTGGAAAAATGTTTTGCCATCTACACGGCTGCCATTCAAGTATCAAACGAAATTTTATTGAGTGAAGGTCAGTTGGAAAGTTTGCACGAAAAATTCAAGACTAGGAATGTCCAAGAAGTCTCACATGAATTGAATAAAGAATTTTCTGACGAAGATTTTATTCGAAGATTTTGTAATCAGCTGGATACTGCTATAGATGCCTATTTTGAGCCTATCAAAGACAATGGCAGAAAACGTATTGAAGGCATTCTTTCTATTATGGATGAGGATCTTCGGGAGATTTTGACAGTTTTCAAAACAGAAGTTCAGGTGGAAATTCAAAACAGCCTTTCACCCGACAACCCTAAACTTGAAAAGATTTTCAACGAAACCTACAATTTGGGTGTGAACACACTGGAAAGTCGGAATCTTCCAGATCTTAAGATCACCGCAAATTACAGGAAGCAACTCCAAGCGGACATGAACAATGCTCTAAAAGAAATCCAAGATTCATTTCTACAATCCAGGGATTACAAACTGCATAAATGTAAGAGTACGCTTGAAGATACAACACAAACCTTTTTGAAAGCAATTGAAAATAGGGAATCTCGCAATGATCTTCTAACCGAACAAGAAGTCGAATCTGTCATACACGAAATTATTCAGCAAATAAAGCCGCACTATGAGCAGATAATTCGAGAGATGAGCCCTGAAGACTTTGCAGATTTTTCTAAACGATTTGATGCACTCGTTCAACAGAAGAAGAAAGAAATGATTGCAGGCAATGCAGAGAGAGCTAAGCAACTTGAAAAAGAAGTTTACATTAAGATTTGCGCCCTTACTAAGAACTACAACCAGGAAATGAAAACCCAAGAAAGCCGTTGGATTGCGATAGACCAAGTTGCTTCCAGCCATAGTGTTATTTTCTCTGAATTATCTCATCGTTTACAATCAGAAACACAATTGAAGTTGCAACCCAAATTCATTGAGAAATATCAACACCAATTGCAGGGAGAAATTCAAAAGGATTATGACTTGTACAGCTCTTATTTTAAAACCAACGTTCAGAGGAAGGAAAAATTGGTGCTGGAGATGATTCCTGAATGGATTGGCAAGTTTGAAAATGAGATCCGAAATTTCATTGTCAACCATCCATTTGCTGACATATCGGACCTAGCCGTTTGCATGGAAAAAATTACAACTGAAGTGGAGACTAGTCATTCGCGTTTTGCTTCTGAGGCTGGTATAAATTATGTGATTAGATGTGACACCATGAAAACACTTACAGACAATATTAGTAAAGTTAAGATGATCCTAGTTAAGGTTTTTATGGATGACAGAAAAAACAAAGATAAAAATGTTGACCTTGTTATCCAGTCTTGTCTCCGATTTGCTGATAATCATCCAATATTCTGGGAAAAATCTTTAGCCCATTCTTCTGGCCTTGATAAGGCCCAAGAGAAGCTCAAAGAAGATGTCCGTGGGTACTTCGACAGCAAATGGTCCCTCCCCGACCCGACTTCGGCTTTAGAGAAATCTAAAACTTGGGATAAAATTCAAGAAGAACTGAAGTTTAAGCTCCAAGTGCTTATGAATAATATGAAAAAAATTATGGATCATCAGTCAGCCAAGGAAGAGGATCTTGTCAACATTTCTGCTTCAAACTATATTAAAAATTTAAAATCATTAGAACAAACTGTATGTACGCCAGGAGAAGTCGCTTCATTCATTAAGCTAGAGAAGCAAGCAATCATCGACAACTGCAATCAGCAGTTACAAGCCATGCAGTGCGCACATATTCCAGACTGTATTGAAAAATTAGATTTGAGAATTCATTCCATATCTGAAGATTTTGAGAAGGCCTGCCTGTCTCGTTACAATACTCTTCAGGATCAACTTCAGAAACTGCAAGATGACACCATCGCATTCTTTCAGAGAAAAATTTCACTCATGACTATTTCCTTATCAGATTTTACCCAGGAAGAACTAGAAGCACGTCTTAAAACGGTGGAAGAATCAAGCCAAAGAAACGTTTTCTCCAATCCTCTGATTGAAAGTTTGCCCGCAATAGAAACAGATAAATTTGTATGTCAACTGCAGGGGAAAATTCAATTATTATCTCAGCAAAAAATTTCGGATTGGAAAGCGTCTGCTCAGAAAACAACTGATGAGTTGAAAACAAAAGAAAACGAAGAAGCAACAAATCTAATATCCAGGTTAATGCAAGAGCTATCCAAATATAGCATTCTGAATGAAGATCATTTTCGAGAGAAATTTGGTAACGCACAGCAGGGCCATTTGTGTTCTGTTCGAAATAAGTTAAAACACAAAAGACTTCCTCATACTTGTATTGAGGAAATATTGTCCACTGTTAAAGAGACGCTAATATCCCTAGAACACAAGCATTGGGCTGGGATTTTAAAGACGAACTGTGAGAATGAAGATATTCTTATGAGCAGAATTTCTGATCTTAAAGCGCAGTATTTCAAAGAGGTTTTGGAAAATATGGAGTCCAGGAACAATATTGCCAGCCGCCTAACTTCTACATTCGTCAAAGAATTCACTTACAGTAGCCGGAAAGACGAAGATAGGTGGCAACTAGAGCTGGAAAAGGAACTCCTTGCAATAAACGATCAAATTGACTCCGATGAAACGCATGTTCATCGAAATGTTTTGGAAAACCCTAATGAAGAAAAGTATCGATTAGAGTCTACCCTCAACGCAATCAAGAACGATAGTATTCGTGAATATAAAAAGGCTTTAGTGCAGGAGAAAGAGTTACGCGAATTTAACCCAAGATCCCTTAAAGTCCTTGATACTCTTGACTATATTGGCAAGGATGCGAAAGCAGCTGCAACACGACACTTTCAACAGCAATACAAAATCAAGTTATGGGCGTGTAATTACCCTGACGTTACCCAAATTATTCGTCGTTATGAGATGGAATTAGAAGAGGAAATATCCACAATCTTCTCTTCAGAAGTTAGAGATGTAAAGTTCAAACAAGGGAAACGAAACCACCTATTCGAATTCGTAAAAAAGCAAGCTATAAGTTCGGCAGGACAGCACTTGCCAGTCCGTCCTCAAAATTCAAAGATATCTTTACAAAATATAAGCGCTAGTGGAGGTACTCCATCTGGTCCCAGTAAAGGAATCCCGTATCCTGCAAGGAACTGGCCACTTCTTCGGTTTCCACGGTGCCAACTCGCCATACATTTCGGATTGTATCGAACTCTAGCGGGTATTGTAGTTCCAGGAACTGATGATATTTTAATTCTTTATGATGTCAGTAACTGCGTTTATTTTGATCACCCACAGCTCCTACTGTGCTCAGATGACCCTGATTGTACTAAATATAAACCATCTCAAGTTCCAAACATTTTACAGAGTAATCGTAATCTCCCATATAAGGCATTCATTAGCAACAAGGAAACGTTTATGCGACTTGAAGGAATGATAGCGTGTCTGTTTGCTGCTCTTAAGATGCAAACAGAGCTGCATCAAAAAGTGGAGATTTCAGATTGCGTTATTTGCATTCCGCAAAGCTTAAACGAAAATCAAAGAGGAGCAATACTTGATAGTGCACGCATTGCAGGACTGGGAAATGTGACCCTCATCAATGACACTAATGCCATTGCTCTTGCTTTTATGTTAGAAAAAAATTGGGTCAAGGGAAATTTTATGGTAGCAAATACTTCAGAAGGATTCATTGATGCTGCTTATTTCATCGTTAATGAAGGTGTAGTTACTTGTACAGGAGTTTCGGGTGAATTTTTTAGCCAGATGGGAGGACGTGGTATAATTAAGGAATTCTTAAGTGCTTTTGGAATCGAGTACAGCAAATTTAAAGAGAATATCTTGCCAATGTTTATAGGGTATATGCAGATGAAAAAGGGTTCAGCAAGTTTGACAACATATCCTGTGCTTCAGAGTGTAATCTTGGCTGGAAACGATGAATACACGAACAACATTCAAAGAGTGTTGAATTCAGATAGTCATTTTAATGAGAAGCATGTCATTCAAGTGCGTGACAAATACGCCATTTTTGGAGCTGCATATCTGACAGTATTGAATAATAGTAATCGAGAGGGGCCAATCTTGGCATGGATGTACGCTGGGCAAATCTTTCCAAAGAACCCACTAGTGATTTGGAAATTCTCATGCGACACTTGCTTACACAACAATCCAAAGATGAATTATTATCGCTATCAAATAAAAATCGACTCCTATCAGGCTATTTGAGTGCAAAAGATATGGCTGAAATGCAAGAACATTTTATTCTAAATGAAAAGATTCAGATACATCGCGCCAAAATAATTATGTTGAATAATGTTCAATATTTAGAAACGTGTGTAAATACAAACCCACGACCAGGGATAAATGAATTACGTGGTGTAATTGCTACAATTCGGAACGATATAGAGACATTAGACCTAACTAATGAGCAACTCTGTGATTATGATAATAATCTAGATAATTTGTATGACCAATTACACCGTCAATCTATTTAAAACTTCAAAACCTTAGGAGACTTATTTAATTTTCCAAGTAATTAATTTCCAAGTAAATCAATGCTGTACGCTAAATTAAATCAAAATGTTAAAAAAAAGTCCTGTGATAACTATGTATCTTTCGGATCTTCGGACTGTTTTTGCCAGTGTAATATATTTGACCTCGATAAGTTTGAAAACAACGAATTTAAAAATAATAACTTACGGATCTTTTAGGGGTATATGCGGATGAAGAAAAAACGCAACAATTTAAAAATATGTTCTTCCATGCAAAATGAAATCTGGACTGCAAACGATCAGAAGCAGAATTCGGGAAGTGCGGAATTCAGTTGTTCATTTGAATCAAGAGAAGGTTGAACACTGAAGTGCATGACAGCACGGTATTTTAATATTGGTGTTTTAAGCGCTACGTATTTGGCAGCTTTAATAATGGATTTCATTCAAGAGGGAGCGTTAGACAACACAACCAGTCAAAACAGATTTTGAAATATTCAAGCGCTTCCTGCTGAACCAAAAACCCAAGGAAGATTTATTTGCTAAATAATATCCTTAACTAATACAGCAACCCCTGGAAAACAGTTGCAGTAACATTTAAAATCCCACTTGAGCGTTGATTGTACATACAAAATTTTGTAGTTTCCAAACCGATTGTATCTGGTTATAATCCCTTTTAAACTAAACCATCCTATGTACAAGGTAACCTATAACCATTTGCAATCTCCTCTAGCCCAAATATGGGAGTTACTCAAAAAATATTTGATTCCCCATGCTTGTAGCAAATTTGTTTCCAGTTTTTCTAAAATTAATTTTTGACCTGGGTCAATATTTGAGGTCACAGTGTTAAGCAAAGTTGGTATTTTTAGAAATGTCTGTCAATAATTTTTGCGAGCGCCGGACAGTTGAAGACAAAATGACGAGGTCCGAAAAAACAATTATTTTCCGTATTATTCTCACTTTCGTTCTTGAAGCTACATTTCTCCAACCTTCCTCCGGGTCTTTTCCAGCAATGTGCTTAGTTCTCAACATGGAGACATTAAATAGCTCCCTGCAAAGCCCTTAACATTTCTAACAAACAAGCGACAACAAATTTATCATGAAAAAAAATTAGTGTGAGTATCAAAAATGAAGAATTGGACATTCTTTATTCTTAAAAACCGACTTTTCTGGAACTTTTTGAGCCCTGTGACCTCGAATATTGACCCAGGTTAATAAAGTGAATTTTATAAAATCTTAAAACAAGGCTACAAGTCTGGGTAATCAATTATTTTTGGAGTCGTTCCATTATGTGGGCTAGAGGGGGTTGCAAATTTTTATGGCCACTCTGTAAATGGATATTTGCACATTTTGATGAGTTATCTCTAAATCATTTCATACCGATTTAAGCCAGTCATAACTTCAAAATATTCTTACCGTTCGTTTTTACAGTAGTTCTTAATTTATTTTATTTACTATTAATATCTACCAGCTTAATACCTGTACATTTTACGTCACCATGCAAAACATACTTTTGAAACGTAGATTTCAGATTACAAAATCTTTTACGAGTTTACAAGCAAACATGTATACTTGTACTTATATGTCCACGTTACTACAAAACATTCCCCTCTATCTGTACATTGGATTCTGTGATTTTCTTGAAACGTTTCTTCCAGATTTTTCAAAATCTGTTCCAGCTATCTGTGCTAGCAGCTCAGAAATTCTCAATGTTGCGGCGACGTATTTCTAGAATGTTATTCTGAACACTCTATACTATTCCGCGTGTTGTTAATTTTCTAACTACTCATATTCTGCCCAGGGTTAATTATTAAGGATGCAAGTTACCTTCCCTAAATGAAAGTAGTTTTATTCTACTAACAACCACATCGTTGCTAAAAATAAGGTAAAATGATTTACATATGTTTTTGTATAACATTGAATTGTATTACTTTGAATCTTCATCAACGATATATAATGCTTAATATGGTGCTTGTTGGAAATATATTGGCTAGAAACATAAAATTATACAAGTATCTGTTTTCTTGAAAATTAAAATTGAAGTAAATGATTAAAACCCCATTTTTCTCAATTTCATTGCAGTAACGTAATAATTACATTTTACATAGTCATGAACTACCACAATTCCTGTGTGTCAGCCTTAAAAGCATTTCCTATCTTGACAAAATTTAACTTTCTTACCATTTCCTATCTTGACAAAACTTGTAGCTGTGATGAATTCATATTTTGGCAAAAGTGTGCACTTTTCTGGACTGAAAAGCCCAGGACAGTTGTCACAAATAAGCACTAACACGTATTTTGAAAAGAAAATTGGGCGGAAA